>JANAVB010011198.1:0-661136 GCA_029216955.1 Iris pallida | reverse complement strand
CTGATCCTTCGGACGACAACCGGGGCCCTCTCGTGCTCGATGATGGTTTTTGGACTACTGCTTGAGGCTGCTGGAGATCTTAGATTAGTTTTACATTTTGCTTTAGCTACTTTTATGATTTGGTTTGTAGTAGACTTATTATGCATTTGCTTTTGCGACATTGGTAGATCTATTATCAGTTTTTATGCCTCTTGGTCATTATCTATATGCAGTTTCTTCTCCTTTATGTGTGTTTTGCCAGTTATCATTTATCTATCTCATATTGCTAAAAGCCAAAAGGGGGAGTTATGTGTATATTCTGTTCTGTTTGTTTGGTTTATATGTGCTTTTGGAAGACTATTATTAACAGGCCAACAGAGATTCACAACATGTTTATGGGGGAGCTACTCTTAAGTTCGGGACTTTTTAAGGGGGAGCTATGTCGTTACATGTGTCCAGGTATGGATATTGAATATACAACTATTATTTTGCAATTATCAATATGGGGAGATTGTGACACAAAGTCACAGTCAACCAAATATTGATAACATTGACTAAATAATATCTGTGATAATTCAATAAGACACACGACGAGACTATTCTGCTCAAGCAGACGACAGCTCAGACGACAGCTCATGTGCATATACAAGTCTTTGTGCGTCTATACTTTATATTTTATTGAGTCTAGAATCTTGTAAGCTGAGTTATGCTGGGCTCTTGAGACTCAACCCCAAACTATCCAAAGCCCATAAAGCTCCACATCCAAACTTAGCCCATTTCACCCTTGGGCCAGTTTTGTGCTCTGGAGACAGAGTCGGGCCGAACTCTGCCTCCACACAGAGTTCGGGCCGAACTCTGTCCCCTAAAAAACAGCACCCTAATTTTTAGGGTTGCTGGTTGCTAGTTGTCCAACGGCCAAATTTTTAAAAATTTCTACCAGAATTTGGCCGAATTCTGCCTGTCAAAAACCTATAAATAGGCCAAGAATTCTCTCATTTTCAATTATCCAATCTTTCTTCTCTTCTCTCTTAAGCTCAATATAAGCCATACCCTTCTCATCTAGCCACAAGTTTCCTAAGTCTCGAGTGATCATCATCTCTCAGTTAGGAGTCTTGTGCAAGAGTTCAAGAAGTCGTGGAAAATTCCAAGCATCGCCACTGTGATTCATTGTAAAGAAGTGACGTGCGCTTCTGAAGTAAAGGCACGGGGTGTAACTACTATTTCACAAATAGTGGATTTAATCCTGAGCTAGAGTTCTCAGGCCTGGACTAGTCCTCCACGAGGAAAACCAGGTTAAAATCGACTGTGTTTGCGTATGCTTTCTTGCTCCTTATTTTTTTCCGCATTTACTCGATTATTTTTAGATCGTGAAAGAGTTGAATTTTTAATTGGTTATTATTGCTATAACTCTATTCACCCCTTCTAGAGTTGCCATCTGTTCTTCAGTTTTTTTTATGTTGTTCTTTTAAAACTATATATAGATGCAAATTATTATACTTATACAATTGGCTTAGACTTAAGGGACCACCGTACGTTTAGTGCATCTCATAAACTGTCACGTTGTGCCACGGATTGTGTGTGAGTTGTGAGTCGATATAGATGCGGACTTGCGTGCTGACTGATCATTGGTGCGTACAGGCCGTGCGTTAGGATATAACTGCCAATAGATTTTTTTAGAAGACTTGGTAGTTATTAAGGATTAAAACAGTGTCGTGGAGTCGATACATGTATTGTATCATTGGGAGGAGGGGACGGTTATTAGCGTAGGGCTACATTTATTTTTACACATATTTTGGGCCGAGGGGACTCTTATGAGCACTACCTTCTGCCCAGGGCCGATAGCGTCTCGGATGAACGCTACTTGACGGCCACTCTCTATTACTTGCTTGCGTGAATCCGTTACAGCCCCTGCGTAGAACGTTGTCCTCAAAATGCATATCACATAGGATGGTCAGGAACCTTTACTCATGCATACTTTTCTGTTGAGCTTTATTATTCAGTTTATTGGCATGATATTATGTATCTTGTTACGTCCCTCTGAGGACCTGGTTATCTCTCCAGGTGTGTCTTATGATTTTTTGCAGGTGCTCTAGCTAAGGCCATGTCTTGCGCCCTATTCTTCGAGATGTTGCTTTGGATCGCCATCTCCTACGCGTGACCAAATCATTTTCTTGTATAATTCTTTCTTATTTAAATTAGTTGGTAGTGGATTTGTCTCCGTCCAACGATTGTATACGTGACAAACTCAAAGTTGCTTTTATATTATTATTTATATTTGTAGATAAGATTTAGTGTCTTAGCCTTCTACATTTTACAGCTTATGTATACATACGAACCGTATATTTACTCGTACGTATACAGCTGGCATGATACGTATATAGTCTCAAGTATTTGGGATGGGGCGTTACAAAAGTGATATCAAAAAAAGACAAGTTTATTACAAGTCCAAAAAGGAATACCTGAAATCTGTAGAGGGTCTTTCCTTGCCAACCCATTTCTTTCCAGTGTTCAGATATCAAACCCCCGGAACTCAACTTCAGGAAAAGAAATATGCCACAGGGCCCTTAAGATTCCTACAGGTCAAATGATAATGTCAGATTCAAAGCATCCAGACATGTGTATGCAGTAAAGGGAATCACTCGTAATGGAATTTACATGTCGGAATAAGGTCAGTCAAGAAGAGATTGACCAAGTTTTTACTCGTAATAGAATTTACATGTCGGAAACCTTCATAATACCGGAGATGCAGACATGATTATAGTATGTGGATCGTCTAAAAATATGTGTTTTAACATGTAAATAAAAGTAATTCCACTTGCTTCAAAGCGAGGCTGAAGTGAGCAGTTCTAAAACCATAGAGCAGGGCGTGCAATTAAATGTGTGAGCAGTAGAGGACTCCCAAAATTAGTTGTCACCTTTTGTCTCCTTTTTCTGTTGAGCTAGGTTTGGGGTTAAAACTATACATAAAAAGCTAAAAGGAACAAAGCCATCTCCAACTTCTAGAGGTGTAGTTTCAAAACCCCCTTAGAGGGTACAACTGGGTAGACCCAGATCTCATTCGGACCCAATCTAATTTTTGTCCTAAATCAAGATCCAAGGTTGGTACTGAATCCAAATTCTAAACCCAGACATAAATGAGTCTGGTGTAGGTCATATATATTTGGATCTGACCTTGAAAAACAAATAGACTTGATTGACCTAATAAAAATTAGTTTCTGGGTTGAAGTTTAGGTTTTAAATGTATGACACTTAAACCATGGCAGAAAAAGGAACCATTGAGAACCTGACCCACTTAGCAAAGGGATCAAAATTACAGATTCAAAGGCTATTCAAGTCAAGATATGAGTTAAGCTAGATCCAACCTAACCCGACCCAGTTACATTCCAATCCAAACTCTCATTCCCTTATGCCAACCACCTGTCTTGTTCTAGCTTATGTTTGTGGCTTATAATTCTAAACTTGGTATAATATTTTCCTCCAAAATTTTAAAATATAATTTCTTGTTGAATTATAAAATTAAAATCTACCTTTTAACTTCAAATGAATATATTATTATATCTTGTATATATCCAAGAAGCATTAACAACAACATTAGGCTTTGAAGAACAAGGGCATGTTTATTTTAAGAAAGAAAACACATCCTAAAATACGGTGTTTCAGCCAAAAACTTTAGTTTGTTTAACCTTTCTAATCAACGTTTTCAATGTCTTTGAAACCTATTATGACTACACCACCCCTGAGATTTCTTTGGTACAAACACTAAAACATATATTATTTTGATGTGTCAACATAACAGTGGACGTATAGTATCATCACAATTTGGTACCTTGAAGTGTTGTCATAGTGCCCTAGAAATATCCAGAAGATCCAAGCATTTGTGTCCCCGACAAGTCAATAAACATGAAACAAGTGTAAAGCACTGTTGTGAAGCTAACATCAACCCTCTATGGGTTGGTGCCAACCTCCTTGCAGAGGAAACTATGGAAAGAAGAGGAACTTTAGTAAAGCTTGGAGATAAGTTTGCAAGCATTTATACTACTTTTACTGGTTATAAAAGTTAAGCCTGTGCACCAAGAAGCAACCCTCCAAGTTTTCTTACACAAGGAAAGAGTAGAGGAAGAGGTAAGACATTCAGGCTTGCTATATGGAACCGCATTCATCTTAGAGGGGCAAAGAGCACAAAGAGTGCAAAAAGGATATTTGTCAACGCATCTTGCTTTTATTGAGATTGAAATTGGTAGTTTTAATTTGTTGAAAAAGGTCATTTGAAACTCAGAAAGGAAGCTTTTTTCTACAAACAACAAAAAGGATGATACCTTGGTACCATTATACATCACCATACCAAAATCTCCCTATTTCAAAGCCAAGTGTAATGTGAATTCTCTCGCTTGCAAGAATATTGAACACATTGATAGAAAGGATCTGACATTGAAAGGCAATTAATCCGACATTGATAGAAAGGATGATACCTTGGTACCATTATACATCACCATACCAAAATCTCCCTATTTCAAAGCCATCGTATTATGATTCAATCTTTACAAAGCAGTATTAGCTGGTGTCTCTACTTGTAGAAGTATCAGATCTATAGTTCCAGAAACGCCTAGCGCCTTGGCGGCCGCCTCGACCGCCATTTAGAATACTGGCGTGAGCCTAGGCAAGCTTCTAATAACAATAGGCGCTAGATATGTGTCCCTAATCGAACATAAGCCTTCAAACAAACACAAGTCTTCAAAAAACACCATGGCTCAGAGCACCACATTTGTCCTCGGTAAATAAATGCATGTCACTACTCCAGGACAAAAGCATCCAGTAGTCTCTGAAGCCAACATCACATACATTCTAAAAAAATTAATTTAACAAGAGTTAGATTTCACAGTGATACGAATCAAAGTTCCAATTTTTACGAGGGAACCCACTTCTAAATCAATACTAAAATACTATCCATGGGGCCACAGTCTCCGTAACCAGAATTTACAGTGCTGAGCCCTAAAATCGAAAATTGATCACGGAATCCTGAAATCAGCGTATAGGGAGGAAGAAGAGGAACTGACCCATGAGGGCTTCGGATCCGAGGCCAGCGCCGGAACCGATGAAAAGCGGCAGAGGTTACAGACCCACAGCATCGACGACGCCGGAGGTATCTTCTTCTGTCCGTCGCCGACGGAGGCATCGTGGGACTCCTCGCCGTCGCTGGCATCGCCGTACATCGCTTCGCATGCCCTGTGCCCGAGGTTCAGCAGATCAAGGTAGGAGAGAATCTAGGGTTTGGTGGAGATGGAGGAAATTTAGGGTTCCAGGATCGAGAAGCGGATGAGGAAACTAAGCGGAGGACGACGATGTGGGGATTGAAAGAAGGAGGAGGAGAAGATTAGGGTTTGGTAAAGGAGGGGAGGAGGAGAAGGGGAGTGGAGCTGAGAGGGAAGGAGAAGGTATTTGGAGAGGGAATGAGAAGGGGGTGGGCTTGAGCCTCAAAATATTGTGGGGGTGGAAAGGATTTACAAAAAATTTATTACAAGTTTGCCACCGCTCTAAATATTAATAACGCTTTGTTTTATAAACGTTATAAAAAGCCCAAAATTAGCCCAAACCGTCATAGAAAAAAGGTATTTCGAACTTTGATAACGCTTATGTAGAAGGCGCCATCAATATGTCTTATCGAGCGTTATTAATAGGCATTTTTGTTGTAGTGATGGTACGATCAGATAGATAAGATAAGATAAGAGATATCACCAAATGAAATACAAACAAAAGAAAGAAGTCTAAGTGTCTAAGACATAACATCTTAAAACAACAATATCCAGAATATATAAAACTCAAAGTGAAAGTAAAGATAAGACAATAATTAAGATAACTAGTCTAGCTAACTAGCCTATACTACTGGGGTAATATCCTCTGCAAGGACTGGGTCATCCTGGGAGTCCAGCTCACAAGTGTCATCTAGGGCTGCTGCATAGTACGTAGGACAGAACTCCTCGGTGTCATCTGTAATATTTTAATAGGTCCAGTCAGGACATGAACGAGCACAATATCTCAACAGTTCATATCATGACATGAATATAAAGCATGCAATAGAGTAAGATACATGAATCAGTAAAAAAAATATACATAAAAAGAAAGAGAGATAACTGTACTGGAAATATCTACTATAAGTAAAGAACTACAAGTGACTAGTAGTTTAGAGTACAAGATAGGAATGTGAACAGCTGAAATTTATACATGATTACACTACTGAGTTTATACATGATTATACTATTGGAATTGTTCACATGACTATTTCTACTCCCCCGTACCCCAATCAATACACAAGGATCTAGACAGGTTATGTTATTGTACATGATTTCACGTGGGGGCTCATAAATAAGTGCACATGAAGTTATACATGAGGGCTCTGTGAATATGAGAGTACGTGAATCACAAGAGTATATATGAATAGTGAAAGCACAGGAGTATATGATGAAAGTGAAACGCATATGACATGATGTACCCAATCCTTCCGAAAGGGATAACATCTCATAAAAAGATCCATATAGTACCAATCCGTGTTACCAACGTGACAGCATCAAGTAAGGTAATCTAGAGCAAGAATATAAGTCCTAGCAAGAATGAAATGATCAAAGAATGTACTCGCCTGATATCCTGTATGTCTGAAGAGAATAGATGTCCAGATCAGAGTAAATGAGTCCAATTTAGAGCAATATAGGTCATAACATGTCCAGAAAGGTAATATTGAACATTACAATGCATTCTATATGATGTCTAGGTCATTCTAGACTAAAGTCAACTCTTGGTCAACTCTAGTCAACTATACTAGTCATACTAGGTCGACTAAGCCATTCTAGGTCTAAACCTAGTCTAACAAGTCTAACTAGGCCTAACCAAGGTAGTCTAGCGATCAAGCACAAATACCATATCACACAAGGCATATATATATACTATATATACATCTCACCTATAGGCTATTGCCATATAACAAGTAGCAAAGTATATATACATATATGCATTATCATATACTCATACATCATTCACATATCATGTATTCACATTATCATCATATCATATTATCATCATTCATATTATCATATATATATATATAAATATATATATAATATATATATATTTATATATATATATAAATATATATATATATTATATATATATTTAAAATATAAATATATATATATATATATTATATAATATATATATATATATATAATATAAAAAAATATATATATATATATATATATATATATACATATAAAATATATATAATAATATATATATATACATAATATAGATATATTATATATATATTATATATATATATATATATAGATATATAAATATATATATATATTATCTATATTTTTTTTTATATATAATAATATATATATATATATTATTATATATATATAGATATATATTATATATTATTCAACTCCTCCGATTTTATTGATCACTAAGAGTTCCAAAAATAGCTTACAGAAGATAAGGCCACTGCTCTATTACAAAATAACAACTAATCAAAAGGCAGCTTAACATGGTATATCTCCCCATTGTTTCTTGATTTGTCTCTTGACTTCGAAGATCAGTTGATCAACCCCATAGCCATAACCTTCATACCTTCTCTTCTTTCTATTCTTCCATAGAACCCACACAATAGCTCATGCAGTAATATGTTTGATGTGTTTGTTACCTCTCGACCACATCTTCCTAAGTTCAGTTCTATCGAGGTATAGCCCGTATGAATATTAAGAAAGAAGCATGTAATGATTCCAAACCTCATTCGCTAGAGTCCCTTCAGCTAGAACATGACTAGTAGACTCCATCTCAGGAACTGCACAACAATGGCATGCCGAGGCAAGATGAAATCCAAGTTATTGAATGACATCATCTATAGGTAGTCTCTGCCATAAAATTCGCCATAACAAATAGACCACTTAGCTGGTATACAAGACCCCCATATGTTTGAATCTTCTATCAGGATCTTGGTGTGCTCTGATGCAGTCCCAGGCTGACATAATGGAGAAAACACCAACTCTTCCTGGACACCATATGTAGGTTTGAAGCCCTTCATTATCAATGTCTAACTCAATATATTGATCCCCCATATCCCTTTCCTGAATACGCTTCCAAATATGTAAAGCGGTCTGGGGAATAATAGCTTGCGATGGATGAGTTGTAGGATAATATTTAGCATTCATATAGGTGACCCATAGGGGTTGAGATGATCTAAGCTTCCACCAAAGCTTGACAGTGAGAGCATACATAACATCTTTCAGTCGACGTAATCCAAGCCCGCCTCATCCTTAGGCATAGTCACTTTAGACCAAGAAATCCATGACCTCTTATCCTGGCCATTAGAAGACCCCCATAGAAAACTTTAAACATGTCTTCGATCCTCTTTATCACACTGACAGGAGGATTGCAAGCTGCCAGAGTATAAACAGGGATTGATTATAAACTGAATTGAGTAGGATAAGTCTACCTCCCATAGATAGCGACTTATGGTACCAGCCACTGATTTTGTTTCTGATTTTTGTGACCAACTCGTCAAACATGGCCGTATTACGAAGACCCGTCGTCATAGGAGCACCAAGATATGTATAGGGAGATTGTTAACTTTAAAGCCAAAGGGGATTTAATCTCTTCCACTCTAGAGGATGACATGTTCTGAGATAGATAAATACATGATTTCTCAATATTCACCTTCTGTCCCGACATTCTTCATATGACGAACAACTTTCATCACTATTTGAATTGATCTTTTTCACCACCTGAGAAAAGCATACATCATCTACATACGCAAGATGTGTAATTATAGGACACCCACTTGGAGAGTAATAAGGAGTGAAAGCAGATTGCACTCTGAGATCGTTTAATTTGGAACTGAAACCTTCTGCTGCCAGAACGAAAAGATGTGGTGATATTGGATCACCTTGTCTCAGACACAGAGGCTATTAAAGAAGCCCGAAGCATTACCATAATCAAGTTGAGAACCATACATTGTCCAGGAGATACAGGATCAAGTTGATCCATTCATTGTAAAACCCCATGTGTCTAAGAACCTTCAATAGATATCCCCAATTGACTCATCATATGCTTTACTCATATCCAGCTTCAGTACTGCATTTCCTCCCCAGTACTTATGATTTATCATACTAATTTCCTGAGCTAGGATTACATTATCAACAATCTCCCTACCTTTGATAAATCCACTCTGTTCCGGTGAGATAAGCCGAGGGAGAAGAGGAGATAAATGACGAGCCAGTAGCTGTGAGAATAGGTTGTTCACAAAATTGCATAAGCTAATAGGCCTATAATCAGGCATTGCTTTTGGATCAATCTTCTTCGAAATAGAAAGTAAATGTGTGATAGTGATTGATCGGGGAAAAGCAAAATTATCAAAGAAGAGATGAACAGCATCTAGAAGATCTTGCCCAATAATATCCCATGCCACCCTGTAAAAACGCCCTGTAAAGCCATCGGCCCTGGAGAGCTATCCTGGTCTAGACTTCGAAGAGTGTCTATCAGTTCCTCCATTTGTGGTTTCTCCATTAGCTTAATGTTGTCATCAGCCGTTATAGTAGCCTGCATCGAGTCAAAAAATTAATGTTGAATGATAGGAGAGTGAAGAAAAGTTTACTGTAATATGCATTGGCCTCCTCTTGAATGTCTTTCAAATTTATGAGATGCCTGCCATCTATTGAATTGAGCCCATGATCAATAGCTTGTTTCTCTTGGCCGAGACACAGGAATGAAAAAACTTAGTATTTTTGTCGCCTTCTCCATCCCATTTAGCTCTAGCCTTCTGTCTCCAGTAGGAGTCCTCATAACTAATTCTTTGTATCAAATGAGCCTTAGCTTCCATCCAGTCCTCCCGACCTGAATTGTTCTCCTGATAAGCAATCTCCGCAGCTAAAGCCCTGTCTTTCGCCTTCTTTACCTCTTGAAAGATATCCCCAAATGTTAGATGGCTCCAAGCAGATAAAGCTTTCCGCACAGCAGCTAAACGAAGGCCCACACGCACCATACTTCACATGGCTAACAGAGCACCAAGCCTGCTCAACAACTTTGAGGAAATCTGCATGAGAAGTCCAAAATTTAAGAACCAAATAGCCTCCTATCTGAATCACTATTACTTTTGATAGTAACCAGAATAGGACAATGATCTGACTCAGTACTACTAAGATGAGCAGTAGTAGATAAAGAAGCCCAGGTCTTCCAATCATTGTCCATGAGCCATCTATCCAGTCTAGATCCCTGTCTATTAGGACCTTCATCAGTCTTCACCTAAGTGAAACAGCTGCCCGTATATGGCAATGATTGAAGACCGGCTTTCAATTAGAAATTGAGAAATTTGTTGACACCAACCAAACATACTAGTGCCCCACCAAAATTTTCCTCCACACAGCAGCAATGACATTAAAATCCCCCCTACCATCCAGGGAACCTTGAACTTCAATTGTAAATGTAGAAGCCTGTCCCACAGCTCATGTCGACCTTCCTTCTTATTATGTCCATGCACAACCGATAGTAAAGATCGAAAAGGAAACAAAGAGCCAGAGAGGATGACACTCACAACTTGATCATGAGAATCCACCTCTTCCATACTAACTTCTTGTCTAGCCATAATCCATATGTTCCCTTTACTATTGGTAATTGAGACTTGAAAACCTAATTTAAGTTGAAATGAATACAGTTGTTGAACAGAGACTTTAGGTCAATGACAACCAAGACCTTCACTCTATGTATACGGCATAGTGATTTTAGTCTTTCAAAAGTCATTTTGTCTGCAATTCCCCTAACATTCCACATGAGAATATTAAACATTATTTGAGGAAGGGAGTTTGAGAGTTGATGGACCTTTCGAGGAGGATCTTGTGTGTCTCGGTTCAATTGGAGCAGTGTACACTTTTTTCTTCCCCCTTGGCTTCCTAGCTTTGATAATTTGTGCTTCTTATTGTTCTCCATTTTCCTTCTCATCAACTATATCTGCCCAATCTTGTGGCAGTTCTCCTTCTTCTGCAACAGAATCTTCTGACCCCTCCTCCAAATCACCAGATGGAGGAATATCCTCCATAGTCTTGTCCCTCTCTATATTTTCTGTAGACTTGTCCCGCTCTAAATCATCCACCATAGTGTCCTGTTCCAGAGCACTTTTATCACCAGTAATAGCCTCCATCTGAGGCTGACTAAGCAAGTCTTCTGCTTGAACTTGAGTATCCTGAGCCTGGATAGGCGACCCTTCTGTAATACCCTGAGTGTCTATCAATCCTGAAGTGACCCCAGTATTAACTTCACCGTCGGGTATATGCAGGTCGGCAGGCCTATCATCACAAGCAACTGTCCCCGATGAACTAGCTCTAATAACCAAGTTTTGGTTACCAAGATTAAGAGCATTAATGTTGTTGTATGTGCGTCATCTTCTGCAATTAATGGCTCCTTTCCTTTGTTATGAGGCTTTGGGGTGGGACCCGCTACTTATGATGAGCAGTTGTGTTCTCATTGGTTCTCTGAGATTTGCACTCTTCTTTTGAATGACCTTGATGAAAGCAAACATAGCAGTATTTAGGGACATGCTTATATTCGATCTGTTGGGATAAAATTCTACCATGAGGCATGCAGATACGAACAACTTTAGTTAGTTTTTTACTGGAGTCAACTTCGACAAAAACCCTAGCCAAACTTGGACGAGACAAATCCTTCGTAGCCTTGTCAAGACGTAATGGAGTACCAATGCCAAGCGCAATGGAAAATAGAGCATTTTTTTGCAAAAGTTGTATCGGAAGGCCAGGGAAAGAAACCCACACAGGGGAGAGGGGACTCCTTAGTAGCACAAAAATCTTTAGTCCATTTAAAAATTCGCATTGGAGCGCGAACAACATACCATAGATCACGAGAGCGAAGTCTCAAAAAATCAACCTCCAAAGTAGGAAGGATCAACACATGCTTAGAGTCTATCAAGCCAACTTGATCGAACCTGGAAATTTGAAATCTTCAAAAGTATTACGGATCGCATCAATAGATGGCCGATGGTGTGAGAATTTGCCAATCAGGGCAAACTTGAACGGATCAACAAGGATTTGTTCATCCTCCTCTGAAAAAGTGACGACAAGAACTCCTTTGGAATTGAAGGAGAGCGAATGGCAATCGATGGTGATTTGGCAGGACCGATCGCCTCCACCGATGCAAAAGTCGGGCCAGACATCGCGATAAGGAATACCGGTGGTCAACTGATCCACCAGAACCAGAAAGGTCGCCGGCCTGGCCGAGGCCAAGCCGGAATCGGGGTGGAAGGAAGCTGCAAACAGAATCGCCGACGCCTAAACCCTAAGAAGATCGCTCATATATATATATATAATATATATATTATATATATTTTTTTTTTTAAGAAACAAAACCTTTATTGAATGATAGGCGCAAAATGCCGAAGCCTATACAAGTAAGCGCGCCACGCGCGAAGACCGACCCAAGACAAAGAGAAATAAAGACAACCAAGAGAAATACGAGGAGTTGCCCACAAAACGGTGATATGACCGAGCATCAGAAGGTTAGGAGGTGAAAGCGATATCCCGAGGGACCGGCGTCCCTCCAACAGTCAGCAGCCCAGGGCGGTCCAAAACTTGTTCGAGGTGTGAGAGCAGCCCCTCTTTCTTTTGAAGATTTGTCGAACAACCTCTCTGTACAATTTCGGAGGCGGGAACTGCCGTCCCTCGTATCTGTATTTGTTTCTGTTTTTCCATAATACCCAAAAAGCGGCGGCAACGACGATCTGATGGCCGTGCGACGTGTTCCATCTGGCCAGCAGATCGTTGATGCCCCCGTTTGTGGGGGCCATTTTGAACTTGCAGTGGAGGAGAGTCCAAATGTGAGAGGCAGACTCCCCGGAAAGCAGAACATGATCGACGGATTCTGGATGATGATTCACGCAGCAGTGGCATCTGGACGCCAAACTATAGCCGAAGGATTTAACGGCATCATCCGTGGGTAGTTTCCGACGCGGCAGCCAGAGGAGAATGGACCATTTTTCCGGAATACACGTGTGCCAAAACTTGGCGGATGGGGCTGTCGTGGGTATAATGTCCCTGATGACGACCCTGGCCGAAGCTAGGGTGAAGACGCCTCCCAGGTTGGGTGACCATCTGAGCATGTCCGGAGCGCCATTGATAGACAGATTAGAAGCCCCAAGCTCGCCGAGGCTGCCGGACCCAGCCAGTCTCGAACCCTACCCCAATTCCACCCAGCAGCGTCATCATAAATCACGGATCTCACACAGCGGAGGAGTAATCGTGTTGGGCCTGAGGAGATCGTCCCCCAGCCAGCGTTCCTTGCAGGCCAGGGACTGACCGTTGCCCAAGGTCAGGTGGACATGAGGTTCGCAAGGATACGACCTCGGAGGATGCGCCGCCACGACGCGGAGGATCTGTTGTTAGCAGACGCCTCAGTTAAGTGGCAGAATCTGGAGTATCTCGCTCTCATGAACCTGGTCCATATCGAACTTTCAGAGCGAATTTTCCACCACAATTTTGCCGATAGTGCGTCGACCATGTGTGCGAGCCTGGAGAAACCCAGGCCCCCCTCTTCAGTTGTTTTGGCCATGGTAGCCCAACTGGCCCAGTGATACTTGTTCTTACCCTCAAGGTGACCCCAAAAGAAATTAGCGAGGATGGCTTCAATAGAATGGAGCACTTTGGTGGGGGGCGAGCACACCGCGAGAATGTAAATGGGGATGGAGGATAGAACGTGTTTAATGAGAATTAGCTTCCCCCCGGGGGAGAGGGTGGCGTTGTGCCATCCCGCGATTTTCTGGCAAATTTTGCCAACCAAGTGAGCATAGATCCCAGAGTTCGCTCTGCCGTACACCAACGGGCAGCCTAAGTACAGAAAAGGGGGGTAAGCTGTGGAGAAGGAGGTCATGGAGGACAGCACAGCCGAGTGAGTTCTATCGGCTTTATGATGAGTGTAGATCACGCTCTTGCTGTTGTTGATTTTCTGCCCAGAGCAACGGGTGTATTTAGCCAGAGTTCTCATAACCACCTCAATGGCTCCGATAGCTCCCGCGGAGAAAATGAGGATGTCGTCCGCGTACGCGAGATGAGTTATGAGGGGGCAACCGGTCGTTGTGTGAAAGTGTTGGAATCCAGGAGATATCGGCATGATTTTGAGGTTTCTGCTCAGTGCTTCAGCCGTGATGATGAAAATGGTGGAAGAGAGGGGGTCCCCCTGTCTGACTCCTCGAGTAGCTTTGAAGAAACCCTGAGGCTGGCCGTTGATGACAGTAGAAAACCAGGAGTTGTTGATGGATCTAAAGATGATGTCGATAACAGGTTCCGCAAAACCAAAGGCTCTGAACACCCAGATCATGAACTGCCAATCGAGGCGGTCGTAAGCTTTTTCCATGTCCAGTTTGATGGCAACGTTCCCCCCTCTGGAGGGAATTTCATACATGTGATCATCTCTTGGGCCAAGAGGATATTATCGGTGATATTGCGGCCTTTGACGAAGCCGCTTTGCTCTTCGGAGATGATTCTGGGTAGGATGTACGACATTCTGGTGGCGATGATTTTAGAGATAATTTTATTGGTGAAAGTGCAGAGACTGATTGGTCTGAAGTCTTTGAAGGTGTCCGGATTGTCTTTCTTGGGAATGAGGATGATGTGTGCGGAGGATATGGATTTCGGATAAGTGGCTCCTTGAAAAAAGGCGGTAGTGGCTTCCCCGAGATCGGCCCGAATGATGTCCCAGCAAGTACGGAAGAACACCCCGTTGAATCCGTCCGGACCAGGGGCGCTGTTGGCGTTAATGGACCACACAGCATCCTTAATCTCGACGACCGAGGGGGGAGCGCAAAGGTTTTCGTTATCCCTATCACAAATCAGGGAGGGGATCTCGGACAGAAATCCGTCATCTCTAAACACGGCCTCTTTAGCAAACATGTTGGAGAAATAATTCGTGGCTGCCATCTGGATGTTCGCCTGATCATTTAGAAGTTGGCCATTATCATCGCGGATGCGATGTATCTTGAGAGAGCTTCTGCGTCCTTTGACGCATTTGTGAAAAAAGGCAGAATTCTTGTCCCCTTCCAAGTCCCAGGTTAATCTAGCTTTTTGTCTCCAGAATTCAGATTCCACCCTGATTCTAGATTTGAGGATGGCCTTGGCGAGGTTGAGAGAGGCACGATTCTCCTGGGAACTGACGAGGGCGAAATCAATCTCCGCACGGGTGACATCGTCTTCCGCATCCTTAATGGCTTGAAAAATGTCTCCGTACGCAATTTTGCTCCAGGCCGTAAGCGCTTTCCTAGTGGCTTTAAGTTTGATAGCAATTCTGACCAGCGGATCCTGGTGATCTACAGAAGCCCAAGCCTCTTCCACGATGTGCATGAACTGGGGGTGGTGGCGCCAGAAGTCAAGGAAGCGGAAGGATTTTTTGATGCGATTTTGAGAGATGTTTATCTCGAGAAGGGGGGGAATGATCCGATTCAGTGGAGTTCAGGTGCGACAGATTACTACTCAATCCCAAATCTGACCAACAGTCATTCACCATGGCCCGATCAAGTCGGGAGTACTGCCTACGCATACCTTCTTGCATGTTGCACCAAGTGAACTGGTTGCCGTGGAAGGGGATGGCGGAAAGGTGGGCGGTTAGGATGAAATTGTTGAAGTCCTCCATGGCCGAATGAGGTGGGTCACGACCGCCAGATTTATCCTCTTTGCAAGAGACTGTGTTGAAATCTCCGATGCAAAGCCATGGCAGCTCGTCGTGAGGAAGGGAGGGGCCCGACAGAAGCTCCCAAAGAATTCTACGCTCCGGGATATTGCAACTACCATGGATGGCCGAAAGGAGAATACGAGACTTGAAGACGGGGTGCTCAACCCAACAGGAGAGGGCTTGGGGGGAGTCGTTGATAATGCCAAGCGGAAATCTGCCGCGAAGAAGATCCAAATGTCGTGACAACCGGCGATCGCGGAAGGGAATCCCAGCTTGAGTTGAATTTCTTTCATTCTTATGTGAGGTATTTTGGGTTCTATAATGACGAGGAGATCAATCCGATTCGATTTGGTAAGGCTGATGATCCGATTCATAGTCTGTTTATTCCCTATGCCTCGAACATTCCAAGAAAGAATGTTAGGCATTAGGGGAGGAGGTAGGGGTGTTTTGCAACTTCGCGGCGGATCTCGTGGTCATCGCCGTGCGCTGCTCTGTTTCTTGGATTTCTTCTTTTTCGTGAGAGAGGTGTTATCGATGCTGTTGTTGATTGGAGGCAGAGTCCGATCAGAACTCGAGTAAACAGCAGCAACAGTTGTAGGGGAAATGTCTGGGTCTTCGCACTCCGTCAGAGCGCAAAGAGGATTGTCCCGATCGAGGAAGCCCGCTGCTTGGGCCTGCCAAAATCTACCTGTGAGCGGGGAGGACGGGCGAGGAGGAGCGATTGCCGATCGAAGGGGGGGCGGTGAAGCGACTGCGGACTGTGCCCTAGCTACCGCACCTTTGGAGTGCGATCTGAGACCAGCCGTAGCCAGAACCTCTAGAAGCACTATAGGGGATAAGGGTGGGGCAGCTAAGGAGAGAGGTGAGATATGGGGGGCATGGAGGAGAGCTAAATCGCTGCCGAAAGGTGGAGGGGTAGGGGGGTTGGAGAGGCCATCGGAGGAAGGCGGCTCTGGAGCGCTATCATCATCAATTCAAGCGCTGCAAATGAGTTATGGAGCGTAATGGCACGAGAGGGGGATGAGGGGTTGGGGGGGCTATCAGAGACCGGCCGCTCCGAATCGCCATCAGCATGAACCGAAAACTATCGCTCCTCTGGAATTGTGGAGAGTAATGGCGAGAGAAGGGGGTGGGGCGGAAAGAGCAGTAGAGAGGATGTGGGGACTCTGGAAGGGGGATGGAGGGTTGAGGGGGATCCGCGTTGTGGAGAGGCAGGGGGGTGCTGCGCCGGCATTCCTTTCTTTCCTGCTGACAGGTTTCTTTAGTTCTGGGTGAGCACGGAAGCAGTGTTGTATGGAGTGGCCGGACATTTGGCAGTGTTGGCAGAAAATGATGCTGTTGTCGTAAACCAGCGTTTGGCTGAAAGATTGATCTCCGAGTTCTATCTCTATCACTTTGGGTGGCTCATTTGTGAGGTCCAGTTCTACGCAAATCTTTGCGTAGTTACATTTAGAGAGGTTTCTCATTTCTTCGGCTATGGCCACTAGGACACCGAAAGAGCTGGCAATCCTCTTGAGGGCAGCAGCAGGGAAGCATACCAGGGGGAGATTGGGGAGGGTGATCCAGGAGGTGATGATGGTCGAATCGATCTTGGGGTTAAAATGCGGTGACCATTTGACAATTTTGGCAAACTGAGTGTCAATTTTGGTTGTGCCTTTCATCCACACTTGGTTGTAGTCCAGATCAGAGGAGAGATGAAGAAAACAGGTATTTGGGGTCGAGTGGAGCTATCCGGTAAGATGCCGACAGTCCCCATCGAGTGATGACCTCCCGAACGATAGCAATTTTGGGGTATCCGGATCCGAACTTGAGGACCAAAGTTCTGCTGAAGGGGAAGAGAGGGAGCGGATCTCCTCGCAAGAAAATGGTACCCGGATAGGGTAACCGTCTGGGGGAGGTGTCAGATGGACATCAGGCAAGACCACGTCCACGACCGGAAAAGGGCCAGGCCTAACCCGATCAGGTCTCAGGGCATCCGCAAATGAACGGGAGCTAGGGAGGGTTCTGGATGCCGACGGGACCAGGCCAGAGGGCGATCCGTGTCCCGTGGAGGGGGCACCTGCTGTAGGAGCCAGGAGGGAGAGGGGGTCATCCGAGGAGGTCGGGAGAGAATCGCCGGAGGCCGGGGTGGAGGAATAATCTACTGCCTGAGCGCCTATATCAGCGACAGCCTTGGGAAAGTAGGCTTACGCCAAGGAAGAGCCCGAACTGGCAAACGCCAGAGGGGTGGGAGGAACTCCGCCGTCGACCGTCTTGGGGACCGGGGGCCCGGCCCAACAGGGAGCTGGCCGAGGAAGCAACGCGAGACGCTCCAAGGACGGGGACAGGGGAGGGGGCAGAGGAGGGAGGTCCATGCCCGGTCGGGGCGGGCTCGCACAACCAGGAGAAGGAAGAGTTGGGCCACGAGAGAGCGGCCGGAGACGAAGTCGCAGGAGCGACCGGGGGCTTAGCCGCAGCGCCGGGGCTGGGAAAAGTGGGGGGAGAGGATGGACTACCACGATCGGAGTGTGCCGCCGAGGGGAGCGGGTAGTGAACGGCGACGGGGTCCGGAAGGCGCGGAGGGGGAGGAACGGAAACGGGATGGTGGTGGCCCACGAGGGGAGAGGAGTCCAGGAGGGGGGCCAGACCGCGCTGGGCCAACTGCGTGAGGGGCGGAGCCAAATCGTGCAGCGCCAACGGCGCAGAACAAATCTCAAGAGGGGGTGTGGCCAGGCTGCGCTGACCCAGCTGCGCAAGGGGGAGAGAGGAGGACCCCTCCAAGGGATGGCCCACGTGCAGCACAAGGGAGTCTCCATCTGTCCCTGCGCAAATGAGCGCATCATGTGCCTGCGCAAGGGAGTCTCCATCTGTCCCTGCGCAAATGAGCGCTTCATGTGCCTGCGCAAATGGAGCAGCCACGTGGGTCTCCTGAGAACCCAAGCCCACATCGGAAGTAGGCTCCCACTCTGCGCAAACCGCAGGAGAACAGCTGGGTGCTCCAAAATGGACAGACGGGCCGACCGATGCCGCACAGTCAAGACTCGCACCCCGAGACGTGCTCCCCCCGAGGGAGCAGGCCCACGTGGGAAGACCGGTTGAAGGGACGGCAGCGTGCCACAACACGCGACCGGCGGCGATATCGAGGACGGGCCAGCAGCGCGGGACTCGACAGAAAGAAGATCGCCGTACTCGGGGAGAGGCGGCCACCGCAGCGGTGGAGCAGCAACGCCGGGGGCCACTGTCAAAGCCGGAGAAATCCAGCCCGAGCTAGGGGCGGAGGAGGGCGGCCAGGACAGCGGGGGGGACACCGCGGGAAGGGCCTGCCTAAGCAGCTCCGAGGAGCGGTCGACAAGAGCGAGGAGCTCCTGCGACCAGCTAGCACAAGAGGGAAGAGGTGAAAGGAGCCTGGCCAGGGGAGGGGAAGGGGGGTGGGTCGCCTACCGGCGGTGACAACCTCGTCCGGCGCCTGGACAGGTCCTCCTCCCGAGTCGATCTCCCGGCAGGGCGCGGAAGGGGGCTGAGGGATCTCTTCGGCAAGGGAACAACGAGAGGAGGGGGACCGAGAATCGAGGGAAGGGAAGAACGGGATGGTCGGCGTCGCTGCCCGTGGCGAGAGCGGCCGGGCTGGGGCACGCCGGCCTGGCGAATGGGGGCTCCCTCCTTGGAGGAGGAAGCGGCGAGGTATGGGGACAGGAGGCGGAGATGGCGACGACGTCGGCGGAGCGCGGAGGGGGAGGGGGTCGGCGCCGGCGGTCGGTCGGACGGGCTATCGGAGGCGCCGGGCGGCGGAGGGCGCCAGGTGGGGAAGAGAGGGGGGAAGAGGGATCGGGTGGGGGAGGGGGATCGGACATCACAGAATATATATATATATATATATATATATATATATATATATATATATATATATATATATAATAAAAAATAAAAAATAAAAAATATATATATATATATATATATATATATAATATATATATATATATATATATATATATATAACTTGGTATATACATAACTTGGTATATATATATACCAAGTTACATATACATATACATACCAAGTTATATATATATATATGGCATTTTGTTGGTGTACTATGCACGACAGCATCGTCACTAGACGCATAGTGCGTTTAAGTTGTGCTCCAGATCGCGCGTCCAGATGGCGTGGCCAGATGGCGTGACCAGATGGCCCACCAGTTGGTGCAGCTAAATGGTGCAGCAGTTGGCACACGGTTGGCACATGATTTACGAGCGATGCATGCGTGTTGCGCAAGTACGTGCGTGTTGCGCAAGTGCGTGCGTGTTGCGCAAGTACGCACGTGTTGCGCAAGTGCGCACGTGTTGCACAAGTACGTACGGCCAAGTTTGACGTAGGTGTACGTCTTGTGCAGTTGTGCACGAGCGCATGGGTGCTGGTTCACTAGGCGAATAGTGTGCTTAAGTTGTGCGCCAGTTCGTGCTGCCCGATCGTGTGTCCAGATGGCGTGGCCAGATGGCGCGACTAGATGGTGCACCAGTTGGCGCAGCCAGATGGTGCACCAGTTGGCGCACAGTTGGCGAGTGGTTTACGAGTGGTGCACACGTGTTGCGCACGTGTTGCGCAAGTGCACGCGGGCGCATTTGGCTCAAGTGCGCATTGTGCGCGTCTTGTGGAGTTGCGCACGAGCGCGTGGGTGCTGGGCACTGGGCGTGCACACATACGAGCGCAGTGGCGTACTACGGTGCTCATGCGCAGTGGCGCTCAGTGGCATTGTTTCATGCAGAACGTGGTTGTCCACGTTCTGAACCATTTCGAAACGTGCGATAACGAATCTGATAATTTCGGATCTGACATTCAATCATCGTGCATGTTCTGGATTTGGGCGATTACAGTTAGACCATATTTATAGTGTCGCTCTTCTCTTTCAGGAAGATACAATTTTATGAAATTTCCACAGAGAAGAGAGAGAGCTTTTGTGTCAGTACCATTCATGATTTCTAACTTTTCGACGAGTACGTGAGTGGATTGGCAGAGCATTACAGAGTTCTTTCGAACTTGTTGGTTCCTGGAAGCTGACCGTGTGGACGGATCTAGATTTGAGCGTCGGTTTTCTAAACACCCCAACAGGCTTTCTACTTCTTCATCTCTTTTTCATCTTCTGTAAAAGTTCTGTCTCAATCGCAACTGGTTTGTGTGGAAGAACATGTTATGTTGTTATTAAAAATTTAAAAGTGCATCCACCCCGCTGTTGTTGTTAACAATTTACTTGTAAACTTCTTTTTAGAAGCTCTACATTTGAATTCGTTTCTCAGGATCCTCTGGGATCGGTGTCTTGCACCTTCCTTGAAGTGTTGCAACGAAACATTATTTTTACAGTCGTTTTATTTCTCAGTTTTCTATCGAAAAACAACGTCCAGGGAATAACAATCTTAAAGCTAGATCAGAAGATGGAAAACTCTCGTGCCTATCTCCTCGATACCAGCTTTAACAAGTTGGAGAAATTTGACGGAGAACACTTTCATATATGGAAGAGGAAGATCACCCTTAATCTTCAACTCGTGGATGTCGACCATGTGTTGATTGAGGATGAACCGACGATTCCAGAAGGTGGTACTGCAGACGCTGTTGCTGCTGCACAAGTCAAGAAGAGCAAGTAGAAGAGAGAAAACAGGATTTGTAAATTATTGATTCTCAATTCTATAGAAGACTCTCTGGCAGAGTCATATTCCAAGAAGGAGAAGGCCAAAGAGATCTGGGAGTCTTTGGGAAAGCTTTATAAAGACGATGAGAATAGGTCCAAAATCTTCATCGTCGAGAAGTACCACAAGTGGCTCTTTAAAGACGAAAGGTGATGCCACCTCTGGTGAAGGAATTCTTGAAGTTGTGCCTGAAGCTGGATGACGAGAAAATGCCCCTTGTCGACAAGTTTGTCGTTGGAGGGATTGTCTCGAAACTTCCTGCAGGATGGAGCAACTTCTATGTAAGAATGCATCGGAAGAAACTGGACATAAGCATGGAAGATCTCTTACAAGAGATCCACGTTGAGGATGAGATACGATCTCAACAGTAGATGGACTCTCTGTCCAAACAACTGGGTAAGGCCAACTTGGTACAAACAAGGGAGTTCAGGGGAAAGCAGGCAGCTTTTCATCACAAAAAGAAGGACTCCACTAATCTGAAAGTGAAGGGTCCTTTGTTCAAGCAACAGAAGTCCAAGTCCCACGTGACTTGCTTCAACTGTGGCAAAAAGGGCCACTACAAGAGTTAATACAAATCCAAGCCCAAACAATCAGAGCAAGGTGAGCCTAGTAATATTTCCATGGTTTCTAACATTGTTGCTATGATCGCTCAGGTCACAGCTGTGGGGGCTGACTTGACTGTTGGATAGACATCGGTACGACGTGCCATGTCTGTTCTGGCAAGGAATGGTTCATCATATATCAGCCAACTTCTGAGAAAGTTATCATGGGAAATCAGGCCCAAGCTGAAGTTCTGGGGATCGGGACTGTGGAACTGAAACTAACTTCCGGAAACACTTTGATGCTTCAGGGTATAAAGCATGTTCCGATGATTTCCAAGAACCTGATCTCTAGGAGCCTGCTTAGCAATGCAGGCTTGATGATGGACATCAATGCAGGCCAGATAGTGATGTCCAAAAGGAACATACTTAGGCTTTTCAAACTGAAGGAATATTTAAAATTCAGCTTGTCAACCAGTCAAATAAAATAAATATAGTCGCTCTTTTTGATTATTCTCTTGAGTTGTGGCATAATAGGCTAGGACATGTTCATTGTAAAAGAATAAACAAAATGTCTAGTTTAGGACTTATCTCCAAATGTGGGGGTAAGGTAGAGAAGTGTGAAGAATGTGCTCAGACGAAAATCATAAGAAAACCCTTTTATCGGGTCAATCGAAGCACAGATCTTCTGGAGTTGGTGCACTCCGATATCTGTGACTTCAAGCAATTCTCTATAAAGGTCGGAATAAAGTATTTCATAACCTTTATCGATGACTTCTCAAAGTATGCGTTTGTCTACCTTCTCAAATCTAAAGACGAAGCGTTCGAGAAGTTCAAGGAGTTCAGGGTCGAAGCTGAACGACAAACTGGACAACAACTCAAGAGGCTAAGAAGTGATCAAGGCGGAGAGTATCGGTCTCATGAATTCACATCGTTATGTAAAGAACATAGAATCATCAACGAGACTACTGCTCCGTATTCTCCTCCATCAAACGGAGTAGCAGAGAGGAAGAACAGAACGTTGACAGAAATGATGAACTCAATATTGTTAACTGCGGGTCTTCCAAAGTGCTACTGGGGAGAAGCTGTATTAACGGCCACTTTTATTCTGAATAGAGTGCCATAAGCAACTTAGGATATAACTCCTCATAAACTCTGGTTCAAAGTCAGACCTAACTTGAATGTCATTCGAGTGTGGGGGTGTCTGGCTTATGTGAAGCTCCCAGAGCTAAAGATTCAAAAGCTGGAGACGAGGACTACGAAGACGATCTTCTTGGGGTATGCCGAAAAGAGTGATGCTCGAAGATTTCTTGATATTGAGTCAAATCGTGTCATCGAATCTCGCGATGCTGAATACTTTGAAGATAAATTTACAAGGCACAAAAACATTGTTCTCACAGACATTCTGGAGAATGATAAAGGTACAAAGGAGACTGAGATCTTTAATGAGATAGTAGTCCATGATGAAGTTATTGGTAATGAGACAACAATTGAACCAGAACTCATTGAGCCGTCAACGAAGCAAGCGAGGAGGCCGAAGAACTTTGGAGATGACTTCGTCACCTATCATGTGGAAGCAGATCCGCTTACCTATGATAAGGCGATGAAGACTAGAGATGTTGCCTTCTGGAAGGAGGCGATAGACAATAAAATTGACTCAATCACCTATAATAACACTTGGGTATTGGTTGATTTACCTGAAGGAGCAAAACCCATCGGATGCAAGTGGATCTTCAAGAAGAAGATGAAAGTTGATGGAACCATTGACAAGTTCAAGGCCAGGCTAGTGGCCAAGGGGTTTTCTCAGAAGCAGGGGATCGACTACTTTGACACGTACGCTCCAGTAGCCCGGATGACAACCATCAGATTATTAATTGCTCTTACAGTAATATATAAGATGGTGATACATCAAATGGATGTGAAAATAACTTTCCTAAATGGCGAGCTGACCGAAGAGATTTACATGCAACAGCCAGAGGGATTTGTCGTCAAGGGTCTTGAAGACGAAATCTGCAAGTTGGTGAAATCCTTGTACGGTCTTAAACAGGCTCCCAAGATGTGGCATGAGAAGTTTGACAAAGTTATAAGGTCAAATAGCTACAGGGTCAACGAGACGGACAAGTGTGTTTATACGAAGTTCACTGATGGAAGAGGTGTGATCGTTTGTCTATATGTGGATGACATGCTAATCCTAGGTACGGATATGGGTTGTGTCATGAAGATAAAGAAGTTCATCTCTACCAAGTTCAGTATAAAGACTTAGGGGAAGCTGATGTGATCTTGGGCATCAAGATCATTCGGACAGACACTGGATTGGCACTGTCTCAGTCTCATTACATTGAGAAGATGCTCACTCGCTACGGGTATCATGATCTTCCTATAATTGATATGCCGTACCGGGGTGACCAGAAGCTAGAGCCAAATTCGAGAAAAAGCGTCATGCAACTGGAGTACGCTAGCATCATCGGAAGTTTGATGTACGCTACTACTGCCACTAGACCTGACATAGCTTTCGTCGTAGGAATGCTGAGTTGATTCACTAAAAATCTAGACGTTGAGCACTGGAAAGCTGTGAAGCGTTTAATAAGATATCTCAAGAAGACTCAGACATATGCACTATACTACAGCGAAGAGCCGCTGGTAGTAGAAGACTTCAGTGATGCCAGCTGGTGCTCAGAGTTGGAGAGCGAGAGGTCCACAGGTAGATTCATTTTCATAATAGGTAGAGCTTCTATATCGTGGAAGTCCAAGAAGCAGACCATGCTCTCTCATTCCTCCATGGAATCTGAGTTCTTTGCACTTGATACCGCAGCGGAGGAAGCAGAATAGCTTCAAAAGCTTACGTAAGATCTTCCAGTAGTTGGGGTACAGATACCAGCGATTTCAATATACTGCAACAACCAGGCGACTACGGTGGTGGCATTAAATGCTCTCTTCAACAGAAAGAAGAGAACTGTGCGGTTGAAGCACATAGCAGTGAATGATCTTATCAAGAGAGGCGTCATTACAGTAATCGATGTTCGGAGTCAGGAGAACCTGGCGGATCCGTTCAAGAAGGGCCTCAAGCGCCAGTTGGTCAAAGATATAGAAAGGAAGGTGGGCTAGAAGGCATTCTGATAGTGTGTTTTTACAATCCTACCATAAAATTTTATGTTATTAGTTCAAAGAGAAATCTACTAGACATCTAACTTTCGGTTCAAGGGAGGACCACTAACTGGAAAACTATCAGGTAACAGTGGGTACTTATTTTTGGGAACATGGAAGGGTTACGGATCTATAACCATTGTTGTCTACTATGTGTTTTCTGCAAAAAATGGATCTTGTGATGAGGATGGCTTAAACGCCTTAATGAGTTCTCAGGCAGAGTGAATGCCTGGTGTGCTTTATAGGAAGCACGGTAGTGCAGCACCACAAGGAGTGTAACTCCATGCTACAGTGGGGTGACTCCACCATGAGATTCCCGGATAGGGGTAATGCCTCAGCTTTGCGAGCCAAGTCACAGCGATGTAGCACCGCAAATAGGCAGGTAGTCTAATGTTGTATGATGAAATTAAAGAGAGATAGACAGCACTACAAAGGGGAGGTTGTCCCCATGTTACAGTGGCACGACACCACGATGAGGTACCCGGATAGGGGTAAAGCCTCGGCCTTACAAGCCATGTTGTTGCGGCGTAATACTGCAAGGGAGCCTAAGGCTTCAGGTCGGGTAGTTTGGCACTACAAAGAGGCTGTGACCTCATGCTACAGTAGTATGACACTATAATAAGATTTTTGGGTAGGGGTAATGCCTCTGCTTTAGGCCATGTCATAGCGGCGTAGCACCGCAAGGGAAGCGCAAGGCTTCATGCCATGTCTCTTTAATAAAGAACTCACCTGTAGTGTATGGACAGAGATTGCAGGCCGTCTCTTGAGAGTAAACTTGTAGACGCCCAAAATTATACACTAAAATTAGGCTGGCTCAGGACCTTTAATGTGCAGCCAGAAGCACATGTAACCATATTTTGTGAGTGGAAAGAATTGCAGTTGTAGTACAGAATTCAAGGCTTAGTTCATTCTTGTATCATATTGTTGTTCAACCCATACGGGAAGATTCAAGTCGTAAGCGACATCTATCCTAATGCATGATGGACAGTTACTGTGGAGAACGTACAACCCTAAATATATTGAGATATGTGAGGATTGTTGGAGCTTTTTCTTTGACTTGTAGAGAGCTTGCTCTCAACAAGCCATGTAAGTTTAGTCCCACATTGGCTAGAAAAACTCATGGGTATATCAATATAACTCCTCATAGGGAGTAGAGAGATGCACATGGGGTAGTGAACCTAGGGAAGGAACCATGTGGGTGATTTTACATGGAGGTAAGGTTAAGACACCATTTAAAGCATTCATGCTTTTTGACTAAGCTCAATTGATTCCATAGGAGCTAAGCCTCGAAGGGGCTTAGCGACTCGGACTCGGGCTCATAGGCTCATGAGGTGTAATGTGGCATTTTGTTGGCGTATTTTGTACTTAGCACGACAGTATCGTCGCTAGATGCATAGTGCGCTTATGTTACGTAAGCCTCTAGTGCAGCCGTTCGCGTGCCAGTTCGTGTTGCCCAATTGCGCGTCCAGATGGCGCGCCAGTTGGTGTGGACAGATGGCACAGTCTGATCGTGCAACCAGATGGCACGCCAATTGGCGCTACCAGATGGTGCAGTAGTTGGTGCGTAGTTTGCGAGCGAAGCGCGCGTATTGCACAAGTACGCACGGGCACATTTGGCACAGGTGTGTACTGTGCGAGTCTTATGCAGTTGCGTGCGAGCGCATGGGCGCTGGGCGTGCACGTACACGAGCACAGTGGCGCACTATGGTGCTCGCGCGCAATGGCGCTCAGTGGCATTATTTCGCGCAGAACGTGGTTGTCCACGTTCTGAACTGTTTCGAAACATACGATAACAAATTCGATAACTTTGGATCTGACATTCAATCGTCGCGCATGTTCCGAATCTAGGCGATTACAGTGAGACCCTATTTATAGTGCCTCTCTTCTCTCTCAGGAAGATACGATTTTACAAAATTTCCATAAAGAGAAAAGAGAGATTCTATGTCGGCGCCATTCATGAGTTCTAACTTTTCGAGGAGTCCGTGAGCAGATTGGCAGGGCATTTCAGAGTTCTTTCGAACTTGCTGGTTCCTGGAAGCTGACCGTGTGGATGAGCGTCGGTGTTCTAAATACCCCAGCAGGCTTTCTACTTCATCTTCTCTTCTTCATCTTCTGTAAAAGTTCTGTCAACTGGTTTACGAGGAAGAACATGTTATGTTGTTATTAAAATTTTAAAAGTACCTTCACCCTGCTGTTACTGTTAACAATTCACTTGTAAACTTATTTTTAGAAGCTCTACATTTGAATTCGTTTCTCAGGATCCTCCGGGATCGCTGACTTGCACCTTCCTTGAAGTGTTGCAACGAAACATTATTTTTACAATCGTTTCATTTCTCAGTTTTCATCGAAAAACTACGCCCAGGGAATAACAGAGGGTGTATAATAGTAAAAACAATTATACTATTTGGCTCCTAAAATATTTGGGTGATGTCATCTCCCATTATGTGACATCTGACTTGGCAGATGACATAACAGCTGACATGACAAATTTTAACCCAAAAAATTAATTACCCAATTTTTTTAATGTTAATGTTAATATTAATATTAATATTAATATTAATGTTAATATTACTATTAATGTTAATTTTAATTTAAATTTTAATTTTAATTTTAATGTTAATTTTAATGTTAAGGTTAATCTTAATGTTAATTATCATGTTAATTTATTAATTTACTATTACTTTTAATTTTATTGTTAAATTATGCCATGTCAGCTGTCATGTCAGCAACCATGTCATCTGCCACATAATGGGAGATGATATCACCCAAATGTTTTGGAGCCAAATAGCATGTTTTAAGCAAAAAAGAAACCAAAAATAAAAATACATGTCCAAACTTTTCAATTGGACATCTCAGGAGTTGAACTCTAAACTGATGTAAAGTTCATGATATAAATGCTAACTATTTCATAAACCAAAGTGATAAGATTACCAAAGATAAGAATATCCTAAGTGTTGTGATATATGTTGGGAACGAAGCGCGAAAACCGTTTCTCCAAACCAGAAAGTCCTGCGAGAGAATCGAGCAAAAGCACACAAATCAAAAATGCCAAACACAATCGCGGACACAAAGATTTTTGACGTGGAAAACCCTTGCGGAAAAAACCACGGGACGACCGGAGTCCAACCCTGAAGAACCTCCACTAAGGGAATAAAGAGAATACACCCTCTACAAGCTCCTCCCGATCCAACACGGATCACCACAACTCACTTGAAAGAAGAAAAAAATTTGATTGCGGACTCCGAAGAACAAGAGATGCCGAAGAATTATTCGAAGCAATCTCTCCTTCACAATAGTCCTTAATCCTCTCTTTCTCTCAAAGATTGTAAAGCACTCTTATTTTGAGATGAGTTTTAAACTAGCATGCATCACCCTTTTATAAGCCCTTGGTAATCCATACGTAGAAGGCCAATATATATGAAAACTTCTAATATGCATCAATCATATATTTAATGGAAATCTAATCATAATTGGCTTGCCATAATTGGAAGCCCAATTATATGGAAAGCTACTATATGAAGGGTCCAATCCTAAATATATTATCAAAGTAAATATGGAAATCCAATCATATATTTCCTTACCATATATATTCTAAAATAGGATCCATGCACTCCCCGAGCTTCTCCGACAGACGGATGGCGCTCGTCGCTCTCCGGGGTATTCTCCACATAGGTTGGGAACCCCACCCACTCCAACAAATCTCTCCATTCATAACTAGGTGGAGGAACTCGTCATCCCGAAGATTCGCCTGCAGTACTCAAACTTCCCCCTTGGTAGAACCTTCGTGAGCATGTCCGCTCCATTGTCATCAGTATGGACCTTCTCAAGTATCGTGTCCTTCTTCTCAACCACATCTCGTATCCAATGATACCGAGTCTCAATGTGCTTGGATCGACTATGAAATGTCTTGTTCTTCACAAGGTAAATGGCACTCTGGCTATCGCAAAACAAAGTATACTGCTCTTGCTTTAGCCCTATTTCCTGTAACAGTTTTTTCATCCATAGCAACTCCTTGCAAGCCTCCATCGCCGTAATGTACTCTGCCTCTGTCGTCGACAAGGTAACACACTTCTGCAACCGTGACTGCCATGATACCGCTCCTCCAGCAAACATCATCATATAGCCCGAAGTCGATCGTCTCGTGTCTACATCTCCAGCCATATCAGCGTCGGTATATCCAACCAGCTTCGGTTCGTCACCACCAAAAGAAAGTCTTCAATCAGCAGTGCCCTGAAGGTATCGTAGAATCCACTTGACCGCACTCCAATGTACCCTTCCAGAATTTGAAAGGTACCTGCTAACTGTGCCAACTACATGAGCAATGTCTGGCCTCGTACACACCATATCATACATAAGGCTTCCCACAGCTGAGGCATATGGAACCTGCTCCATATCTTCTTTTTCATCCTCGGTAGATGGACACTGCTCCTCAGTGAACTTAAAGTGAGCCGCAAGGGAGCAACTCACTTTCTTCGACCCGTCCATCCTGAAATGTTGAAGTACCCGATGAATGTACTTCTTTTGGTACAAGTGTAGCAGCTTGGACTCTCTCTCTCGGCTGATGTCCATCCCAAGAATAGTCTTTGCTACACCCAAATCTTTCATAGAGAAGATCACGCCCAGTTGGCGCTTTAACTCCGCTATCCTAGTGGCATTCCGATCCACTAATAGCATGTCATCAACATAGAGCAATAAAATGATGAAATCATCATCGGCAAAGTACCTCACAAATATGCAATGGTCCTACGTCGTCCGTGCATAACCATGTTCTCCCATAAACGACTCGAACTTCCTCTACCATTGCATCGGAGCCTGCTTCAGACCATACAAGCGCTTCCTTAACCGGCAGACCAAATGTGACTTGTCCTTCTCACAGAATCCCTCTGGCTGCTCCATGTGTAACTCCTCCTCAAGATCACCATGGAGGAATGCCATCTTCACATCCATCTGCTCGACCTCCAAGTCAAAACGGGCTACCAATGCTAGCACCACCCGAATAGACGACTGCATTGGCGAAAAGATCTCATCATAATCCACGCCTTTCCGCTGACAGTAGCCTTTAACTACCAGCCTCGCTTTGTATCGAGGGCGAGTAGCATCATCCGTCTGCTTCACTCTAAACACCCATCGATTCTTCAAAGCCTTCTTATCCTTTGGCAACCGCACCAGCTCATAAGTGGAATTGGCGTGTAAGGAACTCATCTCCTCCTGCATAGCTTGTATCCACTCCTGCCTGTATTCGTCTTCTATAGCCTCTGTAAAGCTTTCGGGCTCTCCCCCGTCAGTCAGTAGCACATACTCACCCGGTGAGTATCTCGTAGATGGTCGACGATCTCTGTCGCTCCTTCTCAGTAGAGCCACTGGTGCTGGCTGTATACCAACAGTCTCCTCCCCTTCAGGAACTGCCTCTCCGGCATGCTCATCCTCTTGAGGGACACCCTGACAACCATCAGCAGGCTGATGATCAAGGTTGGGAGCAACTCCATGCACTGGCTCCCCCATAACTGGATCCTCTGCGATGTCCTCTGGAAATTGCTCGAAGCAAAATGACTCTAACTCAGGCAATTCCTCAGCCTCAGAAGGCGTCTCAGAATCCTGAGTGTTGGTCATGGTCTGATCCTCGACGAATACCACGTTCCTGCTTTTGTAGAGCTTTCTTCCCACTGGGTCGTAGAGTCTATAGCCAAACTCATCCCGACTGTAGCCGACAAAGACGCATCGCCTTATCTTTGGCTCAAGTTTGGACCTCTCGTCCTTCGGTACATGCACGAAGGCCTTACAGCCAAACACTCGCAAGTGATTGTATGATGGCTCTTTATCGTACCATACTTTGTCAGGCACATCACCCCGCAAAGGAGCACTAGGAGATAAATTAATAACATAAGCAGCTGTGAGAAGAGCCTCACCCCAATAACTGCCTGGCAAATTTGCTTCTGACAGCATACACCGCACCCTCTCCATCAGTGTCCTATTAATGCGCTCCGCTACACCATTGAGCTGAGGTGTCTTGGGCAGAGTCTTCTAGTATCGTATCCCTTGCTCTCTGCAATACGCATCAAAGGGACCAATGTATTCGTCGTCGTTGTCGGACCGAACACACAATAACTTCTTGCCCGTCTCTCTTTCAACAGAGGCCTGAAACTCTTTGAAAGTGGGCAGCACCTGATCCTTGGTCTTTAAGGTAGACCCAAACCTTCCTGGAATAGTCATCAATAAAAGTTATAAAGTAAGAAGTACCACTAATAGATTTTACCTTCATAGGACCGCAGTCATCCGAGTGAATCAACTCGAGCAACGCCAGCTTCCTTGAACTTGGGTGACTTTAGAAAGACACCCTATTTTGCTTTCCAGCTAAGCAGTGCATGCATTTCTCCAACTTTGTAGACTTGAGCCCTGGAATCACCTTCATCTTCACCAAGTAGCTCATCCCCTTCTCGCTGATATGGCCGAGCCGCCTGTGCCATAACTCGGTAGACGCATCACTGACTATGTTTACCTCCTATGCTCCCTGTGTGCTCCCCTCCATATAGTAGAGACCGGACTTTTTGCTTTCTCTGACAATCACCATCGAACCTCTGGAAAGCTTCCACTGACTATTCCCGAAGAGACTGAAGAATCCCTTGTCATCCAACCTTTCAACCGACACCAGGTTGAAACGGATATCAGGGACATGACGAACATCTTTGAGAACAAGTACTGCACCCGTCTTCGTCCTCAAATGCACATCTCTAATGGCAACCGCCTTCGACACATCTTCATTACCCATCTTCAACACTCCACAGTCGCTTGTCGTGTAAGTGACAAATAGTGCCCTGTTATGAGATACGTGCGTTGAAGCCCCTGAGTCTACCAGCCAAGAATTGTCATCGCATGCGAGGTTTATGATAACCTCATCACCTACAACGATCACATCGCCTCCATGTATCGAGGCCGCCGCTGTAGTATTCTCATCTTGGTTCCCCTTGTCGCCCTTCTTCTCTCTCTTCCAAGCGAAACAGTTCCGCTTGATGTGGCCTTTCTTGCCATAATAGTAATACTTCGAGTCCTCGTACCGACCCTTGGACCCTCTGCTCTTGTCTCTACCACCACCTGGACCCCTGCTTTTACCCCTTCCGCTGCTCTATGAAACTAGTGCCTCTGAGTGATAGGATGTGGATGAAGTGCCCTAAGAACGTCTCTGCATCTCTTCATTCAGTACCCCGCTTTTGGCAAACTCTAGACTGACCACGCCTTCCGGAGCAGAAGCGATCATAGATACTCGTACGGTCTCCCACGAGTTTGACAATGTACATAGCAACCAAAGTCCTTGAACCTCGTCGTCGAACTTGACTCACATCGAGGATAGCTGGTCCACCACGCCCTGGAACTCACTCAAGTGATCCGTAATAGATGCACCATCTTTGTACCGCAGATCCATCATCATCTGGATCAGGAACAGTTTGTTTACTCATGTCTTTTTCGCGTACAAAGATTCCAGCTTCTCTCACAACGTCTTCGCATGCTCAATATTGGCAACGTGGTTGTACACGTTCTCGTCAACGAATTGCCGTATGTACCCACACACCTGTATATGCTCGAAGTTCCAGTCCTCATCGGATTTGTCTCTGGGCTTCTTGGATGCAAATACTGGAAGATGCAGCTTTTTGACGAACAACAAATCCTTCATCTTGCTCCGCCAATAATGGTAGTTTGTACCGTTCAGGTTCACCATGTGCACCAGCTTCGCGTCCATCTCTGCTTCCTGGTTTGACTGTCAACTCCTGACACTTCTTTGAACCCAAAGCTCTGATACCACTCTGTTGGGAACGAAGCGCGGAAACCGTTTTCCCAAACCAGAAAGTCCTGCGAGAGAACCGAGCAAAAGCACACAAACCAAAAACGCCAAACACAATCGCAGACACAAAGATTTTTGACGTGAAAAATCCTTACAAAAAAAACCACGGGACTATCGGAGTCCAACCCTGAAGAACCTCCACTAATGGAATAAAGAGAATACACCCTCTACAAGCTCCTCCCGATCCAACACGGATCACCACAACTCACTTAAAAGAAGAAAAAAATTTGATTGCGGACTCTGAAGAACAAGAGATGCAGAAAAATTATTCGAAGCAATCTCTCCTTTACAATAGTCCTTAATCCTCTCTCTCTCTCTCTCTCTCTCTCTCTCTCTCTCTCTCTCTCTCTAAGATTGTAAAGCACTCTTGTTTTGAGATGAGTTTTCAACTAGCATGCATCACCCTTTTATAAGCCCGTGGTAATCCATACATGGAAGGCCAATATATATGGAAACTTTCAATATGCATCAATCATATATTTAATGGAAATCCAATCATAATTAGCTTGCCATAATTGAAAGTCAAATTATATGGAAAGCTACTATCCAATCATAAATATATGATCAAAATAAATATAGAAATCCAATCATATATTTTCTTACCATATATGTTCCAAAATAGGATCTATGCACTCTCCGAGCTTCTCCGACACACGGATGGCGCTCGTCGCTCTCCGGGTATTCTTCACATCGGTTGGAACCTCACCCACTCCAACAATATAGTCATATAGAGTGGATGTCCAGATCGACATGGTATTAACAGAGGGGTTCTCGAAGAGCATTTGGTTGGTCAAGATATTATGCAAGTGACCCACCACGCTCTAACAAGAACCGACAAAATTTTAGGTTCTTGCATTTCCAACATAACATAGCAAGAGGAATCTATTTTAAAGGAGGATGTTCCGCACTAGAATTCATGTTTCCTCCAGTTCCTTCCCGGGTTGTGTTTTCACTGGCATGCATGCATGTACTCGAGACTTGGAATTAGGAATGATTAGCAACTCGCTAAATGATTTACAACTCTGTTATTTGGCTAGCGCACGTTTACAGTTGTGCACGCGAGTGGCCGAGAACGGCGGAGTGATAGGTGTTGGGTTTTTAGCCTTTAGTTTTGGTTTTTAGTCCCACATCGGCTAGAAAGGAATGTGTATCTCCATATATATGAGTCTTTGCTCTTTATGGAGATGCACATGTAGTGCACATGGGTGTGTGCCATGTGGGATTAATTATTAATGGTATAAAGGCTTAATCAACAATTAAGAAGCTGTAAGCTTTTTGCTCTTGGAAATTTATTTCCATGGAGCTAAGCTCCGTAGGAGCTTAGCGACTCGGACTCGGACTCGGACTCGGACTCGGACTCGGGCTCGGGCTCGGGCTCGGGCTCGGACTCGGGCTCGGGCTCGGGCTCGGGCTCAAGGGCTCATGAGGCGTTTTGTTGGCGCACTTTGCACTTAGCACGTCGCTAGGCGCATAGTGCGCTTAAGTTGCGCTCGTTGCGCGGCCACGTTGCGCGGCCCGTTACGCGAGTCCAGTTACGCTGGCCCAGTTACGCAGCCTAGTACGCGCAGCGTACGCAGCGTGCGTAGAGTGCGTATGTGTGTATGGCTGGCTGCATATTAGAGCGGGAACGGTTGCAGCAGTTGCTGCACTTTCAGGAATGGTTCAGCCACTACCCTGAAGTTCAGGCAACTGCTTGGCAACCGCCCCGTGGGCTATATATGCAGGTTCTCTCCTCTCTCTCAGTGTTGGAGAAATCAGAATTCCAGGGAGAAAACTCTAAGTGTTCTTTAACACAACAGAGTAGTGAGCGTGTTTTTTAACACAAACACTAGTACTTTTTAGTACGCGTGGGTTCTGTTACTTCAGAAACAGAGAGAGAAGAGTAGAGCCATTGCCAGAGGAGTTCGCCGTCTTCCGAGGAGTCAGAAGAGCAGGAGTGTTCCAAGGTTTTCCGTCAACCTTGCTGGTTCCTGGAAGCTGTTCGCAGAGGGCGAATAAAGCTTTGAGCAACGGTGATCATTCACCCCAGCAATTCCATTTCTCGCCTGTCACCCTTCTGTTGCCTTTAGCAGTTCTGTCAGTATCTTCTTTTTAGAAGGTACTACTGTCAGTTTGCTACGATCACGAAAATCTTTTTAGATTATTCGTGAATTACGATATCTTTTTAGATCTCGTAATTTGCAGAATCCTTCTGGATCTCTGTTGCAAAACCTTCTTTAAGGAATTGCATTTGAAACGTTGTCTTTACAACTGTTTCAGTTTCTATATTTTCTATCGAAAAGCGTGCCCCGGCGTTCCCGGCAATAACAATCTCAAAGCTTTATTGTTACGATGGAAAATATTAATGCTTCTCTCCTAAACACTGACTTCTGTAAGTTAGAGAAGTTTGATGGAGAGCATTATCAAGTCTGGAAGAGGAAGGTTTATCTCACTCTTCAACTTAGAGACGTTGATCACGTACTGCTTGAAGAGGAACCTACTGTTCCAGATACTGGGTCTGCTGCCGCAATCACTGCGGCTACTAAACTTCAGGCCAAGTGGAGAAAGGAAAATAGCATTTGCAAGTTACTTATCTTGAATGCTATGGAGGATTCTCTAGCAGAATCCTACAGTAAGAAACCAATTGCCAGAGACATATGGGAGTCTCTGGAAAAACTGTACGAAGAAGACAAGAACAGGAGCAAAATATTTGTGGTTGAAAAATATCACAAATGGCTCTTTGAGGACGAGAAGTCCATGCTGCCGCAGGTCAAAGAATTTCTGAAGCTGCGACAGAAGTTGGAAGATGAGGCTATGCCCCTCCCCGACAAGTTTGTTGTTGGAGGGATTGTCTCAAAACTCCCCGCTGGGTGGAGTAAGTTCTATGCAAACATGCATAGGAAGAAGCTGGAGATCACCCTTGAAGATCTCCTGCTGGAAATTTATGTTGAAGACCAGATGAGGGCTCAACATAAAGTTGACACGCTTTCCAAGCAATTGGCTAACGCCAATCTGGTTCAGACCAAGGAACCAAAGGGAAAGGGAAAGCGTGCAGATTTCCAGAAGAAGAAGAAGAACCCTAACAACTTGAATGTTAAGGGAACTTCTTTCAAGTCAAAGAAATCTAAGGCAAAGATGCCTTGTTTCAAGTGTGGCCAGTTGGGCCATTTCAAAAGTGAATGCACAGCACCAGCCAAGAAATCAGAGCAAGGTGAGCCTAGCAAAGTCTCAATGATTACTGATGTAATTGCTATGATTGGACAGGTTGATGCTGTAGGATCTGATTCAGACTGGTGGGTAGATACTGGAGCCACCTGCCATGTCTGCTCCAGTAAGGAGTGGTTCACCACCTACACATCCACTTCTGAAGCGGTTGTGATGGCGAACCAAGCACAAGCTGAAGTTCTAGGGATCGGGACGGTTATTCTGAAGCTGACTTCTGGCAAGTCTCTGACGCTTTAAGGCGTGAAGCACGTACCTGCTATCGCCAAGAACCTGATCTCGGGAGGCTTACTCTGCAATGCAGGCCTCAGAATGGACATCAATGCTGGCCAGATGGTGATGTCTATCAAGGGAACATATTTCGGAAAAGCTTTTTATACCGAAGGAATGTTCAAGATTCAGCTTGTAAATCAGTCCAATGTAATTAATGTAATTAATAAAATCACTCCTTCTGCTTATACTCTTGAGTTGTGGCATAATAGGCTAGGACATGTTCATTGTAAACGAATAAACAGAATGTCTAGTCTAGGACTTATCTCCAAGTGTGGGGGTAAGGTAGAGAAATGTGAAGTTTGTGCTCAAACGAAGATCACAAGGAAACCCTTTCCACGGGTTAATCGAAGTACAGATCTTCTGGAGTTGGTACACTCAGATATCTGTGACTTCAAACAGTTCTCTACAAAGGCCGGGATGAAGTATTTCATAACCTTCATCGACGACTTCTCAAAGTATGCGTTCGTCTACTTGCTGAAGGCTAAAGACAAAGCATTCGAAAAGTTCAAGGAGTTCAGAGCCGAAGCTGAGCGACAGACTGGACAACAACTCAAAAGGATAAGAAGTGATCGAGGTGGAGAGTACAGGTCTCATGAATTCGCATCATTCTATAAGGAACATGGAATTGTCAATGAGACTACGGCTCCGTACTCTCCTCAATCAAACGGAGTAGCTGAGAGGAAGAACAGGACGTTGACAGAAATAATAAATTCAATGTTGTTGACTGCTGGCCTTCCTAAGTGCTACTGGAGAGAAGCTGCATTGATGGCCACTTTTATTCTAAATAGAGTGCCTCATGCAACTTCAGACGTTACTCCTCATGAACTCTGGTTTAAGGTCAGACCTAACTTGAATGTCATTCGAGTGTGGGGGTGTCTGGCGTATGTCAAGCTTCCAGATCTAAAGATTCAGAAGCTTGGGACAAGGACTACAAAGACGATCTTCTTGGGGTATGCCGAGAAGAGTGATGCTCGGAGATTTTTTGATATTGAGTCAAATCATATCATTGAATCTCGCGATGCAGAATATTTTGAAGATAAGTTTGCAAGGCACAAGAATATTGTTCTTCCGGATGTTCCGGAGTAATGAGGGTGCACAAGAGACTGAAGTCTTCAATGAAGATGTGGTCCAAGAAGATGTTGTTGTTGATACAACGGTTGAACCAGAACAAGCTGAGCCGTCAGCTAAGCGTGTGAGGAGGCCGAAGGACTTCGGAAGTGACTTTGTCACCTATCATGTGGAAGCAGATCCGCTTACCTATGATGAGGCGATGAACACTAGAGACTCGGTTTTCTGGAATGAGGCGATTGACAATGAAATTGATTCCATCACCTCAAATAACACTTGGGTGTTGGTTGATCTTTCTTAAGGAGCGAAACCCATCGGATGCAAATGGATCTTCAAGAAGAAGATGAAAGCAGACGGAACTATTGACAAGTTCAAGGCTAGGTTGGTAGCCAAGGGATTTTCTCAGAAGCAGGGAATTGACTATTTTGACACGTATGCTCCAGTAGCCCGGATGACCACCATCAGAATGTTGATTGCTCTCGCAGCAATACATAAGATGGTGATACATCAGATAGATGTGAATACGGCTTTCCTAAATGGCGAGCTGACCGAAGAGATTTACATGCAACAGCCAGAGGGATTTGTCATCAGGGGTCTTGAAGACAAAGTCTGCAAGTTGGTTAAATCTTTGTACGGTCTTAAACAGGCTCCCAAGATGTGCATGAGAAATTTGACAAAGTTATAAGGTCAAATGGCTACATGGTCAGCGATACGGACAAGTGTGTTTACACGAAGTTCGCTGATGGAAGAGGTGTGATCGTTTGTCTGTACGTGGACGACATGCTTATCATAGGTACGGATATTAGATGTGTCACGGAGACAAAAAAATTCATCTCAAGCAAGTTCAGTATGAAGGACTTGGGGGAAGCTGATGTGATCTTAGGGATCAAGATCATCCGGACAGACACTGGACTAGCGCTGTCACAGTCTCATTATATTGAGAAAATGATCACTCGTTATGGGTATCGGGATCTTCCAGGGATCGATACGCCGTACAGGTGTGATCTGAAGCTGAAGCCTAATTCAGGAGAAAGCGTCAGGCAGCTGGAGTATGCAAGCGTAATCGGGAGTTTGATGTATGCTACTACAGCCACAAGGCCTGACATAGCTTTCGCCATGGGAATGCTGAGTCGTTTTACGAGCAATCCAGGTGTTGAACACTGGAAAGCTGTGGAACGGGTTATGAGATATCTCAAGAAGACTCAGACATATGCACTGTACTACAGCGGAGATCCGTCGGTAGTGGAAGGCTTCAGTGATGCCAGTTGGTGCTCAGAGGTGGAGAGCGAGAGGTCCACAGGTGGATACATTTTCACAATGGGTGGAGCTGCTATATCGTGGAAGTCAAAGAAGCAGACTATGCTCTCGCGGTCATCCATGGAATCTGAGTTCTTTGCACTTGATACCGCAGCCGAGGAAGCAGAATGGCTTCGGGAGCTCATGTATGATCTTCCAGTGGTTGGGGCGCAAATACCGGCGATACCGATATACTGCGATAACCAGGCGACTGCGGCGGTGGCATCAAATGACCTTTTCAACGGGAAGAAGAGGACTGTGCGGTTGAAGCACAGGACAGTACACGATCTTATCAAGAGAGGTGTTATTGCAGTGATTGATGTTCGGAGTCAGGAGAACCTGGCGGATCCGTTCACCAAGGGCCTCAAGCGCCAGCTGGTCGATGACACAGCTTGTAAAATGGGCTTGAAGGCATTCTGATATTGAATTATTGTATTCCTACCATAAAGTTTTATGCTATTAGTTCAAAGATTTATCTACTAGGCATCTAGCTTTTGGTTCAAGGGAGGACCACTAATCGGAAGAATATCAGGAACGGTGGGTACATGTTCTATTGGGCATGGAGAGGTTACGGACCTATAACCACTGTTGTCTACTGTTGTTTTCTGCGGAAAATAGGTCCTGTGGGAGGTTGGCTTAAATGCCTTAATGAGTTCTCAGGCATTTGGAATGTCTGGTATGCTTTACAGGAAGCATGGTAGCACAGCACTACAAGGAGTGTGACTCCATGCTATGTGTGGCGGTGACTCCACCATGAGGTTCTCGAAGGAGGTAAAGCCTCGGCTATGTTAGCCAAGTCACAGCGGCGTAGCACCGCAAATAGGCAGTTGGCCTAATGCTGTATATTGAATTAAAGAGGGATGTAGTCAGCACTACAAAGAGGAGGTGTTCCTCATGTTACGGGTGGCACGACACCACAATGAGGTAAACCCGGCTAGGGATAAAGCCTCGGCCTTGCAAGCCATGTCGTAGCGGCGTAACACCGCACAGAAGCGTAAGGCTTCATACTGGGTAGTTTGACACTACAAAGGGGCTAGACCTCATGCTACGGGTAGTATGACACTACGATGAGGTTCCCGGTGATTCGGGGTAAGGTCCTCGGCTTAAGGCCATGTCATAGCGGCGTAGCACCGCAAAGGAAGCGTTGGACGCTTCATGCCATGTCTCTTTAATAAAGAACTCACCTATAGTGTATGGACAAAGAGATATCAGGCCGTCTCTTGAGGGTAAACTTGTAGACGCCCAATATTATACACTGAAACCAGGCTGGCACACGGCCTTAAATGTGCAGCCAGAAGCACATGTAACTACATTATGTGAGTGGAAAGAATTTCAGCTATGATGCAGAATTCAAGGCTTAGTCCATTCTTGTATTATAGTTTGATTTTTGACTCACGTGGGAAGATTCAAGTCTTAAGTGGCATCTATCCTAAAAGCATAATGGACAGTTACTGTGGGGAACACTCGTACTCATATATATAGAGATATGTGGGAGATTGTTGGATTTTTAGCCTTTAGTTTTGGTTTTTAGTCCCACATCGGCTAGAAAGGAATGTGTATCTCCATATATATGAGTCTTTGCTCTCTATGGAGATGCACATGTAGTGCACATGGGTGTGTGCCATGTGGGATTAATTATTAATGGTATAAAGGCTTAATCAACAATTAAGAAGCTGTAAGCTTTTTGCTCTTGGAAATTTATTTCCATGGAGCTAAGCTCCGTAGGAGCTTAGCGACTCGGACTCGGACTCGGACTCGGACTCGGACTCGGGCTCGGGCTCGGGCTCGGACTCGGGCTCAAGGGCTCATGAGGCGTAATGTGGCGTTTTGTTGGCGCACTTTGCACTTAGCACGTCAGCATCGTCGCTAGGCGCATAGTGCGCTTAAGTTGCGCTCGTTGCGCGAGCCACTTGTGCGACCACGTTGCGCGGCCCGTTACGCGAGCCCAGTTACGCTGGCCCAGTTACGTAGCCTAGTACGCAGCCCAGTACGCGCAGTGTGCCCAGCGTACGCAGCGTGCGTAGAGTACGTATGTGCGTATGGCTGGCTGCATATTAGAGCGGGAACGGTTGCAGCAGTTGCTGCACTTTCAGGAATGGTTCAGCCACTACCCTGAAGTTCAGGCAACTGCTTGGCAACCGCCCCGTGGGCTATATATGCAGGTTCTCTCCTCTCTCTCAGTGTTGGAGAAATCAGAATTCCAGGGAGAAAACTCTAAGTGTTCTTTAACACAACAGAGTAGTGAGCGTGTTTTTTAACACAAACACTAGTACTTTTTAGTACGCGTGGGTTCTGTTACTTCAGAAACAGAGAGAGAAGAGTAGAGCCATTGCCAGAGGAGTTCGCCGTCTTCCGAGGAGTCAGAAGAGCAGGAGTGTTCCGAGGTTTTCCGTCAACCTTGCTGGTTCCTGAAAGCTGTTCGCAGAGGGCGAATAAAGCTTTGAGCAACGGTGATCATTCACCCCAGCAATTCCATTTCTCGCCTGTCACCCTTCTGTTGCCTTTAGCAGTTCTGTCAGTATCTTCTTTTTAGAAGGCACTACTGTCAGTTTGCTACGATCACGAAAATCTCTTTAGATTATTCGTGAATTACGATATCTTTTTAGATCTCGTAATTTGCAGAATTCTTCTGGATCTCTGTTGCAAAACCTTCTTTAAGGAATTGCATTTGAAACGTTGTCTTTACAACTGTTTCACTTTCTGTATTTTCCATCGAAAAGCGTGCCCCGGCGTTTCCGGCAATAACAATAGGTGGGAGGAGGAAGGAGGTGTTGGAGAAGATGACGAAGGACGGGGGAGGAGGGAGGACGGATGCATCGGCACAGGCGGAGGAGAAAAGGAGTAGGAGAGGGTTGGAAGGCAGCAGGCGAGCAGAAGGGATGGTTGGTAGAGCGTCACCGCAGTTCTCCACCGCACATATGTACCGGCTGTGCGCACGCGTGTCAATCAGTTTTTCCCAATCATTTAACGTTTCCAGATGATAGGTGGACGGATAGGGTTAGGTAAGTACCGTGACTGATGGCTTCCATGAGAGTGACTGTGGTAGTGATACTCCTTGAGGAACCAAGCAAGTTTTCTATTGTAACAAAATGGTCGAGTAGAACTCTACATTGGTAAAAAAAAAAATTGCATTGGTAGTTGCTTCTCTAGGTCCCCCCTCAAGAGCATCGGACTTGCAATCTTGAGCTCAAAATATGTACAAGCAGAGAGACTACAATCTAGCTAGAATCAGAAGGCCAGACCGAAGAGTTCGATCTCCGGTTCTGACAATCTCCTCGTGCCAGGGATCCGTTCGGTCCGTCCGTCGCGTCCACGCGCACCGTGAACGGCTCGGCAGCAGTGGCCGCCGCAGTAACCTCCGCGCGGCAGAAGGGACAGGTCGAGTGGGACTCGAACCACGCGTCGACGCAGCGGCGGTGGAACACGTGCCGGCAGGCCGGAAGTATCCGGACCGGCTCCCCTTCTTCCAGCGTGAACAGGCAGACGCAGCACTCGCTCTGGTGGTGGTCGACAGGCCGGAGGAGGAGCTCGTGGCCCCTGGTGTAGGCATGGACGGGGAGCGAGCCGAGCACCTTGATGTCCACCCCGCGGCACGTCGGCGCCCGGCTCGTCCACGACGCTGCTGTCGACGGGGGGTCTAGAGCACGGAGCCTCTTGAGGAGCAAGTGGACTAACAGTAGCGTCAGGAACATGCAGAAGATGACGCCTAGAGCCATGAGAAGAGGTGGGAGGAGGAGGCCTGATGGTTGTGCTGATGCAGTCGGGGAGTATTGATCTGGCGCGGCCATTGGGGCGACTACAATGGCTATGTGCGGTTGTATATATATATGTATCTCGACTATTTATCCTTCCAATATTTTTCAAAATCCTCTCTTTTATGTGGGTGAAGTTGAGACGACAGCTGATATGACAAATTTTAATATTAAAATTAACACTAAAATTAAAATTAAAATTAAAATTGATATTAATATTAGTATTAATATTAATATTAAAATTTTGAATAATTAATTTTTTTAATTAAATTTTGTAATATCAGCTGCTATGTCAGATAACACATAATTTTATTTAACATGTCATGTCAGCTGCGTCTGTCAATGGATGGTTTGAAAGAACAATTTGGAAGGAGGAACAGCATTATAATTTTATATATATATATAATTTTATTTAACATGTCATGTCATCTGTGTCTGTCAATGGATGGTTTGAAAGAACAATTTAAAAATTTTATATATATATATATATATATATATATATATATATATATATTCCCTCTCTCTCTCTCTCTCTCTCTCACTCTCTCTCTCTCTCTATATATATATAGAGAGAGAGATCTCTCTCTCTCTCTATATTTCTCTCTCTCTCTCTCTCTCTCTCTCTCTATATATATATATATATATATAGAGAGAGAGAGAGAGAGAGAGAGAGAGAGAGAGAGAGAGGTGTTTGAGCTGAGTCGGGATATTAAGGGATCTTCGTGATCCTCCATTGGCTAGTAGTTGACTGTACATGAGTTATGTGGTGGTTGACGTGTACATGAGTTAGTTGGAGGTAGCTGACGATATTTCCACCCTATAAAGACTTTCTTGGAAGGTTAGCTAGGCACTGGTGGTAATTATAAATATTACTGCATCACTGCTTGCAAATTGACGACTGCCACGTACACATGTTAATGACCAATCGTCCGTTAATTGCGCCCTCACCCGAACCACCACCATCCCAGCAGAGTTTTTAGACTCAACCAACCAGTGGATTATGAAATAAGAATTAATCCCTTGTAATTTAGTACCACATCTGACAAGAAATTATTCAATGAGTCCGACTCCTCGTGCATCCTTCTTCTCATCCGCTTAAATTTGATGACACCGGATAAGCGAGTGCAGTGGAATCCTCATGATCTCCATGCCATCATCCGAGAAGAAATTATTCAATGAGTCCGACTCACTATGTATCATTCTCCTCGTCTACTTGATAGTATGGGAATAAGCAAATGCATGAAGTAGGATTGTCCTTTTTTCTGCCATCAAGTGGATGACACTGAATAATTTCTCACATCTGAGAGCTTTCACTTTGTGGAGGTCAGCTGTTCGGCGGGCTACATTTTTTAGTAACGTTAAAACAAATGATGAGCACTGAAACAAAAACAATAGTCATGCAAGTGTCATTTGAAAGCGTCAAAGGTTCAAGTTGCCATTTCTTTTAAGAAGAAAAATTCAAGATTAGCTGCATCTTTTGAGACACTTGTGACGATGGAATAGATATTTTGTGTTTAGCAATTTGCTTAGCATCAAATGATGTTTTGATTGTTTACTTAAAAAAAACTAGGACTGGTGTGATGCTATTCTCTCAAAGAAATAGATTATTAGATACAGGTGACCACTAATTACTGGAAGCTAACAATTGAGAATAAACTTGAGCATTAGTAAAACTTGGAGAGCACAACTGCAGGTTACCACTTGTAAATTTATAATCCATATATAAGGGTAACTTTGTAGTCCGTAGAACTTACCTAATATAAGTTCATATCTGCTACTAGTTGCAAAATATAACATCTATAGGACTTGATACGTAAGCTTTTATTCCAAAAAGGGTGAACAAATACCGACCGATATACCGATTAAAAATATTCCGAACAATCGAATCGAAATTATGTATTGATACTGAATTGTCGAACCGACTAAAATATGGTATAGTGGTAATGGTAACGGTTTGAGTGTAATATCATACCGAAAATTCCGAACAGAACCGAAATATATATATATATATATATATATATATATATATATATATATATATATATATATATATATATATAAAATATATATATATATATATATATATATAATTTTATATTACTCATTTTCATTTTTATCTTTGTTTTAATCAATTTCTTAGAATTTAGAATTTAGTGGACTTGAAGTTATGTTAAGAACACTAAGAATTGAGTTTTTGATCTTCTGAGCTTATATTTTTGTGTTCTCATAGAATTTTGAAGTGAATTTTGTTTACTTAAAATTATACTAAAGATTAAATTTAGTGACCGCATTTGATCTTTTAAACTCATTTTTAGGTGTTTACGACTTGTTACATATTGTTCTAATAATTTTGATTAATTGTTTGGTTGATATTGGCTTGGCTTTAAAATTTAATGCTTTCAAAAAAGTTTTAAAAAAATTAATATTATAGGTTAAGACGTTCTACAATATTAAGTGTGTTGATTGATCAAATATTAATTGGTAAAATACTGATACTGAACCAAAACCGACCGAATACCGATTTAACCGAAACCGAAAAAAACCGATTCTAAATGATACGAAATTGGTATTGATTTTTTAAATACCGATTTTAAAAAATACCGAAAAGTTCGACCAAATACCGACCGATTATACCGACGCTTAGCCCTAAATTCCCAACACATATACTAGGTGAATCTAGATCAATTAGGGTCGTTTCTAATATTATAATAATCCTGTACAAATACTAAAAAAATAACCACTTTAAAAAGGCCCTTTTCTGACATTTTAAGGATAATGTTATTGTTGTTTCTAAAAATAGAAAGTTCATGTTAATGCAGTTTCTAAACAACAGGAAGGACTAAATCTAAAAATGAACATTTTACATGAGTAATATATACAGAGGTTAAAAGTTCTGGGATCTTCCAGTTTTTGGGACAGTGGACGATTGCACAACTTGCACGTGTTCAAAAACAGCCCTGTCAGTAACCTGGCAAGATTTGAAGCAACGTGTTTATAGACATCACGAGATTAACAAATCACTCATCAGTAAAACCAGCCATGGTTCCATGTTTAGCAGTCAAGTATGGTCAGATTCAGATCCAGGATTCATTTCCTTGTCAACTATTGAGTTTAGACTAGTTTTCAACTGTCTATTTATTGAAACATTTGTCTACAAATTCAAAATTATGACAATTTTGAGATCAAATTGTCAATCTTGGCGAACCACAAATAGTCCAGCAGATGGATATTGAATATCAATGTTACATAGAGCAAATCTGGTGTCAAAAAGGAACAAATTTTGTTAACATACATAAGAGGAGCTGATGTCTTAAAGTATTAGAAGTTCAGTAGAGAAGAATATCAAGGTAACTATGACAAGAACAATATAGTACAATTATAACTTGTATCAAATCCTCAAAGAGGCCAACAGCTCAAATGTAAGTGAGAAGCTACAACAGTCAACAATGGGACGAGCTATCCATCCGTGACGAAGATCATCGAGTCCTCGTCTTGACAAGTCTGCCTCTAGAAGCTTTCTTCTCCATCTTCTCCCTCTTCTTCCTACTTTTTTCATCCTCTACTCCCCCCTGCACATCACATGAAAAGACTCCGATTAATTGGGTGTTCTCTTAAATATCCGTCAGAGAACCACTATACATAGTTGGTGCAATAGCATACCTCTGAACCAAGCGATAATGCACCTTTGATTAGACCAGAAACCTTGTACAACGCAAATGCCGGTATCTGATAACAATCACTTTGTTCTTAATTATACATAGCACGGGTTCAGATGATGAGTTACTAATCATACTGGAATTTTATTGCCTAATTTTTTTGAAGGTTTTTTTCTAGAGAAAATCAAGTATAACAAAGGAGCATTGCAAAATTCAATGTCACTCTGCAGTAACAGATGACAAATGTTATGGGTAGCGTAAAATTAAAATTATTTTCACGTGTAGCAAGACAAGGTTTCAGAAGTATTCTCGTGGGATGTTTCCTTTGTTCTTTTTTTCACTTCTGTCTCGAGTATTAATGTCTAAGAAATTTGTATTAGCAAAAACTGGTGATATTTGAGTGCCAGCTACCCCAGGTTCCAAGTAAGTTATCTTCAACATATCTCAATATAATTCTTTATATTAGTAAGATTTGATGAAGATGCAGATACAAGATTCTGACATCTGCAACAAATAAATAATAATGATGTGGGGCAAGGATCTTACCACTGCATACGTCCACCAGAATTTACCAGAGAGAATGGACATTAGCTGTACGAAGCTTGTGATGTAGATGACATCATGCAAATAACTGGAAGAAAAAAATATCAATAGATTAATATTTCTGATAGAATTCACAATTAAGTATCAATGTGATGAGTACAAATATATCATTCTGTGTCAAACATTACAGCCTTTATAACAGCAGTAGAAAAATCCATCACTAAGAAAAAAACTTCCAGAAAATAATACTGTTGACAAGATAATATGTTTAATAAATTGTGTCTATCCAACCAGAAATCAAGTAAAATGCAAACACGGATTCATTATCTAGATGTGCTTTTAAACAGTTCTCAAACATCCAATCAAAAAGCAATTTATGAATGCACACAGTAACAAATTTTAGCCACAAGAAGCTTACAGGAATGTTCGATACAAGGATCCTATATATCATGACACCAACAGGTACCATCTTCTTGCATAATATGTTCGATACAAATAACATTTGATACATATCTGCAGGCACAGGATTAGATGGGCAAATTTTTATCACCTGATGCATGTGCCTGACTTAACCAGAAGAACAACAAAATCATCAAACTACATTGCAGACTAAAATGAAAATTCAAGTCCGCAAAAAGCTAAATGTCAACAGAAAATTCTAGTAGTACTAAGTACTACGTCTCTCTGTGTCCGTGAACGTGCAAATTTGTGAGTGTACCTACAAAAGCTTGTATATTGATGGATGTGCAAGGAGGATATATTATATTAATATGGTCAAAAGTCACCAATTTGATTATTCAAAGATGAATGGGGTGGTTCCTAATATAACATATTACTGCAAGGTGGCTCGTGATTGTCCTTATGCTCGTGTAAGCTGAAAGTCATATCCGGCAAGAGTGACGAACCGAGGCATTTGGAAAGTGATCTCGTTGAATCACAGATCATGTTCGCCTGAACTTTTATAATATCTAGAAGTCTCAGATTGTAGGTTGCTATAGTTTCAGCACACATTTCCCTTTTCATGTGTGTGCGTGCGTATGTGTGCGCGCGCGCATGTGATTGATATCCAACTCCCAAGCACCTCCCACAGAGACTAGGATCTTTTGTGAAGCGAAAGACTTCATTAGGAAATTTAGCAAACAAGAAGAAACCACGATAAACATCATACCAACATTGACAAACCAATCTAAGATTTTAAATAGCTCTTGGAGTTCAAGCTGATCATGTTTCATTCTCTATAACCATTAGACATGATCAGATATCAAGTTCTTGGTACTCTTGGTCAAAAATCAAAATTGGAACCACATGTTAACCCAAGAATTGAGTATTTGAATGTACGGGAATGTGCTCTAACATAGTATATCTTGTATGACTCTATTTAACATGAAATAAAGTACTGGATATGTGATATGTGCTTATGATATACTTAGTTAATTACCACATATAGTCGACACTTGATTTGAGGCATTAAACTTAGCATCTCATATTCATTATCATATGGATTTGTCTTTACGAGTTTGTCAAGTGTGGAGTTTATCTTAAGACAGTGAAGCGCTTCAACCAACAAAGGTACCGGATCAACCAATATGAGATCGCCAATTGACAAGGATAGAGTTTGAGGACTTGGACAAACAGCATGATGAGACTTGACATGCCAAAGTGAATATGATGACAAGAAGGAGAGTAGACTTGGACATATGAAGACTAAAGTTGAAGAATCGAGTCTGGCTTCAATTTGTAAAGTTTTGTATTAAGCCGTGTCGAACGTGTCAAGTGAGCTTTTGTGCTTGTAACACTTGTTGAAGTAGTGCATTTGAAAGCTGACCTAACCTATAGAGACCTCAGGATGAATATTAGGGATGCTATGATGCATGAATTGGAGACGGCACATGTATTTGGTAACCAATACTGGCTCACTGTAAAATCTGAAAACCAATTGGTTAGCTGGCTACCAATTTACCATATAAGCAATCAGCAACCAAGCAATCTTGACCGAGAACAAAATATTGGTCCAATCGTATATCCGATCTGAGACAGCAAAAAAACAAGTGCAACGGGATGCAAAGCCTAGTGCCACACGGGTAAGTTCTTCGCAAAATAATCAGTCAACTTGTCGGCTAGCAAACTTTAATCGAAAGGTTAGCCAAGACATAGCAAAAACCAACAATGGCCATTTTTCGCCAAGGTAGCCCACATGGCCTATAGATACTCCTTTCCACTTGTTCTAATGCATCTCTTGGAACCTTACTTCCTACCTACATAGAGAGGAAGGAACTCTCCAATTCCAAAGCTTTCAATTGTCCATAATCACCAAGTGAGTGATTAAAGAGCATAACTGTATCTATATCTTGTGATCAAGCAAATCAAACTTTTGTATACAAAAGGGTTTTAGTTAAGAGCACTCGTACCAAGCTCTTTTGAGCAGGCAATTACTTGTCTAAGCTCATGATTGGAGTTGCAGACACTCAAACAGCAAGTTCGTGTTTGAAGTTGGCGAGTCCTTCGGATCAAAGCTCGTGTTGTAGAGCCGCTAAAACTTGCAAAACTAGCAGAGGATCCAAGGTGACTCCAGTCCTAAAGCAGAGAAGCCAGGATATTTTGTTTACATATTGTCTAATTAGTCTCTACTGCACTCTTTACCAATTGCAAATGGTTTAGAGTTGCTAATAAGATTTTAATTACTCATTATCAGAGGATAAACCTTATTCACCTCCCTTTAGGTTTGTCTACATTTGAATTTCAATCGGTACTTGAACGAGGACTATATTTATAGGCTTGACATAAGTGAAGTTTGGAGAGAAGAGAATGAGAAAAGAAGAAGAAAAGAGATTATGAGAATGGAGATTGCAAGGGCTTGAATCCTAGGTTGTATCTCATGTGTATTTATATTAATATATGCAATACACCCACAATAACTATTGTACCCTCATAAGATAAATAACAATAATAACTCGAACACCCTCCCCCTCAAGATGGAGCATATAGATCATACATGTCCAGCTTGCTACATAAACCAGAAAACGGACCACGAGGAAGTGGTTTGGTGATGATATCACCCAATCGATTCTCAGACCAAACATAAGGAATGACAATCTGTTTCTTCAGCAACAAATCACGAACAAAATGACAATCCATCTCGATATGCTTAGTGCGCTCATGAAACACTGGAATATTGGCGATAAAAATGGCTGACTGATTGTCATAATACATCATCATAGGAATAGGAATCATAATTTCCATTTCTTGAAGAAGAGTTGCACCCACATCATCTCTGAAATTGTATGAGCCATTGCACAGTACTCGACTTCTGTACTAGAACGAGCCACAACATTTTGCTTCTTACTACACCATGTGACAAGATTGCCACTCACAAATATACAATAGCCAAAAGTAGACCTTCTATCACTGCGACTGTCTGCCCAATTAGCACCACTGAACTTCGTCACTGTAAGCAAATGTGAAAATTTGTACAAACCTTTTCCAGATGTACCCTTCAAGTATCATAGAATGCGAGAGATAGCCTTCCAATGTGGTTGCCGAGGGACATGCATAAACTAACTACTCCAACTGCATATATGATGTCTGGTCTTGTAACAGTAAGATATATAAGTTCTCCAACCAGCCGTCTATAATGTTTAACATCCTCAAATAACTCTTCCATGTCAGCAACAAGCTTGTCATGATAATCTATAGGAGTCTCAACTGACCGACACTCCAACATCCCAGCCTCTGAAAGAAAGTCTAGAAGATACTTACGCTGCGATAGATACACACCTTTCTTAAATCGAGTAACCTCGATCCAAGAAAATATCGAAGAAGACCCAAATCCTTTGTATGAAACTGACGATTAACATAGGCCTTCAAGTCTACAATCCCAGCATAATAACTCACAGATATAACGATATCATCAACATAAACAATCAACACGATAATACATGCTGCGGAAGAATTGCAAAATACTGAATGATCCGATGTGGTGCGCCGAAATCCATACTGAATGAGAACTGAGCTGAACTTGTCAAACCAAGCTCGAGGTGACTGTTTCAGCCCATATAATATTTTTTCAATCGACATATGAGTTTTCCGCTTCCAGCCACAACATATCCCAGTGGTTGATCCATATAGACCTTCTCCTGTAAGTCACCATGCAAGAAAGCATTATTTATATCCAGCTGATACATAGACCATTGGCGATTAATAGTCACAGAGATAAGAATCTGAATTGAATTCAACCGAGCTACTGGAGAGAAAGTCTCCATATAATCCACACCAAATGCATGAGTATATTCTTTTACAACCAACTATGCCTTGAGGTGCTCAATTGAACCATCCGGATGATACTTAACAGTGTACACCCATCTAAAATACATTGTATGCTTTCCAAAAGGAAGTAATATAAGCTGCCAATTATGATTTTGTTGTGAAGCACACATCTCCCCATCCATTGCACTTTTCCAACCAGAAGATTACGCTTATATGTTTTGGGAATGGAAATAGAAGACAATGAAACAGCAAAATGCATGAAAAGATGAAAAAACACGGTGTAAGAAAACATAATTAGAGATGGGATATTTGTTCTTTGTGGTACAAAGACGTTTACGTTTTCTGAAAGCAATAAAAATATCATTTGGATCTGTGGTGATGGGAGCGGAAACCGTAGGCTCGGAAGCTGATTGGTTGAGGTATGAATTCTGCAGAACCACTAGCATGTTCTTGGATCTCTGATAAACTTGTAAAAGATGAATGAAGACAGAAACTTATGAAAGATACCACATCTAATTAAAATGATATACGTCGATCTCCTGAGGGAAAGAAAAGGGTAGACTTAAAGAAGATAACCCAAGAGGTGGACGGTGACTGGGTTGCCAAAAAAGCATGATTACATATATGTGTCATGGTTGTAGTAGGTTGAAAGGTGGTACTAGCAAGCGAGTTCAACTTCTTAAGGATCTATTCCAATGGAGATGAGGTATGGGACGTGGATGTCGAATTGAAACATGAAGTATTATCTCTAGGAGCATAAGTGACTTGAGATTGCATATTTTTATCATGTACTTGATGTGCATGTTCTGGTTTACCTCACTTGTCCAACAGCAGTCTTCGATGTAACCGAACAGTCAACAATAGATACACTTTCGTTGTTGGCCACGACCACCACCACTACGGCCACCGCCACGACCATTGTCTCGACCACCATGACCACCTCCTCGACCGAAAGTACGACCACTATCTCTACCACCACCACTACCACCACGACCAGCAGCACTAGTAACTAGGACAGAATAGTCATTATTCAGCACCACAGAACTTTGTCCTAGAAAGAAATGATTGAGATGGGAGAAAATATTTGCCACAGTAGGTAACTGATCTCCAGCAAAGATCTGAGTCTTATAAGGTTCGAGCGCAGGTTCCAAACCAGCTAATATGAGTGGAACATGAAACTCTTTCTTCTGTCGCAGAGCTTCCTTCAAATCAGTAGTAACATGATAATATTGTAGTTGTTCTTCCTACAAAGCATTCTTTGAAGCCAAATATTCATTCACAGGCTTCCCGTTTTGCTTTGTATTAAACAATAACTCGTACAACTCATAGATGCGGGCCACATTCCGCTTCTGTAATATGATTCTTCTAGAGATATCACCAGGATCCTTCAAGGGAGGCCGTAGACGTTTGATGGCAAGCTGATCATTCTGAAAGAGTGGACACCAGATCTGAGATGTGAGAGAAAAGTCCTTAATGCCATCCCTGTTTGGATACGCTTCCCGGAGTTCTCTGTACGGTTTTGGAGCATCCTATTGTTGATGAGGTTTGCCAGCTTAGTGGACAAACCGATCAAGGCTGATGATGCTACAGCCTTTCGATCGCGACTGATGTATGCTCGGATGTTCGTTGAGATCAGGCCCGACGGTGAGTTACCAAGTTTATTGGAGTATGAAGTTCCTTGTGGAGAGGTCCTAACCCAGAAGGTAGAGTACGAATGGGTCCCCCCGTCCTGTTCACATTGTGCTTGCTTCGGGCACCTGGACAGTACATGCCCAACTGGTGGATCAAAGACGGTGCCGCCTTCGGCATCTTCTGAGGAGCCTGGCACATCACGGGCAATGGAGACTACCTCCGAGGACGAGAGAGCTGCAGACATCATGCAGGAAGGAGACCGGCCGATGGAGGAGGCCAGTGGCTCGAGTCTGACTATCTCAGCCCAACCGGCACACTCTGGTGGGGCTATAGGCACCTTCTCGGCACAGAGCGGCATGGTCACCAGAGGTATGGCGGCTTCGGGGCAAGAGCATCGAGGAGAAGGAGGACCATCTGAGGAAAAAATTTACAGCAGGAAGAGATGTGCTGGACCGCTACGCGACGGAACTCCAAGGGAAGGGGGACATCACTCTGCTACGGGTGAGGCGTTATATGTGGATAACCCGACATGGGCACTGGTGCTCTCACAGGCAACAAACCAGCATACCCCTACTGCTGGGGTGGAGGAGGACATGACACCGACGGACGTGGTACCACCCTCGGGTACTGGTCCAGGAGACGTACAGGGGAACCCCTCTCAATAATTAATGACGGTAATCGCCTGGAACGTGAGGGGTGCGTGCTCCTAGGCAGATGGAGGGAGATATGTGGAGTCTTACGTAGAGAGCAGTGTGACATTTTCGTTCTGCTGGAGACCAAGATTAAAGGGAAAAAGACTCTTGCCCGTCGGACCCCCTCTCGTTGGGTTCAGTTCCACAACCTAGCACTTTGTGACATGGCTAGGATATGGGTCAGATGGAAGTCCAGGAGTTGGGGAGGGGATTTGCTCCTGATGTCAGAGCAGCTGATTGACATATCCTTCACAAATAAGGGTGGTTTCCGGTTCTTACTGGGAGCGGTGTACGGCCACAACGACACGACGGGCGACGACGAGAGGCCGTATGGAATGACATTTTCAGAGTAGTTGCCGCTGCCGACTCCCTGCATCTTCCACTTCTCTTGATGGACGACTTCAATGCCCTTCTCCACAGAGAGAAGAAGGTGGGTGGCAGACCAGTTCCAGATCCGATCTTATATGACTTCCAGAGATGTCTTCTCCAGGCGGGGCTCCAGGGATTGTCGCGCTCGGGGCATATCTGGACATGGCATAACAAAGCTACTAGGAACAGGGTTGCTTGCCAGTTGGACAGAGCCTTAGGAAACGGGGAGTGGTTCCGCCGCTTCCCTAACTCTTTGGCAGAAGGTTTGGCTGCTGGGACGAGCGATCACTCCCCCATCAGGGTTGGCTTCACGGATCGGCCTACTAGGAGGTCGCGTCCCTTTCGGTACAACAGTTGGTTCCTTTCAGAGGGTTACTCGGAGGCTGTTACTGAGGGTCTTTCTTGCCACCGGGAGGGTACGGCTCAGTTCCGTATGGTGCACCTGCTGAAACATACGAAGAAGGCTATCCGAAGTTGGGTGAATAGATTACCCAAGACCTCTCTAGAAGATGAGGAGGAGCTCAGAGACATTCAGCACTCCATACAGTCCGACATGCTTAACGGGGACCTTACGGCTAGAGAGAAGGAGCTGATCGGGGAAGTCAACGTTCTTCGCCTGCAGCAGGAGATTAGTGCGGCTCAGCGCGCTAAATGCTCCTGGCTCAAGGATGGGGACCGTTGCTCCAAGTTCTTCTATGACGTCATCCGGACCAGGCAACACATAAACAACATCTCTCAGCTGCTTGATGCAGAGGGAAAGCTGGTGGAGGAGCCGTCAAAGATCCAAGGAGAGACAGTCAGGTATTACTCTGAGTTGTATTTTCAGACTGATTATCTGTCTGTGTTCCCAGATGTAGTTACGAAGAAGTTGGTGACCCCCTATGGGAATAGTCTATTTCTTGTCCCGGTTACTATGGAGGAGGTGGAGGCTATAATCAAGAAGGCGAATCCCAACAAAGCGCCAGGACCGAACGGATTTACTAGTAGGTTCTAGAAACGCCACTGGAATATTCTGAATTTTTCGGTTCTCGAGGCAGTCCAGGAGTTTTTCACAAAGGGGAAGCTGCTGAAGGAGTTGAATCATACCTTCCTGACTCTTGTGCCAAAAAAAGAGGGGACGACTTCGCTGGCGGACTTTAGGCCTATAGTGAGTTGTAATTATCTTTACAAAATAATTACGCACCTTATGTACCGACGTATGGAGAGGATCATGCAGGACTTAGTCTCTCCAAACCAGGCAGCCTTCATCAAGGGGAGATCGATTGTTGAGCACAGTCTCCTTGCGCATGAGATGGTGAGGGGCTTCAATAAACCAGGAGGAGAGAGCCATGTGTGAAGCTGGACCTGAAGAAGGCCTATGATATGATTAATAGGGACTTCTTGTGCCACTTGATGACTGCCATGGGATTCGATGATCGTTGGATTGCGAGGATTCGGGAGTGTATCACGACCCCCACCTTTTCTGCCCTCATTCAGGGTTCCCCGTATGGGTACTTCTGCAGCAACCGTGGACTCCTGCAAGGCGATCCCTTGTCTCCTTACCTATTCACGCTTGTTATGCAGTACTTCTCCTATTTGATGGACATAGTAGTACATCGAGGGAGGATTGTTCCGTTGTTCAGGATGGTTGGGCCTCCGGTCACTCATCTCATATATGTTGACGATCTCCTGGTATTCCTAAAGCCTTCTATGGAAGGTTTGAACACGATCTCGAAGATTATGGGAGATCCGAAAGCTTTTACTGGACTTCAAATGAATCGAGAGAAGAGCCGGGTCTACTTCAGCTCCCTTTGCCCCCGGAAGGAGGAGCGTGCCGCAGCTCTGGGTGTGGAGAAGAGTGATCTTCCGGTGAAATACCTTGGAGTCCCCCAGACAGTCAACTATGCTCGAGACATTGACTGCCATAGTCTTGTGGAGTATGTTCAGCGAACGGTTGAAGGTTGGCAAGCGGCGGGTCTATCATTTGGGGGGTGGATAGAGTTGGTGAGATCGATCATCACGGCCGTGACTCATTTCTGGCTCCAATCTATTTTGATCCCTGTAGCTACGATCAGGAAGGTGGAGAGCCTTTGCGCTGATTTTATCTGGAGGGGGGTCTGCATGCTATCTCCTGCAAGCAGCTCTGTAGGCCGAGGAGGGAGGGTGGAGTGGATCTCCGACCCTTATTGGCGATCCGTGAGGCCTCGGCCCTGAAGCTGGCATGGAGGTTCATAAAAGGGGGGTCTCTTTGGGCGTACTGGATGAAGTGTCGATATGTGAAGCAAGGTAACTTTTGGAGATGCACCATCGACAACAATCACTCTGTGACTTTCAAGCATATCTTGAGCCACAGAGCTGTTCTTAAATCGTCTATCAGGAGAATCATGTGTGATGGTGTTGGGACTGATCTATGGCTGGATCATTGGTTAGAGCATCAGTCCCTAGTGGATATTATGGGCGACTGGGCGCACAGGGAGGCGGATAGGGGTCTGACTTGTCAGCATATCATCGGGAATGGAGCTTGGAGTCCTGAGTCCTACCGCCATACTGAGGAGCTTGAAGAGGTTATCCACATGATCGAGATTGATACATCTCAGCCAACTGATTATTGGGTCTGGGATCCTCCGGGTGAGACTGGGGGGTTCTAGTTCTGGGGAGTTAAGGTTCCAGAGCGGCTACAACCTTTTGCGTTGTTCCTATCCTACCATTGCGGATTATGATTTCATATGGTGCAAGAGCCTGGCCAGGAAAATGTAGTTGTGTCTTTATCGTTTGCTTCTGGGTCGCCTCCTGACAAGGGACAGACTCATCTCCTTTGGGATCCAGGTCCCAAATCCGAAGTGTGCGCTCTGTGATAAGGATGACGAATCAATAAGCCACCTGTTCTTTGACTGTGAAGTGTCCTGGTACATATGGTCGGAGCAAGGCCGTGTGTTGGGCGGAGGTATCACTGGTAGGGCGATTGGGGAGACTATTACAGGGATCCGAGATTGCAGAGGGAGAGGACTGGTCTGGTTCAAGACTGCTAGGATAAGGTTGGCTGCTGCTGTCTAGCATGTGTGGAGAGAAAGGAATCGCCGTATCTTCGAGGGACTTACCATCCCTCCGGTCGGCATCCTCCATAGCATTGACTTTGATGTAAAAGCAATAAAAACCTGACAGGTGGGAAACCACCTTGATTATATGTTGTATGATTACTTGCTGAGTTTGGAATAAAATTACCCTTTTCCAAATATATATGCTATATGTCATCAAAGTATTAACTTAAATAACCAAAAAAAAAAATATACGCAATATATGTCCTTCGTATGCACATTTTCTGAAACTACTTCTCCTTCTCTTCTTTCTCCTTCTCCTTTTTCTCCTTCTCTGTCGGTTGCTTTTAAGTTTTTAAAAGAACTGAATTTCGGGTCGAATTTTGATCTTTTTTACTCCTCTTTTTTTGAACCGAGGCCTAGTCGACCGACTAGGCTCGTCTAGCCGCTTAGTCGGCTGCCTAGGTCTGATTTGTTTGAGCCTATTTTTCTACCGACTAGCGCCCTAGTCGAGTCGACGAAGGCCGACTACCGACTAGTCGGCCGACTAGTTGGATTTTTACAACAGTGAACCTCACCAAAAGATTTAGTCCCCACCATACTTGCAGATGCAATAGAAAGACGAGGTCTCTGGAACCCTAGATCTCACAACGAACCACGGCCGACAACGAACAACCAACGAAGATCTGTAGAAATACTAGACTCATAAATGAACCACGAACGACTATGAACAACGACCGACGGTTCATAAAAAGTAGACGAAAAATAGTCGGAAAAAAAAATAGAGAGAAGAGAAGGATAAAAGGGGAAAAGGAAAAAAGTGAATATGAGAAAGGAGATTGCAAGGGCTTGAAAGCCTAGGTTGCATCCATGTGTATTTATATTGACATACAATACACCATCAATTACTATTGTACCCTCATAAGATAAATAAAATAATAACTCTAACAATATCCTTGAGTAAATCATTATCTAATATGGCATCCTTTAATTACTTTTTCAAAATGAGGATTCGCATTCTTGTAGGCAAGAAATCATGCCACTTCAAGTGTAAATTTTGTTCTAAGTTGAAATTATGCTTTTTCCATTCCTTTGGATGAATCAAAAACCTTCATTCTATGAAATCAAGAACTTCTACAAAAGAACATACAAGAAGAAGCAAACAAAGAGTTTGAGAAATTATCCCCTTTGTGCTCTAGTAATTTCAAATGAAAGCTTGTTTTGAAAATAAAAAAAAAAGTTTACAAGTCTGCAAATGAGTTCATAGAGAGAAAAATTAGTTGCAATCTCATTCTTCCTTTATTACATTGTTAAAGAAACAACATGATATATTTTCCCTTTATATTTATATATATATATATATATATATATATATATATATATAAACAAGGGTAAAGTGCATTTAAACCCTCCTTAGAGTTGCCTCGTTCGCAAAATAAGACTTTTTAGAAAACTTAAAGCAGTTTGCACCTCCCGCAAACCCTGTTTTCCGCAGAATACCCCTTTCCGTCAAATTGACGTTAGAACAGCCGTTAGAGGCCATTTTTTAGATTAAAAAAAAAAGTGCACTTCCCAAAATACCCCTAATGCTTACATTTGGCTGTTGGCTCTCTTTCATTCTATGTATAAGACAATGTTTGTTTGAAACATAAAACATAAACTTTATATTTTCTATTTTTTGACCGGTTGGTTGGAAGGAAAAATAATATATTTTTTTATATTTCTTTTTTTTTTACTTATTTGCTCTCATTTAATATATTGAAACTTTTTCTTACCTACAGATCTCAAATCCAACTGCAATTTTTTTTTATATTCTCTTTTTTTTTTTTTACTTATTTGCTCTCATTTAATGTTTGAAGCTTTTTTTACTTATTCCTTTTTTTTTCAAGACGTCCAAATAGAAATTATGGAAGCCTATTCGTAGATAATCGACAAAGGCGGTGGCAGCCACTGAACCGGGACCATGCTTCGACATACATGTTTTGCAATTTATTTTTGGATTTTTGACACGTTTAGTAATATTTAAGTTATTTGTTTAAGTAATACATGTGATGAAAATAAATTTGTACCAAGATTTACAATTTCAGTTAGAATTAATAAATAAATAATTACGATAATAGTCATGACTAATAAATAATTACGATACAAGTTCAGGACTAATCGGACATTTGTTAAAAGATTTTTTTTTTTCCAGAAAAAATTTAAGATGAAAACCTACTATTTAGATTATAAATATTTATTTTCGAAAATGACGTCAAGCATGAGAATTGATTTTTGTTTAATAATCTTTTTAATATTTTGTTTTTTGTTTCCATTTTTTTATTTCTTATTTCATTTTTTTTTCATCTTTTTAATAATCTTTTCTAGAATTAATAAATAAATAATTACGATAATAGTCATGACTAATAAATAATTACGATACAAGTTCAGGACTAACCGGACATTTGTTAAAAAAAAAAATTTCCAGAAAAAATTTAAGATGAAAACCTACTATTTAGATTATAAATATTTATTTTCGAAAATGACGTCAAGCATGAGAATTGATTTTTGTTTAATAATCTTTTTAATATTTTGTTTTTTGTTTCCATTTTTTTATTTCTTATTTCATATTTTTTTTTCATCTTTTTAATAATCTTTTCTAGAATTAATAAATAAATAATTACGATAATAGTCATGACTAATAAATAATTACGATACAAGTTCAGGACTAACCGGACATTTGTTAAAAGATTTTTTATTCCAGAAAAAATTTAAGATGAAAACCTACTATTTAGATTATAAACATTTATTTTCGAAAATGACGTCAAGCATGAGAATTGATTTTTGTTTAATAATCTTTTTAATATTTTGTTTTTTGTTTCCATTTTTTTAGTTCTTATTTCATATTTTTTTTTTCATCTTTTTAATAATCTTTTCTAGTTTTTTAAGAGTGACTTTTATTTTCAAATTTGTATAGTTTTTGTTTTTGTCTTTTTTCATTGTTTAATATTTATCCTCATTTTTTGGTTTTTTGGAATATTTTGTCTATTTTTTATTTTTTTCATATTTTTTCCATATTTTTTGTTTTTTATTTGGTTTTTTTTTCCAGTTTTTCATCATTTCTATTTTTTAAGAATTGATTTTTTTTGTATTTATCAGTTTTATTTTTCCCAAAAATATTTATATATTTGTTAAATAAAAAATAATTTATGACAAAATAATTTTAAATAATATTTATCCATTTTTTTGACGAAACTAACCGTTTTTAACAAGTTAATACTAATTAAAATAATTTTAATAAATAATTTTACTAGCAAAGACCATTTTTCCTTTGTTAATATTTATCCACTTTTTAACAAGTATTTTTGCGTAACCGTTTTTAACAAAATAATTTTAGAACTAACCGTTTTTTAACAAGTTAATATTAGATAGTCCAGGGGTAAAATGGTCAAAACAACCCCATTTTAACACCCGTAAACAGAAAAGTTAGCGGAGGGGGTGATTTGAGCATTTTCGTATCTAGTTGGGTTTTTCGGATCAGCGAGTCTTTATTTGCATTTTCGTGCATCTAAGGAGGGTTTAAATGCACTTTACCCTATAAACAAATATATAGGACGAGGGAGGTGAGGTGCCACCCTATGGAGGGTGGTTACATGTCACCTCCCTAAGTGCATGATGATAGCATGGGGGGTGACATGGTGCCACCTCACCTCCCTTATTCTCTCTCTCTCTCTCTCTCTCTCTCTCTCTCTCTATATATATATATATATAGAGAGAGAGAGAGAGCCAAGGATCTCTAGTTCAAGTGGTTAGCGTGAGGTTAGCCCCCAGGTTGCAGGTCCGAGCACCAGGGGAAGCATATTTAATTTCCTATGGAGGAAATAACGTGAGGGCAGCAGGAATACAGGCCAGGTGCAGGTGCGATACAAGTGCGGTGCAGACCTTCGGACTGAGAGTGTGACCTTCGGGCCAAGTTTGTAGGCCTTCAGGCCAGGATTCTGTAACACAATTACCTTCTTCCAATATACATACACACACACATAGAAGTTGGTGACTCATGTTGTTGGTATTGTGACCCGTGCCTCTAAGCACTATCTCAACACTCCCCCTCGAATGTTTTATTTTACCCGAAAAACAACAATAAACAAAATATGGAAGTAAAGTACATTCACATGAATTAAATCTATAAACAATAATAAGCAAAAGAATATAGACAATAAAATAAAATAAAATGTATTCAAGATTTAATTAAAAAAATTGTAAGGTTTCAAATATGATTTAAAGTGTTAATATCAGACAGTTCAAATATAGATAATCAATCAATTAATCAACTTTAAGTATAGATTTATCTACGAAAATGTGGGGCCAACTATTAATTATTTGCCAGAATAATTAAACAGGAAGAGACATGGTTAATTAAGTGTAGAAGGGTAGACAAACTATTAATTAATTGGCAGAATAATCAAATAGGAAGGGGGAGAGAGAGAGAGAGAGGGAGTTAATTAAGGAGAGAGTTTTAAACTATTGGATATGCTCAGATGTTTTAATCTTGACTATCCTTTGTCTTTTTCTTTTTTTGCGGAAAGCACCACTCTTCTACTATATAGATATATGTACAGCAGAACCTCAATAATTTAATACCCGATAAATTAATAACCTCGATTAAAAAACATTTTTCGTTGGTCCCGACTTAGTGATAATGTACTAGTTTAACAACTTATAAGATAATACATTACAAAAAAATCATATAGGTCCAACATATTATACAAATAATTTCTTGATATATATAGTGCTTATGATTCGATTACAAGCCCTTCCAAAATATGACTCAAATCATTGTTTATTTTTTCTTGAAATTGATGTCACATTGAATTTCATCTCTAACTTTTCTTACCATGGTGTGGTTTTCTCATACTTCAACAAAAAATTATTCAATGTCATCACCGCTTTGAAAACATTTCCCGAAACGGGCTCAATAGTATAATTATGATCTTCAACTTCATCATCTTGATTATTTCTCATGATGCTCTCAATAATCTGCTCATCACTCAACATCTCCGGAGGTGCCATTTCTCCACAATAGTGTTGGATATGTAAACCAAAATTTGTCATGCATGGATGTATCTAGAATGTCAAATTCATTAGGAAGAGTCAAAGTTCATTGTTGCATGCATGAATGAATCTAGAAAACCTAAGAGTCGTGTTCATTGTAGTTAATGCATCTTGATGTATCTTGAGTCCTATAAATAGCTATGTAAGCAAATGGTTGATGTGTAGAAAAAAAACAAATCAAGCAAGAAAACAAAGTTGTTTATTCAGTCCACTAAATCAAATATCCTCTTTTGTGATATCATCCTCTTTGTATCCTACAAAGTGGTATCAGAGCCAAGAAAAAATGTCCACCTCAAATAACAACCTTGTCTCTCTTGTGCCTCGCTTCAATGGAGAAAAGTATGACTATTGGAGCAATCTCATGAAGCTATGCCTTGAATCTCAAGATCTATGGAGTGTCGTTGAAGGAGTGGAGCAACCAACAAATGAAGGCCAACTATCCGAAGCACAAAAAAGGTGTTGAAGGATAAGAGACAAAAGGACAAGAAGGCGCTCTTCCAAATCTATCAAGCAATTGAAATTCCAGTTTACGAGAGAATATCCAAGGCAAAAAGCTCCCATAAGGCATGGACAATTCTTGAGACAGCATATTCTGGCCAAGATCAAGTAAAAAAGGTACACTTGCAAGCTCTAAGGGCTGAATTTGAGAAGCTAGAAATGAAAGATAATGAAAAGATTAAAGAATATTTTACAAAAGTGAACTCTATTATGAATCAAATGAGTTCAAATGGAAAAATTTTAGAAACTCAAAAAGTTGTTGAAAAAGTTCTTCGAAGTCTACCAAGTAAATATGATCATGTTGTAGTTATTATTGAAGAAAATAAAGATCTTGCATCTCTGTCTTTGGAAAGTTTACAAGAAAAATTAGAAGCTCATGAATTTCGGATTAACAAAAGATGTCCGCAAAGCGTTTCTTCTCAGCCCGATCAAGCTCTCAAGTCCAATGTCGCGTCTACGGGAGGCTGTGGTTCTTCTCAGAACCGTGGACGTGGAAGAGGCAATAATTTCCAAGGACGAAGTTCAAATTTTCATGGCAAAGGAAGAGGTTATTCCAATAATAACCAAAATGAAGAAGAAGACAACTTCAACTCCAGATACTTACAAAGAGGCTCACAAAGAGGACGAGGTCGTGGTCATCAAAGAGGAAGAGGTCGCGGCTACTTTGAATGCTATCATTGCCACAAACCAGGCCACACTATCAATGAATGCTGGAAAAAAGAAGCAGGCTACGTTCATGAAGCACAAGGTAACCATCAAGACACTTTGTTGCTTGCTTGTCATGGTGATAACCTGGATAATCTGTGGTATCTTGATAGCGGTGCTAGCAAGCATATGACAGGAAATAAAAATTTATTTACAAGCTTAACAAAAGCTGACCGTGGCCAAGTAAAGATTGGTGATGACAAAGCATAGAAAATAGAAAGCGTTGGTGAAATTGCTTTCAAAACAAGATCTGGAAGTATCGAGAAGATGGGAGATGTATACTACATCCCAGGACTAAAAAGCAATCTTCTAAGTGCATGTCATCTCTTAAGAAAAGGGTTTGATATTCACTTCAGAAACAATGCTTATTTATTGTCGAAGAACAATCAACTTGTTGCAAAAATTGCTATTGCAGAAAATAATCTTTTTCCTCTAACACTACAGACCACTAACTTGTCATGTTTCAGTAGTATTGATGGTAGAAGCTCCAAACTATGGCATGACATGTTTGGTCATTTGAATTATGGAAGCTTGAAGCAGTTAGTGGCAAAGAAGATGGTCAAAGGGTTGCCTCAAATCTATTCCTCGGATGATGTTTGTGAAGATTGTCAAATCGGGAAGCTTCATAGATCTACATTTCCGTTGCAATCCACTTGTCAAGCCAAGAAACCACTTCAACTTGTTCACTCAGACTTATGTGGACCAATGCAAGTTACATCTCATGGAGGTAATCGATATTTTATCTCCTTCATTGATGATTACTCAAGAAAAGTATGGACTTATTTTCTCAAAGAAAAATATGATGCTTTTCAAGCCTTTAAAGATTTCAAAGTTGAAGTTGAAAATTTTTCTGGTCTTCACATACAAACTTTGAGAACTGATCGTTGTGGTGAATATATTTCAAATGGATTTGAAAAGTTTTGTAGAGATCATGGAATAAAGCATCAACTAACTGCCAGATATACACCACAACAAAATGGTGTTTGTGAAAGAAAGAATCGCACCATTATGGACATGGTGAGATGCATGCTCAGTAGAAAGAAGGTGGACAAAGCTCTATGGGCAGAAGCTGTTTCATGTGCTGTTTACTTAATAAACAGATCACCTACGAAGAGTTTACAGAACATCACACCTCATGAAGCATGGTACGGAGTAAAGCCAAGTGTTCAACACTTAAGAATCTTTGGGAGCATTGCCTATGCACACATTCCTGATGCTATAAGGTCCAAGCTCGATGACAAAGCAGAAAAGTGTATATTTGTTGGCTATAGTGAAAGAAGTAAAGCCTACAAGTTATACAATCCAGCAACAAAGAAGATTGTAATCAGTCGAGATGTTCGATTTGACGAAGCTTCAACCTATGAAGGTGCTACAAGTACAACTCATACTCTTATAGAAGACGGTGAAGAAGTTGACTCTCAAACCGAAAGTGCATCTCCAACTCCACCAAGAGAAGATGTGCATCAAAGACCTCCTAAAAAAATGAGAAGTAACAAGAACTTTATGACTCAACTGAGCAAGTAGAATCAAATGATACTGTCTATTTTGCTTTCTTTGCAGGAGAATATCCAATTTCATTTGAAGATGCAAATAAGGAAGAAACTTGGAGGCAAGCAATGAAGGAGGAGATAAAGTCCATTGAGAAGAATGATACGTGGGAGCTCACAGATCTTCCACCACACAAGATACCCATTGGTGTGAAATGGGTGTACAAGCTCAAGAAGAATCCCGATGGCTCAACCAATAAGTACAAAGCAAGGCTTGTAGCAAAAGGATACAAGCAGAAGGAAGGAGAAGACTACACAGAAGTCTTTGCACCTGTTTCAAGAATTGAAACTGTTAAACTAATGATTTCTCTTGCAGCTCAAAACAGTTGGAAAATATTCCAAATGGATATGAAGTCGGCATTCTTAAATGGCATCCTTGAAGAAGAGGTTTATCTTGAGCAACCTCTTGGTTTTGTGAAGAAAGGAGAAGAAGACAAAGTCTACAAATTGAAGAAAGCATTATATGGCCTTAAACAATCTCCAAGGGCTTGGTACAGTCGTATCAACTTATATTTTGAGAAGCATGGATTTCAGAAGTGTCCATATGAGCACACTCTTTACACAAAAGAAAGATCAGATGGAAGCTTTATTATAGTAAGTCTTTATGTTGATGATCTTATTTTTACAGGAAATAATATGGAAATGCTGAAGGAATTCAACCTTTCCATGATGAAAGAATTTGAAATGACTGATTTGGGAGAACTACACCATTTCCTTGGTATTGAGGCTCATCAATACAAGAAAGGTATCTTCATTTCACAAGAAAGTTATGCAAAAGAAATCTTGAAGAAGTTTAAGATGGAGAATGCAAATCCAGTCTCCTCTCCATGCCTAGCAGGAATAAAATTAAGTAAAGATGGTGAAGGCAAGCTTGTTTATTCCACTATGTTCCGAAGTTTAGTTGGAAATTTGATGTACTTGACTGCCACAAGACCAGATATTGTGTATGCAGTAAGTCTGGTAAGTCGATTCATGGAGAAGCCTTATTCTAATCATTGAAAAACGGCCAAAAGAATATTACGGTACGTCAAGGGAATTGTTGACTATGGCATTTTCTATCAAGCTAATGTTCCTGTCAAACTTGTCGGTTATACTGACAGTGATTTGGGAGGAAGTATTGATGATTCTCGGAGTACTTCTGGTTATGTCTTCAACCTTGGTAGCGGAGCAATTTCATGAAGTTCAAAGAAGCAGCCAATTGTGGCACTTTCTACCATAGAAGCGGAGTATATTGCTGCAACTTCTACAGCTTGCCAAAGTATTTGGCTAAAAGGTGTTCTAGAAAGCATGAAGGTCAAGCAAGAAGGACCAACAACAATTTGTTGTGACAACAAATCTGCTATCTCTGTCTCAAAGGATCCAGTACTACATGGAAGGACAAAACACATTCGCATGCGATTTCACTTCCTAAGGGAGCTTGTTCATGAAGGAGAAATTAACATCGAATATTGCAGAACTGAAGAACAACTTGCAGATGTATTTACAAAATCTCTAGGAGGACAAGCCTTCAAGAAAAATATCGACGCTTTAGGAGTCAAAAGCAAATTTGGTTTACGGGAGGCATTGTTGGATATGTAAACCAAAATTTGTCATGCATGGATGTATCTAGAATGTCAAATTCATTAGGAAGAGTCAAAGTTCATTGTTGCATGCATGAATGAATCTAGAAAACCTAAGAGTCATGTTCATTGTAGTTAATGCATCTTGATGTATCTTGAGTCCTATAAATAGCTATGTAAGCAAATGGTTGATGTGTAGAAAAAAAACAAATCAAGCAAGAAAACAAAGTTGTTTATTCAGTCCACTAAATCAAATATCCTCTTTTGTGATATCATCCTCTTTGTATCCTACAAATAGTTTAAGAGATCCTCGACATTCATTCCATTACGATTAACTATTTGATTATATTTTCGCGGTACTCAAATGTCTCCACCGTCTAACACTTCATCCAAATTATCTGAAGCCTATCCATAGACCAAATTTTACAACGTCGAAAGCAATCTGCAACTGTATTTGCCTAAAAATCTGTTGTACAATATATTTTTGGGAAAACTAAAAAAGATTTGTGAATTTTACACGGTTCACGAAATAGGCAAGTTATCCAGCAATCCTTACAAGCTATTACAAGACTGATGATAAAAGAATATAAGCAAATCAATTAGTACTTTGTTCTGAAAACTGTCAATTAAGAGAAGGTTAGAAAAGATACCCACAAATCCCATCTGTTCTCATATCAAACCCACCATCTAGAAGTTCTCCGTCATCAGCATATGTTGGCTTTGCCATATTGGCAAGTTGTTGATACGAGAGTCCATATGCTGCAGATGTCACAAGAAGACCAAGCCAATGCTTCCATGTGAAAGTGGAATAAAAGAAAAGCATCCTGACCAAGACATAAATAACCTGCATAGTAATAAGATTGGCTCATACAACATAAAATATCTACGCAATCACAATTAAAGATCAAAAAAGAACTTTGACGAGGTCAATCCAAAGTGGTTATTTCCCTCCAGAAAATCATATATATATATATATATATATATATATATATATATATATATATATATATATATATATACCAGTCACAAGGTATATGGTATTTCTAAATACGATCCTCGAGTATCAAATTACAAAAAAAAAAAAATGTTAAATAGCATAGACAACAACCTCACTAAGGGCCAGTTTGATTGCAGTATGAGGATAGGTGTTTGCTCAAATGTCCGTTTCCCGAACATTTGTAGGGCCATCGTTCTGGAAGTGCAACTGCAGTCCGAACTGTCCCTAATTGATTGTCCATGCCGGCTACCTACAAAGATTTCTTATATGGAGAGTTGAAGGGGAATTCTGCTAAACGGTCAAGACCCCTAGACAACCCCTTGTAATTGGTTTTATTGTTGGATGGTTCCAAGTCCTTTTCCTTTAAAATTAAACAAGAAAAATTAAGAGAAATGCCAAACAATTTACAAAAATATTTCAGATTAGCTAGGACAATTAGTAAATCGAAAACTCCATTAGACCATCGGAAAGCACCAAAATACAGTGGTTTTTCAGTGGTTTCGAGCGTTTGCTACATAGAGAAGTGCTGAATTGACCCGTTGGATCCGGGAGCGGATATGATGTCCCCACTATTTTGTACCAATTTTGTCACATGTGACAGAATAATGGGGGCAGCAGATCCGGATCCTCCCCAGTTTCACCTAATAAGATTCCAACATCATTTTGAACCCTCCAAACCCAACCTGCCACGAAAGGGGGGCCGAAACAAGTATCGATAAATCCGTCTAAATTCTTGTTGCAAAAATTGGTCATATTTATGGATCAAGTTCTCCCAAAATTAAAAATAACAATAGAAATAAAAAATCATTAAAATGACCTATGTTTCCTTTACTAATCATTATTCGTCGATGAAGGAATGACTACTGAATCTTTAATTCAACATAATCTTGCTAGAAGCAAATTTTTGCCTCAGACTTGAGTTTGGGGCAGTGGTATGACATGTCTGGAGGAACAAAATATGGGAACTTTTGAGGGTCTTTTCCCTCAATATTTTTGCTGCACAAAGAAATATAGATTCTGACATAGATATTCTGGATCCTAGATAAGCTATTTTGTAATATGGGCTAGATCATGGTTGTAACCTTCGGTTGTATCTATAATAGTTACCTTCTTCGAACAAAAATATACAAATTTAGCAAAGAGGAGAAAAATAAGAGAGTAATAGATTTATTTGTGTTCCATACGTACGTTGCAGGCGATGATTAGGCGGAGGAGGTTGGACATGCGCTTCTTGTTCTCTTCCTTCCTCTTCTTTGCCCCCTGGTTCGCCATCCTCTCTCTCTCTCTTCCTTTTTCCTCTTCCTCTCTAGTCTTCCTCAGAATCCTGCAAGGCTGCAATAGGATCAATTAGGCTGGGTTTGGGATATCAGGGCTGCTTCTGCTTATGTTTTTGAAAAGCAGGCCTGAATGTCGTTTATGAACAACACCTCATCAAAAAGAACTTTAAAAGCTATTGCAATTTTTTGGCAGCTTTAGAAAGCAGACATAGGTCTACTTTCAAAAGCAAAAAAGCAGCAGCAATCCAAACTAGGCCTTGAGCATCTCCAATGCTGATTTTTTTTCTCCCCCCTATTTTGGGAAAATTTATGAAATGCCCAAAAATTTAAAAAGTTTTATGAAAAATCCACCCCAAAATAAACTTTCATCGCGTGCCCAGCATTAACTTAAAAATTAAAAAAAGGGCACGGCATGACCCTTTTGCCCTTCTAATTTATTAAGAATATCAACAAACCCAGCAAGTTTTATGAAAATCGGTTCGATTCCAGAAGCTTGAGAATTAAATACAAAACCAAACGACTCTTCAAAAAAGTGTCTCTATCGCTCCCTCCTCTTCCATACTCTGTTCGGTTGCGATTTTAGGTCATCTCCTCCAAAAATCTTAGAAATTTCTTACAAGAAATCGCCAGCGAATCTCCATCACAATGTCGCAATCATCAGCAATGGATGTAGACCAAGTTAGAGAAGAAGGAGATAAAGTAGTTGTTGGAAAGCAAACGAAAGGAGGGATAAAAGTTAAGAAGGTTGCTCGTAGACGAAATGCTCCAAAAGAAAAAGAAGTGCAAGAAGCAGTAGAAGAACAAGAACAACAAGAACAAGAAGTAGCAGGGGAGGAAGAAGAAGATCAAGAAGAAGGGAAGAAAAAAGGTAAAACTTTGAGACCTGTTCATTCTCCGTTTATATTGACGCGGCAAATGAAAATGATCATTCTCCGTCTATAAAATACACGGAGGATGCCCTTTCTGTGTCATTTGAACTAGAAATGGCCATTCTCCGTCTATTTTGAGACGGAGAATGGCATTCTCCGTGTTTTAAAACACACGAAGAATGGCATTTTCTGTGTTTTTGACCTAAAGAACGAGCATTATCCGCCTAATATGAGACGGAGAATGACCTTTCTTCTTGCATTAACCTAGAGAAATGAACATTCTCCGTCTTACTGACACGGAGAATGCCATTCTCCGTCTATTTTATAACGGAGAATGGCATTCTCCGTCTCTTTTGACCCGGAGAATGACATTCTCCTTGTATTTTGACCTAAAGAATGAGCATTCTCCGCCTTATTGAGACGGAGAATGTCATTCCCCGTGTTAATACAAAACGGAGAATGCCATTCGCCGTCTATTTTAATACGGAGAATGTCATTCTCCGTTTTGTATTAACACGGAGAATGGCATTCTCCCTTTATTTTGATCTAAAGAACGAGCATTCTCCGCCTAATATGAGATGGAGAATGGCATTCTCCGTATTAAAACACGCGGAGAATGTCATTCTCCTTGTATTTTGACCTAAAGAATGAGCATTCTTCGCCTTATTGAGACGGAGAATGTCATTCTCTGGGTCAAAATAAAGGGAGAATGCCATTCCCCGTATTAATACAAAACGGAGAATGGCATTCTCCGTCTCTTTTGACCCGAAGAATGACATTCTCCGTCTATTTTGACACGGAGAATGGCGTTCTCCCTTTATTTTGATCTAAAGAACGAGCATTCTCCGCCTAATATGAGACGGAGAATGGCATTCTCCGTATTAAAACACGCGGAGAATGACATTCTCCTTGTATTTTGACCTAAAGAATGAGCATTCTCCGCCTTATTGAGACGGAGAATGTCATTCTCTGGGTCAAAATAAAGGAAGAATGCCATTCCCCGTGTTAATACAAAACAGAGAATGACATTCTCCGTCTATTTTAAAACGGAGAGTCACATTCTCCGTCTATTTTGACACGGAGAATGGCATTCTCCCTTTATTTTGATCTAAAGAACGAGCATTCTCCGCCTAATATGAGACGGAGAATGGCATTCTCCGCCTTACTGAGACGGAGAATGCTCATTCTTCGGGACAAAATAAAGGGAGAATGCCATTCTCCTTGTATTTTGACCTAGAGAATGAGCATTCTCCGTCTTTCTGAAGCGGAGAATGAGCATTCTCCGTCTTGCTAACGCGAAGAATGGCATTCTCCGTTTTAAAACACGCGGAGAATGTCATTCCCCGTGTTAATACAAAACGGAGAATGCCATTCTCCGTGTCAAAATAGACGGAGAATGATATTCTCCGTCTATTTTGACACGGAGAATGGCATTCTCCGTGTGAATACAAAACGGAGAATGCTCATTCGCCGTCTATTTTGACACGGAGAATGACATTCTCCGTCTAATATTAGACGGAGAATGGCTTTCTCCTTATTATAATAAAGAAGAATGTTGACGTAAACCTAATTGTTGTTGTTTTTAGAAAAAAAAACTGTCAGGAACAAAGAAGAAAGACTTTTCCGTGCAACATTCACCCCAATACTCTCTCTCATGGATGAGGTGAAGGAAAAGTTTGGCCATTTGTCTGAAGCAGTTGTTGAAAGCTTGAAGAATGTAGGATTCTACAACTTCGTAGATGTATTCTACAGAACTAAGGTGAAAAAATCAGAACTATCTAAAGTCACCCAAGGTCTGGAGAACTTGATGGGGACTTATCTGGAAGAAGATGGAATTGGATATTTCCAATTGAGCAGCAGTGTCAATGTAGCACCAACTGCTGATGAGATGGCAACCATTTTCGGTCTGCCAATGAATGATGACACTGAAGTTGATGAGAAGTATTTGAAGATCATCACTGAAAAGCAGAAGACCCCCCCCACCAGCAGACTCATTCAGCATGTGTACAGAACACTTCACAAGATTGCTGAAAAATTCCAAGGGAAAAAAATGCTGAAGTCTCAAACGCAGAAGTTAGGAAAAGGATCTTAGAGCTGCTGGGGGCGAAAATGCAAGTCCTGATGAATTGGCCAAGTTAATAGTATTCAACTTGTGCCAAACAGCATTCTTCACCAGAATGGAGGGGTCGAACTTGCCATACAAGTTCTTCGCTCTGGTGGAGAGCACAGATGTTATAAAAAGCATCTGTTGGCCTCGGATTATACCGGGGTACGTCATGGACAGCATAAAGAGGGCTGTCACAAAATCTGAAGATGGTGATGTTGATATATCGTACAAGAAGATTGAAGGTATACGATATACTTCTTGTATTGGTTTGCAGAGCACAGTCAACTGATAGAGAGGAAGTGCAAACCAACAGTCGCATCTCCGAGATTCGATACATGGGATGGGAATAGAATCTCGATATTCCTAAAAAATGAATATCAAGGTGCTCAAATGGATTCGGATTTGATATTCAAGGATCTTGTTGCATTGAATGTTGATGAACTTGAAGAAGTCCCAGCAGAGCAGCAATGTATAGAAGGTGGAGATAATTCTGTTGATGAAGAAGAACCACAAACTGAAGCTCAAGCACCAGCACCCTCTACAGCTGACAATGTAGATATGTTGCGTGTCTTGCAGGAGAAATCTCAGCTTATCGCTGAGAATGAGCAACTCCAGGAAAGAGCCCAGCAACTAGCGGCAGATGTAGCCCAACAACGTGCTGTGGGGCTCGTTGCTGATGGCTTGGAGAAGGAGTTAGACTCTTTAAGGAACGAGAAATCGCTCCTTATTGATGATAATAAGAAACTCCGTAAGCGAGTTGAAGAACAGGAGGCACAGGGGTCGGAACTAGACTCCCTGAGAAAGCAGAAGTCTGAGCTTACTGCTGATAATGAGAAGCTTCGTCAACGTGTTGAGGAGCTACTTCTAAAAGGTAAGATTTTATATTTTTTGTCTATTTTAATCTGTAATTACCTGTATCTAACAAGGAGAATGACCATTCTCCGTGTCAAAGTACACGGAGAATGAAGTTTTCTGTGTGTTTTGACCTATAAAATATCATTCTCCGTGTCAAAATAGACGGAGAATGAGTATTAAAACACACTTAGAATGACATTCTCCGTCTATTTTGACACGGAGAATGACATTCTCCGCTAGTATTTTAACACGGAGAATGACATTTTCTGTATTTTGACATAGAAATGACATTCTCCGTCTGTTTTGACACGTAGAATGCCATTCTCCGTGTCAATTTAGACGGAGAATGTCATTCTCCGTCTAAATTGACACGGAGAATGACATTCTCCGTCTATTTGGAAACGGAGAATAGCATTCTCCGTCTATTTTGACACGGAGAATCACATTCTCCGTCTCTTTTGACACGGAGAATGACATTCTCCGTCTAAATTGACACGGAGAATGACATTCTCCGTCTATTTTTTACGCGGAGATTGCCATTCTCCGTCTATTTTGACACGGAGAATGACATTCTCCAGATTAAAGTAAACGGATAATAATATTTTTCATTGTTTTTAAAAAGAAGATTATATAATATTGACATCATACCTCTTGTTGTTGTTTGTTTTTATATCAGTGAAAATGACAGAGGATCTCAAAAAAGAGAATGAAAAGCTCAATGATGATAACAACAAACTTCTAGAGGAAGTTGCATCGTTGAAAGACGAAATCACACAGAAGAATGATACAATTGTTAACCTTGAAGCAATGGCTAAAGCATTGCAAAGTGGGGAGACTCAAGCAGTTCCCCAAAAGCATTACACAAGAGCAAATGAACCTGCTGGAACTAAAAAACAATCAAATGCTGCAGATGAGGATGATTTTACTACATTGCAAAAGAAGAAAACATCCGATGCTACAACAAGTAAGAAGGCAGGTCCTGGTCGGAAAAGAAAAGATCCTTCCAGTCCCAGAAAGAAAGTAGCTCCTGCTGGGAAAAAAAAAGCTCCTTCCAGCCCCGAGAAGGTAGACAACAAAAAGGAGATGTCAGCTCCTGAAGAACTTGAGGAAGAATCTCCTCAAACAGCAAAGCTTGTTAAAGAGGGGAAAATGCTGATGCAATGTCCGAAGATTAGACTTTGGAACCTTGCAGACGATGAGCTGAAGCAACTATACAGGAGCATCGTATACCAAAGAAGGATGTCTCCAACGTAAGTATTCTAAACTTGAACCAATTTCTGTACAATTCACAAGGGAGAATGATCATTCTCCGTCTCATTTAAAACGGAGAATGACATTCTCCGTTTATATTGACGCGACAAATGAAAATGATCATTCTCCGTCTATAAAATACACGGAGGATGCCCTTTCTGTGTCATTTGAACTAGAAATGGCCATTCTCCGTCTATTTTGAGACGGAGAATGGCATTCTCCGTGTTTAAACACACGGAGAATGGCATTTTCTGTGTTTTTGACCCAAAGAACGAGCATTCTCCGCCTAATATGAGACGGAGAATGTCATTCTCCGTTATAAAATAGATGGCGAATGACCTTTCTTCTTGCATTAACCTAGAGAAATGAACATTCTCCGTCTCACTGACACGGAGAATGCCATTCTCCGTCTATTTTATAACGGAGAATGACATTCTCCTTGTATTTTGACCTAGAGAATGAGCATTCTCCGCCTTATTGAGACGGAGAATATCATTCTCTGGGTCAAAATAAAGGGAGAATGCCATTCCCCGTGTTAATACAAAACGGAGAATACCATTCGTCGTCTATTTTAATACGGAGAATGACATTCTCCGTCTATTTTAACACGGAGAATGACGGAGAATGACATTCTCCGTCTATTTTAAAACGGAGAATGATCATTCTCCGTCCCATTTAAAACGGAGAATGAATTCTCCGTCCAATTCATAACGGAGAATGACATTCTCCGTCCATTTCATAACGGAGATGATCATTCTATTGGAGTTATTTTTATGCAATTTATCATTAGCCTATATTATTATCATAATCGAAACTAAATTTATGTGCAGTGATTATGTATACATGTACATTCCAAATGCTCCAGAAGAATGTAAATAAGAAGAAGAAACAATGATGTCAGCTTGTTAAATGCTAAAGATTTTCAAGACATGCTAAATGAGGCGGATATAGAAGCCAGTGTTATGAACTACTTAATAAAGCTTATGAACGAAGTTCAAGCGAATTAAGGCAGAACATTCAGTCAAGCTCGCAGGGGTGCACAATGTAAATGGTTTGCAATCATGATGTCCCATTCATTGGTAAGAATCGAAATGAAAAATAAATATTAATGTGTACAGCTATAATAGTGTTGTAAAAAAACTAACTCATGATATTATTTTTGTTTTTTTTTCTTTGGAAAACAGAGTATGCCCAGTATGTCGATGAAAAAAATCCAACACCTGGAGCAGTGTACAATTTCAAGTTGATATAGAAGATTTTATCATGGAGCTGGAAGATGACATTGAATGGCTATTCGTGCCACTCTTCCGCGAGGAGAATAAACACTATACGCTGCTGGCATTCAACTTCAGCTCCTATATTGGACGCACTACAACTCATTGCGGAAAAAAAAACACGGGCGCTAAGGGAATCCAGGATGCAAAATACATGAAGAATAAAATCGAGCCAATTATAATAAATAAGATTGCATTGATGAGGAAATAAAAGCCCAGCAATCCAGGATACGAAACAACAGAGCTCAAGGTTGCAAAGAATGCCCACAGCAACTATCACCCAGCTGCCTGCTGTAGTTTCATATTATATTGAAAAGTTGTCGAGAGCTCATTTGATTTACAGAAGAAAACAAACAAAGAAGTTCACAAACTATATTGTAAAGAGAAGGCTAAATTTGGCTAAGGCTTTGCTTATGAGTGAATGTGCAGTTCCTTTGTACAATAAAAGAAAATGACAATGTAAATTGGCTAACAAATTCCTTGTATATTCTGTTTGTCAGGTTTCTTTTGTAATGTATTTATTTTCCTTTGTAATGAAATTCAATTTTTGACTAATTTACATTGTTCTATATATGTAAATCTGTTTTGTTAAAGTTCTGTTGTTTGATTCAAACCATAATGTCATTATCTGTGTTAATACAAACCTTAATGTGTGCATTTGGAACTTAGAAATGGCCATTCTCGTGTCAAAATAGACGGAGAATGTCATTCTCCGGGTCAAAAGAGACGGAGAATGCCATTCTCCTTGTATTTTGACCTAGGGAATGAGCATCTCCGTCTTACTGATGCGGAGAATGACATTCTCCGTTTTAAAAACGCGGAGAATGATTATTCTTTGTATTTTTGACTTAGAAAGGAACATTGTCCGTCTTAGTGACGCGGAGAATGGCCATTCTCCGTTTCGTATGAGACGGAGAATGTCATTCTCGGGTCAAAAGAGACGGAGAATGCCATTCTCCTTGTATTTGACCTAGAGAATGAGCATTCTCCGTCTTACTGACGCGAAAGAATGGCATTCTCCGTTTTAAAAACACGCGAAGAATGATTATTCTTGTATTTTTGACTAGAAAGGAACATACCGTCTTAGTGATGCGGAGAATGGCCATTCTCCGTGTCAAAATAGACGGAGAATGTCATTCTCCGGGTCAAAAGAGACGGAGAATGCCATTCTTCTTGTATTTGACCTAGAGAATGAGCATTCGTCTTACTGACGCGGAGAATGGCATTTCCGTTTTAAAACACGCGGAGAATGATTATTCTTGTATTTTTGACCTAGAAAGGAACATTATCCGTCTTAGGGAGCGGCGGAGAATGCCATTCTCCGTGTCAAAATAGACGGAGAATGTCATTCTCCAGGTCAAAAAAGACGGAGAATGCCATTCTCCTTATTTAACCTAGGGAATGAGCATTCTCCGTCTTACTGATGCGGAGAATGGCATTCTCCGTTTTAAAACACGCGGAGAATGATTATTCTTTGTATTTTGACTTAGAAAGGAACATTGTCCGTCTTAGTGACGCGGAGAATGGCATTCTCCGTTTCGTATGAGACGAAGAATGTCATTCTCCGGGTCAAAAGAGACGGAGAATGCCATTCTCCTTGTATTTTGACCTAGAGAATGAGCATTCTCCGTCTTACTGACGCGGAGAATGGCATTCTCGTTTTAAAACACGCGGAGAATGATTATTCTTTGTATTTTTGACCTAGAAAGGAACATTATCCGTCTTAGGGACGCGGAGAATGCCATTCTCCGTGTCAAAATAGACGGGAATGTCATTCTCCGGGTCAAAAGAGACGGAGAATGCCATTCTCCTTGTATTTTGACTAGAGAATGAGAATTCTCCGTCTTACTGACGCGAGAGAATGGCATTCTCGTTTTAAAACACGCGGAGAATGATTATTCTCTTTGTATTTTTGACTTATAAATGGCCATTCTCCGTGTATCTAAAACGGAGAATGATTATTCTCCGTGTTAAAACACACGGAGAATGGTCATTCAATACATTATAAAGTCAGGAGTATAAGGAGAATAAGTTCTTATGCTGTTAATATATATGTGAAACATCAAATATGCAGAATTCAAACTATTACCATTGATATCAAAAATGTAAGATAGTATTCAAAAACAATTTTCAGTATATAAAGAAGGAATATATGTGTATGTATTAACGGGAGCGCTGCCCCTTGACCACCGTAGCAGCATGTGGCAGAGGACAAGTGCTGCGATTGTGATTGCATAATTCAAAATAATTCTGGCCCTTATCTTCTCTTCTCTTTTCCCTTGTTCTCATATTTGCTCTGTAACGGTCCGCTTTGGTCGTCCAGGACCCCGTTTCGGAACAGGGGGTAGAACAACATCAGTGGGATTATTTTCAAACTGTTTTTGCAATCTGGAACTGGACGAATGGCACATGAATATAACTTTCTGGTAATAATCTGATGTCCAATACTGCTCCATAAAGTCGTAAACAGATTTATCTGAACCAACTCTGATGCATTGTTTGCATGGCTGCATGGGAATCCATATACCTTCCATCTACGACAACTACAATGACAATCAAGAAGATTCACCATATGGGAGGAAGTATCTACGATCACCTCAAATTCGAAATCACCGGACCGATATACCCTATAACACATGCCATCATCTGTAAGTGCTTCAGCATATCCTCAGCGTATGGAGTCAATTTGCTATTCAAACCAATTGCATCCTTGTGGCGATCCGAAATCTTCATCATCTTCACACGGATGATATTTACAATTGCTGATATAGGCAATTTCTTCTCAGCCTTTATCCATGCATTAATTGACTCTGCACAACTAGAAGCAACCTCACCGTATCTACATCCCGGGAAGAATGTGTTGACCAGTGTTCAGGTTTTGTTTATTCATCCAATTCAAACATGACCACAATTCAGATCATAAATCTTCTTGATTGCTTGTCTTACCCACCTTTATACAGAAAAATAAATAAGTAATAAAGAATTAGGTCAATTCACAAATTATAAAAAAATAAGTGCATTCTCATAAGGATAATAGTCATTCTCCGTTCAAAAGCTAACGGAGAATGATATTCTCCGTTCTATGCAAGACGGAGAATAGTCATTCTCCGTTCAAAAGCTAACGGAGAATGACATTCTCCGTTCTATGCAGGACGGAGAATGGCCATTCTCCGTTTTAAAACACACGGAGAATGACTATTCTCCGTCTTACTGACGCGGAGAATGGTCATTTTCTTGTTAAATTAATGGTAAATGCATAAAAAATGTGCATATATCTGTCTCATTAACACACCTGGAGTTAGAGCATATACTGCTTGCCTCCAAGCTTCAAGTACATGCGGATACACTCTTCATTTCCTTTCTCTTTCAGCGGTATGTTATTCTTCATGTGATAATAGCAATAGCTATGATAATCATTAGGAAACACTTTAGGACTTCAGAAACTAGACCGGTGCCTTGATCCGAAGAAAAACAATACGCCTACTACATCCAAACATTCTTTAGATTTCTAAGGAATCATTCCCAATTATCACCATCTTCGCCTGAGACTATACCGTATGCAATAGGGTAGAACGTTGGTTACCATTCTTCGCTGTAGCAGACATCAAACATCCTCTAAACCTCCCTGTAAGGAAAGTGGCATCCAATATAGCATCGGACGACAATATTGAAAGCCTTCTACGCAAGCCCATATGAAAGAAAAAGCCGCTCAAACCTCATTGATGAATCATCTTTCTGGAAGTCGATAACGGAACCATTATTGGTTTCCTTTACCTTGCACATACCAACACAAGTCATGTAAGATCTAACATCATCTCCGTACATTTCCTGGTGCACTAGCCTAATTCCGTGGTATGCCTGTCCATATGTAACAGATAAGCCGTAGTCGACCTTGAAATCATCGACAACAGATTTTGCGGACTTTTTAGGATGCATCCGAACAATGTCACTAACCAAACTTTTCACAAACTTTGCTGGAACAACCAGATTACCTTTATCCATATAGCCAGCTCCACAATTATGTTCTCCCACATACCTCCTCACCTCAAAAATTTGATTATCTTTCGAAATAGATATAACATGGAAGCTCCACAAACAAGCATGTGTCTTGTAATTCTTGCAACAAACAGTATACCTCCCCAGCTCAGATTTCAAAATGTGGAATGGATGACGAGATTCAAAACATACCTTTCTAACAGCATTCCTAACTTCTTCAACACCATTTAGAAAAATCTGACCAACACCAGTAATTGATCCAGGCCACATATCCGATTTCCTCTTCTTCACTGTCTCAGTTGAGCCCTCATAAAATTGTACTACTCGTTTGTCCTTTACAGTAGGAGAACATATACTCAAAGAACTAGAAGAGGAAGACGAAGGTCTCATGTGAAAGCTTTGACAAGGAAAAGATGTTGATGAAGAACATGGAGAGTGTATTTGCTCCACATATAGATCAAAACTCACATCATGAGTACCGTTAAAACCACCAACCAATGAGCGAAGCCAAAAATCACTTTCAACATACAGTTCAGTCCCATCAGAGTGCAAAAAACCTGAAATGGAAGGAAAGTGGATCCAAAGAAGTCCATCGATCGCACACTTTATTCTTTAAAAAATCCACGGTACTTTCATGTGTGACACGGCAGGAAACTATGTCTCCCTTGAAACAAATGTTAACTAAACAACTTGATTCCATATCTTCCCCCCTGATAACATAAAAACATAAGAGGCCACAAATAGAACAATAAAATTCTCATCTAATAATGATTATTCTCCGTCTAAAAATAACGGAGAATAAATATCCTCAGTTGGAACTAACTTATAAAGATCATTATCCGTCTAAAGTAAAACGGAGAATGTCATTCTCCGTCCTAATTAAGACGGAGAATGTCATTCTCCGTCCTAACTAAGACGGATAATGTCATTCTCCGTTCAAATTAAGACGAAGAATGGCATCTCCGTCCTAATTAAGACGGAGAATGGCATTCTCCGTCCTAAAACATACGGAGAATGATCTTTATAAGAAGTAATTGTCATTCTCCTTTAAAATATAACGGAGAATGCTATTCGCATAAAATAACAAGATTAAATATCTCACTAACATTTTCTAAGTTAATAATCTTCATAACAAAATCAAATTCAGCATAAATTTCGAGATATACGAAGCTGATGGATGAATTTCTACAGATCTGAACTCTCACCTTGTTTTAAGATCTATAAAAAGAAAAGAAAAAGATCTTCTATCCACAATTGACCTAATCGCCGGAAACCACGAAGATGATGTTGATGATGATGATGATCGATGATGATGAAGGATGATCGACGTTCGACTGACGAAAACCACAGTGAACTACGAACGATTCTGCGATCTCTAATAAAGATTATATCAATGGATTTCAAATTTCTCGTGAAGAAGAAGAAGAATACGAATTTCTCAATCCAAATCTGAGTTTGCGAATTCATAATTATATATAGATGTCCAAATTTACGCGAAGGGGTATTTTGGAATTATGATAATGGCAAATTTTGTAAATACATAGCAACTAGAGAGAATCTTGAAATATTTAACGTGTAAAAACTTAATTCTGGACATTTCATAAAAATAATCCAGCGGGTGGGCATTTCATAAAAGCCCACCCCGAAATTGGGCTTCTCAGCAATTTCCAGCCCTATTTTTGTGGTAGAATTTTTTTTAGAAATTTTTTCCCCAATAGTGATTTATATCTTGATTTTAGATGGATGATGTAGTATAGAGAATTCGTACTCTCGTAACAATTCTCCATCTTAATATTAGTCCCACTTTTAAACTAAATTACAATAATAAAATTATTTAATATTCTAAATCTTAATAGGGTTATTTAGTTTTAGGGTCTCACATATACGTAGATATTAGGATTTGAATTTCAAAATTGACCATTGTTAGAATTTTGGTCTCGAAGTCACTGTTCATTAGCCTGCCTTGACAATAATTTGGAGACCCAAACTATAACATTGGTCAATTTCGAAACTCAAATCCTAATATCTATATATATGTGAGATCCTAAAACTAAATATCTCACTTAATATTAGGGAGCGCTAAGTAGGATTGAAAGTGAGAATTATCAGAGAGTTTTTTTTATTTGATTATATTGTGATTACGATTACATTATAGTGTACCAAACAGGGTATGTTTTTTATATAATTTTGTAAAAACTCTTGATATAAATTGAGGGGGAAATAACCAAAGTTAAGTGGATTTAAGTGAATGAAAGTTAAGTGGGGGAGTCAATACATATAATCTTACTTAGATTGGAGGGATAGTTGGCTAGTTGGGTGTGTTTAATAACTCTTGCTTGGAGAGTTAAGTGGGTTTAAGTGAATGGAAGTTAAATGAGGGGAGGAGAGTCAATACATATAACCTTACTTAGATTGGAGGGATAAGTTGGGTGTGTTTAATCTCTTATTTTGAGTTGATATTCTGGGTGGAAGGAGGATTAATAAAAATACAATAATTCTCAAAGTATCCTTATTAGATGTGACGTAAAATTATTTTGATTGGGTTACATATTAAAATTTGTTAAAATATTTTCACAAAAATTATCTTCATAAATCTGCTATCTATATAAAGAAAATAACTAGAATCTAAACGCAATAAAATTAAGGAGGTGTTATTTTCTTCATTTATAAGTGAATTTAACTTATTATGTGTGGGGCCTTACTTATAAGTAAATTTGCTCCCAATAGATGCCTTCGTTTTTCGCATCAAATTCATAAGTGAACATTTTCCACTTATTGGATTGCTTAAGTACATATTGCATACCAAAAGTCTATTATGTTCATGTACAAATTTAAAACTTCCTTCACTTGTCCAAATTCTAATAGAAACTTTTTTTTCCTATATATAAACCTAATCACTCATTCATCTCCCCTTTCTCTCCTAACAACCAAGAGTTTCCTCCATTTTTTGTCCAAAATAGTCCCAGAATTCATCATAAAAATAGTCTCGTTTCTCAGTATCTATTGCGTCGCGGGACCATATCTCCTAGCTCCAAAGTCCGAATCGTTTCCAATTTTTGTTGGAATTATTTCGAGTCAATCTTTCTAAATATATAATTTAATTAGTAAAATTACAATCATTAGTTCTGTAGATTAATTTTAATATCAATTGTCCGAATCACGGACATATCTCAATGATTTGAAGATACTGGGAGATACATAACTCCGAATCACGATCTGTTTAGTTTTCGGAAAGCTGACACGAAAACCTATAACATACTAAAAATTAAAATGTTTTGGGATTCTATTTAATATAGTAAATATTTTGTATGATCGTCATATATTATCCATGTTATATATGAGAAGACATAATGGTAATAAAATATTACTTAAGTGCCAAAAAAATAGCAAAATCACTTATAAATGAAAAAAAATACTTACAACTAGGGGTGAGTATTATTCGGTTTTGGACTGAGAACCGAACCGAATAAGAGATTCGGTTCGGTTTAAAAAATAATCGGTTCGGTTTCGGTTTTGAAAATACTAAAAAAAATTATTTGGTTTCGGTTTCGATTTTGGAGTTCGGTTTCGGTTTAAAACCGAAAACCAAATAAGAAATATATATATATATATATATATATATATATATATATATATATATATATATATATATATATATATATATATATATATATATATTTCTTATTTGGTTTAAAACCGAAAACCAAATAAGAAATATATACATGTTTTAACAAAAGATTGTTATAGCTCTTTGGTAGTGAGGGATGAATTCCTATGGAAGGTGTTGGGTTCGAATCCTACTTTGTGCATATATATTTTTAGTCCCACAGTATGAACTCATGGTTAGCAGGAAACTACCTAGGAAAGGAAAGCAAAATATAACAATGTTCCAATAATATCTTTACCTTTTAAAATAAAAATAATATTTAAAAAATAACATTAATGGTAAAATAAGCAATGACATATGGTTACTTTTGTCATAACTTTTGTAATAAATGTTGGAAAAGGAGGAGGAAAAATTAATCCCATGGGTCTTGAGTGGAACCATATTCCCACCATTTTTTTCCTTGTCAGGAAATTGATTCCGAAGTTTGTGGCTACCAAACAAAGGAAAGGAAGAACTTTCCTTTATTGGTTCCTTAAATCCGTGAACCAAACGAGGCTTAGTCCCACATCGGTGGGAGAATAAAATGTGGGTGGCAGCCAAGCTCTATAAGAGGGAAGAGGACGCATTATGTGTTCATACACTGGTGCAAGACTTGTATGCAACCTGGGCTTTGGACTGGTTCGTTTTTGGACCGGGTGAACCGAATGGTCACCGTATGAGCACCTGGCCTTTTGGTCATCTAAAATTTAATTATAATAATTTATAAGGCATTCAGTTTTGGACCGAATAACTTAAAACCGAATACATTATTCGGTTTGGATTCGGTTGTGCTCTATTCGGTTCGATTCTGGTTCTGATTCTAAAAGTTTTGGTTTATTCGGTTTTGCTTTTTTCGGTTCGGCTGAAACCGAATAAACCGAATACCACCCCTACTTACAAGTGGAAAAAACAACAAGTTTGTTCGTGCTTGAAATAGAGTAAGTGTCACTTATAAGAGATCCTCACTTATAAGTGAAAAAAAAGAACACCCGAAGTAACATGAGCATTATAGGTTTCTACTGTTTGGAAGTAAGCCAAGTTCATGTCATCACAGCAATCTTAAATCAAACACAATAAAAAAAAAGGACATGTCCCCAAAACAACAATCTAACCATCAGAAGTTCTCAAAACTTTGATTTATAAAATCACAACATGCTACACGTTACATGTCCGTTCTTAATTCAACAAACCTTTCATTGCCAAATACTCCAATCGCATGTTAATTGGAATGGAGAAAAATCTACTCTTATGAACGTGAACGACAACATGTTGGAAGACAGAAAAATAGAACAACAATCTGCTAAAAGCAAAAAAATTATAAGAATATCACTATATTTTATAGAGCGCTACTAGCTGGCCCGCCGCCAGGTGGCGCCACCCCCATTAGCAGGTTAACCGGCATGGAACCCATGCCTATAGGGAGGCCAATGGACTTCGGCCACATGGCGTGCGGGTTGGCCCGCCTGCGAACCAGAATAGTGTTTTCCTATTTTATATGACAAAGAACTAGGGTTGAGCATTCGGTTTAAACAAAATCAAAATAGTCAAAATGAAATAAACCAAAATTATAAAAATTTAAAACCGAAACCGAACAGAATAAGCCAAAATCGAAACCGAACCGAATCGAGTAACCAATTCAGTTTATTTGGTTGAACATTTCTATTATTGATGGGTCATACCCAAAGTTAGAATCATTGTAAATTATATTAAAATTATAATTTTTATATACACACATTTGCTGAATTTTAAAGTGTCTACAAGTTAGGATAGTTGTTAAACTATCAAAGTTGGATTCGAAAATAATACATAGAATTTTGTTTTCAAAATATACATTTTTAATCACAAAATATGTATAAAATTGAGGGTATTTTCATAATTGTACAAGTCTTATATGATTTTCGGTTATGGACCAAAACTAAATTAAAAAATTTAGTATTTTAAAAATCGAAATTGAACCAATTTTTTTTTGAAACCGAACAAAATCTCTTGTTCGGTTCAGTTCGGTTCGATTTTTCAGTCCAAACCGAATAATGCTCACCCCTACAAAAAGAGAGACTATTTATGACTATTTAATCGTCCATTCTTATTTCTTTGTTAACCTCCAATCAAACCTTCACTTATACTATGACTCGCTTCTGAACCCTCATCCCAGAATTTTTTTTTTCCTTCACTTACCTAGAATACCTTCCCTTATTCTTATGACTCCCTTCTAAACCCTCACCCCATATTTTTTTTTCTTCACTTAAACTAGAGGCAGGTGGTAAAACAAAAAAATTCTAAAGACATTTCGTTTACTTAAGGGTAGCCCAAAGTTTTTCTATTTATTTACAAATTTGTTACTCAATTTTTTTACTTGAGGGCGGCCAAAACTTTGTGTTAGGACTCTCAACAAACTTGAAAGTTCTAACATAATGTTGGACTTTCAACTTTGTTGAAAGTCATAAAGTATACTCTTTGTCAGTATATACTCTGACCCCTAATCCTTTAGGACTGTCAACAAAGTTGATGTTGACAGTCTAGATTATACTCTCTGTTAGTATATACCTGACCCCCAATCCTTTTGTTGGAGTGGGTGGGATTCCCAATCTATGTGGAGAATATCCCGGAGAGCGACGAGCGTCATCCGTGTGTCGGAGAAGCTCGGGGAGTGCATGGATCCTATTTTGGAACATATATGGTAAGAAAATATATGATTGGATTTCCATATTTACTTTGATTATATATTTATGGTTGGACCCTTCATATAGTAGCTTTCCATATAATTGGGCTTCCAATTATGGCAAGCCAATTATGATTGGATTTCCATTAAATATATGATTGATGCATATTGGAAGTTTCCATATATATTGGCCTTCCATGTATGGATTACCAAGGGCTTATAAAAGGGTGATGCATGCTAGTTGTAAAATCATCTCAAAACAAGAGTGCTTACAATCTTTGAGAGAGAGAGAGAGGATTAAGAACTATTGTGAAGGAGAGATTGCTTCGAATAATTTTTCGGCATCTCTTGTTCTTTGGAGTCCGCAATCAAAAAATTTCTTCTTTCAAGTGAGTTGTGGTGATCCGTGTTGGATCGGGAGGAGCTTGTAGAGGGTATATTCTCTTTATTCCATTAGTGGAGGTTCTTCAGGGTTGGACTCCTATCATCCCGTAGTTTTTTTCGCAAGGGTTTTCCACGTCAAAAATCTTTGTGTCTGCGATTGTGTTTGGATTTTTTGGTTTGTGTGCTTTTGCTCGGTTCTCTCGCAGGACTTTCTAGTTTGGGGGAACGGTTTCCGCGCTTCGTTTACAACAGAGTGGTATCAGAGCTTTGGGTTCAAAGAAGTGTCAGGAGTTGACAGTCAAACCAGGAAGCAGAGATGGACGCGAAGCCGGTGCGCATGGTGAACCTGAACGGTACCAACTACCATTATTGGCAGAGCAAGATGAAGGATTTGCTGTTCGTCAAGAAGCTGCATCTTCTAGTATTTGCATCCGAGAAGCCCAGTGACAAATTCGATGAGGACTGGAACTTCGAGCATATACAGGTGTGTGGGTACATGCGGCAGTTCGTTGACGAGAACGTGTACAACCACGTTGCCAATATTGAGCATGCGAAGACGTTATGGGGGAAGCTAGAATCTTTGTACGCGAAAAAGACCGGGGTAAACAAACTGTTCCTGATCCGGATGATGATGGGTCTGCGGTACAAAGATGGTGCATCCATTACGGATCACTTGAGTGAGTTCCAGGGCGTGGTGGACCAGCTATCCTCGATGGGAGTCAAGTTCGACGACGAGGTTCAAGGACTTTGGTTGCTATGTACATTGCCAGACTCGTGGGAGACCGTACGAGTATCTATGATCACTTCTGCTCTGGAAGGTGTGGTCAGTCTAGAGTTTGCCAAGAGCGGGGTACTGAATGAAGAGATGCGGAGACGTTCTCAGGGCACTTTATCTACATCCTACCACTCAGAGGCATTGGTTTCAGAGAGCCGCGGAAGGGGCAAAAGCAGGGGTCCAGGTGGTGGCAGAGACAAGAGCAGAGGGAAGTCCAAGAGTCGGTACGAGAACTCGGAGTGTTATCATTGTGGCAAGAAGGGCCACATCAAGCGAAACTGTTTCGCTTGGAAGAGAGAGAAGAAGGGCGATAAGGGAAAGTAAGATGAGAACACTACAGCGGCGGTTTCGATACATGGAGGCGATGTGATCGTCGTAGGTGATGAGGTTATCACAAACCTCGCATGCGATGACAATTCTTGGCTAGTGGACTCAGGTGCTTCAGCGCATGTATCTCACAACAGGGCACTATTTGCCACTTACACGTGTCACGACCCGCTACCCAAATTGTTGGGCCAGGCCGAGTCATGCCTAGCCTACGTTGAGATAAAACGTAGTAAGCTGTTCTAAAGACAACAGAAAAAGACTAAATGTGCTAACAGTTCTATAAGTGAAGAAGAATCATACATGCACCAAACATAAAAGTCGTCGTATATAGTGAAATGTCCAAGTACAAGTGAACTGAAATGTAAAACTGGATACATGTCCAGTTACAAAAGATATAGTCTAATACATGTCTACTCTCAAAAGTCTAAGTAAACAAAAGACAACTAGGCAAGGTTCTCCGCAGGAACATCCTCGTAAAGCAGAGCCGGGTCCTCGGCAGTAACCCCACAATATGTGTCGCAGAGTAACTCCTCCTCAGTAAGGATACCTACAACGTTATCCTGTCAGGACGGAAGCAAGTACTGAATCTAACAAACTAGCATATGAAACATGGAAATGAACACGAGAGGAATAACTGGAAAGCATGGCATCACACAGTCTATCATGGCAAGGACACATATGTCATAGAGACAGATGTATATATAATGTTTAAAACTGTAGCAGGTACGTGATCGGTCAATAGATGTACAATGTACTGAGGCACAATGTAAATAAAATGTACATACGTACAAGTGAAACAAGCAATAGATGTACATACGTACAAATACAGCTGGTGCGCCTACGACAAGGTATACATAAAATGTCAACCTTGCTCGGTACGTACGTACGAGTAAGGGGGCATGATCACGTACGCTACTAACAGTTTCCCCATAACCCATATTCTAATCATGTGAGAGATACATCAAGACTGTTCTAAGCATGGTAGTAACTGAAAGTACAACATGTAGAGATCTAACTTGCTACCCCAAGGATCAGCATTTAACATGGTGGGGTTTGCAGTTTATTTATGTGACAATATGTAAAGTTCGTAGAAAGTACTTGCCTCTAGCAAAGCAAAACAAAACAAGCTGCGATAACAGTGCTATGGATGTCCGGTAACTCGTCGCTGTAGAAGTAAATACAATAACTTAGTTTTTTTACACTAAGCTAAAACACTAGGACACTAATTGGTGAAATACGACTTGTGACTGGGCACCTAGCCAAAATGATGACTTTGGCATAGGAGACCAATGTGAGGTGACACACTACTTTAACTAACTTTCTAGGGTCTTTACACTAGTGAGGGGTGGGGTTTAACACGGCTAAAACTTAAAATAACACAAAAAGCTACAAGTCGTAATTAATCAATAAATAAATCAAAAGACCATTGTGTTCTAACAATTTTAGAGATAGACAAAAAGCCTAGTTTTTCTTAAAGTAAAGTACCAAAGTGATCCTTGTTAATCATAAAAATTTATTATAATTTTTCTGGAATTTATTAACCAGTACAAGTATTTTATAAAAATCAGTTTTCCTAAGTATACAGAAAATGAGTTTTGGTTTCATATGCCAAACTAGTGGTAAAACAGTAAATTAAATACTACAAAATTATACTAAATTAGCTAACTTAACATAGTATCTAAATACTATTTTTCCATAATTTTAGCAGTACTTTAAGTATTTTTTTGAAAATCAAAAACAGCATTGCACACAATAATTAATTATCTGCGTATTTTGTCCATGTATATAATTTGAACCAAAGTTCAAATACAGGACCCAAGGCCATGAATCAAGTCCAATATGACTTGTACAGGTCTTGAATGTGTGAAAACACATTTGAGCCCAAATACCCATGCTAGGCTTGGACACCAAATGGTTGCAGTAATTTAAATACACTAAAAATACAATTTGGTAATAGTCAAAATAAATATTATTATTTTAACATGGTAAAGTTATGCATAGTAACTATAAAAGTATGAATATCATTTTATAAAAATAATTTGCACTAAGCTAAGTGAAATACATATATATATATATATATATATATATATATATATATATATATATATAGAAAAAAAAAATATATATATATATATATATATATATTTTAATAGTATATATATGAAATAATATATATATACATAAATATAGGGATACTTACATAAAGGATATATATATGTAAAAATTACATATATATATACATATATATATATATATATATATATATATATATATATATATATATATATATATATAGAAGAAAATACTCAACTATAATATATATATATATATATATATATATATATATATATATATATTATATATATATATATATATATATATATATATATATATATATATATATACAAAAATAATGTATACATATACATATAATAGTATATATAGATATATATATATATATATATTATATATATATATATATATATATAATATATATTATATATATATATATATATATATATATATATTATATATATATATATATATATAATAATATATACACAAGAAAATATATATACATAAATATATATGTATACATAATACATATATATATATATACATACATAGAATAATAGAGTACAAACAAATGAAGTATATGTATATATATATAAAACAGCAAGTATATATACATAAATTAGTACATATAATAATACACATATATATATATATATATATATATATATATATATATATATATATATATATATATATATATATATATATATATATATATATATATATATATATATAACAGAAAAAGGAAAAGAAAAAAAAAGAAAGAAAAAGAAAAAGGAAAAGAAAGACAGCCAGGGGACTCGAACCCAGGCCAGAGAAGCGCGGGGGGGGGGGGGGGGTGTTAGGCTAGGTCGGGCTGGCCAGGGGGTCAGCCCGCTGCTCGTGTTAAAGGGTTAGGGTTTTGTTTATTTTATTTAGTTTAGGGTAGATTAATAAATAATAAAAAAAAATATATAAACAATTGTCCTGTGTCCTGACAGTTAAGGACACAGGTATCAACGTGTCCTCGCTTAGCACGACACGTACGAGCTCAGTCTCGTGTGTCCGAGCACAGCACTGAGCTCGTCGTGTCCTGGCGAGTCTCGTGTGTGAAGACGAGACACGCACGACACGAATCGGATCCCGCTACTCACGTGTCCGGCGATTGGAGGGTCTTCGAAGGAGCTCGACGGCGGAGAAGTGGTCGGGACGGTGGTGCTCCGATGGCGCTGGGGTCGCCTCGTCACCGTGCGTCGACTGATGGTGGTTGGGGGCGGTGGAAGTCGACGGTGGGGCTGGGCGAAGCTCGTCGGAGTAGGGTTAGGGTTTGTGGTTTCGTCGGGGAAGAAGGGGGTCGTCGGTGGCCGTGGGGAGAATTTAGGGTTAGGGTTTTGGTCTGGGGGTTAGAGGGGAGTTTTTTAGGGGGGTTGAGGCGGTGGGGGCAGCCGGATTTGGCGGGGGCAGGGCTGTCGTGGCGGTCGGGCAGCTCGGGGTGGGTGAGAGGCAGAGGAGAGAGAGAGAGATAGTGTGATCGTGGGGGGGGGGGGTTCGGGTAGATTAGCACTAGGGCCCTTAGGAATTAGGATTTTACATAAAGGCTTTAACTCATATAAAATGCAAAATAATATTTGCATCCCCTAATTAAAAACAATTTTCTATTTACAAACTGATAAAAACATTTCAAAAATTGCAAAATGATATTTAAAACATTTTATAAATTTACAGATCAACATTTTTGTATTTAAAAATCATTTAAAATTTCTAGAAAATTCCTAATAATTATTTAAGGCTATAAATGACAAAAATTTAACTAACACTAATTAAAAATGAATTTTTGAAAAATAGGGGCTTACAACACGACAGGCGACTGTGAAGTGTTGAAGATGGACAATGGAGATGTGTCAAAGGCGGTTGCCGTTGGAGATGTGCATTTGAGGACGAAGACGGGTACAGTTCTTGTTCTCAAAGATGTTCGTCATGTCCCTGATATCCGTTTCAACCTGGTGTCGGTTGGAAGGTTGGATGATGAGGGATTCTTCAGTCTCTTCGGGAATAGTCAGTGGAAGTTTTCCAGAGGTTCGATGGTGATTGCCAGAGGAAGAAAGAAGTCCGGTCTCTACTATATGGAGGGAAGCGCACAGGGAGCACAGGAGGTGAACGCCGTCAGTGATGCGTCTACCGAGTTGTGGCACAGGCGGCTCGGCCATATCAGCGAGAAGGGGATGAGCTACTTGGTGAACAGAAAGGTGATTCCAGGACTCAAGTCTACAAAGTTGGAGAAGTACACGCATTGCTTAGCTGGGAAGCAAAATAGGGTGTCTTTCCAAAGTCACCCAAGTTCAAGGAAGCCGGCGTTGGTCGAGTTGATTCACTCGGATGTATGCGGTCCTATGAAGGTAAAATCTATTGGTGGTGCATCTTACTTTGTAACTTTTATTGATGACTGTTCCAGGAAGGTTTGGGTCTATGCCTTAAAGACCAAGGATCAGGTGCTGCCTACTTTCAAAGAGTTTCAGTCCTCTGTCGAAAGAAAGACGGGCAAGAAGTTATTATGTGTTCGGTCCGACAACGATGGCGAATACATTGGTACCTTTGATACTTATTGCAGAGAGCAAGGGATACGACACCAGAAGGCTCCGCCCAAGATACCTCAGCTCAATTGTGTAGTGGAGCGCATGAACAGGACGCTGATGGAGAGGGTGCGGTGTTTGCTGTCAGAAGCAAACTTGCCGGGCAGTTATTGGGGTGAGGCTCTTCTCACAGCTACTTATGTTATTAATTTATCTCCTAGTGCTCCTTTGCAGGGTGGTGTGCCTGACAAAGTGTGGTACGGCAAAGAGCCGTCATATAATCACCTGCGAGTGTTTGGCTGTAAGGCCTTCGTGCATGTACCGAAGGACGAGAGGTCCAAACTTGAGCCGAAGACGAGGCGATGCGTCTTTGTCGGCTACGGTCGGGATGAGTTTGGCTATAGACTCTACGACCCGGTGGGAAGAAAGCTCTACAGAAACAGGGACATGGTATTCATCGATGATCAGACCATGGCCAACACTCAGGATTTCGAGACGCCTTCTGAGGCTGAGGAATTGCCTGAGTTAGAGTCATTTTGCTTCGAGCAGTTTCCAGAGGACATCGCAGAGGATCCAATTATGGGAGAGCCAGTACATGGAGTTGCTCCCAACCTTGCTCATCAGCCTGCTGATGATGGTCAGGGTTTTCCTCATGAGGATGAGCATGCCGGGGAGGCAGTTCCTGAAGAGGAGTAGGCTGTTGGTATACAGCCAGCACCAGTGGCTCCACTGAGAAGGAGCGACAGAGAGCGTCGACCATCTACGAAATACTCACCGGGTGAGTATGTCCTATTGACTGATGGGGGAGAGCCCAAAAGTTTTGTAGAGGCTATGGCAGACGAACACAGGCAGGAGTGGATGGAGGCTATGCAGGAGGAGATGAGTTCCTTATACGCCAATTTCACTTATGAGCTGGTACGGTTGCCAAAGGACAAGAAGGCTTTGAAGAATCGATGGGTGTTTAGAGTGAAGCAGACGGATGATGCTACTCGCCCTCGATATAAAGCGAGGCTGGTAGTTAAAGGCTATGGTCAGCGGAAAGGCATGGATTATGATGAGATCTTTTCGCCAGTCGTCAAGCAGTCGTCTATTCGGGTGGTGCTAGCATTGGCAGCCAATTTCGACTTGGAGGTCGAGCAGATGGACGTAAAGAAGGCATTCCTTCACGGTGATCTTGAGGAGGAGTTATACATGGAGCAGCCAGAAGGATTCTGTGAGAATGGCAAGTCACATTTGGTCTGCCGATTGAGAAAGAGCTTGTATGGTCTGAAACAGGCTCCGAGGCAGTGGTACAGAAAGTTTGAGTCGTTTATGGGAGAGCATGGCTATGCACGGACGATGTCGGATCATTGTGTATTTGTGAGGTATTTTGCCGATGATAATTTCATTATTTTATTGCTTTATATAGATGACATGCTATTAGTGGGTCGGAATGCCACTAGGATAGCGGAGTTGAAGCGCCAACTGGGCGCGGCCTTCTCTATGAATGATTTGGGTGCAACAAAGACTATTATTGGGATGAAGATCAGCCGAGAGGGAGAGTCCAAGCTGCTTCACTTGTCTCAAATAAAGTACATTCACCGGGTACTTCAGCATTTCGGGATGGACGGATCGAAGAAAGTGAGATGCCCCCTTGCGGCCCACTTTAAGTTCACTGAGGAGCAGTATCCATCTACCGAGGACGAAAAAGAAGATATGGAGTGGGTTCCATATGCTTCAGCTGTGGGGAGCCTTATGTATGCTATGGTATGTACGAGGCCAGACATCGCTCATGCAGTTGGCATAGTTAGCAGGTATCTTTCAAATCATGGAAGGGTACATTGGAGTGCGGTTAAGTGGATTCTACGATACCTTCAGGGTACTGCTGATTGGAGACTTTCTTTTGGTGGTGACAAGCCGAAGCTGGTTGGGTATACCGACGCTGATATGGCTGGAGATGTAGACACGAGGCGATCGACTTCGGGCTATGTGATAATGTTTGCTGGAGGAGCGGTATCGTGGCAGTCGCGGTTGCAGAAGTGTGTTGCCTTGTCGACGACAGAGGCAGAGTACATTGCGGCGACGGAGGCTTGCAATGAGTTGTTGTGGTTGAAAAAGCTGTTGCAGGAAATGGGGCTGAAGTAAGAGTAGTATACTTTGCTTTGCGATAGCCAGAGTGCCATTCACCTTGTGAAGAACCAGACATTTTATAGTCGGTCCAAGCACATTGAGACTCAGTATCATTGGATACGAGATGTAGTTAAGAAGAAGGACACGATGCTTGAGAAGGTCCATACTGATGACAATGGAGTGGATATGCTCACGAAGGTTCTACCAAGGGAGAATTTTGAGTACTGCAGGCGGATCGTCGGGATGACGAGTTCCTCCACCTAGTTGTGAATGGGAGATTTGTTGGAGTGGGTGGGATTCCCAATCTATGTGGAGAATATCCCGGAGAGCGACGAGCGCCATCCGTGTGTCGGAGAAGCTCGGGGAGTGCATGGATCCTATTTTAGAACATATATGGTAATGAAATATATGATTTGATTTCCATATTTACTTTGATTATATATTTATGATTGGACCCTTCATATAGTAGCTTTCCATATAATTGGGCTTCCAATTATGGCAAGCCAATTATGATTGAATTTCCATTAAATATATGATTGATGCATATTGGAAGTTTCCATATATATTGGCCTTCTATGTATGGATTACCAAGGGCTTATAAAAGGGTGATGCATGCTAGTTGTAAAATCATCTCAAAATAAGAGTGCTTACAATCTTTGAGAGAGAGAGAGAGAGGATTAAGGACTATTGTGAAGGAGAGATTGCTTTGAATAATTTTTCGGCATCTCTTATTCTTCGGAGTCCGCAATCAAAAAATTTCTTCTTTCAAGTGAGTTGTGGTGATCCGTGTTGGATCGGGAGGAGCTTGTAGAGGGTATATTCTCTTTATTCAATTAGTGGAGGTTCTTCAGGGTTGGACTCCGATCGTCCCATGGTTTTTCCCGCAAGGGTTTTCCACGTCAAAAATCTTTGTGTCTGCGATTGTGTTTGACATTTTTTGGTTTGTGCTTTTGCTCGGTTCTCTCGCAGGACTTTCTAGTTTGGGGGAACGGTTCCGCGCTTCGTTTCCAACACCTTTAGGACTATCAACAGTATAGCATAATGTAGGACAGTCAAAAAGTGAAAGTCCTATAAGAGGTTAGGACAATCAAGTTTGTTGACAGTCCTAAAGTATACTATCTGTAAAATGAATCCCAATCCTTTAGGACAGTCAACAAAGCCAAAATGTAGGACTGTCAAACAAATCGACAATCATATAAGTGGTTAGGATTGTCAACAAAGTTGACAGTCCTAAATGAGTTGTGCCAAAATATTTATTTACAGTGACTTCTAATTGAAACTCACTATTAGTATATTAAAACACCATAGAAACACATATTATAAATGCCATGGAAGTTCATAAACACGGAGTTTCACAAATCTCACAAAACATCATAGAATCACATGCAACACAAATTTGATAACCAAGAGTTAGAACATGCCACACAAGTTTCATACCAACAAAGTCTTATTGTCCAAAAGTTTCATAACCAGAATTACAATATCCAAAAAATACCAATAAAGTTCTCCATGAAGTTGTCACCCCCAGTTTTTAGAAACAGGGATATTTTTGTCATTTTACATTTTTGAATATTTTTAAAATTTATTTTATTATTTATGATATTATTTTGGGGTTGAAATTTATTTTATTATTTATCACTACACCAAAAGAGGGGTTTGCCAACATAAGTTTTTTTGGATTACCAACGATTTTTTTTCGTTACTGATTACTAACGGTTGAAAACTGTTAGGAACACAAAAAATCGTTAGTATAAATAGTAAAAACTTAAACTTAATTAAAGGACAAATTACATTAATATTACAACACTTTATAACTGTTAGTAAACATAAAAAACAATTATAAAAAATATTTCGTGTGCCTGGTACGTGATTGAAAGTGTTATGGGGGGAAAACACTTTCATTCCCCCCCCCCCCCTTTTTTTCCGAGTGCCCTAATTTCTTCTCCGCACGTGATTGTAAGTGTTCTTCTCTGATTTCTTTCTTCCGCTAGTGAAGCCCTAAGCCCTAAAGCTCCGAGCACGTAATTTTTTCTCTTCTCCGCTGGTGAAGCTTCTTTCTCCCGTGGTAAAGCCCTATAGCTCCGAGCACCTCTCTGATTCTCTCTCCGCGTGTTCTTCTCTTCTCCCATGGTTGAAGCCCTGAAGCTTGTTCGCTGGAGAAGCTTCTTTCTCCTATGGTGAAGCCCTAAAGCTCCGAGCAACCCTCTTATTCTCTAAAGGTAACATTAATTTTAGGGGAAATATTTTTAATTGACCCTAAATTTTAGGGAGGATGTTGATTATATATATTTTTTTTTGAAATCACACTCACACACACAATTGGGGGGCTCGAACCTTGCCGGCCCCTCCGGGTGTCCGCTCTAAATTGGTGTAGTGTGTATATATATATATATATATATATATATAAAATATATATATATATATATATATATATATATATATATATATATATATATATATAGAGAGAGAGAGAGAGAGAGAGAGAGAGAGGTTGTTATGTGTTTGTTAAAATAAAAGATTTATTGTTATGTGTTTGTTACTTTTAAGCCTTAACTAAAACAGTCTAAAATCCCGATTCAGTTATGTTATTTGGATATGTGATGAAAGTTTCAATTTCTTTCCATCATGTATTGTACTCGGTCACCTTAAAATAGCCATCACGGCATCATGTATGTTGCGAACAAAGTTTTTTATATATGAGTTCCAGTCAATCAGACTTTCTACTTTTTGGAATCAGTTTTCTATTCTCTCCTATAGATGTGCTTTATAGGAACAACACATAGTACTTCTATAAGAATTAGTTGGTTGTTTTGTAATCTTTCACCTTGACCTTAGTTGAACTTCTCTTTTACCTACTTCAAAGTCACACGTCAAAGTGGTAGACACCTAGATGGATACCTGTCCTCTCTAATTGGGTATATTGTTTTATCTGGATTTCCAATTCATAAAACTTTTTGGCTCATTGAGTGCCTATTTCAGTGTTCAAGCTTGAATTTGGACCAGTTAGTATGTTAGTTTGGTATTCTTTTGGTCGATCCTCACCATCTTAGGAGTTCTGCACATAACTGAGTGATCATGTATATATCAGTTCTTATAATTTATGTATTATGCTATCTTCATATTTACTCGGTTCTCATTAGTGTAACTGCAACTTTGTGCATGTACTTACTGTGACTACAATTTTGTGTCCTTATCACCTTAGTTTCTTGTTATAAGTTATAACGCATACCTAAATGTTCGTCTCATGAATTCTTGCAGGTTAAGAAGCGCCATACTCCCCTTCTGAGGGTAGGTGATTCTTTCCTCAGGCGAAATCTTCTATTTTGTTAAGATTATAATATAATGCATCTCATGGTTTAAAGCAGTTTATCAACTCGATATCTGAATCAAGTGTTAGCATATGCTTGTCTGGACTTGCTTTCTTTATTAAGGGGATAAAGTTAATGCTTGATCTAACATATTCTTTCAATCATGATTATAGCCATTCCCTGATTTGTTACTCTTTCTGGGAATTTTGTTTATGGTTTATGATGTGCATGTACTCCTGCTTAAGGAACAATTGTTAAGATGACAGCAAAAAAGAAAGTAAAGGTTTCCTTATATCATAGATGCTTATTTTTATGAACGTTGGAATACTAAACATCATTCTTAGTTGAGCAGATCTTCTTAGACATCGACTATATCACATGCTTACATGTTTTCTAATGGAGAAAATTTTGACTAGGTGCTTTTCTTTCAATTAAGCTATTGGATGCTGGACCTATTAAATTAGTACAACAACAACATATCCCCAATTTGTGGGGTCGGCTATTTGAATCATTTTCTTCCATTCAGCTCTGTCAAGGACCATGTCTGATGTAACGTTAACAAACACCATAACCTTTCTTACAGCTAGTCCAAGTTCGTTTTTGTCTACCCCTAGTTCTAGCAGCTCCTTTGACTAATCTCTTATTATTACTCATAATTTATGCATCCGTGGGTCTATGCTGCAAACGTCCAAAGACTCCAAACACCTGTGACGATCTTTTCTCATCTTATCATCAATTGGACCTATTAAAGTAGTATGTCACATATAATGTTAAAAAGGGTAAATTTTACTTAACGCCCCTATTTTTGGTCAAAAGTTGATACCTTGATTTTCAAAACCAATTATGAAGCTCCCCTATGTTTACAAAAGAAATAATGAACCCACCTGTGTTTGTTCACTCGATAAGGGACGGCTTATATTATTAATATTATTTGGTTAAAAAGACTTGAATACCATGATATTTTTACCGATGTATCACTTTTCCTAGGCTCATCTTAACCACAACCTGAATCTTTTCTTAACGTCGACATGGGAGGGCTTGTATTGTTAATGATATTTGGTTAAATGGATTTGAATACCATAATCTTTTCGCTAGTGTATCACTTATCTAGTATTATCTTAACCACAATCCTAATTCTTAAGCTTAACATCTTTGGGCTCTTAACAATAATCCTAATTGTAATGCTGGTATCGAAACCCAAGTCGCTATTGGTGGTATTTCTGCAGGATTCTAGAGATACAGGAAGATCAACATTTTGGTTAGATAGAGATCACATGACATTATTATTTTATCACCAAATCTGAAGGTGGTGGGTATGAATGTGCAAAATATTAGTATAATGTTTTGATGAAACCGAGTAAAGGTGTCTTACACCAAATCCGAAGGTGGTGGTTATGGATGTGCAAATTAGTAGCACAAGGAAGAAGATTGCTAATGTGCTGATGGAACTGAGTAAAAGAGTCTTATTGCCTTTACTGGTCACTGAAAATTGTTTTTTAATTCAATACAAATGTTGTAGCTGCTTATGTTATCTCCCTAAAGCTATTCAACCTCAGCACTGCTGCAATGGCAATAGTATCAACCCATCTAAGAGGAATCTCATATACGGGTAAATTTTGCTGCTTGCTATGGTTCATTTGGTTTTGGAAGTTCTTATTATTTTGGCGAATATAAAAACTTTTAGGCCTCAAATTGAAAGAATAAGTTGCTTTCATGGGTTAAGAAATAGGAAGTGATAACAATTTTAGTAGGGCTGACAATGGTCGGGCTTATATGAACTGGTGTGTAGAATCTCATAGATCAATTTTGCTGCTTGCTTATTATTGTGGTTCGTTTGGTTTCGCAAGTATTCTAAATGTTGGTTCTCGAATGTAGGAAGTTCTTGTTATATTATTTTGGCAAATATAAAAACTTTTAGGCCTCATATTAAAATAATAAGTTGGTTTTATGGGTTAAGAAATAGGAACTGCTACAATTTTAATGGGTCTGACAATGGCTGGGCTTAAGTGACTGGGTGTAAAATTTCTTCTTGTTATTTGAGAGATTTTAGCTCCCAAAAAATTCTTGATAAATACTTCTCTGTTATGAAATTAACTATTCGTCAAAAAATGCTTTACTGCGAACTCCGAATCTCTAGTGAATATCATCTGGTGTTCTCAATTGTCAATGCATGTCATGCCGTTACCGTGTTTGAACCTGGGACCGGAATTTGTTTTTGTTACTTGAGATATTTTAGCTCCCAAAACTTTGATGTTAAAATACTTCTCTGTTATGACATAAACTTGATTCCATGTGAAATAAATGAATAACTGCAAACTTCAAACTCTAGTGAATATCATCTAGTGCTCTCAATTGTCAATGCATGTCATGGCCTTGCAGTATATGATGAATGCTTGGAATGGGAATTTTTATTACATATTGCGGATTAGAACAAATGCTTTCATTTCATGAAAATGAAGAACTTTCCTGTTGATATTGTGCTTCCGGACTGAAATTGCTTGCTTACAGTTGCTACAAAAGTTGTACAAAATTTTCCTTAAATGACGTCCATTTTTTAAAAGATATAAACTACGCTCAGTTTAGTGCACTTATTTGGTCTGCTTTTCTGCCTTTTTTAAAGCGCACCAGGAAAACCTGTTTGTAACATAAATTTTTTTGTAAGCTAGTTTATTTTTTGGACACCTTTTGAAAGGGCGGGAGTGCTTTAACAAGCTACTTCTGCATTTTGAGCAGCAGCAGCAGTAATACCAAACCCAGCCTTAAACATGCAGGATACATATATTTTTATTCCTGTAGTATGTCTTCCTGTAATGCAGTTGTTGCTATACACATTGGGTACTTGTCTATGTATATATTTCCTAATATCTATATTGAATCATGAGGATTGATTCCCAACTATCAAGCATTCTAACTTCAACATAGTATCACCTGGTGTCTATTTAATTGTTAGTTGGCATCGAGCCATGATGGCATTGTTGACTATATTCCTTGAGTATTGTGGTGAACAATTTGTAAGGTTCAGTGACCTTGTTATAGTGTCTACAAATGTAGCATTACTTTGTATTGTATAAAATTATGGTAGCAAAGGCATTATGGCCATCATATTATCTACAACTTCTTCAGCATGAAAATGATAACTTTGTTGCTCAGTACAAAAATAATAAATTGCATATACTAGACTATATATGTTTGAGTTGATAACATTAATATGTAATATCATGAGAATATAGAGAGAATTGTAGAATTTTAGTAGACCATTTATATTATTGGCATATCATCGTCCTATAATTTATTAACGACAAATAATTATCTACTTGTCTTCGTTATCTGATTTATCTCAATTTTGCTTGTTTATTAGGTTCACAGTTGAGAAAAGGGTAAACGTTCTACCAATATGTCAAAAAGTTCGAGAGAGTGGATTAAAATCCCAAACAGAAATAATTTTGAATACATAGAAGGTGTTCGATATTTCATGAACTTTGTGAAGAACCACTCACCACCAGGGATCAGCACATGTCCATGCCCTTGTATGAAGTGCAAAAATTCAAAAAGATTTCTTTTTGAAGCTGTTGAGAAACACTTGGTCATGTTTGGTATGGAACCAACATACGACGAGTGGTGCTTTCACGGGGAGAGAAATGTCATCAACGTAGTGGTTGATCCTACCCCACATGTTATAGAAGAGGATCAGATCCAAGATCAAATGCAAGACGAACATGGAGGGGATGCAGGTGGTGCACTCGGGAACCTTGTTGATGATGCTTATGGAGTACATGATATGGCACAAGCTAGTTGTGAGGGGAATCATGACGAGACATGTGTAGTTTCTAATAATCCATTTGCCTCGGGTCTTGACCATGATAATAAGTACCATGAATACAAGAGAAAGGCAAATGAGAAACTATACCCGTCATGTGAAGATGGGCTTACAACTTTATGTGCAATTATAGAGCTCCATAACTTAAAGAAAGAGTTCAATTGGTCAGGGAATAGCGTGACCGAGTTGTTGAAGCGATTGAGACGGTGGCTTCCAAAAGGAAATACACTACCTGACCAGTATCCCACAATAAAGCAAATGTTAAAAGATTTGGGAATGAAGGCCAAGTGCATCCATGCATGTGAGAATGATTGTATGTTATATTGGAAGGAATATAAAGATGCTGTAGAATGCTCTCGTTGTCAGGCTCCTAGGTTTAAAGTTAAGGAGACAAAGTCTAGAAAAGTAGGAAAAGACACAAAACAAACAAGAAAAGTTTTGAGACACTTTCCTCTAATTCCAAGATTAACTAGATTGTATACTATACCATGGATAGCACGCCAAATGCAGTGGCACAAGGAAGCAAAATCTTCTTGGAATTCCATGCGTCATCCTATTGATTCGGCTGAATGGAGATTGCTTAAAATCAAGTGGCCAGAGTTTGCTAGAGAAGGGCATAACATTTGGCTAGGCATTGCTACCGATGGGTTCAATCCGCGTGGAGTGCTATCTAGTGGTTACAGTTGTTGGCCCGTATACATGATTCCTTATAACCTTCCCCCTCTTTATGCATGAAGTCACAATTCCAGATGATGTGTTTGTTAATTCCTGGACCAAAAGCACCGAGTCAAGACATTGATGTATACTTGGAACCTCTTATAGATGAGTTGAAACAACTTTGGGCGGAAGGAGTGCCAGCATTATGGACAAGGGGGAACTCTTCACTTTGAGAGCAATGTTATTATGGGGAATCCATGATTTTCCAGCATTTGGTAACTTATCTGGTTGTGTGACACATGGTTACAAAGCATGTCCTATTTGTGCTATTGAGACCAAGTCTGAGCGCGTTGGTAATAAGAATGTTTTCACAAAGTATAGAAGGTTTTTGAAGGATGGTCACCCATATAGGGCAGTGAAACACGGATGGTATAAGGATGTATAGCACAAGGAACCTCCAACACGATTGACAGGATCATCCCTTTTAGAAAGGCTTGATCGTATCAAATATGTACCGGGTAAATTAGTGAAAGCTACTGGAAAGAAGCGAATGGCAGTTGAAGTGGATGGTAGTGAAGATTTTATTGTAGATGAGGATGATAACGAAGGAAGACCGGCGTGGTATAAGAAGTCGATTCTTTTTTATTTAGAGTACTGGTGTAGTCATAAAGTACGACATACTATTGATGTGATGCATACTGAGAAGAATGTGGCCGAACATCTTATTAATTTGATGTTTGACAGGGGAAAACAATCTTCTAAGTATGCACTGGATAAGGCTCAGAAGATACAATTTTGTCAAGTTTTAAAACAAGTAAAGCTCCCGTCATGCCTTGCAACTAATTTGGGCAGCCTTGTAAGTATCCAACCACCAAGTTTGCATATTAAGAAGTCATATGACTATCACATCATTATCCAATATTTGCTTCATGTTATGGTTCAACATGCATATCCCAAGTTTCGTGAGTTGAAACGGGCCATTTTGCAAGTAAGCTTGTACTTCAACATACTGTGCTCGAAGGTCTTAGTTCGAGAGCATGTCCAAGCTGCCAAAGATATGATTGCTGAGGCATTATGTGTGTTGGTACATTATTTTCCATCACACTTCTTCGACATAAGTATCCATATAATGGTGCATCTAGCTGACCAAGCTCTACTTTGCGGACCTACGAGATATATATGGATGTATCCATTTGAAAGGGGAGATATTCATCTTATATATTATTGTTTCTTAGCTAATTTATTAATACTATAACAAAATTTTAACAAGTGTGCATTTTATGTTGATGTAAGGGCTATGAAGGAGTGCAAAAACATACCAAGCAACAAACGTTATGTGGAAGGGTCAATTTCTGAGGCATATCTTGTTTCAGAATCTGTTAGATATGCTATAGAATATATGCCAAATCCACGTGATGGTAATCATAGTTCTAGTCAAGCACTCTTTTTAGATGAGAATGGTGATGATATGTATGAGCGCTCCATTCTTGAGGGTAAAACTATCAAGTTATCTGGTGTACAACGCATACAAATTCGGAGATGGATACTCTTTAGAATAAATATACCTGAACGAGATGAATATTACAGGTGTGATATTTTTTCATATTAATTTTAAGCTACATAATGTGTATTTTTTCTATTTATATAATAAGGTTTTTAAATTTGTAGTGTGTATCGCTCATCCTTGGAAGATGGTCATCGTGGTAAAAGAAGAGTTACCACAAAGACAGAAGTGGTAGTGCAATCTGAATTTATTGATTGGTTACCTAAAAAGGTGTGTAAAATTTAAATCTAAAAGCATCGTTTAGTTGTTTTTTTTTTGCGGTGATTAATGCATTTGAGTGGCTTATATTAACAGCTACTGGAAGAAAAATGCATGGACTCATTATTGTGGTGGTATGTTAGTGGACCAAAGTGGGAAGCCAAAACTCATATCAAGTATAGGGTGAATGGTTATGTATTCTCTCCGCAGCACTATGACGACACTCTTTCGACAAAAGACAGCGGTGTCTGTATGGATGCAATCACCACATTTGTCGCTAGCGTAAAAGATATGAACCCTACCGATAATGATATTACTTGGTATGGTATTATCAAAGAGATAATAGAGGTTGATTATTTTGAATTTCAACACGTAGTATTCTATTGTGATTGGGTAAATATCGGGGACAAGACCAATGGTTGTAAGATTTGTCCAGACTCTAACTTGTTGATGGTGAATTTAAAGAAGCTCAAGAGTGCAGATGGTGAATATGATGAGTCGACCATTCTTTCATCCGAAGCGAGTCAAGTTTTTTGTGTAAAAGATGCGCAAAATCCTGATTGGTCTGTTGTTCTACGTTCCCCAAAGTGTATGACTGATGGTATTGATGATTTTGCCATACCAACAAGCTTCCAATCCATTTTGAAAGAACAACCAAACTTGGCACCACTATTAAAATGTATTGAACCCAGATAGATTTAATATTTTGAAAACAATGGTTATTGTTATTTGTTTGTTTTTATTTTAATGAATGGTTTTTTTTGTGAAGGATAACTTTTTCGTGAAGGCTAACTTTTTAAATGTGTTTCTCTATAAATTAAGTCTTCATGGTTTTTTTGGACATCCACTATATATGCTTGTTTATTTACATGTGTAATTCATGTTGTAAAAGTTTAACCTGTGAGAAAAAAAAATACTCTGTCGTCTTGTCTGAGCTCGTGGGATCTTGGCTAGATTACAGTGAAGCCCTAAGCGTGGTTTTCTTCTCAAAACTGTCATTTGTTTGTGAATGATATATTGTCGAGCTGGTGATATCATTGTCATATGCACCTAATCTCTACTCTTGATAAAGCAAGAATTCTTCGGTACATTAACTCTATATCTGGGGTATGTTTCCTTTATTATTTTTCTTCTCTAAATCATTTTTTTTCTGTATTTCTTAGAAAATACTTGGTTATTGTGAGTAGGAATTAATGTATCTGGAGTATATATTTGGGAGGTTGACAGTCTGCCATTTGGTGATTTACACAATTTTAGTGTTTGGTTAATTTGGAGTTCAAGACTGATACTCATGTGTTTTGCTTGCTGCTCTTTTATTGGTTCTTTTAAGCTTAAGAGAGAAACAATGACTGATACTCATGGGTGCCTATAATTCTTAATTGATATCAGATATTGTCCTCTCTCTCTCAAGCTTACAGTGACTTAACCAAGAGGGTCATACAGGGACTGAATAAATGACCTGTATCATAGGCCAAATACAGGCCAAACAAGGTAGCAGAACAACCAATGTGGGGGGAGTTAATTAAGGAAAGGAATGCAGTGGTGCATCCCTGATATGGGACTGACTTGAATCTTGGACATCTAGTAATGTAGGATAATGCATTACAAGGCAGTGAACATTATCATATGGACATGCAGTCGAATTAGTAGGGCATATAATCTGTGAAGGGTTAGAGTGCAGTGAAGAGTAGTACCCAGTGCTGCAATTGATATGTGCAGTGAATGGATGCATCAGGATATGGTTAGCATCAGGGAATGAAAGTTTGTAAAAATATTCTTATTACCAATATGGGTGACCATCCTTCAAAAATCTTCTATACTTCAAAACTAATTGTTCTCTCTAATTAATTACAATGACTGATACTCATGTGTTCAGCAACATTATTTTTCCTGTATCCTGCTTATAAATTTATAAATAGGTACTATAAATGGATTCATGGACACAACATGCTTTTTTCATGGACACAACATTATTTTTCCTGTATTGTGTTGTGTCTGATGTGTCCGACACAATGCGATACGGACACAACATGCTTTTTTAATGCCCATACTTTGTAGGTCACAGGACATAAAATGAGTTCACTATTGTGAGGGTTCCTTTCCTGCCCCATTTTCCTGATGTTTTATTATGCAGACTTCTGCTGAAATAAGTTAAAGTTTGTGTGTGATGTTTTACTTGCCAGCTATTCATAATACACCATTTGTTTTTGAGAGCACTTTTAAGCTTGATACTCCTATGTGATAATGGCAAATTGATACTCTGCAATTTCTGTCTTTCCTTTTTCTTTTTCTTTTTTTCTTTTTTTAACACTTCGGGCGACTGTGCTTTTACTGATTTGAATGTGGATGATACTCACTGGACCTTTTGTGAATGTAATACTGCTCTCATATCAATAGTACTATTACTTTTGCTGGTATCATCTCTAATGATTTTGTATTCTGCTTAAACGAACTCGTACTGTTTGTGACTTGGTTCAGGAAAAGGTCTACCAGTGGATCTTGAGATAACATGAGGAAGGCTCAAGGGTGACAATAACTGGTATCATAAGCCGTATTCAGGTTTTGTTGACTTGTAGTATAATGTGATTTTTGATCTGTACATGGTTTTCTTTCTGTTCATCTTTGTCTTCTACTATGAACTAGGAAGTATAATACGAAGCATTTTTCTGAGGATCTCTTCACGAACTCGAACATTTGGATCTCTATGTTATTTTTGGTTTGGTGCATCTTTTAGTCTTTATTTGATTTTTTCATATGTACATATTATTATTTTGTTGGCAGTTCATCTCCACTAGGATGTATACAGGGGAGCATTTTTCTGGAGGATCTCTTTCCAACAAGAACATTTGCTTTTCATATGTACATGTTATTGTTTTGTTGGCAGTTCATCTCCACTAGTTGATGGTCTTTTATTCCAAAAATAACTATAGTTTATGGTATTTAAGTGAAAATTAGCCTCTCTTCTTCACTTTGCTTTGATCGTCTTTTATTCGAAAGTTAACTTTTCATCTCTTACCAATTGTCATCTATATGTTACTATTTTGTTTTGATATCTATATTCAAGTCAATTCATAACCTTCTCCCCCTTCTTTCATTTATGCTGTTACTGACAGCCATGGAAGGCTTAGATAAAGGATCCTGGTGTTGAAGAAGTTTAACTCTCCTATTTTTGTCATAGTTACTCTGATTAGGATACTTGATGGATTTAATCCAGGTCAAGGAAGGAGAAATGGTATGATACCAAATATTCTCACAGTAGCTATCCTTCCATGAAACTCTCCATATATACAGTTGGCATCGAGCCTAATGGAAACTACACTTGATGTGGGTTTATCCAAAGCACCGATTCATATTTTAAATTTTTAACAGAGGATATGTCCGGTGGCTCAAGTATGGCCATCTGCCATCATATCTGCAGAATCCCCTAGCCATAGTTTGTGTCTTTGTACGTGTATGCGTTTTTCTATTTGATGAACATATGAGGATATGTCAGTTCTTTTGGTATCATCATGTTTGAATCATATAAACTACATTTGAAACAAAATCTGGTTGTGTTTAACAATGACTGATACTTGATGGATTTAATCCAGGTCAAGGAAGGAGAAATGGTATTATACCAAATATTCTCACAGTAGCTATCCTTCCATGAAACTCTCCATATATACAGTTGGCATCGAGCCTAATGGAAACTACACTTGATGTGGGTTTATCCAAAGCACTGATTCATATTTTAAATTTTTAACAGAGGATATGTCCGGTGGCTCAAGTATGGCCATCTGCCATCATATCTGCAGAATCCCCTAGCCATAGTTTGTGTCTTTGTGCGTGCATATGTTTTTCTATTTGATGAACATATGAGGATATGTCAGTTCTTTTGGTATCATCATGTTTGAATCATATAAACTACTTTTGAAACAGAATCTGGTTGTGTTTAACAATGACTGGTACTTGATGGATTTAATCCAAGTCAAGGAAGGAGAAATGGTATGATACCAAATATTCTCACAGTAGCTATCCTTCCATGAAACTCTCCATATATACAGTTGGCATCGAGCCTAATGGAAACTACACTTGATGTGGGTTGATCCAAAGCACTGATTCATATTTTAAATTTTTAACAGAGGATATGTCCAGTGGCTCAAGTATGGCCATCTGCCATCATATCTGCAGAATCCCCTAGCCATAGTTTGTGTCTTTGTGCGTGCATGCATTTTTCTGTTTGATGAACATATGAGGATATGTCAGTTCTTTTGGTATCATCATGTTTAAATCATATAAACTACTTTGAAACAGAATCTGGTTGTGTTTAACAATTACTGCTACTTCTACTGCTGCTTACTTCTACTTCTACTGCTGCTTACTGCTACTTCTATTTATTGCTAATTATAATTGTTCATTCTTGATGTTTTCAGCGGTGTTTATTATTAAATGTCATCCAATCCTAGTGCTAGTGCATCCGTAGGTACAAAGAACACACCAGAGACAGATGCTCCACCCCCACCAAATGGCAAGAAATACTCAATAATTGTTGATCTAGAGCGTGCTAAGGGTAGGGATGCAGCGAAATGGAGTTCTCGCTGTGGTGCCCTAATCCGTGCTCAAATCCCAATTGGGTATAAAGAGTGGAGGAAAGTAGACGACTTCTACAAGGATAATCTACGGAATGAGCTTATGGTATTTTACTCATTTGACTTGTTTATATACATTTGAACTTGTTTTTATGTTTTTGACCCTGTTTTGTATTTGTATTTTGTTGTGTCGTTGTGACAGAAAGAGTTTGAGATGAATGTGGACCCCAAGATTTCTCGAGCTATACTGGAGAAGAAATTTCTGCAGTATTTTAGAACAGTGAAGTCCACATTGTGTGCAAGATCTTAAAATTAATGGGCAACCTATACCCAAACGAGTTGCCCTTGATAACCGTCCGGATGATATTGATAGAATTTGGTGGGAGAAGTTTGTAGACATTGAATATGATGAAATGGTGTGTACCTTGTTTTTTGACAAACAAAAATTAATTATTGAATACATTATATCTCGTTAATCATGATTGTGCATGTAGGCAAAGGAAAATCCAACAGAAAAGCTTTCACGCGTAGAGGCTTGGAAAAGGGCACATACTAAAAGAAAAACTGGAGAGGTGCTTCCATGTGCAGCGGAAAAATATGTAAGTGCTTCCATCATATATCGATGATAGAAATCTACACTTGGAATAAGGCTTTGTAAAAATAGCAGGCATACTTTCATTAATTACATCTTGAACATGTGTTTTGCTTGTTGCTCTTTTATTGGTTCTTTCAGTTTGTAAAAATAGAGGTTCTTCTCTGTTACTATATATATATATATATATATATATATATATATATATATATATATATATATATATAGTTGTTGTTTGTTTGATGACAGTGCAACAAAACTAATTATTCTGCTATACATTGTTTCTCTTGTATACAAACTAATTTGAACTTGAAACTGATGTTCATGATTGAAACTTCAAACTGATTTGATTCTCTCGTATACAAATACAAGTTACTGAAGGTCAAAAATCACAAATCTTGTAGGTTTTACGATCTCTTTGATTAGTGCTCTGATATATACATTGTTTGTAATTCCTTTTCTTCATGCATATCAAGTAGGCATCATGTACACTTGCGAGTGCGCCTATTACAACATCGCTTTTTATATATATTATTTACAGTGTAATATATAATTTGGATTGAATGTTATTTTGTAATCTTGGAAATGCAGGCTCTAATTGAAGCGGCGGAAGAGAGGCAAAAATTACAAACAAGTCTTAATGGTAGCGATGGTATCAAGCTTAGAAGACTTTGAAAGTGATCCTATTGCTGAGGTTTATGGGTCTGACAAAAAGAAGAGTTATTGTCGTGCAATCAGTTCTACCTCATCTGTAAAACAAGTAAAAATGACACAAATTACAAAAACAATAGCCAAACAAAGAGACGTCGAAGGCCTTCGTCTGTGGAAAGTGGAATTACAAAAGCAAGTAAATGAGGCTATTACTTCTGGCTTTATGAATATACAACAGATTATGCTACAGAATATGAATATGCAACAGAATCCTTTCGGAGGCAATGTGACACCAAGGACTGAAGTTGCCTCCAACACAGAGAAGACTTCAGTTGGTCTTAGGACTCATGATAACAACGTTTCTAGTCCTGTCGTACCGACCAACAATGTCGGATCATCTTCCAAAGGAAAGAAATATGTGATGTTACTTTCACGAGATTTAAAGGAGGAGGTGGCAAAGGGATATCTTGGAACACACACCATGTGTCATCAGAGAGAGGTGTTACAAGACGTGGATAATGTTGTTTGGGTGACAGAGGTATTAGATCCGGAAGCACTGATTTTTGATGGTCCGCAAAATGGTAACTACAAACTTTGTGATATAGCCGATGGGGGTTTTGTGATTTGGCCAAAGTATCGCGTACGAAATATATAGCTTCTTTTCCTACTTTTGATGAAGTTGTTTCAAACTTTATTGAACTTAATTTATGTTACTTAGAATATGGTGGTTAATTGAAATGATTTTTACATTACATTCTAACAGTTCTCATTTTGGAATATATATGGTGGTTAATTGAAATGGTGGTTATTGAAATGGTTCTTACATGACAGTTTCATCAAGTCAGATATATATGGAGCTTCATTTTCTTGTGATGAAATGGTGGTTATTTTCTTACTGCTTCATTACAGCTTACTGCTTCATTACAGTTCTCATTTTAGAATATATATGGTGGTGCTTACTGCTTCATTACAACTTCATTATAGCTGTTACTGCTACTTCTACTTTCCTGTGAAATGGTGGTCTTTTTCTTGTGATGAAATGGTGGTCTTCATTATATATTGAAATGGTGGTCTTTTTCTTGTGATGAAATGGTGGTCTTCATTACTGCTACTTCTACTTTTCTTTCTTGTTATTGAAAATTTCTGGTGGTCATTTTCTTACATTACAGCTTCATTACAGCTTCATTACAGGTGGTTCTTACATTATATATTGAAATGGTGGTCATTTTCTTGTGATGAAATGGTGGTTCTTACATTATATATTGAAATGGTTCTTACATTACAAATTTGCTTACTGCTTGGAAAGTTCATCTTTCCAACGGTTCTTACATTATATATTGAAATGGTTCTTACATTTTATTGTTAAAAAATTCATCTTTCCAATGGTTTTTCACCGTTATCAAATTTAACTTTCTAACGGTCTTTAACTGTTAGGAAACTGAGTTTCAGAACGTTTTTTACCAATTGGAAAGTTATTTTTCTAACGGTCCTCTACCGTTAGCAAATTAAGATCCCTCACGGTTTTTAACTGTTAGGAAAATTCATTTCCTAACATTTTATTACCGTTAGGAAATTCATATTCCCAACTGTTCTTCACCGTTAGGAAAGTTATTGTCCCGACGGTTTTTCACCGTTAGGAAAGTTATTTTCCCAACGGTTTTTTACCGTTAGGAAATTTATTTTCCCAATGGTTTTTTACCGTTAGGAATATTTCCCACACCGTAGATCCAACGGTAAAAAACGATTAGCAATATTTTTCCTAACGCTTATAGTCGTTGGCAAACCCCTCTTTTGGTGTAGTATATGATATTATTTTGGGGTTATTTGAGTCGGGTTCGAATTTCAACTCAATTCGACTTGAAACGGGGACCCGGGGGTAGTTTGACTCTAGTGGGACCCACACACTAGTTAGGCATGGCCCACATGATGTTAATTTTAGTCCACATGATAGAAATATTTAGTTAGAGGTTAGACTAATTATTATGGATAAGGTTAGTGTGATTAGAGACTTTAGAATGACTAATTTAGCCCCAACCAATTAGCCCTTTCCTAATACTCATAGAATAGGTTAGTGGGGGCATTTTGGACCTTACCATAATAGGACAAATAGCCCCATATGGCCAGCCACTTTGGGAGAGGATAGGCTCAAGTTTATTTCATTATTCTCATCCACACTCTCTCTCTTGTTCTTCCCCAAATTCCTAGAGAACAATCCCTAGCAATTTCTCTACCAAATCCTTCCATTTCGCCACCAAATCTTCTTCTTTCCTTCTCCATTTTAGCCAAGGAGGAAGCTACCCAAGTTTGGGAGGATTCAGAGCTCGTTCGTGTCCTTTTGGAATCTCTACGTGTCGGTGTCGCTCCGGGAAGGCTTTTCTTCGATTCGATCTACCGGGAGGTATAAATCCCTTCTCCTTTTCATTTCCTCATGCATATAGGTCTATTTTGAATCCATAGGAATGACCCCCATGGTTGTATCTCCATTTGTGTCCATTTCGTGTCCATTTGGAGGTCATAGGAGTGTCCTTTGTGTTGTGGTTGTGTCCATGTGGGAAAACCCCAAATTTGGACACACTATGTGTTGTTGTTATGTATGAATGAATTATTACATGTTTAATCTCATATTTTTGTATTGGAGATGTGTTCTATAGTGTCTCATATATATATATATTAGTGTAGAGAGTGAGTTCTTGATATATTATGTTATATACTTGTGTTCTTTTGTCTCAAACTGCCCAAATCCGTCATGATTTTTATCCACGTTTTTAATTTCAGCCCTAACTTAGAAATATCATAATTTCTAGCTCAAAGCTCGGTTTAATCTCCCTTTTTTTTTAAAAGAAGCGTATTGAAGTTAGCTTTCCAAAACATATATTAATAGGCCTAATTCCTTCTGTAACTTTTTAGAGAATTATTTGAGTGTCAGCTGTACAAAAGACAAACGCGTTCTCGGTGTTTTCGTGATTCCGAGAGTTTTCGGAAACGAAAACGCGATCCGTTTGAAGTTTCGGAAAGCTAACACATAGATCTATAACATACTTTAATCCTAGATTTTAATTCATGCTGAGATGGTACAGTATTGATTATTAGTAGGAGTTACTATTTGGCATATGCATTTTGTGCACCCTTGTGTGTAATATAATGTTCTATTTGATTTTGACCCATGTTAATGTATATACATTATGTAATTAAATAGAGAATGCAAGCATGAGTAAATGTTTAAATAAATGATGTATGAGGTATAAGTATCCTATCTAATGTAAGCATGTATAAGTATGGCTTGTAATGAATATGTAGGTTCCATAGTATGTAATGTATGGTGCATATAGTAGTGCAAGAGAATAAATGAATGATGAATCAATGCAAGCATGAATGTAATGTAATAATAATGTATGCAATATACAAGTTAATGAGATGTAATGTTCTATGTTAACACAAATCCTATATTACCTCATGTACCCCTTACACTATGTAGACACTATCACACATGACACTTTGTTCACTTACACTTTGACACTCTTTGATATGTATACACTATGTATGCCCATTTAACCCTCACTTGCCCCTTTGCCATGTTCACATACACACACATAGCCTCTTAAATAAGTATTTATGAATACAGTTAACTTAGCTATGTATGTATATTATATATATGTTAGCATATTGTGTTATAATATATAAGTTTATATAACCATTTGAAATGCCATGATTATAGACCTAATGTTGAATACCAATATATGCATGTGTATATATGTGTAGACATATATAGTTTAAAATAATAGATTACCTAGTGTATATCCAATGTGAATTCTTGCCTATTTGAGTATTGAATAATTGCATGCTATATAGAGTTGGGTGTATGTTGGCTTGTATAGCCTTGTATTGATGTGTGCTTGCTAGGATAGTCTTGGTTAAGACTTGTTGGGTTAGGACATGACCTAGTTTGACTAGTGCAGTTGACCAGAGTTGACCAAGGGTTGACTTTGGCCTTGTTTGACCTAGATTCATGTAGAATACATTGTAGTGCTTTATATTACCCTTCTGGACATGTTGTGACTTGTGCTGTTCCAATTAGGAGCCAGACACCTTGTAACCTGTGTTGCTTTAAATAGGACTCTGTGGCTTCAGTCGGACCCCCTATACTTATCAGCTGTTCAGGTTATCAGGCGAGTACATTCTCTGATCGTTTCATACTTGTCACAAATTATATTCTCGCTCTAGATTACTTTTACTTGATGATGTCACGTTATCATCACGGATTGGTACTATATGGATCTCTTCTTGGGATGTTACCCCCTTAGCGGGCGCATCGGATACTTTATGACATGTGTTTCATGTACATCATGTATTCCTTGCTTCTGCGTTATTCATGTACACTCATGTTCTTTCATGTTCTTACATGTACGTTCATGTACTCTCATGTTCTTTCATGTACGCTCATGTTTCCTCATGTGTTTCTTGTATAACCAAAATATCATGTCCGTAACGTAACTTGAATAGATCCTTGTGTATTGATTGTGGGTAAGGGTGAGTATAAATGGTCATATGATTTACCCATCATGTACACTCTGTTACTTTTCATGTTCATCATGTACAACTTAAGCCAATTACATGCCATCTCGTACTCTAAATCACTAGTCACTTACAGTTCTTACTTATCATGTATATATTTCCAGTTATCAAATATCTCTCCTGTTTTCATGTACATCTTTTTACAGCGTTTTATGTATCTTATTCTATTGCCTGCTTTATATTTCCTGACATGATATGAACTGCATGAGACGTATTGTGCTCGCTCCTGTCCTGACTGGACCTGTTGATAAATTTTACAGATGGCCTGGGATTGCCTGCTAGCCTAGAGGAGACACAGTAGAGGTTGTTTAGATAGTTATTTCATTTTGTCTGGAGCTGTATTTACTTTATGGATTACTGTATTTGAGTTTTGAGATGTATTTCTGGGTTTATGTATCTTAGACACTTAGACTTCTATCTCTTGTATCTCTTTTGGATTTTATGTTTTATCTATCTTTATCATGCTCTACCTTAGATGTGATTGGGACTGTATCTGCTATGTCACCCCCATTCGGGGAGTATAAACTGTTTATCCTTATACTGCTAGATGCATGAGACCTAGGACAGCGTTTTACCGCCGACACTGCGGCGTAGGCTGGGCGTTGTTACGTTCTCGTGCCCTTACTCTAGGGTGTGGGTCATGACACGTTTTTAGTGGTGGCCCATGCTGGTCGAGTTTATGTAGTGGTATTCGAACTAGAATACCACTACAGCCTGCAGTAGGAATAGGATATATTTTGAAGGTACTCAATCACGGTTAGGACTCCTTGAGAGATTCCTGGGACGACCCTTGAGAATCTTATTTTAACTTCGATTTAAAATCTATTTTTCCCTGATTTGATTTACCTTTACTTCCTGTTATTGAACTTGATTTTGATGGATTATTGTTGAATTTTGAATCTTGATGATAGTGGTTGAATTTGAGTCTGTATTTTTATGATTTTTGATGGATTATTGTTGAATTTTGAATATTGATGTTAGTTGTTGAATTTGAGTTTGTATTTATATGTATATGTACATTTTTTTGGAATTAAGGTATAACCTGATAACATACTTGATAGGGACAGTGAGAAAGGTAAAAGTCTACTTTATTATGGAATTTAGAATTTATTGCAGTCATATTTGCTAGAATGACAAGGACGTAGAGCCTGATATAGCTATACTTATCTTAGTTATGAAATTTAGATTTTCTTGCAGCCATACCGGGTGGCGTGGTAAGAATTCTAGATAACATGATTATAGGGTGTATGCCTTATTATGGACTCTATCGTTTATTGCAGCTATGCTTATTGGCGTGGCAGAATTCTGACAACATAATTTCAAGAAGACGCATATGATTATCAGATTGTACCTTAAATATTTTTGAACATGTTTTCTCTACTTTTGTGTCAGTCCTTCAAAAAAAAAAGAAAGAAAGAGAGAATTGTTATTTGTTTTTTTGTTTTGTTTCTCATTTATTTAACTTAGGAGTAGCTTTAGCTGTTTTTATAAACTTTGTGTAACTTCTTACTATGAAATTCTTCTTAATACAATGAATCGATGATTTTGCTAGACTTTATCTTGGATTTGAAAATTTAGCTCTGGTTTCAAAATGGGTTTTTCTTTTAAACAGATAAGCAAAAACAGATTTTATCGTTATTTCTTTCTTGCTATTATTCTTGTATTAAATAATAATAATAATACTGTCGTGATTACGTCAATCACCTGCTTGCAACCTTGGTAGGAATCTAATTGTTGGTCTTAACGTAGAATTAAAATTTTATATTGGGACATGAGAATATATATGAATATATATAGTGGACACTTTCCTGACACTTATGCATGCTACACTTGATTTCCACCTATCTGAATACATATTAATATGTCGTTAATGTTTAAATTTTCAAAACCCCAATATTTTCGATTCTCTGCTTTTCCTAACTTAACTCGTAATTTAAATATAAAATTTCATGATAATAGTTTTATTTATATCACTGCACATGTATGTTATACGTAGGGTTTCAATTCAAAAAAAAATTTTGGTTGAGTTTTGTGTTTAAATTTGTCAAATCTGAGACTGTGTGCATATTAACCCTTAATACGGGATTTTAAATGTTAGTTCAAATTGATTGTTTTAAATGTAATATTTAGAGCTGTATACATTGTTGTTGTAGGGATATAAATTTAGGTTCCATATTCTTACATGTTAGGTTGTGATAAACATTGAGTTGGTTTTGATGTACAAATTCTCCAAAATCCTAAAAACTGAATACATGTTAACATTTTTACATTGATTTTCATGTTTAGTTCAATTTCAGATTTAACATGTAATATTGAACTGTATGCGTAGATAAATGTATTGATAGTATATTAGGGTTTCATTTCTATCAGGTTAGGATGTATTGGGAGCATTGAGATTAGTTGTGATATTTCAAACTCCTAAATTTTAAAATTGCATTATGTTAATATTGCACTGGTTTAAATGTTAGCTTATTTTCAGATTTTGTATGTAAATGCTGAACTAAAACTGGGTTTAACCTTTCAATACTAAGATATAATCCTGTACAAGGACACACACACCCTAACTTAGTATACCCTGTCATGTAACCTAACTCTGTTGGCCCAATGATTGTATCATTTTTTTGAATATGGTTAATATGTTAAGTTTAGCATTTCTTTATCACTAATCTTCATACAATCGCTATAGCATTTCTACTTATACTTATATCTTTGGTGATATGTGTCCATTGGTTTACATCTTAGTGATATGAGCTTATCTATCTTAAATTTAATTGGGTTGCCAAAATCAAAACTATGTTTTTGATTGTGGTCATTCAATTAAGTTTAATCATTATGATATCACTAACATTTATGCCATCACCTTAGCACTTGTACTTAAACTTTGCATAGTCCTAATGTGCTTTAACTTATCATACTTGCTACTATGTATATTGCTTTGTTCGTCTAACATGTACATGCAGAAAAGCAATAAACAAGATCAATGTAGACATATGCAATGAAGAAATCATGGTGGGCCAAAGACGACGGATCCCACAAGATTTCTCTGAACCACCCGACGACATCTCTGGAGCCACGCACCGGGGGTTCCGCTGCCCGGTCAGCGGACGGGGGTCGAGGGGGCAGCGCCCCTCGTCGGGGGTTCGGGGGCGAAGCCCCCGAAAGGTATTCAGTTTTTGCAAACTGGATATCTTTGGATAGCTGCCGCCAAGGGAAAAAGCCAGCACCTATCAAAGGAAGAAGCCAAGCCATGCCATCATCATTTCAAGACTCTGAAGAAGCCTGCACCTGCCTAAGTTTATCTGGAGTCTGTAATGAGTCTTAGGAATTATTGTAAACACAAGAAATGGATGGCAAAATCGAAAGCTAGGGCAGAAATAAGCCCAGGATCATTTTTGGTGGAAAAACGGCATACCGACGGTATACCGGTGTATACCGACGGTATACCGGTTTTTGTTCACAGAAAATTTCTGTTTACAAAACCGGCATACCGACGGCATACCGGTCCATACCGACGGTATACCGCTTCCGAATCGTTGAAATTCCAACGGTCGGATTTCCAGCCATTAATGATCCTAACGGCTATATTTCTAGCCGTTGCAATCCCAGACCGGTATACCGCCGGTATGCCGGATCATACCGGCGGTATGCCGGTTCGTGACTGAAAAGTTGCCTTTGGCTTCTTTTCAAGCTTTGGTTATAAATAGCCTTGAACCCCTTCATTCAAGGTTGATGCTTTGAGCCTAAAAATTTCTAAACCACCAAAGCCTATCCACAAACAACTCTACAAAGCTTTCATTTGCCATTCACAAATTGTGTTAGAGTTATTGAGTTGAAAAGTGAGATCTTCATCCTATTGTATAAGGAGATCAAAACCTATTGTGAAAGGTTGAAGTTGGAGAGTCTTCGTATCCAAACTCTCGATTGAAGTTGGGGAGTCTTCGTATCCAAACTCTCGGTTGAAGTCGGAGAGCCCTTCGGATTAAAGCTCTTGTGTAAGAAGTTGGCGAGTTCTTCGGATCCAAACTCGTGTGTAACTATTTGCTCAAATAGTGGATTAAAGCCGGAGAGAGTTCCGGGACTGGACTGCCTCTTAGGAGGATACCAGGATACATCGGGTGTCGGTATTGTGTTTGCTTCTTCTCTTGTACTTATATTTTTAAATTGCCAATTAGCTTGTGCTAAGTGCTTGATTAGTTAGCTTGACCCTATTCACCCCCCTCTAGGGTTCCTACAAACTCTTCCTCTCTATGTCATGATTATATATCTATATAGATATATATAGAGCTTATGCATACATGTTATAATGTATATACATACATAACTAAATCTCTACCTCTTTATATATACATATATACATGGTTAGTGTCACGCCCCGCTCCCGTAGGAGCGATCGTCCTCGCTAAGGCGTGATGTCGTACGAGCCTAGATTGCGCTCGTGCAAGGCGGGTTCCATAACGGCCGATTTCAGCGGCTGCGACTGGGTCGTCGCACAGAAGTCCCGAGCAGAGACATTGAACACGCAGCGAAAATTTAGAACAAACACAAGTTATTCAAAGAAGCTCTTTTATTGATATTGAAACAACGGTTACATTAGGGGCACAAGGCCAAGATTACAATCACTCAAATACACTCGTCTCACATTACAAATCGCTCAGCTCTCTCTCATCTCTCGATACATATTGTCGATCCAGCGGAAGCTTCGGAAGGCGATGTCCATACATTATGTCCCGTATAAGTCTTCGAATCCATGCGGCCGCACGCTTCGAATCGCCAAGGATCTCCGTGCCTCGACGCATCCAAGCGAGCTCCGCGCCACGAGCTTCTACCTGTGCCTGCACATAAACACTGTGTGGGTGTCAGTACTACTGTACTGGTGGAGTGAGCTCCTCGCCCACCCATACAAAACCGACACGTTTATTTTACTTTGTGCAATACAAGCCCCCCTTTTACGATTGTCTTTCTAGTCTTGCCTTAGGATCGATTTTAGGACCGACGCTCGGCCTATTTAGTGTCTTTAGACCATCTCCGTGCCTTGCACTAATAACGTACCCATACTTTGCCTCTAGACCTTTCTCGTGCTTGTATTGTCAATGTACCGACTCATACTTGTCTTTCGTACCATACTCTTGGACGTAACGACTAGGTCGTTTCAAATACTTGCCCTACGGCCCTTCTCAACTTAACTCGAAACGTATAACTCAGCTTGTGGAACCGTATTGAGAACTCAAGCCCGACAACGTATCTCGTGCCGAAGCACGTGTCTTTCACGTATAACCGAATCGTAGGCTTTATAACACTTTGGTGCAACCGAGCACACATTTCACAACACATCGCATACCGTGCTTACGCTTTCTTTGTTACGACCGACACCGTGCATGCGGATTCGCCGCTTAGCACGCCAATTATCTATATGAAAGGCCACTGGCATGACAAGCCATCGCGGACATAGCTCGGGTAGGCGGCGGGTCCTTCGATGCAAGGTAGCTAGCCCCATGGAAAGCCCCCGACTACCCACGCAATAAAAGCATGCGCTGCTATAACGTCTACCCCCTAGGATGACTGGGCTCGGTGCCCCGGCGTATAACCAGTCTAGGCAGAAATCCTTGTCGACAAGGTGTCCAATGACCACGCACCTACGAGACATCTAAACTCACGTAAATGCATGGCCTACTTGTTGGTTCGACCGAAACTATACTTAGCAACTCGTGCTCTGAATCACACTTGGCATAACGTGCCTCGGGACCGCGAGACTCCCAACCGAGGGACCGCCTCGAATACTCAACGTGGATAGGAACGCGAGACTCTCAACCGAGGGACCGCCTCGATACACCTTAACGTGGATAGGAATGCGAGACTCCCAACCGAGGGACCGCCTCGAACTTCTTTGTACTCGAGGGAACGACTACTACGTAGCTTTCCAACTTAACTCGAACAAACGTGTTCCTTAAGTGCCATGGACCGTGGCTAACTTTACATCGTGCCAATCGTGGCTCGTGCCTGTAACTGACTTCTGTCTTACGCGACGCTATCATCCAAGTCATACATTATATGACGAGCCTTGAGATCGTGGGACTATTTGACTTGACAACCGCAGAACGAGCGGGACGGCACTTAGAATGACTTAGGTCGATCGGCATAACTTTGTCTAACTTACTTAAGCCTATAACTTAACTCGAGGGACGAGCCAGGGCTATGCCAAGCCTTGCGCAGTGAAAACGTGCATGCTTTATCGAGCATTTACGTGGGCGACGCCTATGACTTAGGCTAACTCATCGTTTGTGTCGAATACCAACTTTCCTTCTCCCAAGCCCCGGGACGAAGGACCGAGTGTCATTTTAAAGCACGCTGAGCCAACTTCTATTGAGACCGTGGGACCATTTTCCATGTTCTAAGACATTCCGACGGGTCGGGATTATTCCCTTAGCTATGTGCGTTCGTAGCTTTTATATTAGCCTACTTGTGCAAGTTGAAACCACTCGAATTATTAAGTGAAGGCAGAGATGAGGCAAGTTCACCGAAACTCCCCCACCTGAGCGATGTCTTCGAGTCGCCGTTGTAAGGTCAAGTCCGAATGCCGTCGGCGTTTCGATTCCTCCGATTGACTTTGCGGGACGGGGCACTACAACATACACCACTCAGAACAAGTCTCGTCCTCGAGACTTTCCTGAAGGCAGGCCATCCTATATTTTTATGGCCAAGACTCAATCGTACACATTCCGCCTACGCGCTTCCTGGATTCCGAGTCACGCTCGCACTTATCGTTAACTTAGTCATAAGGCGCATCAATCGATCAACCAACATTCGAACTCGTCTCAAATCATGATCGCATTACCATCAACATTTCTTCAAACTCACGATTTCAAAATCCTCGACACTTTCCCGTTCCTCAAGTCTCACTTGATTCAACGTATCACTTAGTTGGATCGTGCACATATTCTAGGCGTCCCCAAAATACATGCATTTTAGCCAAGCCTCGTGATAGAGAATCTGCCATCACCACTCGAGTCGGATCGTGCACATATTCGGGCGTCCCTGATATACGTGCATGTCAGTCGAGACTCGCGAGTGGTGCCTCCGTAACTCCTATCGCTTCACGCTCAAACGCCTGCCTAAACGCTAGGCTATGTCTTTTCGTCAGTACTGGAATCATAGTTCCCAAACAACGATATCAACACTGACCCCATCCTAAGGTCAAACCAAATTGATGGTACGCGGTTTTCTACCCAAGCTCGCATCACTCCGATTTCTAAACATCGAGCATCGATTTCCTACGCACATCCCCACATTCGTCGCACGGGGTACGAGTCGTATCGGTAAAGCCATCCTACGATAACTCACGTTTCAACCAATTCTACGTCATATCAATATCATTCGTTCATCAAGCCGTTTCGTATAGTCTATCTCTTCGAACACGTTCGACATAATCTGTCTATCAATCTTTCCAAGTCAAGCACGCTATGACACAATTCATCTCTAAACCGTAATTCATCTTTCACGTTTCCAAAATTATTACCCAATTCACGTAATCGATCACAAGGTCGTCTGACTTAACAGTATGCCACGCTCCGATCTCACGCGAGTCCGATCATCCACGGTGGTTCATGAATCACCATGCAACGCTCCCGCGGAATAATCATTCTCATCGGGGCGTAGCACTTGTTTCGCGTCTAGACTCATTCATTCTCGATGCACGGATTGGACCTACTCAATCCACAAGTTTCATTCAATCATTAATCGTAAGACCTAACATTCTCAAATTTTCCTTCGCATCAAACCGACAAGTCAGGACAATCAAAGTTGCCGCGTCCTGATTTTTCTGAGTTCGATTATTCCCGCGACATGAATCACCATGTCAACGCTCACGCGGAATGATCGCCCCAAATCCGACGCAATGCATGTGCGAGGCTAGAGTAGCGCTCGCGCAAGACAAGACCGTCGATGTTGTGGTTATCAACGCAACCATCAAAACACGATCACTTTTATCCAACATTCATCTCAATCAAAATCCTAAGTATTGCATCCAACCGAATAATAGCACATGCACGATCGTCATTCACCGAGTCCGAGTACCTCCGAGTTATTGCATATCATCTTTGATACGCCTCAATACCATCGACGATATACGTAACCTGACGATCTTCGTTTGTAACGAATTCTGAGTCGTGCGAATGATGCTATCGTCCGACTGGATTATCTCCTCGAATCGTTTACATCATCAATTTCTTCAACCCAAATTCACGTATCGTTTATCCGTCGATCTTAAGTCATCGACTACGTATTTCTTCAATTCGCATCATTCCTTGCTAACTCAAACCATCGAGCAACATCGATTTCAATCCTCAGAGTCGTTTGCTTAACTTCAAAATTCAACTTTTCATGCACGTTATCTACGTGCCGTGCTAACTTTTCGTATACGATTCGTATCGATTTCTTCGATTCGATTTCACCTACTCAATCGTTCTTGCATTTCGTACTCGCGCAATCCTCAATCTTTCGCTCGAATGATTTCCAAGACGGACCATACACCACTCGGGATTCGAGTCATCCAATCTAGTCCTCAATCACGTTCGTATCGACGCACTAAGTCGTTCGCACAATCCTCAAAATCCAGAACAATCTTTCGTGTACGCCTAAGCGTTAGTCTGATAACGTTCCTATCGATATACACTCCAAGTGTATTTCCGTTCCCGATCGAGCGATACTTGATATCACTCGCAATTCGTTTGCACCAATAAGTCGAGGTGCGCGATACGAAACACAACTTAGCCAAAAGGCCGTATGCATAACCATCCCGTATGGACTATACTCCGACTTTTCACGCTCATTTGCTAATGTCGATGTAGGACTCGTTAGGCACGCACGCGACTTGCTAACATTAGCACGCATTTTCTATCAATTCAAGGTCGGCACCGTTCAGCCCAAAGGCCATCACCTATCGATGTGTTCGAGTGAACACATGTACGAGCTTTTGAAAATATTAGACTTATTGTATGGACATGCCGAAGGACGATTGAGAGAGAGCGCACCAACGATATCGACTTGCGGAAGCAAAATTCAGAGTTCGCAGAAACAACGGAGTTAAAGAATTCAATCGGTAGTCCAAGGACGTAAGGCCGTGCTCTGATACCATTATGTCACGCCCCGCTCCCGTAGGAGCGATCGTCTTCGCTAAGGCGTGATGCCGCACGAGCCTAGATTGCGCTCGTGCAAGGCGGGTTCCATAACGGCCGATTTCAGCGGCTGCGACTGGGTCGTCGCACAGAAGTCCCGAGCAGAGACATTGAACACGCAGCGGAAATTTAGAACAAACACAAGTTATTCAAAGAAGCTCTTTTATTGATATTGAAACAACGGTTACATTGGGGGCACAAGGCCAAGATTACAATCACTCAAATACACTCGTCTTACATTACAAATCGCTCAGCTCTCTCTCATCTCTCGATACATATTGTCGATCCAGCGGAAGCTTCGGAAGGCGATGTCCATACATTATGTCCCGTATAAGTCTTCGAATCCATGCGGCCGCACGCTTCGAATCGCCAAGGGTCTCCGTGCCTCGACGCATCCAAGCGAGCTCCGCGCCACGAGCTTCTACCTGTGCCTGCACATAAACACTGTGTGGGTGTCAGTACCACTGTACTGGTGGAGTGAGCTCCTCGCCCACCCATACAAAACCGACACGTTTATTTTACTTTGTGCAATACAAGCCCCCCTTTTACGATTGTCTTTCTAGTCTTGTCTTAGGATCGATTTTAGGACCGACGCTCGGCCTATTTAGTGTCTTTAGACCATCTCCGTGCCTTGCACTAATAACGTACCCATACTTTGCCTCTAGACCTTTCTCGTGCTTGCATTGTCAATGTACCGACTCATACTTGTCTTTCGTACCATACTCTTGGACGTAACGACTAGGTCGTATCAAATACTTGCCCTACGGCCCTTCTCAACTTAACTCGAAACGTATAACTCAGCTTGTGGAACCGTATTGAGAACTCAAGCCTGACAACGTATCTCGTGCCGAAGCACGTGTCTTTTACGTATAACCGAATCGTAGGCTTTATAACACTTTGGTGCAACCGAGCACACATTTCACAACACATCGCATACCGTGCTTACGCTTCCTTTGTTACGACCGACACCGTGCATGCGGATTCGCCGCTTAGCACGCCAATTATCTATATGAAAGGCCACTGGCATGACAAGCCATCGCGGACATAGCTCGGGTAGGCGGCGGGTCCTTCGATGCAAGGTAGCTAGCCCCATGGAAAGCCCCCGACTACCCACGCAATAAAAGCATGCGCTGCTATAACGTCTACCCCCTAGGATGACTGGGCTCGGTGCCCCGGCGTATAACCAGTCTAGGCAGAAATCCTTGTCGACAAGGTGTCCAATGACCACGCACCTACGAGACATCTAAACTCACGTAAATGCATGGCCTACTTGTTGGTTCGACCGGAACTATACTTAGCAACTCGTGCTCTGAATCACACTTGGCATAACGTGCCTCGGGACCGCGAGACTCCCAACCGAGGGACCGCCTCGAATACTCAACGTGGATAGGAACGCGAGACTCTCAACCGAGGGACCGCCTCGATACACCTTAACGTGGATAGGAACGCAAGACTCCCAACCGAGGGACCGCCTCGAACTTCTTTGTACTCGAGGGAACGACTACTACGTAGCCTTCCAACTTAACTCGAACAAACGTGTTCCTTAAGTGCCATGGACCGTGGCTAACTTTACATCGTGCCAATCGTGGCTCATGCCTGTAACTGACTTCTGTCTTACGCGACGCTATCATCCAAGTCATACATTATATGACGAGCCTTGAGATCGTGGGACTATTTGACTTGACAACCGCAGAACGAGCGGGACGGCACTTAGAATGACTTAGGTCGATCGGCATAACTTTGTCTAACTTACTTAAGCCTATAACTTAACTCGAGGGACGAGCCAGGGCTATGCCAAGCCTTGCGCAGTGAAAACGTGCATGCTTTATCGAGCATTTATGTGGGCGACGCCTATGACTTAGGCTAACTCATCGTTTGTGTCGAATACCAACTTTCCTTCTCCCAAGCCCCGGGACGAAGGACCGAGTGTCATTTTAAAGCACGCTGAGCCAATTTCTATTGAGACCGTGGGACCATTTTCCATGTTCTAAGACATTCCGACGGGTCGGGATTATTCCCTTAGCTATGTGCGTTCGTAGCTTTTATATTAGCCTACTTGTGCAAGTTGAAACCACTCGAATTATTAAGTGAAGGCAGAGATGAGGCAAGTTCACCGAAACTCCCCCACCTGAGCGATGTCTTCGAGTCGCCGTTGTAAGGTCAAGTCCGAATGCCGTCGGCGTTTCGATTCCTCCGATTGACTTTGCGGGACGGGGCACTACAGTTAGCCATGCATGTTATGAGCAAATGAGTTGTGTATTGTAGATTGTTTAACCAATATGCCATGATTAGTGTAACTTGATAGTTATTGTTTGAAACCCCAAATCCTCCTATGCACTTTCATGTATATTTCACATACACACACGCCTATTATCTAACCATATGAACATGTCCACATACACCCATACACACACGAACTACATAACTTGTACATAATGCTAGCTTTTCTCTCTCTAACGCTATATATATAAATATATTGTGATTGGATTTCCATGCAATTGGCTTTCATTCTTTAACTTTTGATTTTGATTTTCTTGAATAGTACCCCTTATTAGATAAATGGTAGTTAACTTTATTTTATTTTGATAAGTACCAGTTTTCATATAGGATGGTAGACTGCCTTACAGTCTTGATGATTGTTATTTCTGTATCTTTTCTAGTTTAGCACCCTATATTGCTTGTGTGTTTTGATACCATATGATCGTTTTGGTCTAGCATGACTAGTATACCTAGATGAGACTTTCACTACCACCGTATGCCATGACCCTGTATGTCATCCTTTTAAATCGTATGATTGTTTAAGTTCTGAGACTTTGATTGTGGGGGGTTTGACCTAGAAGGAGTATGAACATTTTAATTTTGAGGATGAAATTTTTCTAAGGTGGGTAGACTTGTAACACCCAGTTCTCTAAAATGAGGGTAGTTTTGAAATTTTGAAATTTTAATCATTTATTGATTTGACCTTTAAATCATGATATGATTTTTGGTAATTTTTAAATCATTTTAAAACTATTTAAAATCATGACTTGTGATTTTGATGTTTTGCTAGTGAAACCCTAGAGACTGTTTGACCTAGAGCCTAACCATGTGATTAGGATATTTTAATGTCATTTCTGGCCTAAGGATATTTTGTATTTGACATCTTTGAATTATTTTGATATTTATTGCGTTGGTGATTGTTGATTTTGACCTTTGATAGGTGTGATTTTGTGATGGTTTTGTGTCCGTATCGGACACGTATCAGTTTTTATTTACAAATATTTGATGTGCCTCAAAGAGATTTTTTTTATTGCTGATTTTTTTTTGAAAAGTATTTGAATGAGATTGTTTTCTGCATGTGTTTCCTGTGATTGCTTTGTTTTAATTTCGAGGACGAAATTTTTTTAAGGTGGATAGATTTGTCACCCCCAGTTTTCAGAAACAGAGGTATTTTTGTCATTTTACATTTTTGAATATTTTTAAAATTTATTTTATTATTTATGATATTATTTTAGGGTTGAAATTTATTTTATTATTTATGATATTGTTTTGGGGTTATTTGAGTCGGGTTCGAATTTCAACTCAATCCGACTTGAAACAGGGACCCGGGGGTAGTTTGACTCTAGTGGGACCCACACACTAGTTAGGCATGGCCCACATGATATTAATTTTAGTCCACATGATAGAAATATTTTAGTTAGAGGTTAGAGTAATTATTATGGATAAGGTTAGTGTGATTAGAGACTTTAGAATGACTAATTTAGTCCCAACCAATTAGCCCTTTCCTAATACTCATAGAATAGGTTAGTGGGGGCATTTTGGACCTTACCATAATAGGACAAATAGCCCCATATGGCCAGCCACTTTGGGAGAGGATAGGCTCAAGTTCATTTCATTATTCTCATCCACACTCTCTCTTGTTCTTCCCCAAATTCCTAGAGAGCAATCCCTAGCAATTTCTCCACCAAATCCTTCCATTTCGCCACCAAATCTTCTTCTTTCCTTCTCCATTCTAGCCAAGGAGGAAGCTACCCAAGTTTGGGAGGATTCAGAGCTCGTTCGTGTCCTTTTGGAATCTCTACATGTCGGTGTCGCTCCGGGAAGGCTTTTTTTCGATTCGATCTACCGGGAGGTATAAATCCCTTCTCCTTTTCATTTCCTCATGCATATAGGTCTATTTTGAACCCATAGGAATGACCCCCATGGTTGTATCTCCATTTGTGTCCATTTTGTGTCCATTTGGAGGTCATAGGAGTGTCCTTTGTGTTGTGGTTGTGTCCATGTGGAAAAACCCCAAATTTAGACACACTATGTGTTGTTGTTATGTATGAATGAATTATTACATGTTTAATCTCATATTTTTGTATTGGAGATGTGTTCTATAGTGTCTCATATATATATATATATTAGTGTAGAGAGTGAGTTCTTGATATATTATGTTATATACTTGTGTTCTTTTGTCTCAAACTACCCAAATCCGTCATGATTTTTATCCACGTTTTTAATTTCAGCCCTAACTTAGAAATGTCATAACTTCTAGCTCAAAGCTCGGTTTAATCTTCCGTTTTTTTTAAAAGAAGTGTATTGAAGTTAGCTTTCCAAAAACATATATTAATAGGCCTAATTCCTTATGTAACTTTTTGGAAAATTATTTGAGTGTCAGCTGTACGAAAGACAAACGCGTTCTCGGTGTTTTCGCGATTCCGGGAGTTTCCGGAAACGAAAACGCGATCCGTTTGAAGTTTCGGAAAGCTAACACATAGATCTATAACATACTTTAATCCTAGATTTTAATTCATACTGAGATGGTACAGTATTGATTATTAGTAGGAGTTACTATTTGGCATATGCATTTTGTGCACCCGTGTGTGTAATATAATGTTCTATTTGATTTTAACCCATGTTAATGTATATACATTATGTAATTAAATAGAGAATGCAAGCATGAGTAAATGTTTAAATAAATGATATATGAGGTGTAAGTATCCTATCTAATGTAAGCATGTATAAGTATGGCTTGTAATGAATATGTAGGTTCCATAGTATGTAATGTATGGTGCATATAGTAGTGCAAGAGAATAAATGAATGATAAATGAATGCAAGCATGAATGTAATGTAATAATAGATGTAATGTATGCAATATACAAGTTAATGAGATGTAATGTTCTATGTTAACACAAATCCTATATTACCTCATGTACCCCTTACACTATGTAGACACTATCACACTTGACACTTTGTTCACTTACACTTTGACACTCTTTGATATGTATACACTATGTATGCCCATTTAACCCTCACTTGCCCCTTTGCCATGTTCACATACACACACATAGCCTCTTAAATAAGTATTTATGAATACAGTTAATTTAGCTATGTATGTATATTATATATATGTTAGCATATTGTGTTGTAATATATAAGTTTATATAACCATTTGAAATGCCATGATTATAGACCTAATGTTGAATACCAATATATGCATGTGTATATATGTGTAGACATATATAGTTTAAAGTAATAGATTACCTAGTGTATATCCAATATGAATTCTTGCCTATTTGAGTATTGAATAATTGCATGCTATATAGAGTTGGGTGTATGTTGGCTTGTATAGCCTTGTATTGATGTGTGCTTGCTAGGATAGTCTTGGTTAGGCCTAGTAAGACTTGCTGGGTTAGGACATGACCTAGTTTGACCTAGTTTGACTAGTGCAGTTGACCAGAGTTGACCAAGGGTTGACTTTGGCCTAGTTTGACCTAGATTCATGTAGAATACATTGTAGTGCTTTATATTACCCTTCTGGACATGTTGTGACTTGTGCTGTTCCAATTAGGAGCCAGACACCTTGTAACCTGTGTTGCTTTAAATAGGACTCTGTGGCTTCAGTCGGACTCCCTATACTTATCAGCTGTTCAGGTTATCAGGCGAGTACATTCTCTGATCGTTTCATACTTGTCACGAATTATATTCTCGCTCTAGATTACTTTTACTTGATGATGTCACGTTATCATCACGGATTGGTACTATACGGATCTCTTCTTGGGATGTTACCCCCTTAGCGGGCGCATCAGATACTTTATGACATGTGTTTCATGTACATTATGTATTCCTTGCTTCTGCGTTATTCATGTACACTCATGTTCTTTCATGTTCTTACATGTACGTTCATGTACTCTCATGTTCTTTCATGTACGCTCATGTTTCCTCATGTGTTTCTTGTATAACCAAAACATCATGTCCGTAACGTAACTTGAATAGATCCTTGTGTATTGATTGTGGGTAAGGGTGAGTATAAATGGTCATGTGATTTATCCATCATGTACACTCTGTTACTTTTCATGTTCATCATGTACAACCTAAGCCAATTACATGCCATCTCGTACTCTAAATCACTAGTCACTTACAGTTCTTACTTATCATGTATATATTTCCAGTTATCAAATATCTCTCCTGTTTTCATGTACATCTTCTTACAGCGTTTCATGTATCTTATTCTATTGCCTGCTTTATATTTCCTGACATGATATGAACTGCATGAGATGTATTGTGCTCGCTCTTGTCCTTACTGGACCTGTTGATAAATTTTACAGATGGCCTGGGATTGCCTGCTAGCCTAGAGGAGACACAGTAGAGGTTGTTTAGATAGTTATTTCATTTTGTCTGGAGCTGTATTTACTTTATGGATTACTGTATTTGAGTTTTGAGATGTATTTCTGGGTTTATGTATCTTAGACACTTAGACTTCTATCTCCTGTATCTCTTTTGGATTTTATGTTTTATCTATCTTTATCATGCTCTACCTTAGATGTGATTGGGACTGTATCTGCTATGTCACCCCCATTCGGGGAGTATAAACTGTTTATCCTTATACTGCTAGATGCATGAGACCTAGGACAGCGTTCTACCGCCGACACTGCGGCGTAGGCTGGGCGTTGTTACGTTCTCGTGCCCTTACTCTAGGGTACGGGTCGTGACAGAAGTCAACAAAAGTTTACAACATCCAAAATTACATTGAAATCAAAGAAACAACACTACTTGGCCAAATTGTGCAAACCGGTAAGAAACAACACTAGTTCGGCCAATTGGCATGTCTTCGTCGGAGGAGGAAGAAGACGGAGGACTAGTAGGAGCTAGTGTCTTCGAACAAGACTGGCGAGCCGATGCAGTGACTTGTCTCCGTGGCTCGGGTTGGACGATAGTGACCTATTCCTCGACCGGACATGCCACACTGTGTTCCTTGTGCGCCAATGCAGTGGGCTGTTTTATTTTGTTAGCTACCGCAAAACTGGAAAAAAAAAACATTTTAGGATACATGGATAAACAACTGGAAGTGTAAGGACTGTTAGAAAAATCTATAGTTCATATGCATAACAGGACTGTAGAATTTTTCTACAGTCCTACATATACTACAGGACTGTAGAAAAATTCTACAGTTCTGCATATACTGCTGGACTGCAGAATTTGCCTACAGTCATGTCGATTTCAGTCGACTGTAGGCAAATAAATTCTACAATTCAGTTTATTCTAATCCCTAATTTCTAGGGTTCGAAACAAATAAATATCACCCTAAAATAGTTCTAAACTATTTTATCTAATTATTTTAGGCATTATCAAATATTCAAAAAAATTAAATAAAAATACAAATAAATATTTCAAAAACTAATGAAAGAATATTGGAGACATACCTAGATTGTGATAAATGTTTGGGTTTGGATGCCATTGCTCGGAAGGAATTGTGCTTTATAAAGAGAATTGTGGAATTGGAGAAAGAAATTGTGGTTAAGAAAGAGAGAAAAAGGGCTTGAGAATTTGAAGGAAGAGAATATGAATTTTAGAATAAAAGGTTTGGTAAAAGTTTGGATGGATGGGTAGCCAAAGTAAATTTGAGACATTTGAGGCTGTTCTCACTCAAAGTTTTACTAAACTCGACTGTCCTTAGAGTAATAGGCTGGCTCAAATAAAAAGTGTAGTGCCTTTAGAATTTCGTTAAAACAGAAAAAAAAAACTGCTGTGTTGGTTTGGACTGGAGTCCTGTAGGAGGCTGTGGAAGAGGAGAGCGAACCCGGTGTAGCGGCTAGCGCGGTGTAGTCACCCCCGTGCGGTCAAAGAAGCATTTCCTTAAAACAAAACGTGTGTTGCAGTGCCAGACTGTTTCATTTTGTTGTTTGTGGCCTTGTGGGGATACTGACAGACTGATGACGTTCCGCTAAACCAAACCCAATCCCCACACTCCCATCTCCTCCTTCTCCCCCTCCAGCCTATTCTTCTTTTGCTGGTAATATTCGATACATAATTTTTTTTTAGTATTCTATAATCATCAGCAAATTGTCATTGATTTGTTGCTAATTTGTCTGCCAATATCATCTGAATAATTTTGATGGATGGCTCTTCTATTATTTGGTGGTCAACACAATCTGGTTAGTGTGAAGGTTTGATTACGGACTTTAGTTGGTACTGCTTTTTGGGGAGAGTTTTTAATTGATTGATTTTTCTTTCTTTCTTTCTTAGAATTCGTTTTCTTTAGGATCCTGAATTTTCCACATGGATTATCTGTGATTTTTAATTCGGTTCATGATTCTACTACATGAACCTTGACTATTTTTATTGTGTTTGTAATTTCTAAATTGAGAATTTTCTTCCATTTGCGGTGCTTGGCGCGTTTGGGTTGGGGAAGGCTGCAGACTTCTCGACCCTCCGTGTCCGGGACAAAGTTAATGTCTATATGTTTGTCCATCTTTAGCATGTGATATATATATATAAATGTTTATACAATTGTACCAATGGAGAGGTGGTGTGTTTCCTGCTGCAGTTCTTGGTTGAAGATAGAACAAGTAAAGATTTTTTATCTTGGGCTTGGATTCAACCCGGCCCGGCCCTGAGCTCATAGGGACCTGAAGCGAACTTTCAAAATGGGGCTCTGTTGGTGTTTTGCCTTGGAGACTAGAAAAGATAGTCCCGCATTGCTCACACTAAATTGATTGTATCTCTATATAAAGCTTTGCTTGGGGAGAGAGATGCACATGAGGTGTGGAGAGGCACATGGGTGCCATGTCGGGGTGTTTTTCTAGTAGAAGAAGGCTAACTCCACAAGAGAAGCATTTATGTTTTTTGTCATGCTCATGGGATTATTTTCTATGGAGCTAAGCCCCGAAGGGGCTTAGCGACTCGGACTCGGACTCGGACTTGGGCTCGGACTCGAACTCGAGCTCAAGGGCGCAAAGTGGCGCTTTGTTGGCACACTCGTCTTATGCGCGAGTCGCATGCGCTAGGCGCATGGGCTTGGCGCATGGGTGGGAGCATGCGTGGGAGCAGGCGCGGGTGCATGTGTGGGCTAGGCACGGCTCGACGTGGCGCGTGCGCTCGCGCGCCTGTGCGTCCGCACGCCTAATCGTTACGCTGATGTAAAGGTTCAAGCAGTTATGGAAAGATTAATTCAGATTTCAGATCCGATTTTTATGAGATTTGAATTTGGTTCAGTTAAATCTTTCCATGATTCGTTCCTATCTTTTCGCTAGGGGTGAGCATTCTGTTTATTCGGTTCAAACCGAACCGAATAACCGAAAACCGAATTGGACCGAAAATCGAATAAGCAAAACTGAAACCGAACCGAATTGATCCATAACCGAATCAAACCGAACCGAATTAAATCGGTTCGGTTTTCGGTTTATTCGGTTTATTCAATTTTTCGGTTTATTTGCACTTTTTTTGTTAATATATATAATAACTAAATATACCTAAATTTATTTAGTATATACCTATAGTATATACATATGTATATTCGGTATATACCTATATATATTAATACATGTGTGTGTATATATAGTATATACATATATATATAGTAACTAATTTTTCTTATTCGGTTTTCGGTTTTGGACCGAAACTGAAACACAAAACCGAAACCGAAACCAAATAAGAAAATTTAGTATTTTCAAAACCGAAACTGAACCGAATTTTTTTAAAACCGAACCGAATCTCTTATTCGGTTCGGTTCGGTTTTCGGTCCAAAACCGAATAATGCTCACCCCTACTTTTCGCAATCAGTGTACGACCAGGATTAGAGTTAGGGTTTCAGTCCAACTCTATAAATAATCTCTTCGTGCCTTCATTAAACAACTAACTCAGAAATTAAGAGAGAGAGAAGAGAGGCCGTTGCCATTGGAGTCCAAGGAGTTCTGCAAGTTTAGTCAGGAGGTGACAATGAGCGTTCCAGAAGTTCTTCGAACTTGCCGGTTCCTGGAAGCAGATCGCAATAGGACGAATCTTGTTTTGGACAACGGTGATCTTCATCACCCCAACAGAGTTGTGTTCTTCTTCCTCCGTCTTCGAGACAAAGACTTTAGGATCTTCTTGAGAAGCAATTCTCGAAGTTCCTCATATACAGAGTGTGTGATCGAAATTCGTTCATGAGAATCACTCTATTCACTCACGTTCTTCCATCTAAGATCTGTTTCGGGAATAACAATCTCAAAGCAAGATTTAGATCTGATGGAACACAACCGTGGAAACCTTTTCAACACAAGTTTTAACAAACTTGAAAGTTTGACGGGGAGCATTACAAAGTCTGGAAGAGAAATGTCAGCCTTAATCTACAACTCTTGAGCGTCGAGTACGTGTTGACAGATCCTGCGCCTTTGATTCCAGAAGGTGAAAATGCTGGAAGGGTTGCTGAAGCCACTACTTTGCAGTCGAAGTGGATGAGAGATAACAACTTCTGCAAGTTGCTTATCTTGAACTCTATGGAGGACTCTCTGGCGGAGTCTTACAACAAGATGGTCAATGCAAAGGACGTCTAGGAGTCTGTAGAGAATCTCTACAAGACAGATAAAAACAGAAACAAGATCCACGTGACATAAAAGGTATGGAGGATCCGATTTGAGGACGACAAGACCATGCTGTCTCAAGTTAAAGATTTCCTCAAGTTACGTTGGAAGCTGGCGGATGACGGCATACCCTTGGTCGATGCCTTTGTCGTCGGGGGTATTGTCGCCAAGCTCCCACCTGGACGAAACAATTTCATCGCGGACATGCACCGCAAGAAGATGGAAGTGGATCTAGAACATCTTTTGCACTGGATACATGTTGAAGACGAGTTGTGGGCTCAACTCAAAGTGGACACTTTGTCCAAGCAGATGGCCAAGGCCAACATGGTGCAAGAAGGAAACTCTAAAGGGAAGCAGAAGGCTCCCTTCCATAGGAAGAAAGACATTCACCATCCGAAGGTGAAGTCGGCTCATTTCAAGCCCAAGTCCAAATAACCTGTGACTTATTTCAACTATGGCAAGAAAGGCCACTGGAGGAGGGACTACAAGGAAAAACCTAAACAGAAAGAGCAAGGTGAGGATAACTTTGTTGCTATGATTGCGCAGGTTGACTCAGCTGGTGTTGACACAGACTGGTGGATAGACACCGGGGTATCGTGCCATGTTTGCTCAAAGAAGGGATGGTTCATCACGTACAAACTTGTTTCTGAGAAGGTTATGATGGCAAACCAGACACAAGCTGAAATACTTGAGATCGGGACGGTGGTACTGCAACTGACTTAAGGAAGTCACTGACGCTTCAGAATGTAAAGCATGTATCTGCTATAGCCAAGAACCTGGTCTCAGGAAGTCTGCTCTGCAACGCAGGCTTAAGGATGGACATCAACGCTGGTCAGGTCGTTATGTCTTATAAAGGAACATACTTCGGAAAAACTTTTTGTACCGAAGGAATTTTCAAACTTCAACTTGTAATTCCAATAGAGATCATAAATGCAGTCTCTTTTTCTGGTTATTCTCTTGAGTTGTGGCATAATAGACTAGGACATGTTCATTGTAAAAGAATAAACAAGATGTCTAGTCTAGGGCTTATCTCCAAGTGTGGGGGTAAGTTGGAGAAATGTGAGGTCTGTGCACAGACGAAGATCACTAGAAAATCGTTCAAACGGATAAACCTAAGTACAGATCTTCTGGGGCTGGTTCATTCAGATATATGTGACTTCAAACAGTTCTCCACAAAGGCCGGGATGAAGTATTTCATTACTTTCATCGACGATTTCTCAAAGTACGCGTTCGTTTATCTGTTCAAGTCTAAAGATGAAGCGTTTGGAAAATTTAAAGACTTCAAGGCTGAAGCCGAGCTTCAAATCAGACAACAATTCAAGAGACTCAGAAGTGATCGAGGTGGAGAGTATAAGTCTTATGAATTCGCATCATTCTGCAGAGAACATGGAGTTGTCAACGAGACGACTGTTCCGTACTCACCTCAATCAAACGGTGTTGCAGAAAGGAAGAACAAAACGTTAACAGAGATGATGAACTCAATGCTGTTGACTGCGGGTCTTTTAAATTACTTATGGGGTGAAGCAGCGCTTACGGCTACATTCATCCTGAATAGAGTACCGTATACAACTTCAGAAGTCACTCCTCATGAACTTTGGTTCAATGTCAGACCCAACTTGAATGTCATTCGAGTGTGGGGGTGTCTGGCGTATGTGAAGTTTTCGGATTTGAAGCTTCAGAAGCCGGGCACAAGGACTACGAAGACTATATTCCTGGGTTATGCCGAAAGAGTGATGCTCGAAGGTTCCTTGATATTGAATCAAATCATATTATTGAATATTGCGATGCAGAATTTTTTGAAGATAAATTTGCCAAGCACAAAAACATTGTTCTCGCGGACATTCCGAAGAATAGTGTGAGTGCACAGGAGGCTGAAGCTCCTAACGAAGGTGTAGTCTACGAAAAAGTTGTTCCAGAAACAACTATTGAACCTGATCTCACAAAACCAGCATATAAGCGAGTAAGAAGACGGAAGGTTTTCGGAGAGGATTTCGTCACCTATCATGTGGAAGCAGATTCACGTACCTATGATGAGACGATGAAGACCAGAGACGCTGTCTTCTGGAAGGAGGCTATTAACGACGAGTATGACTCAATAACCTCTAACAACACATGGGTGTTGGTTGATCTGCCTGAAGGAGCAAAATCAATCAGATGTAAATGTATCTTCAAGAAGAAGATGAAGGCCGATGGAACTGTTAACAAGTTCAAGGCAAGGTTAGTTGCCAAGGGGTTTTCTCAGAAGCAGGGGATCGATTATTTTGACACATGCTCCAGTAGCGCGGATAACGACCATCAGGATGTTGATTGCTCTGAGTGCAATTCACAAGCTAGTTATTCATCAGATGGATGTCAAAACTGCTTTCCTGAATGGTGAGTTGACTGAGGAGATTTACATGCAACAGCCTGAAGTATTCATCGTCAAGGGCCTCAAAGACAAAAGTATGTAAGTTGGTAAAATCTCTGTATGGTCTGAAGCAAGCTCCCAAGATGTGGCATGAGAAGTTTGATAAAGTTATAAAATCAAACGACTACGGAGTCAGCGAGATGGACAAGTTAGTGTACACAAAGTTCGCTGATGGGAGAGGAGTTATCGTTTGTCTGTACATGGACGACATGCTGATCTTGGGTATAGATTTAGCAAGTGTCACTGAGACAAAGAAGTTTCTCTCATCTAAGTTCAGCATGAAGGACTTAGGAGAAGATGTTATTCTAAGGATAAAGATCATCCGGACGGAAACTGGAGTGACATTGTCACAGTCTCATTATATTGAGAAGATGTTCACACGCTATAGGTATCAGGATCTTCCAGGGATAGATACGCCGTATAGGTGTGACAAGAAGTTGAAGCCAAATCCAAGGAAAAGCGTCAGACTATTGGAGTATTCAAGCATCATCAGGAGTTTGATATATGCAACTACTGCCACAAGGCCTGACATAGCTTTTGCCGTGGAGATGCTGAGTCGGTTCACGAACAATCCAGGTATGGAGCATTGGAAAGCTGTGAAGAGAGGAATGAGATACCTCAAGGGGATTCAGAAGTATGCACTGCACTGCTGCGAAGACCCAACAGTAGTGGAAGGCTTCAGTGATGCAAGCTGGTGCTCAGAAGTAGAGAGTGAAAGGTCCACAGGAGGATGTCTTCTCCATGGGTGGAGCTGCTATATCATAGAAGTCGAAGAAGCAGACTATGCTCTCACACTCTTCTATGGAATTTGAGTTCTATGAACTGGCGGCTGCAGCAGATAAATAAGACTTGTTTCGGGAGCTCATGTATGATCTTCCAATGGTTGGTGCGCAGATACCGGTGGTACCAATATATTACGACAACCAGACGACTGCAGCGGTGGCATCGAATGACCTCTTTAATGGCAAGAAGATGACTGTGCGTCTAAGATACATGACGGTAAATGATCTTATCAAAAGAGGAGTTATTGCCATGTGATGTTCGGAGCTAGGAGAATCTGGAAGATCCGTTCACCAAAGGTCTCAAGTGCCAGCTGGTCGAGGACACATCATGTAAAATGGGCTTGAAGACACTTTAATATTGTGTCTTTGTAATTATACTATAAAATTTTATGCTATTAGTTCAAAGAAAAATTTACTAGGCATCTTTTTTTTAGTTTAAAGAAGGATTATTGACTGGAAGAATATCAGGTGCAGTGGGCAATCCTTTGGATATTGCGGGATCTCGGACCAAGAACCACATTTACTGGACAATCCTTTGCATATTGCGGGATTACGGACCCAGAACCACTATTAGTGGACAGTACTTTAGGATATTGCAGGATCACGGACCCAGAACCATTGTAAGTGGGCAATCCTGTTGGAATACTGTGGGGTTATGGACCCAGAACTACTGTCGTCTACTGTTTGTTCTTTGTGTAGAACAAAGTCATGTGAGAGGATGGCTTGGAAGCCTTAATGAGTTCTCGGACATTTGGGATGTCCGGCGTGCTTTAGAGGAAGCACGGGTAGCGCAACACTACAAAGGAACAAAGTACTCCATGCTACAGTGGGGTGACTCCACATAAGGTAGCTAGTTTGAGTAAAGCATCGACTTCGGCCAAGTCACAGCGGCGTAGCACCGTACATAGGTATGAGGGCATAATGCTGTAGAATGAAGAGTGATAGGCAACACTACAAAGAGGCAGTGCCTCATGTTACAGTGGGTGACACTACATGAGGTACCTAGATAGGGTAAAGTCTGGGCTTCGCGAGCCATGTCACGGTGATGTAACACCGCAAGAAAACGAAAGGCTTCATGCTAGGTAGTTTGACACTACAAAGAGGCTGGACCTCATGCTACAGTGGTATAACACCACATGAGCCATTGTCTCGGCTTTGGGCCACGTCATAGCGATGTAGCACCGTAAGGAAGCGAAAGGCTTCATGTCAAGACTCTTTAAAAGAACTTACCTAGAGTGTATGGACAGAGATGTATGCCGTCTCTTGAGGGAACCTTGTAGACATCCAAGATACATACACCGAAACCAGGCTGGCACAAATTGATATCATTATGTGAGTGGGAAGAATTGCAGTTATTATGCAGAATTCAAGGTCTAGTCCATTCTTGTATTATGCTGTTATTTAACCCATGCAGGAAGTCGTAGCGACATCTATCCTAATGCATGATGGACAGTCATTGTAGAGAACGCTCAACCCATATATATAGAGATATGTGGACGATTGTTGGTGTTTTGTCTTGGAGACTAGAAAAGAGTCCCACATTGCTCACACCAAATGGATTGTATTTCTATATAAAGCTTTGCTTGAGGAGAGAGATGCACATGAGGTGTGGAGAGGCACATGGGTGCCATGTGGGGGTGTTTTTCTAGTAGAAGAAGGCTAACTCCATAAGAGAAGCATTTATGCTTTTTGTTATGCTCGGACTCGGACTCGGACTCGGGCTCGGGCTTGGACTCGGGTTCGGGCTTGGGCTTGGGCTTAAGGGCGCAAATTGGCGCTTTGTTGGCGCACTTTGTACTTAGCACGTCGGCATCGACGCATGGCGCTTTGTGTGCTGTTGTTGCGCTTATGTGCTCGTCTTATGCGCGAGTCGCATGCGCTAGGCGTGGGTGAGGCGCATGGGCGGGAGCAGGACCGGGCACAAGCGTGGGAGCAGGCGCGGGCGCAGGCATGGGAGCAGACGCGGGTGCAGGCGCGGCTTGGCGTGGGGCGTGCGCTCGCGCGCCTGTGCGTTCACGGGCCTGTGCGTCCGTGCGCCTGAGCGTCTGTGCGCCCATGCGACCACACGCCCTGAGCGTTCGCATGCCCGCGCGCCTAAGTGTCCGCGCGCTTGTGTAGGTGTGAGGCGCTGATGTGAAGGTTCGAGCAGTTATGGAAAGATTGATTCAAATTTCAAATCCGATTTTTGTGGGATTTGAATTTAATTGAGTTAATACTCTCTTTGTGCCTTTATTAAACGACTAACTCAGAAATTAAGCGACGGAGAGAGAAGAGAGGCCGCTGCCATTGGAGTCCAAGGAGTTCTGCGAGTTCAGTCAAGAGGTGACAGCGAGCGTTCCAGAAGTTCTTCGAACTTGCTGGTTCCTGGGAGCAGATCGCAATAGGACGAATCTTGCTTTGAGTAACGGTGATCTTCATCACCCCAGCATAGTTGCATTCTTCTTCGTCCTTCGTCTTCGAGACAGAGACTTCAGGATCTTCTTGAGAAGCAATTTTCAAAGTTTCTCATATGCAGAGTGTGTGACCGAAATTCGTTAATGAAAATCACTCTGTTCACTCACGTTCTTCCATCTAAGATCTGTTTCGGGAATAACAGGCCCCACATATAATGTAAAAAGTATTAAAAAACTAAAATAAAAGTAAATTAAAAAATGTTACCACCAAGAATTGAACTGAGGACTTCTAGCATGCAAGTTTAACATAATAACCACTACACAACAATTATTTTGTGTTAAGGGAGGCCCACATGGTACATACTAGTTCTATTTTAGAAACAAGATTATTAATATATTTATGTTTAAATTGTTTTTTTTAGGCTCTCATGGTCCGTGGGCCCTAGGCGATCGTCCTGGCTGCCCTGGGTCAGGGTTGACCATGGATTCAACCAACAAGAATACATTTAAATTTATCCTAAAACCCTCTGATATGTTTGGTTTTCCCCTATTTGACTGAAATGCCGAAGGAGTCGGAGTAAAAGTCAAATGCGAAGTAATAGATCGTGGATTGGTGATACAAAATTCTTGTCAGACTACGTATACAATATATAATGTGATAATGAAGTGAGAACTCATGGACTACATATGCCAGGGGTGGCTGTGGCTGGGGCTGGGGCTGGTGTGGGTTATCGGGGAGCTCCTGGGTTCGAACCCTGGCCTTAGCGCAAAAGATCGAACTAGTTTACTCAAAGTTTATGTGCTGTGTGAGATAATTTTCATTTAACCTGTCCACACCTTTGCTGGCCCTTTATTGGTAGTAAACTTAGTTTCTCTGGTGACATAGATAATGTTTTTCATATAAGTTTCAGGGTTCTTGTGGACATTGGTTGCGATTTTGTTCCTTAGGATCTGTGTTAGTTGCTCCCTCAGTTTTTAATTAGTTGGTTCCTCGTCTTTTAATTATCCTATGCAGTGGTACACTTTATTAGTAGTTGGAAATGAAAGAGAGAGAGAAAGAGAGAGTTGGGTGGAGAAGAGACCGAGAACCAAACGATGGAACTTGAAAGGAGAGAACTTAGTGAATTTTAAGGATAAGATAATAAAGAAAGGAAGACGAGGAATAAAAGCGGATTCTAATGTTATGTGGTACAATATGGCAAATTGTATCAAGAAAGTAGCAAGAGAGATTTCAAGAGTGTCAAAAGGCAATGGTTGGAATTCAAAAAAAAAAGTTGGTGGTGGGATGAGGAAGTTCAAAAGGTTATTACATAAAAAAGAATTGCCTAAAGATTGACAAAAGTTCAAAAGTGATTTTTTTTTGAGAGATATAGAGTAGCAAAAAAGAAAACTAAGAAAGCAATTAATGAAATTAAATCTAAGGCCAACGATTATTTATGTAGGAATTAGAAATTGAGGGAGAAATATATTTATAGGCTTGCTAAGAGTAGGGAAAGGAGAACCAGGGACCTAGGTAATATTAAGTGTATGAAGAGCGAGGACGAAAATGTATTAGTAAGAGAAGATATTTAAGGGGAGGGTTATTTATTTTCACAAGCTATCTAACAAGAACAACCTAGAAATATTTAGTTTATATTTAGAGTTAGTTTAGGGTAAGTCATATTGCTATTATCATAAATTTAGAACTTTGAAGGATGCAACAAAAAAAGTGGTAGGACCTAATAGTATTCATATTGAGGTTTGGAAATATTTAGGGGAGAAAGTATTGATGTGGCTTTTGAATTATTTAGCAAAATTCTATAGAATAATAGATGGTAGATGAATGGAGAAAGAATATTATAGTACAGATATATAAGAAAAAGGGTGAAACACAAAGTTGTAATAACTATCGATGAATTAAGCTTATGAGTCATACCATAAAACTATGCGAGAGAAAGTTATTGAGCAAAGATTGAGAAAAGAGACTAAAAATTTAAAGAATCAATTTGGTTTTATATCGGAAAGTTCTACTATGGAAGTCATTTACTTACTAAAGAAAATTAATTAGAAAAATTTAGAAAGAAAATAAGAGATTTACATATGATTTTTAGTGATTTAGAGAAAGCTTACAATTGACATCCTAAGGAGATATAATCTAGTGAGCGTTGAAGAAAAAACAAGTTCATAATAGCTATATTGAGGCTATTAAGGATATGCATGACAGTGTTACGACGACCGTGCGAACTACTGGAGGAGCTAATAATCCTTTTTCTATTACTATTGATTTACATTAAGTGTCATTGTTGACTCTTTCCTTTTTACGGTAGTTATGGATGAAATTACTAGACATATCCAGGAGGATGTTCTATGGTGTATAGTGTTTGATGACGATATTTGTTGGTTGATGAGAGTGCATAAGGGTTATATGCTAAAATATAAGTGTGGAGTTAGATTTTGGAATCTAAAGGGTTCGGGATTAACAAAATGAGTACAGAGTCAATGAAATGCAATTTCAAACTGGAGTTAAGGAGAAATGAATGGGGAGACCATCTATATAGACAAAAGAAACCTAAGACTGCTAACTTTTGGTATTTAGGATCAACCATTCATCATGATTGAAAGATGAGAAGGATATCACTCATAGAATTAAAACATGATGGTTGAAATAGAGGAGTGTTGCTTCTGGAGTACTTTGTGATCGCAAGATACCTCTGAAGTTGAAAGGAAAAAAAATTCTACAAGACTGCTATAAAACCAACCATGCTCTATGGACCGGAGTGTTGGGAAGTTAAAAAATATGTTCAAAAAGTTGGTATACATGAAAAATGATAAGATGGATGAGTGGAAATACATCAAAGATAGGGGAAGAAGTAAGTGTATCCACAAAAAATTACATGTGGCACTAATTGAGGGCAAAATGGGAGAAAATCAACTTAGGTGATTTGGACATGTGTAACACACACCAATATATGCTCCCGTAAAGAGGAGCTATAACAGTAGTACTCTTTATCAACCTATCTATACATTGACATTAAACTCTGAGCTTATCTCCTACTATCCTAATTGTATCTCATAATCTATTCTTTTCCTCCTCGTCTGTTCTTTATTGCTATCATTTAGTATACGTTCCTAACTGTAATTTAATGGCAGTTGCAAATTGTTGCAGGTTTGTTTTGTGGGACATCTTGGATTCGCGATGAGTTCTGATATTCGTCAGTGCTTGTTTGGAGATAAGCGGGTGTTTTGTGATGGGTACATGATCCACCATTCTACATGTGACTTTTTAAGAACTCACCACAGCTTGAAAAGGGGGAATTCAGACTTGAATATGCATTCAAGTTCCATAAGTACTTTCTCGCTCAAGGTATTATATGTTTCTTTGGTTTTCTGTACTAGAAGGAGAAAATGTTTTAGTATTGTTAAGATGGTAAAATGGCCAGGCTTCAGAATCAATCAGTTCACTTAAAAGTCTTGTAGTTAGGAAAGACTTGAGTGAATATCTGCAAAATACTGAAAGTTAATAAAGTAGTAAATATTCTATATACAACGAAATAAGAATAATTGTCAATAAATACTGGATATCCTGTATATTGCTATTTGGAAGAGAAGTGTATATTATTAAATTCAGCAATATATTTAATGGAAATAGCCTAGTAAATTACATTGTAGAGGCAATAATGAAGAATGAAAAGTTGACACCCTCCAATAAGTTTCACATTATAACTGCAGTGAGGTTTCTTCTCGGTAATGTAAATAACTCTGAACTGGACAGACTGTTAATAAAGGAACAGAAAATGCCAGAACAAAAAGAGAACAAAATTTTCAATGAAGTTGAACAAAAGATCTGTGTTTTATTTTGGCATTTCAATTTCTCATGTATTAACATGAATATGTATAACAATGTCTTTTACATACTGCTGTCTCATCATTTTTTCTTTTTGTTTTTCCGTTTGTGATATCTTTTACTTATTAATAAGTAAATCTATAATGCATTTTACCTTACACCATCATGCTGCCTATTGTGCATACATTGTTAGAGACACTATTTTAGTCTAGTGTGTAGTCCCATATTGGTTGTGAGAGGGGACCAAGTCCGATTGACTTGTATATGTACCCCTGGCCATTGTGTCTAATAATTCATTGATTCCATAGTTTCTAACATGGCATCAGAGCATCTAATCCATAAAATTTCAAATCCGTAAAAATTTCAAAAAAATTCTCCCCCCTAATCCCTAATCCTAATACTAACCCTAAGCGGTAACCCTAAACCCAATTCTACAACATACCCGATTTCCAGGTTTCACTAATGCCGGAGAGCTCATCGTCTTCAATGGGTTGAGCTCCAAAGGGGGCTTGAACTCTGGACCTAGCTCCCACCGCCAGAACCCTAATTGACTTTGTCTTCCTTAGTATAAGTTCGATCTTGATTGATGGCGTCGCCACTTGGGTTTTGCCTCCGGTGATTGATCTGACCGTTTTCTTCCTCACTGGTGATAAGCCATGGCGGCTTCTTCTCCAGTTGCTGTTGAGCCAGTTCACCAGTTGCCATGGTGATTATCATCTGAACTTTTTCCTCTCCGTCTTCCATTCTTCTCTAGCCGACCCAAAGTTTGGGATAAAGACTTTGTTGTTGTCTTCCATTCTTCTCTCAATATTCTGGAATGATTTGAAAGCCTAGCTCTCAAATCTGATTGAGAAGAGGATTGAAACCGTAACCCAAATATGTGAAGGGAAGAAGATCATGACCCTAGTTTATCATGAAAATAATGTATTTCTGGAAGGAAGAAAAAAAGTTCAGTTTACTGTTATTTGTCCATCTCTTATTCAAATGTAATGGTTTAATTTGCAGTTGCAACAACAGAATTTGACACAGTAAAATGACTATGCTTTGCCATAGGCTACTCCTTTCTTTATAAGGTCTTCGTAATCGTATTCAAGCAAAGGAGATCTTTTGGTGCAGGGCTCATTCAGGCGAGTAACTGCTCTACCACATGATGGAGATTTCTTCTGGGAGAAGGCTCCGACACCCATTCTGGACATGGTTGATTCACCGATTCATCTGAAGAATCTTTCTGTTAAGGTCTTTGTTGTGGCTTTGGTGATATATTGTTATAGAGTAGACTTTTGGTTCCAGAACTTTTCATCTTTACGATAATGTGACAACGGTCAGGATTTATGTGCAGGAACTAAGACAATTAGCTGATGAAATTCGATCCGAGATAGCTTTTTTAGTGTCCAAGATAAAACGACCTCTCAAGGCTAGTCTTTCAGTGGTGGAGCTGACCATTGCAATACATCACGTTTTTAATGCTCCTGTGGATAAGATTCTGTGGGATGTTGGTGAACAGGTGGAACATCTGTTATTATAGCACTGTGTTGCTTTTTCAATTATATATGCTCTTTCTGTTGTTGCAGAAGACTGACTTTGGGCAAATGCTGTTCTTGTATTGGCAGACATATGTACATAAGATGCTTACTGGGCGGCGCACTCTTATGCATACACTTAAGCAAAATGGTGGCCTCTCAGGTTTCACATCTCGCTTTGAGAGTGAGTACGACGCATTTGGTGCTGGGCATGGATGTAACAGTATTTCTGCTGGTCTTGGTATCATTTTTCGACTCTCCTCCCATTACTTCTCTTTGGCAATCAAAACAATCACTTTTGCTATTCCCAATTTTAGCTCGTCAATAGTAATTTCCACCATGAGCATGCTCGCTTGCTTTGTTAATAATTCCAAACTGGGATTGGCAATAATATGTGAATTTCTGTCTGATGTTAATATATAAACTGACAAAATGGTCTCCATTTGCACATACCAGACTTCCTTGAACTGTGGATTGCTGAAGGTTATGTCCTCTAATATGTCCTGTAACTGTGTGTATGATCAATTACTGATTTTTGTAAATGATGTGCAATGCTGTATAAGGACCTGTTAAGATAGTGCTCCAATGGTATACAAATTTATTCGCTGATAGACTTGCTATATATAAAATCTTCTGTGAGTATTGGCCTTTTTAGTTAAGCACTTCATATTTTTCTCTAATATACAACCAGCCATCACACTTATTCTAAATACTTGAGAATATGCTATAGATATATCATATTTCACCGTAGCAAACCGAAAACATACAATCTTCTAGTTTTCATTAATTTTGTGGTGCTATGTCTGCCAATTCGAAGTCAATTTATCTGCCAGTCTAGTTTGTGCGCATTAAAATCAAAGTTGGTTCGATGGATTTACTTTTCCTCTCTCTTTCTCTCATCTTCAGGCATGGCAGCTGCACGTGATATCCAAGGAAAGAAGGATCACATAGTGACAGTTATAAGTAACTGGACAACAATGGCTGGTCAGGTCTATGAGGCGATGGGCAATGCCGGATATCTTGATTCAAACATGGTTGTAATATTAAATGATAGTCTGCACTCCTTAAATCCAAAGCTAGAGGAAAATCCAACAATGACCGTCAATGCCCTATCCAGTACTCTAAGCAAGCTTCAATCGAGTAAATCATTTCGCAAATTTAGAGAAGCTGCAAAGGTATTAATGTTTACATTTTAAAATGAATTTGCAAATTTCTACGTTCTTCATCTTGGATTCTAGATATCATAGGCATTCTTGGTAGCCCATAATAGTAAATTTAACTTTTTGCACATTGAACTTCCAAAATCATTGCTGATATTTTAATTTTTTCTTCAGTTCTCGTGTCTTACATAATTTTTGCTCAATTATAAGCTATACCTGTGTTGGGAATCCAACCATGATTCGGGGTTGGGGAAGTCTGCTTCAGGCGTGGAAGACACCAGAGTGGTTGCGGCGAGAGTGCGGCTCAATTGAAGCCAGAATAGCAACACCGGTATACTGGTTTGGCCCAACCGGTATACTGGGGTTTCCGGTGTAAAAGTGTGCATAAAATTGTGCTTAGTCGGTATACGGTTCTGGGCGGTTCAGACATATCAACAGGATTTGATTGGATTGTGATGAGAAAACGGTTCGGATCGTGTTGACTTAGCTTTGGGATTAAGCTAGGGTTTCTTTTCCCCTGTAAAGAGGGGGCTAAGAGGATTCTCAATAGATACTCTTCAGGGTTCAAGGAGATTCCACTAATTTCTTTGAGAGAATTGTGCTCCTATAGGGCTTGTACTTCAAGGGCTTGTACTTCAAGAGAGGAGGGTCATTGTCTTCTCCATTAGGGAGATCGTCATCAAAGCATAGTTTGCAGTATCGACCGATACCGATCCGATATGATCAATACCGATACGGCTTGGTATATCCCGATTCGGTATCGACCGATACCCGATACCTACATTAGGGATCTTTTTTCGGGTCAATTCGGCAAAAGAAATGAAACGAAAAAGACCAATCAACAATGGTGTAAAAGTATACAAAAGTTGTAAAAGAAGAAAACTTATCTATCGTATGTACCAACAGGCAATGGTGACTATTCAATTTCAAAATTGCTAAGAAACAACACTTGAAATACTTAAATTATGCCTAAATATATAAAGTATATTTTCTAAAATGTTAATAATTTGTTAATAATTATTTGTTTTCCGATACCAAAAAATTCGATACTCCGAACCGAAACCGTCGATACTGTCGATCCCGATACTCATAGGAATGGTTTGATACCGACTACGATACCGACACTTCAAACTTAGGTAAAAAGGTGGTGGGTTTGTATATAGGAATGGATAAGGAGATCTTGGTGCGATGCTGTTAGAGTGTTAGGGTGTGCGTGTGTGTTTATGTTAAAAGTGAGATGGATACAAGTTGGTGTTTTGGGCTAGAGTGAGGGGTAGTTGATATTTGGTGTATAGGATTTTAGGAAGCTTACATGGTAGCATTTAGTCTAACCCTACTTAGGATTAATTAGCTTAGGAATAACTATAATTAGCACTTGCTATTTATAGGATTCAATTAGTATATGGTTTAGTAATTAGGAATTTGATTTGTAATTAGGATTATAGATAATTGATATATGACTTTATTTAATTCTTCTCTATTATTAGATTTAATAAAGAACTAGAAAGTAAATTAGTAGTAATAAATTGAATTAACTAACAAGTAGGATTTTATAAATAAAGGTTTTTAACACATGGGGATTTGAAATTAGGGATTAACTAGAGATTTAATAATTATGAATAATTAGACATTTTCTATTATTAAAATATTAATATCCTAATATTAATTAAATCGAAATATTGAGAAATCGAAATGGGGGATTACATACGTATTTTTAGCAAATGTCATCTAGTTTTTAGATAAAGATCATAATTCCTATTTTTACATGACCTTAATTATTGTACGGGCCGAGTTGTATATTCCTTAGAAGCCATAAGCGGGAGCGCGACTACTTAAAAAAAGTCTAAAGCCGGAAGCGTGTACTAATAATTTTTTATGTTCATTAATTATTGTAATTAAAATTTATTGATATCTTAATATTTATTAGAATTTATAACCTTCAGTTCAAAGTTACATATAGATCAGTCGTATGGTGATTTTTATGATGTCAAGATAAGTAATCATTAGTTTTGTGCTACTTTGATGAACGTGTATTATTTTTTTAAACTTTCTTCTCAAATTTTTTGTCCTTTTTTAAAATTCTGGTCCTGTTATTGGAAGCGCTCATATCGTTGGAAAAACACGCACTCGTCGTCGAAAAAACGAGCTCCCGTCATTCCTAAATACGAATTGCCGAATCGCGATTTTTATTAAGATTCATTGGCCTCCTAGAAGTTTCTGGCTTCTAAGGTTCTTGACAATTTTTGATTTCTAGAATCTTTTTGGGGTATTCTTGTTTAGTTGTATTCCTCCAATATAAATAAGAATGACCACCTAATTGGGGAGAGGAGAGGTTTGATACCATTAAGTGTTTCTCTTTAATGTAGGATTAGCCGCCATCCTTTTATGTGCCTATATAACCCATGCCTAATACCACATAAAAGCCAACATGGTATCAGAGGAGTGCTAAAATGATGCTAAAATGATGATAAATGAACAAAGGATTAGCCGGCATAGTAAACTCCTAGTGAATACCTCATGAATAGGCACGAGACAGAGGATGAAGACTAGAAGAAGTTTCACAAGGAAGAATAAATATATTAAAAAGCGTAGACCTTTTTTTTTTTTTTTTTTGCTTTCTACGGTAGAAAAATTATATGTTCTCTTTTATTCGTAAATCATCTAGTAAGAGACAAAAAACCCTTTCTGGGTGTGTGATTTGCTAAGGAAGAAATGAATCTTCCTTTTCGACGTGTGCTACAAAATAAGACAACATGTGAATGATGGGATAGTTTCATCGAGTATCCTATGACATCCATACTATATGCCAGTATGCTATACGATTCGTCCGCACAAAGTTTTTAATAAGGTTCGTAGTATAAGTATCGGAATTAGTATTGGACCATTCCTATGAGTATCAGGAGAGGCGTTATCGACAATATCGACAGTATCGACGGTTTCGGATCGGAGTATCAGATTTTGTTGGTATCAAATTTATTAACAAATTATTAACATTTTAGAAAATATGTTTTATACATTTGGACATAATTTAAAGTATTTTCAGTATTGCTTAGCAATTTTCAAATTGAATGAAATAGTAGTCACCCTTGCCGATTGGTTTACATTACATGCGATAAGTTTTTTCTTTTACATGCTTTTACAACCTTACTATCTTTTACACCGTTGCTGATTGGTTTTTTTCGTTTAATTTTCTTTGCCGAATTGATCGAAAAAGAGACCCCTAATGTCGGTATCGGTCAGTATCTGGTATCGGATCAGACATGTCAAACCGTATTGATATCAGCCGATGCAACAAACTATGGTTATTGCTTCCCAATGGAACAAGATAAAGACAATATGAGTCAATAGTAGGAAGTCCCTATAAGGGGGTGTTTGGTTCAAGTTTTGGAGGCTTGGGAATGAGTTTTGAATTCCTTACCCATGTTTGGTATGTCTAGGATTTGAAATTAGGGAGGAATACGATGGGCTTCATATTCCCATTGATGTGGGAAAGCTATTCCCAAGCCCCCCTTGGGAATAGTTTTGCATTCCTAGGAATGTTATTTGGGTATTTTATTTGGATGCTAATGCCCTTCTTTTACTTTCAAAACTACAACTTCTATCCCAAACATGTGAATGGTAATAGTAGCATCATAATTTCAATGAAAGGGTATTTATCAACTTTTGAACAAATCAAGATTTGTATCCATGTGTGAACCAAACATGGAAATGAAATAATTGAATTTTTTGGACTATATATTCCCAATCTAACCAAACATGGGTATGAGAATGTTGAATTCCTTTCCCATGGGAAGGGAATAGAAAATGGATTCCTAGTAATACAAAAATTCCATCCAAACGAGCCCTAAATGTTTTCATCTTAGATCTAGACTCTCCGTCAGAAAATTGCACGCTTTTTTATGGAAGTAATACAGATTGTGAACCAAAGGCTGTATCCTTCTTTTATATGGTTTATTTTTCAAACAAAAGTGTAACCATTTAAAAATATCTGATTGCAGCCATGATTTGCACTCTGCAGAGGACTGTTTTATATATAAAGTGTTAAAATAATGCTTGTTCATGTTAGAAAGGTTATTTATTGAATGTATCATGGATTCTGTTGCAGGGTGTTACTAAAAGGATTGGTAAGGGCATGCATGAATTGGCAGCCAAAGTTGATCAGTACGCCCGTGGGATGATAGGCCCTCTTGGAGCAACTCTTTTTGAAGAACTTGGGTTATATTACATCGGACCAGTTAACGGACACAGCATTGAGGACCTAATTTGTGTGCTTAATGAAGTGGCTTCCCTTGATTCAACTGGGCCGGTATTAATTCATGTTATAACAGAGGAAGGAAAGGGATCAGAAGATATTATCGAGAGTGACGATCAAGTATCAACAAGGTTGGTAATTGTGCTTCGGCATAGGTACCAGTAAAAAAGTATATTGGAATTCCATTATCCTGAACATCTTGATATTTTCTGCCCCTGCCTTACAGTGCCTTGTAGTGGAAGTTTCTTTTTCAATCTATGTTCACCTTAAGTATGTGGTACACTAGTCTCTTTTTATATATTATTTTTTGGACTTTGTTTTCACATGACAAGGAATGGAGTGATTCCACCGTGCTTCAGTGCTTGGTGGTGATTTTTGTTGGAGTCCAGTCTGGATTTGGTAAGAACATATTTGTGGAGTCCATATCTGATTAAATATTTGATTTGATTAGATTTGGACGTCCATAATTGGTGCTGGACTATTTTACACGTCATAGGATTCTTATTTTAGGGTTACCTATTTAGGAAATCCTATTATGATCTAAACTAGGATGTTGATGGGCTATTTTAGGTATAATATGATTCTTATCTTAGGATTTCATATTTAGGAAATTCTATTATGACCTAGAATAAATTTTTTTATCCTATATATATGGGTTGAGGGTGGAGGCACAAAGAATATAGCACAAAGTTGAGATTCGATGCGCTCGTCTACAAGAGATTTAAGAGAAAGTGTTGATAGAGGAGAGAAAAAAAATGCGGGTTAGGGTTTTGGTGAGAGGGACGGGGCTGGGAGGGAGCGAGGGTTTGGGTTTGGGGGGGAAGAGTCGGCGGTGGCTAGGGTTGATAGAGAAGAGAGAAAAAAATGATGCGGCTAGGGTTAGGGTTTTGGTTTTGATACCATTTGTTTGGAACGCGGTATGTCCCGAACCGGAGTTGGCCTATAATAAATGGTGTGACCCGAACCGGAGTTGGATCATGAGATACGATATTGGACTGGACCCATATGCATTAAATGTGAATTTCCATGTAAAAGAATAATGAACCCCTCAACTCTTTAGAGAGGGTTTGGATTACTTTGGACTCATATATATAGAGATGGAATTGTCACATTTACATATAGGTCCACACTTATTTAGATATTCTATAATAGTACTAATATCTTAACAACGAGGATTTACAGGAATTCTGAATAATGTAGAACTCCAAAAAGGGAAAAAAAATTTCTCCTAGTATTTTTGTCCAAATTATAATTAGAGAGGGAAGTAGATGCTATATGAGATATCCATGAGATTCTTGAGACCCACATGATTAACTCCATTAAACCTATCAATTAAATCACGTCTAAAAGTAGAATTTGAACAGAACTCAGATCTGGCCATCCGTGATCAGTAGTAGACTGGTTGATCTGCTCCGGAAAGACTGCTTTCCTTAGCCAGTCTCCCATAGTTCAATACAACAATGGACTAGTTAAGAGGCGTCCTTTCCCTTTCCCTTCGAAAAGCAGTCTTTTTTTTTTTTTATAAAGTAAAAAAAAACATAAATCTAACAAACAAAACTAGAAAAATATATGATTATGATGTGTCAGATATCTAGGGTTGGGGAGTTTTCTCCTTTGCCCTTATTTCTTAAAAGAATAAAACTAAAAGTTCGGTTGTATCACTAAGAGCTTGGTTAAAGTTGTGTCAGATATACTTGGTGAATCTGTGGGAATTAGTTGAAAGAACTTTCATCGTCTGGATGCAGCCTTAATAAGTTGTTGACAGGGATTCTTCAACAAGTCAACCGAGATCATATCTGTTATTCCAGTCATAGTTTGTACGTTTTTCTCTATTAGAGAGTTTACTTGCTAGTGAAAGAGAATACTGAAGTAGTAGTTTTATTTCTTAAACTTGTATGGTGATGATTGGAGAAGGTTTTTCAACATGAATGGCAAGCGTGTCTTTTATCTCTGAGAGGTCTGTTAGATTGATTGAAGAGTGTTGTTGGGAGGAATGCATTATATGCCTCTATGTCTTCATTTCAATAAATGTTATTCAATTATTCAGATTAAAATATAACCATCTGGCTTTCAGATAGAAGTATATATTCTTTTTCTTTTTCTTTTTCTGATTCTTTTTTCTTTCAATAAATAACAGGGACCTTAAACTCCAGTTCCTTAACATCTTATCCTATATTTGTGGGCAGCAACCTCTGGAAGACATACAATGATTGCTTCGCCGAAGCTTTAATTGCAGAAGCAGAGAAGGACAATGGAATAGTGGCCGTCCATGCAGGCATTGGGATGAGTCGATCAATTCGACTTTTTCAGTCCAGGTTCCCAGATAGGTTTTTCGATATTGGTCTTGCAGAGCAACATGCTGTTACTTTTGCTGCTGGTTTGTCTTGTGGGGGTTTAAAACCATTTTGCATAATCCCATCCACATTTTTACAAAGAGCATATGATCAGGTGTTTTTTTTCCTCCCAGCTCCCTACTCTGTTTTTCTATTCCTTATAAGATTGGAATTTATTTCTCGAAGTACTGTTCTGTTTTTTTGTGTTTTTTGTTTTTACAGGCTGATTATTTGTGATAATTAAAATTTTCTTGCATTTCTTAAAGGGATTTATGGATTTTCTACTTATTTCTTTGGCTAATTTTGATGTTCTAGGTAGATTTAGTTTTTAACATGTTAGCTGCACGTTTCCTTAGTAAATACATGATCAATTCTATGAGGAATTCATTTAGTTAGAGAGCTAACGAGTGCTCTTGTATTGGACGTGATGCAATTGTAATATATAGGTTCCAAAAAGAAAGCACTATCGTACATCTGCTGATAATGTATATGCTACTTGGTAGATCATCCAAGATGTGGATCTGCAGAACCTACCCGTGCGTTTTGCAATTGCTAGTGCCGGTTTGGTTGGAGATGATGGCCCTACCCATTGTGGAGCATTCGACATAACATTCATGGCATGCTTGCCAAATATGGTTGTCATGGCACCATCTAGTGAAGAAGAGCTCCTTGACATGGTGGCTACTGCTGCAAGTATTGATGACCGGCCTGTTTGCTTCCGGTACCCTAGAGGAGCTTCTGTTGGAATCAACAGTTCGCATAATGGGACACCCCTGGAGGTAAAGGTTTCTAACTTGTTGACTCTTTACAATTTGGTTGACTGATGAAGATTGTTTGATTCAACTATGTTGATAAAATGATGTATTTTAAGCTAATTCAATTATATACCTTACCCACTTGCTTAACAACGGAACTTTTTTCTATTTGATTCATCAGATAACATTTTCCAGATTATGGAAGCAGTTTCCTGTAGAGATGTTTCTATTTTCCCATTTCACCGACTCTTTGCTAGTTTAGAAAATTTTAGGACGATATGATGGGAGCTGTAAGATTTTTATGAATTTGAGTTTATTTGCTCCATTTTGTCTCAAAAAGAAGTAGTAGTTATTTACTTAGTGTTCGAGTCATTCTTACTTTTCATTAGCTTTATTTTGATTTATTAAGGTTGTTTTGAGACTTATATTTCTTTCATATTAGTTTTCTATGCATATCAAAATTTGTACTTGTATTACTGTGGGAGTTTATTTTCTTTTCAATTTTGGTTAGAGGATAAACCAAGGCCCTAAACCCGCATAATATGAGTTAGTGTTGAATAATTGTCTATAAATTTTCCCACCAGAGTTTCTCCATTGACCTTCCGTGGAGTATGCCTATTCAAATGACTCAACATACTCTTGTAGTGTGGTGGTCTCCATAAACACACCAAAATGAGGACCTACTCGTCTGGGTAAAACCGGCAAAACTTCATGATGTGCAAGACAGACCTGTTGTCACTACCAACTCAATTCCACAATCACTAGCACCTTCCTTCAGTACAAGAACGTTGTCACGACCTACGTCTTGATGACTGTACACGAGTACGTCGGTACGTCCAGCCTACACCTCAGTATTGGCGGTATAATGCCGTCTAAAAACATCCAACTCACGCAATATATATGAAACAATTATAGTACTCGAGTCACATTTCTAAGCAAGATATCACGAGAATGATCAATCAATAGAAACAAAACGGTCTATAGTTCAAGTCCAAAGTTTAAGCAAGATAACTCATAAGTCTAGATCCAAATATAACATAAAGACACTAGACTACCTATGTTGTTACGAGCGACGCCTAGGCGCGCAGAATTTCAACTGGCCGCCTCGACCAGCAGAATTCGTTGCATGGACAGGCGGAGGGCGCCTAGGTCCGACCGGTAGAAATCAAATCGGGCGCCTAGGCGGTGGAAATCAGCATGGGCTCCATGGGCTTTTTACCAATTTTTTTTGGCTTTATTTTCCAGGTTTTGACTGCTGCTAGGCCAACTTATGTAAAAATTGCTGTTGCTGCTGTTCTTCCAAGCAGAGGAAAAGAAAAAAAACGAAAGAAAAAAAGAACGCAAAGAAGAAAGAAGAAGTTACTGCTGCTGCTGCTCTTTCAGGTATTCTTCTTTTCCTTCCTCTTCTTCTCCTTCCTCCTCTTCTCCTTCGTCCTCATCTTCTCTTCTGTTGCTGTTGTTTTTTTTTCTTTTGTGTTCTTCAGTTCTTCTCCTCCGTCCTCTTTTTGTTTTCCTTTTTTTGTTCGACTACAGCAGAGTGTTGCTTTTTTTTTGTTACACTGTTATTACTTACTACTGCTTCTTTTTTGCTTTTTTTTGTTTTCTTTTCTAATTCATGTTACTGACCTTACTGTATACTCTTGCTGCTGGTTTTTTTTGCTTGTTTTGTGTTCATCTTTTTCTGTGGAAAAATAGACTTTGGTAATAATGTCACTGTTGCTGATTTTTTCCTTTTTTTTTTCCAGAATTTGAATATGTCTTCTAGTGGTTCCACTCGTTTGAAACCATCAAAAGATCCTGGATGGGATTATGGACAACCATTGCTCAATGACAAAAATAGTGTGAAGTGTGATTTGTGCCAAGTAATAACAAAGGGAGGAATTAATAGGCACAAACAACATCATGCGGGTGGTTATCCAGATATTAAAGTGTGCTCCAAAGTAACTAAAGATATCCAAGAAATAATCAGAAATTATATAGCTGAACAAAAGTTGAAGAAGGAAGAAAGAGAGAATAAAACATGTTTCAATAGCAGGGATTAATATATATGAAGGTGTTAGTAGTACTGATACACAAGCAAAACAGAAATGATGAGGAGGTTGAAGTATTGGAAAGTGGTTGTCTGAGCTCAAGTTGTGGTACTACTAGTAATTTGGCTCCTAAAGGACCCAAGCAAAAGGGTCCCCTTGATAGCATGTTCCCCCCAAATTTTGATGAACTTGTGCAAAAGCCCTTTGATAATATTCACAGGGAGAGGGCTAGGAACAATACTTTTGATTACATTGCTTATTTTTTTTTTTAATGAAAATGGACTTTCATTAATGTTACAAAAAGTTCTAGTTTTACTAGAATGCTTACAGCAGTTGGACAATTCAGTAAAGGTCTAAAAGCTCCATCACACCATGAGTTGAGGGTTACAATCTTACAGAAGAAGGTACAAGCTATGAAGGAGTGGATAGACTCATTTAAGGTCCATTGAAAGATTTATGGGTGTTCTATTATGACATATTGGTAGACAGATGGAATGGGCATAACACTCATTAATTTTCTAATGAACTGTTCTAAAGGAACAGTTTTTCTGAAATCAATGGATGGTTCTGAATATGTCAAAGATGCAAAGCTTATTCTCGGAATATTGAAAGAAGTTATTGAAGAAGTTGGTGAGGATAATGTTGTATAAATAAGCGCCTTATCCTAACATTCTCTCTGAATTGTAATAGTAGATACTAGATAGTTAATTTATTATATACTCATTAAATAAGTTTTGAATTATGTTTTTTTATTATGCAGGTTATTACAGATAATGCATCAAACTACAAACTTGCCGAAAAATGGTTGATGGAGGATAAGAACATATTTTGGACTCCATGTGCAACCCATTATGTTAATTTGATATGTCAAGAAATTGTTGCTCATCCAAAGGTGGATGCAGTTGTAAAAAAATGTAGGATAATTTCGGTATTTATGTACAATCACACTCATGTTCTACATATGATGAGAAGGTTCACTGGTAATAGAGATTTATTGAGGCCCGCAGTTACTAGATTTGCTACCAATCTTTTGTCAATGGAAAGCATTTTCAATTAGAAGGCGGGTTTACGGACAATGATACACTCAGAGGATTGGACGAAGAGCAAATGGGTGACAACAACTGAAGGGAAGAGGGTAGCCAAGATAATTAAGAAGTCGTCCTTTTGGAACAATTAGTATATAATATTTGTTCTTTCTGAGTTCTGACAAGGTTTTATTCTAATTTGTTATATCAAAAATATAACAGGTTGCACTTTGCTTTAAAAGTGCTTGCTCCGTTGGTGGATGTTATTCGATTGGTGGACATGGAATAAAAGCCTTACATGGGCTACATTTATCATGCAAACTACAAAAAGAAGATAATAGCCAATTTGGAGGAGAGTGACAATGGGTTTTTGAATGAAGTGTTGATGATTGTTGATCATCGACGGGTTGATCAACTCCATCAACCTTTGCATACAACAGGCTATTATCTTAATCCCAGCATCTATTTTATTAATCAAGGAGAAATGGATTCAGATTTGGAAAGCAATAGTGCAATTAAAAGGGGCCTATTTGATGCAATTAAGAAGCTAGTTTCAGATGTAGACAGACGTGACAAAATTATTGATCAACTATCAATTTATCGGACAGCTAGAGGCATGATGGGTGACCCAATAGCTATAAGGAAAAGAACAACATCAGCTTCAGTTGAGTGGTGGATTACTTGGAGAATTGAAGTGCCAGAACTTCAAGATTTTGCAAAAAGGATACTTGGTCTTACTTGTGTTGCATCTCTATGTGAAAGAAATTGGAGTTCATTTAACAATGTAAGTCAATTTATTATTCTAGTAGGTAATATTTAATTTTTGATAATTGATTCTTTTATTTTATGAATATCAGCTACATTCCAAGAAGAGGAACATGCTAGAGCATCAGAAGTTGAATGATCTTGTTATTTGGACAAATGGCTTGTTATTTGGACCAGACTAGCTTGACGGGAAGAGATACGGATCCAATTGTTTTAACAGATATGAGAGTGTGACAAATGGCTTGTTCCTTATGATGCGGCCAATGATCGTGTAGGTGACACTGATTTTACATATGGACTTGTTGAAGAGGCTGAAGGAAATGAGGAACACGGTCCCAGGACGAGCACGAGGACATACAAGAGGAGGAGAACACAACAACAACAACAACAACAACAACAAAGCCAAAGGAGGGGAAAGGGAATTCAAAGTGTTGACCAAGATTTAGAATCTGAGGATGATGAAGAAACAACCAATGAGAATGAGGGAAACTCTAGTGATGATGGGCTCAATCAGCTGCAGAAGAGGATTTAGACTTTTAGATATTAGAATTGTGTGTTTTGTGTTGTTGGGTTAAGCATTAACTTAAGTTGGAACTTTGAAGACTTTCTTGTGCTAATTTATGAATTATGAATGTTTGTTGAACTTATTAGTTATCAATTATTGCTAGTAGTATTGCTTATTGCTTCTTACTATCATGATATCATCGAGTGTTATATTGACATGTTGCATGCATATATTTGCTCAAGATATCTTCTCAAATTGTGTTTAATCTTTATATTTTTCTAATAACCATTCAGGATAACTGCAGTGAACAAAAGATGGATCAAGAAAGATGTATCATGTATCTGTAAAAAAAGCATGAGGTGAGGTAATCTTTATAATATAACTGTGTAAACTCAATCACATTTGCTTGCAATATTTGCTTTACATTAATAGTATTACAATATTTGCTTTACATTGATAGTATAATGTTAACATTAATATTTACATTGCTTGTAATATTTGCTTTACAATGATATTTAGTTATTTACATTGCTTTACAGTTTACAATATTTATACAATATTTGTTTTGCTACTTCTACTGTTGCCTTCTCCTACTGCTACTGCAGCCTTCTCCTTTTGCTACTGCAGCTTCACCTGCTACCTTCTTCTACTGCTACTGCTGCTTTGTGCCTTCTACTACTACTGTTGCTGCCTTCTGCCTTCTCCTACTGCTGCCTTCTTCCTTATTGTTTGTTGCCTTCCAATAAGAATGAAAGAACACTGCCTTCTTCTACAGCAGTAGGAAAATTCTAGTGATATAATGAACAACTAATGAGAATTAAGAACCTTATTTATAAAAAAACTATTGCTGCCTTCCAATGTTTAGTGTTTACACATTTACAAAATCCAGAAATTTTGGACGGGCACCTAGGCGCGCCTAGGCGAGGCGGGCATGGTCTCGCCTCGCCTAGCGTCCAGTACAACATGCTATAATTAAACTAAGTAGTCGCAGCCGGGGTCTCCGCTGCGAGGGTCTACCGATCCTCTGGTAGGGCAGGATCAAGCTCCGCTAAAAGGTCCTCATGGGGTCCATAGGGTGGACTATTGGGCCTCATAAGCATCTCCTATATTTCAATATATCCAGTCAGGATTGAAGCAAGTACATCAATTAAAACAATTCTAATATATGGTAGAGACTATAAAACAGGAACATATATGGTATACATGATAGGAAGTTAGCATTGGAACATGGTATGAAAATCAGGTAGTGAAATAGGTAATCCTGAGAGGACATGGCATGTGACAATAAGTATGGAAGAAACAAGAAAGACTGTTACTAATCTAATTAGTTTAAAATACTACTTTCAACATGTAATCGGCTAAGGTAATTCGACACATCGCAATAATAGCTATTATTCTTGAAAGGGTCCAGCATAATCACACGTGAATTGTATGATTTGCTATTATTCTTGATATCAACAAGAAATACAGGGTTTGATCACATATCTATTTAATGTTTTTCCGTCCCGACTAATACTCATAGATCAACTCACAATATGATGATTTCATATAATATTAATCCATAAAACATGTGTGTCGAGAATCAAGTAAAACATAACTAGGATCATGAAATATATTAGCTATCAAGATACTAAAAACAATCAGAGAATGTACTCGCATGTCGTCTTGAGTGGGTGATACGGGTCAAAGTCTGTACCGAAATCCAAGTAACCTATATTATGAATATCAATAGGTGATTTGAAAATAATAACATTCTAGTTATCTAGTTATTAGGTTTCTATATTAATTTGGGTTTATACGAGTTGATTTGGATATAGGTTTATTACCTACTTGGTTGATGGATAAATACCTACACTAGTTATTTATACTTGGTATCTCGATATCAATATCTATTCATGAGACCACCATCTTTAATATAAACTAGGATACTCACTTGTATCCTACTTATACACTCATACTTGCACAAAAAATGGTACACAATGTGCAACCCCTAAAACTTATTGCTTACTGCAGCTTCTCAGCTTATTGAAGCCGCTGCTGCTGAAATTGTTGTTGTTGCTGCTGCACAAAGCTGTTGCTGTTGCTTTTAAGTAGCTTATCACATCTTATTGATTTTAGATTTTTAGGAAAAATCTGAATTTAGAATCCCCACTCTCTAGCACTCAACTGTCTAACACCGATACTCAATTATGCATATTAAAACACAATCTTTAGGATACACTAACACCTCTCATGATACCTACTTGGTATCACAACACAAGGACACTAATTTAGATAACAAAACAATGAGATGCTCAACACTAACATTAGGATACTAATCTAATTGATACCTATGATACCAAGCATCACTCTATGATACTCAATCGTATCTCAAGCTTATCAAACACCTACATACTCCCTTGCATAATATACCAAAATATACATATACTAACATAGATATCATAAGAATTTAATCATAAAGAGGATGTAACCATCCATTTGCTAACATAGATCATTTCAAAATAAAGAGTATAACTATATGAACATATATACTAGTGGCCTAATACTATGGAGTCCATTAGAACCTAGTATCACCATTAGAAAATTAGGCCTAGTTATTAGTTAATTTCTTATTGGTTTAAATTAATTCTATACCATAGGGTTTAAAGGAAAACAATGGTTACCTATTGGGAATGGCTCCCAATGACAATCCACTCAAAAATGGACACAAATGAGTGGAAGTTGGACACCACACCACTTGCTTGTACTCCTTGCTAGCTCTACTTTAGCTTCCAAGTCTTGGCTCCAACTTTGGAAGAAAGTTAAGAGGGAATGAGTTAATTTGGGTTGTTGGAGAAGGAATTAGGGTTTAGAAATTTGGGGAAGATGAAATGAAGTGGAATGAAGGGTGGGGGTGTGTCTATAGGGGCCGGCCACAAGGGGGTGTAGGGGTGAGGTGGAGGTTTGTTAGCTTCTCTTGTAAGCCTCCTAGATATTATAACTTGAAGAGGTGGAAAGTAAATTACAAGTTTAGCCTTAGATATTTCCAATTGAAATGATATCTTGAAAGAGATATCTAGATACTTTTAGAGTTGGAAATATCTAGATTAAAACTTCCAAAGTCCTAATCCTAGGTTAACCCTAACCTAAACATTAATTAGAAAGTTAATTAACAAGTCAAATATCTAGATATTAATTAATCATGACAAAAATAAATAAATATAAATTTGAAAAAGTGGTGGTTACAAACATCGTCCTCGAATTCTAGCTTATAACCATCCTTTGTATGGTCTCATTTCTTACCCATCTGCAAATTTCAAGATGGACATTGATGTAAAAGTGATCTTATGTCAATTAAAGCACTTGGAACCCTTACTAGTAGGTCTAGTGAACTCAGCTACAGGGGTCTTTTCCTTTATACTTCCTGGCAATGCCAGTAGATCTAATTTTATCATCTTACTCTTTTCTAAGTTTCTTCGTGGCTTCGTAGGATATCTTATAATAATACGTCTTCAATTAATGTTCTATATCTAAAGCCAACTGAAAGGCCTAGTCTATACTCTATAGAGGTCTCATTGTGGAAGCTATGTTGCACGAATACGGACACGAATACGGGTACAAACGCGATATGGATACGGGATACGGACATTGTCAAATCGGTAAAGATAGTTACCTATGTTCTATGAGTACGGACACGATACGGATACAAATATCATTTTTCTGTCCCTGCAACATAGGTTGGAAGCATTTGACTCTGGATCTCATCTAGAGAGAAATTGCGATGTTGTGAAATGGGGATCCTTGGACACATCGCATCTAACAAAAAAAGTCGTTGACTCTATTCTGTACTCAGATATAGACAAGTTCCCTAGGGGGCCTTCCACAACATCTTAACAAACCTAATAGTTCCCTCATCACTCATTTTCCACCGGTCAAAATAACTGCACATGGCCAATTGCAAAAGAACGTGTAGGTCATGTCAATCATCAAGATGTCTCAACCTTGACTTTCCTTGTGATGTAGTCATCCCTGGTCAATGGTTGCGCCTCTCATAGTGATTTTCAATGTCAGGCTTGTCCCTATTAACAGGGTCTGCTCTTAGGCCTCGTTTGGTTCACAGATTTAAGGAACCAAGAAAGGAAAGTTGTTCCTTTCCTTTGTTTGGTAGCCACAAACTTGGGAATCAATTTCCTGACAAGGGGGAAAATTGGTGGGAATATGGTTCCACTCAAGGCCCATGGGATTGATTATCCCTCCCCCTTTCCCAACATTTATTACAAAAGTTATGACAAAAGTAACCATGTGTCATTGCTTATTCTACCATTAATGTTATTTTTTACAATACTATTTTTATTTTAAAAGGTAAGGATATTATTGGAACATTGTTATATTTTCCTTTCCTTTCCTAGGTAGTTTCCTTGTTTTACCAAACAAGGGAAATGAAATGTGACAGGAATCCTACTTTCCCATTCCCATGGAAAATACAAGAGAATTCATTTCCTTTCCGTGAACCAAATGAGGCCTTAGGGTTCACATCCTAGGGGAACCTCTAGAGGGGATATTAAGAATCATGAGAACTCGAGGCCATTGGTTACCCTGAATGACTGTAGTGAATCAAGGAACTCTTGGCCTACAGTCACCATGGATGGGAGTGTTGTCAATCTCTACACGAGGTTGCTCGAGAGTATCTTTAGTCTCTAAAGCATTAATCTTTGTATTCATCATGTTAAATCTAGTCTTCGGTCAAAGTCTAGTGTCAGTTTCACCAAGCATAGTGTCTAAGTTTAGTGCTTGGTTCATGAAACTCGGTGTTCATAGTGTCGAACCTAGCATCTATTGTGTAAAACCTAGCAAAAATTCTCAACAAAAAAACTTTATCCTAAACTTTTGGAGTCAACTATTTGGATCCTTTTCTTCCTTTCAACTCTTTTAAGGGTTATGCCTACTTTAACATTAACAAAAATCATATTAACGTTTACGTTTTTGGTCCATCTTTATGTGGGCCTACCCTAGTCCTAGCGTATTCTTTAACTACTATATTATCTTTCTTCCTGGCCGGTGTATCTATTGATCTGTGTTGTGTATGTTGAAAACTTCACACTATCTAAGACAAGTTTCTCTCTATCTCGTCTTCATTTGGTGATGGATCTATCTTCTAACGATTATTCTCATTTCCTATGGTATCTTTTAATATGTTATCAGTTATTTATTTTACCATTCTCATATCAACTAGCTTAATTTTTTGAACGTATTGTTTCTTTATTACCCAAATCTTACCCACAATTCATAGTTGGCCTTATAACTTATTGTCTTACAGAATTTACATTTTGACTTCAACAGTATCCTATACAAAGTACTCCAGAATCACTTTTCCATTTCACCTATCTTTTTTAGTTTTCTTCAAAATTTTCTGAGTCTCTCTGTTATGATAAATGATTTACCATAGATATCGAAAATAATCACGCATAGGTATCTCTTATCTGTATATTTGTACTCTCCTCTCGTTTTTCTTTGACTTCTCGTTAAAGTTATATTTAATATACTATACTTTGGTTATACTAAGTTTAAAACCCTTATCCGGAGTTTCTCTCCACACTTTTATTTTACCACCTAATCCTTCACTATTCTCATCGACTAGTACAATATCATAAAAAAACATCATATACCATGGAACCCCTAATAATTAGCACCTTGATGCATGCCAAACATAATAGGAAATGGTTTGCTATCTTAAATAGTTTATATGGTCATCTTAACCCAAAATATATAATTAATAGTCTCAATATAGATGCTAGACATGTTCTCAAAGCCTACCATATTATCCCCTTGGGAGCTCTTTCATAAACTCTCGAAGTTAACAAAAATCATATGAAAATCATTTTCTCTATAAATTTTTGCATTAATATTCTAAGTAAATACCTTCCATACTCATCTTCCAACAGATTACCAAATTTATTCTTTGAAATTCTGGTTTCTTTCTTAATATTTGATCCAATACCCTCTCCCAGAGTTTTCATGGTATGACTCATAAGATTAATCTCTCAATAGTACAATTTTTCGGAATACAACTGAATATTAAATCAAAGGCACGACTTTAGTAAAAGTTGCAAAGTTGATTCAGACTCTGGAAACGATCTAAATCTCTCACTCGAAGGAGGATGACCCTAAGCAAACTTCTTGTACAAAATCTGTTTGTCTTCAACAGCATATTCGAAGACCTTACCAACAAAATATGAAAAATCCTTTGAGCATGAAAGATATTGATCTAGAAGTTCTCTTTCTGAATTGGGGATATATGCGTGAAACGGGATACTGTAGCAGAATATATGACTGATCAGTGCAAGTCTGATCCTGAACAGATAGGATTTGGGCGAGTATGGATTGTGGTCTTCGAAACGAGCACCAATAGCAATGGTAGAAAGAGATGATTAGAGGACAAGGGTTAGATATTTGTTGGAGAAATAGATGAGAAAAAAAGGTTCAACTCTTAAATTATAAACTTAAGTACTTGTATATAGCCTGACAAATCTTGGTTAGCAAAAGCCTATCCTAACCAAAATGACCAAATATACCCAATCCTAATCCTAGTAAATAAACTAAACCATAATAAACAAACCAATTGTCTAATAAGACCCAATGTCTAGAACAATCCAAGTGGACTAATGATTCAAACTCGAACCGTCTCCACTGGTCCTCCATATGTCTAATAAGACCCCATGTCTTATAACTTTTCTTTGCCCAACATATTTGTTTGTTCAGAATTCTGCGGATACCTGTCTGAAACATAATAACTTTTAATTTGACTTAAATTCTAGTAATTGCTACTTTATTGCATTGTGATGTTTTGCTTTTGTTTGCACGACTGCGGGGTAGTAATATTATTACAAGGATGTTGTTAAATACTCTTCCTTCCTTTTACAGATTGGTAAGGGGAAGGTTCTTGCAGAGGGGAAACACGTGGCTTTGCTTGGTTATGGAGTGATGGTTCAAAATTGCTTGAAGGCCCATTCTCTTCTTGACGCCCTTGGTATCAAGGTGACTGTTGCCAATGCAAGGTTCTGTAAGCCACTTGATATTGAGCTTATACGGAAGTTATGTAGAGAGCATGAGTTTCTGGTCACAGTTGAAGAGGGAACAATTGGAGGCTTCGGTTCACATGTTTCACAATTTCTTGCACTAGATGGTTTGCTCGACAAGGGAGTCAAGGTACATGCTCTCTCTTCAATGGTAACTGAATATTATTAGTTGAAGCTAAACATTAATGGCATATCTAAAGATCAGCCAACTGTAGAAGGACAACAGAAATTCAATTGTTACTTCGTGCAAATAGAACATTTACTACATGCAATAATATATATTATTTTCCTTCTTTAGGGTTCATGATGTTCTTGGTTGAGAACTTTTTTCCCTATCACTCAAACACCCTGGAAACTCTCTTTCTAACGTTTTTTTTTCCTTCGAAAAATGAGAATCTGGTTTGCTGCTGCTTGATGAAACTGGTTTCTTTCTCTGTACTTGCTTTTCAAGAGTATCAAGTCTGTGTAGAAAAATTGCTCTCGTCTCTCACTTTGGTCTACATACTTTCACATATTAGAGATGTAATTAGATTTTAAATGGAGTGGCGCTCATCACATTCTGTGTTCTTTCCAGTGGCGGCCTATTGTACTACCAGACAACTATATAGAGCATGCATCTATAAAAGAACAGTTCGACATTGCGGGCCTCTCTGGTCATCACATCGCCGCGACAGCATTAAGTCTGCTAGGGCGCAACCGTGAAGCCCTTCTATTGCTGCTGTAGAAAGGAATTATTAATTAAGGGACTGATCCAGTAAATAGTTCCATTGCTGATGCTTTCAACTTCTAAGGGGCAAGAGAGGTCTCAGGAAGCTTTTCTCAACCAGTCTGAAATAGAGTATTGGATTCTTGTAAATTCTTTTAATTAAGTTGTCAGTGATAGGGAATATGAGCCGTAGAGAGCATCTGTACATTTGACCAATTCATCGTTTGGTTCGCGGAATCATCGGGTTGGAAAAGGAAAGTGATTACTTTCCTATGTTTGGGTGCAAAAGGAATTGAGAAAGAAAGAAAAATAATTTCCAATGGAAGGAAAATTAGGGAAGAAAGTGATTCCATCAATCCAAGCAATTTTCAAATATCGGAAAGGAAAATCAATAAGAGTTGTAATTTCCCAAAGGAAAGAAAATGTCAAGAAATTAGTTTCCTTTTCCTTCTATTCTGCGAACCAGACCAAACGAGGCCTAAAGGAACACAAAAGTGAGAGAGGAAAAGATATAGAGACAGCGAATATATGAAGGTGTACAGATTGTAAAGTTGGTCTCACATTTCTTTGGATTGGTATGTGACTTTGACATGTTCATGTTTTAGCTTCATTTGAAAACGTTACTAACAAGACTGAAAGGCTGCCTTAATTATTATTATTTTAATTAAACTACTTAGGAAGACTAAAGACTACTTAGGAAGATCAAATGACACCTTTCGTAATTACCTAACTGTTCCTATTAACTTTAATAAACAATTTAGTTAGTAGAGATGTAAGAGTATATTTGGAAAGAATTTTTTTGCGGTGAAGCTTTTAACTTTTTTAATTGTATACTAGTATAGATAAACAAATTGTATTAGTAGAAATTTGTAAGCGCATATTTGAAAAGAAAAGTCTTACAGTGAAGTTCAACTTTTTTTAATATACAGTAATATAGATTAAGGGGCCGGCTACACACACCCCAACCATTTCTAAGGATACCTCACATAACTTAAATGAAAAAATAGATTAATGTTAAAAGACCAATATATCCCAAGGCTTTCTAAGAACATCCCACATAACTTAAATGGAAAAAATAGATTCATGTTAAAAGACCAATATACCCCAAGGCTTTCTAAGAACACCCCACCACAAAAAGAAAAATCTGCGATGAGCACGACAAATACTGGTCGAACGGACAATAGTCTGTTCGACAAGTATTGGTCGAACATGTCTCTTCCGTTCGACAAACACGGGTCGAACAAATTCTGTCACCCTCATTTTTCGTATTTTTCTGTATTTCGTATTTTTACTCGTATCTGGATTTTGGCATGTATTTTTATTTTTCTTAACTTGTGGAATTTCGGTATTTCTCGTATTTTTGGGTTTTGGCATGGCTCGGTTTTATTGAGGATGGTTCGGTTTGGTTCGGTTTTATGTGTTGGAACACCCTAGCCCTATGCTACCCCTCATCCCCACCACAACTCCCCCTCTTTATATTCCCACCTACCACTCTCTCTCCTCATAAACACCATTAATTTCCTTCTTCTTCTTCTTCTTCCTCCACACAACTTCCCAACCCTTAGGCAAGTGCATCTTGCCACTACATGAGGACCCTCTTTTCTTTGTCCATTTGCTAGTTTAGGACATGGAGATCAACATTAGTTCTTGGGTTTTTTATGATTTGGAGTCTCTGTTGATGTAGATCAAAGTTATTGCTATTTTCAGATTTTACATATTTTGATCCATTTTGGTTGGCTTTCTTTGAGTTCTGATGTTTCCATGTGGAAGAGCTTTCAGTTTCACCCAAGATGGAGCCTTGGAAATCCGGATTTGGAGTTCGGATGGTCAAGTTATGAACTGGTGAAGCTTGGGCTCTTCCTTGGTGTTCTTGCTGTTTGGAGAAGACAGTGAGCAGTGTGCAGAGCTGTTTAGCTTACGCACACTGAGCTACGCGCACTCTTTAGTGCTGCGTACGCAGACTTGAGTACGCTTCCTGTTGGAAGCGTGTCTCCTTGAACGTGCGTGACTTTCACGTAGCTGCTTCCTTGAGCGTGCGTGACTTTCACGCAGCTGCTCCCTATAGCGTGCGTGACTTTCACGTACACTGCTCCCTTGAGCGTGCGTGACTTTCACGTAGGCTGCTTCCTTGAGCGTGCGTGACTTTCACGCAGCTGCTTCTGTAGCGTGCGTGACTTTCACACTGCTCCCTTGAGCGTGCGTGACTTTCACGTACACTGCTCCCTTGAGCGTGCGTGACTTTCACGTATACTGCTCCCTTGAGCGTGCGTGACTTTCACGCAGCTGCTCCTGTAGCGTGCGTGACTTTCACGTATACTGCTCCCTTGAGCGTGCGTGACTTTCACGCAGCTGCTCCTGTAGCGTGCGTGACTTTCACGTATACTGCTTCCTTGAGCATGCGTGACTTTTCGTACGCTGCTCCCCTGACCCCTTGTTTAACCCATTGACCCTTGGAGTTTTGGTTTTATTTCTTTAAGCTTGGCTTTTCTATGGCCCTGTATATTGATATTTTATTAGATATTTTATGCCCATTTTATATCCTTACGCCTTTTGTCATGAACTTGATTTTATTTAATATGTTTGGAGTGACTATGGTACATGGCTTGGTATGACAAGGAACTAGCATAACACGACAGTGACCCGTAGTGGTGCACTCCTGACATGACCAACATGACTTGATAGTGGCCCGTGGCGGCGCACTCCTGACTTGACATGACTTGATAACTTAACTTGACCTGTCTTGACACCGTGGGTGGTTCTTTCTTGCTTGCTTGTTAATCCACTTGTCCTGTCTTGCATCATGTCTAGGATGGGACTCCTGAGTACCACGGTCAGGAGTACCTACTAAAATGGATTAAGGTTAATAACTAGAATAACACAGTAGTCATGAAGAGATTGACACAGCTACGGGCAATCCCGTTACCTGGGCGCTCTTGGGATCTGTAGCCTGCCGTCGAGTAGGGCACATTTCCAGCACACCGTCGCGTGTTACACCCTCTAAGTCACCTAAGGGTACAAGTGTCTCCTGGACGATGTACCTACCTGAATTTCAACCCTAATCTTTCGTCCTGGGTAGCCTGGATGGTCTGCAGGGCTTGTGGCTGTGGAACAATCTCACTACATCTTGTTAGTAATTAGGCCTGTGATAACCCTAGTTAGTTAAAGTAGTAAGCCGTAGGATCTGCTTGGCCGTGATTGATTGAATGAGGTATAACCAGTCTAGTCATGTCTTGATCCCATGCAAGGTTGCTTCCTGTCTTGATTTCTTACCTTACTTATCTTGCCGATAAATGGTGGGAAATCAAGCTCTGTTCAGATGAAGGGTTACAACCCCGGTCCTTATTTGGTTTACGGGTTGTAACCTGGCTATCGGAATAGTTCCATGGTTATCTCGTCGTATATCATCCTGACATGTTTTCGTAATTCTAGTTTTAATATTAGATTTTCTGTGCTGATTGCTGGCTTTTGTTCTTATTTCGTGGCCCCCTTGTGGCACTTGCTCTTTCTGGGGTTGACCCAGCTGGTTTTGTGTGGCCAGATTTCGGAGCAGCTCCCGAGGATCTACCAAGCTTCCAGCCCAATGGTGGCGACTAGAAGGAACCCGGGCTACGAGTGGGTTTTCTATTTTGTTTCGCTCACTCTATTGTAAATTTATTCTTTTGAGGCGTTTAGCCGACGAGCACCTGTTAGCTCGATGCACTTTTACTTACTGTCTGCCTACGGGCTGTAAACATGATTAACAAATCCTAAGGTTGATCATGTATGACTTAAACTCTTGCTAGTCCTAACATTTTGTACGACTAGCTTCATGATCAGGTGATATGTAATATTTGGGACGCCTTTTATTGTATATTTAATGATCATACATCTTGTAATTATATTACTTGCTTGAGATTGAGACAATAGGCTTGACCTTAAGAGACTGTTGGCTTGTAGTAAACCCTCATATCTAGACAGCCGTGACCGTATAGTTGAGATGTATTCTATTTCAATATACGTAGCTGGCTATGTCTGCCCCCGCTCTCCAGTATTCTGGTTCTGGGACGTGACAAATTCTATTCGAACATGCCATCTTCTGTTCAACACATTCTGGTCGAACATACACACTATAGTTCGACTGTCGTGGGTCGAACATTCCTTTGTGAGGTCGACAAACCAGGGTCGAACCTATCCGTGAATACACCCAAATTTTTTTTAATTTTTTTTTGTTTCAACAACAGTAGTTTATAGAGTTCGAATCACAAACAGTGATTAAAAACAAAAATAGTGAAGAGTTTGAACTAATTATAGGCGTTCGATTTATGGGTTGTGAAGGGTTTGGAGAGAGGGGTAGGGGGCCGGTTAGGGTTGGAGAAGAGGAGAATCGGTGTGGGGGTGGAGTGAGGTGTGTGGTGTGGGATGTGAAAAATGATAGATTGTATATTTTAATAGGAAGGTATTTTAGTTAAGTGTTGGGGGTACCCTTAGTAATATTCATCATTTAAATTATTTTAATTTGGGTAAACTTAAAACATGGAGGGTCCTTAGAAATGGTTGAGGTGTGTATAGCCGGCCCCTAATTGAAGATATTTTTGTTGTTATAAGAACCCCCACTTATACCCTTACTCAAGTTATAGCGGTCCATTTATTGTTACAAATGGCTTCTCTTAACAGCTTGTTTTCATTTGAAGACCATATTATCTTGGTTTCTTGTCGCTAATAAAATGGTGAATAATGGGAAGGTGGCAAAAGTAATTAATATATAAGAGGAGAGGAAAGTGAGGTTTGCAAGTTACAGCAGTGTTTTAAAAATCGAACTGGTTAGGTCAAATCGGTTCAATTAGTTGGTTCAACTATTGGATTAATCTAAGTGATCCAAGTTTATTTCCTTTCCGACACACTGTTTTTTACAAAAATATGCAGTGGGTTAACATTGATCCGGTCCGAAAAATCTACCGATTCACATGTCACCGGACGGTCCGGTCCGGTTCGATTTTTAAAACACTGGATTATAGCTAGTGTAGTTGCTGTGGATAGGGCTGCAAACGAGCCAAGCCGAGCCAATCTTTTGTAAGCTTGAGCTTGGCTTGACTAGAATTAATCGAGCTCAAGCTTGATAATTTTTTTATTTTAGAGCTTGAGCTTGGCTTGAGCTTGTTTATATTAAGCTTGAGCTTGGCTTGGTTTGAGCTCGAGCTTGGCTTGATAAGCAAGCTTGATTCAAGCTTGATAAACAAGCTCGATAAGCTCATATCAAGCTCATTAAGCTTGATTTCAAGCTTGTTCACCTTTATTTCAAGCTTAATGAGCTCGATTTCAACCTAGTTACGCTTGAATTCAAGTATATGTAACTTTAACAATTTATTTATAAAAAATTAATTAAAAAAGTTCCTTTATATCAATTATTAAGGACATATAAATATATAAAGCACAACCATATTATTATACAAACATACATAAAATTAGAATTTAACAAACAAACGAGTTTCTAAACAAGCTCCTAAACGAGCTTCTAAACGAGCCAGCTCGCAAGCTCATAAACGAGCCAGCTTGCGAGCTCGAACGAGCCGAGTACTTCTGAGCTTGAGCTTGGCTCATTTATTAAACGAGCTCGAAAATGAAGCTTGAGCTCGACTTTTTTACTAAACGAACCGAGCTCAAACGAACTTTTATCGAGCCGAGCTTCCAGCAGCTCGCAGCTTGGCTCATTTGCAGCCCTAGCTGTGGACACCGGAACTCAGAAGTGCTGTTGTATCATGTTCACCAACTGTAGAGCAATTGAATTTCCCAAACAACAATGAATGCGTCATCTGGAATGCACCATCTGCAGTAGGTAAGAAGATTTTTTTTTTCCTGACAAAATGATTGATTATTCTGCGCATGGCAGGGGATCTAGCTGAAATCTCTCTTATGATTTTCTCTTGATGAGTAGTCAGAGTCGTCTTCTTCTCTCTTTCTTCTTTCTTGCATTATTACACTAGCGCTCACTCTGGACTCTGGGCCACTAGCTAGCTAGCTAGCTACTGCTCTTATGGCGGCATGGCCCGTGAAACTGCAGCAGTGCTCGCGAGGATCTCCCACGTCAAGATGGAAAGTCAATCGCCGAATCTGCATCTGATTCTAATCGTAATGAATTTGGCTGCAGCTAGCACGGAGCATGCATGGCCAGCCACATATAAATGTCATACTCAAAGGCCAAGCTACAGACATAATTGTCACACCAATAACTATGGGGGGAGAATCTTAAGCTAGATATGGACATTGATAGGCAATGGAAAATATGTAGATCTTGTTCGCATTACTCAATTCAGCCAGCTGCCAGTCATCTGCAGAAAGTCAATGACGGGCGGAGGTAGGCCAGTGTTTGGAGAAATTAAGCGAATCCTACCTTGAATTATTAGGTGGACCTCTAGATATCATGGCCGGCCTAAGATGTTGCTATACGAGCTAATTTTGGTTGTTCTTTTATCTTTATTGTGGGCTTATCATGAATGATCACCCGCGATTCCAACTATTTGTAGAATCACATTAAGCCTGGAAGGGGTCATTTAAATTCGAAGTCTTGTCTGACTTATCCTGCCACGGCCCTTGACCTTACGTACACGCAATGAATGGAGAGTTAAAAGGACCTACAACCACGCATATCTTAATGTGTTCACCAACCTGTGGGCACCATGATTTGGCTTCCACGTCTTCTTATTGAAATCGAAGCAAAATTCTTGTCGAGTTTGGTTGGAAACATCCGAGTTAGGTTGCTTATTTATACTGGAAATTGTTGAGAAACTCAATTTGGGGGTTAGTTTTTATGAAAAATCCACCCGCAGGATGGGTTTTATGAAATGTCCAGAATTATATATTTCCACGTTAAGTATTCCAAGATTCCTTTTAGATGTTCTGTATTTACAAAATTAATATTATAACTACCCCTCCGCACAAACTCAGATTTGGATTGCGATTCTCGTAGTCTTCTTCTTCTTCTTCTTCACGAGAGATCTGAATTCCATTGCTCTCATCTTCAGCAGAGATCGCAAACATCGTTCGTAGTTCACCATATTTTTTTTTCCAGTCGAACTCCGATTATCGCTCTTCTTCTTCTTCTTCTTCTTCTTCTTCTTCTTTTCCGACAATTAGGTCAATTATTGAGAGAAGATCTCCTTATTCTTTTCCATAAGAGTTAGCATCGTTTTGAAAGAAAAACGAAAACTCTTGAATCTTTATTCATGTCAAATTTTTTTCCACAAAACAAAAAAATAAAAAAATAGGTTTCTGTCAACTGTTCTCCGTCGATATAACACGAAGAATAGTCATTCTCCTGCATTTTAACAAGGAGAGTGCCATTCTCCGTGTAAATTAACACGGAGAATGCCATTCTCCGTGTTACTAACACGGAGAATGGCATTATCCTGTGTTTTAACATTTGAATGACCATTCTTCGTGTCATTTAACATGGAGAATGACCATTCTCCGTATAATTTTACACGGAGAGTGATCATTCTCCTACGTTTTAACACTGTGAATGACCATTCTCCGTATAAATTAACACTGTGAATGACCATTCTTCGTGTAAATTAACACGGAGAATGATGTTCTCCGTGTTTCTAGCACGGAGAATGGTCATTCTCCTGTATTTTAATACTGGAATGACCATTCTCCGTGCTAAATTACACGAAGAATGGCCATTCTCCGTGTAAATTAAGACGAGAAATGGCCATTTTTCGTGTAATTTAGCACGGAGAATGGCCATTCTCCGTGTAAATTAAGACGGAGAATGCCATTCTCAGTGTTACTAACACAGAGAATGGCCATTCTCCGTGCTAATTAAGACGGAGAATGGCCATTCTCCGTGTAATTTAGCACGGAGAATGACCATTCTCCGTGTAAATGAAGACGGAGAATGCCATTCTCCGTGTTACTAACACAGAGAATGACCATTCTCCGTGCTAATTAAGACGGAGAATGACCATTCTTTGTGTAATTTAGCACGGAGAACGGCCATTCTCCGTGTAAATTAAGACGGAGAATGCCATTCTCCATGTTACTAACACAGAGAATGGCCATTCTCCGTGCTAATTAAGACGAAGAATGCCGTTCTCCGTGTTACTAACACAAAGAATGGCCACCCTCATGCGAAATTAACATTCTTCGTGTTCTAACACGGAGAATGACCATTCTCCTATATTTTATGGTCAGTTGAAACTTTGGAGGGCCATAACTTTTGACTGGGAGGTCGAAACGAGGCCTGGTTTGTCGCAAAAATGAGGGTATCTTCGAGGAGCCTGAGATTAACAGCTTTTTCGTTAGTCGGCCTTCCAAAATTTTAGAATCGCAAAAAATGATGTTTGGACCTCCGTTTTAGCAGTTTTGCCGTTTGTCTCGGTCTTTCCAAAATTTTTCGAGGAGTTTTTGAAGATTTTTGAGGAGAAAACCTAGATTCGAAAGTGAGCAGCGTATGGAAGAAGATGAAATATCGAAACGTTTTTTTAGAGTAGTTTCGTGGGTGTTTTCAATAAATTAGAAGGAGGATAAAAAGGTCATTCGAGACCCTCTTTATATATTTTTTGCTAATTCTGGGCACGCAATGAAATATTATTGCGCGGTGGGTTTTTCATAAAACTTTTTTGTTTTTTGAGCATTTCATAAATTTTAAGGAAAAAAACATGCGCGCGGATGCATTGCTTGGAATCCATCATGCAGAAATGAGTAATGCTATTCGTACCTCCAAATTGTTCCTCCAATACGTCCCTCCTTATGTGGCAGCTGACGTGTCATGTTAAATAATATTATGTGTCATCTGACATAGCCGATAACATGATAAATTTTAACCCAAAAAGTTAATTATCCAATTTTGTCCATGTTAATTTAATGTTAATATTAATTAATGTTAATTTAATATTAATATTAATTATAATATTAATATAATATTAATTAATATTAATTAATGTTAATATTAATGTTAATGTTGATTTTAATGTTAATGTTAATGTTAATGTTAATGTTAATATTAATATTATTGTTAATGTTAACGTTAATATTAATTTTAATGTTAATGTTAACATTAATTTTATTGTTAATTTTATGTTAATGTTAATTTTAATTTTAAAATTTGCCACGTCAGCTGCCACATCAACATGCCACGTCAGCTGCCACGTAAGGAAGGACGGTTTGGAGGTACAAATTGGAGGGACAAATAGTATTATTCTGCAGAAATTATTTAAGATTTATAGATACATGCAGGTAGGGGTGAGTATTCGAGTTAATCTGTTCCAACCGAACCGATTTATCCAAAACCGAATAAACCAAAATCGGGAAAATGAAAATCGAACCGAACTGCTTAGAGCCAGAACCTAATCAAACAGAACCGATTAAATTCGGTCGGTTTATTCGGTTACAATCGGTTTATTCGGTTTTTTTAATTATAATGGGTTTGACCTAAAATTGGGCTTCCTATTTAAAAATAAGGACCTTTTTTTTGTTAAAACCAACCTAAACACCAGAGAGCGAACAAAGAAGAAAACTGTAAATAAAAAATGCAAGTCTTCTGTCATCCAGGTTTTTTTTGGTTCAAACCAACATGAACACCAGTGAGAGAACAAAGAACAAAAAACTGTACAAATTTTAAATTTCAAGTCTTCTGTCATCCATTTTACATACTGAACTTTACAAATTTCAAGTTCTTTGTGACAATAATACAAAATCATTTGACCAAATAATGACCCAAGAATACAATATCTTCTAGATTACATTACGGATTGAACTTGACATAGTTGACCAAGAATACAAATGAAGAAATTGAGAGACATATTTGACCAAATAATACAATATCATACAATCCAAATTATACAATCAAATCAAGGAAAACAACAGAAAATCAAGTAATGATTCTAATGAACACTTCTTGCATTCTTGCAGACTTGTACACCCTGAAGGGAGCTAATTCTTGTAGACTTCAAACTCCAAAATCATCATATACAACCTGGAATTCTGGAAATCCTTATGAATATATGAGTTTAGAGTGAAACAATGCCAGCCAATGAACAAAATCATCATATCACAAGAAAGATATAGCTTTAGTACTTTTCTCAATAGGTATAACAAGAAAGATATACCTTTAGTTGTCTGAGAATAAGAGAATGCATCGTCCTGTAACATGTAACCTTTAAAATAACCCAATATAAGACAAGAATCTGATTGGCAATTTGTATCCCATTGCTAATACAAAACCCACATTTTCAAGCATAAACACTAAACATATCCACATGCATATTATCATCTGCACAGATAGACAAGTCACAAGTGGGTTTGAAAAATAAAAGCTCACATTGGCAATTTGTAGTAGTTGTCCTCTACTTAACAAATGCCTTATCATCGCAAATTTCTCCACATATGTGTTAGTAATTTATAATGAAATAAATAACTGTAATATAAAGTGCACAAATTACATATAAAGTGCAGTTATAAACATACAAAATGTAGTCTGCAGTGCACTCACTGCACTGTATAGTATATAGTGCACAAATAACATATAAAGTGCATCCAGCATCATTAATCTAAATCATAAACCAAAGGTCCAGTGCACATTGCACAATGCATATTAGGATCCAGCATCATTAATCCAAAACATAAACCAAAGATCCAGATTCCAAAAACTAACTCTTCAAACTTTGCTCGAAGTTGAGTCCATCGTACTCAATTGACTTAAATCTATACAAGTATGGGAAAAAAAATAATCAATACAAGTAATGAAGTAAAAACTTTAAAAACAACAATATGCAACAAAACTGATTAAGTAAAATGTTACCTCTTTCAAGTTTATCTAGTGATTCCAAATTCTCTTCAAGATTAGTAACAATAGACTACTTGAACCAGTCCTAAACCAATCTTGAGAACAAATAAGACCCTGAGCAATCTTAGGTGTCAAAGAACTTCTAAATGCATCAAGGACCCGACCACCGGTACTAAATGCACTCTCCGAAGCTACCATAGATATTGTAATAGCCAAGACATCACGAACCATTCTTGAAAGAATAAGAGAACGAGGAGAGTTGATCTTCCACCAACCCAAGACTTCGATGGGCTCGAGAAGATAACGATCTAATTCAGATTTATTATCACAACCACCATATTTAATTTTATGATTTTTATATTGAGCCTTCATCATACTTTTTAATTTAAAGATTGGACGATCTTGGATGATAGAAGATTCAGTCATTTCATTAGTTGTAAAAGCCACTATCGGTGTACACAATTTTTTGTACTCTTCAAACATGGAGTAAGCAACCATTTTTTATCTTTCCTATCATGGTGTCACCCTTTGGTTGACCATAGAGTTGATATAACCACCATTCCAAATATGCAAAATTTTGCCTTGGATCAAAAAGTGGTGCAATGAAGACAACCATATTCATCTTCTCGACGTCTCTCCAATACTTGTCATATTTCTCTCGCATTTTATTCGTCATAATAGACAACTCGAAGTCATCATTACACTTAGCATTCTTCAAAAGAAAATTAATGGATGCAATCTCTTCCAAGAACTTGTTTGAAGTGACATACAAAGAGCCCGAAACATGTAAAATAATTTCATAAAAATGTTCTTAAAACGTACACAACCTTCTCACATTGATCCAATCCTCTTCGGATGGAAACAAATTCTCCCCCTCAAGTTCTCGCCTGAATAAAATATCTTCATCTTGGAATCTCTCAAAGGCACTTTGAAATCTTTGAGCCGTATCCAACATGACATATGTTGAATTCCAACGAGTGCTTACATCTAGACACAATAGTTTTTTGCTTTCAATTTTTTTGATTTGAGCACAATCTTTAAACTTTTGAAAGCGAGAAGGAGATTGTCTCACATAACTAATAGCTCTCCGGATACGTGCAACTGAAGAAGACATCATTTTTAGCCCGTCTATCACAACAAGGTTGATGATATGTGCAATGCAACACACATATAAATACTTACAGTGACGAATAATATTTTTCCGCTGTGAGAACTTTTTGCTTAGATAAGCAATAGCAACGTCATTAGAGCTAGCATTGTCAACGGTGATTGTGAAAATCTTGTCAATGTCCCACTCCATCAAATATGACTCAATATCCCTCCCGATAGCCTCGCCTTTATGACTAGCAATTGGACAAAAGTTGATAATTTTTTTCTGTAATTTCCAATCGTCATGAATGTAATGTGCCATAAAAAACATATAGTTAATTTTTTGAATGGAAGTCCCTATGTCTGTCGTAAGATAAACTTTTTGATTGTACTCCTTGAAATAAGCCTTCAACTTAGTCTTCTCACTAGTGTAAAGATTGAAATAATCTCGAGCAACGGTCCATCTCGACGGTGCACTAAACATCGGACATGCAACTGAAATAAAGCGTTTGAAGCCCTCACCCTCAACAAACCAAAACGGAAGCTCATCGACTATTAATATATAAGATAAGGCCTTCCTTACGTCTTCTTGATTAAATTGCCAACTAGTTGGAGTTGACTTGCCTTTTCCTAGACATTGCATATTCAATATTGATTGAGAAGGACCTTTGTGCTTTAGATTAAGGGGACATATAAGCCAATGATTCCTGACTGAGGTCGTCCCATTAATTACGGAGTCATAATAATACTAATTTTTTGCAGAAGTTACACTCTGCTTTAGTGTTCCCATTCTCAAGAAATTGTTTATATCAGCCTAATAAGGAGCCCTTCTTTTACCTATACGCTTGTTTTTTGTCTTGAGTTTACAAATAGTCAGTTGCCTGCCATGAAAAGGATACTAGCAAAATTGCAAGAAAGTTGCAATCATAACCACATTTAAAAATGATGACACTGCATTAAAAGAAAGCATTTAAATGCCACAAGAACTCAAAATAGGAAACAAAAATTTCCCAGAGTATCAACTTGGTTTGACAATATCCAACAGTGAAAAACCAACACCCTAAGACTACCAAAATTAAAGAGCCTGAGAAATTTAGTCAAACAGACTGAAGCACAAACAGTGAAGTTGATTGGTTTGACAATATCCAACAGTTGACGACAACAAAGTAACAAACATATACAATTCTTAAAAATCATAGTTAGCTATTCAGCTGCCATGTCCTTTTGAAATATTAAATTTATTGAGATTCAACCAAATTAGAAATCCCTTAAATGCGAGCTTTTCTCATACTATTGAAATTGCAGTTCGAATTTAGAAAGACACCACATGTACTATGTTGTAGAAACACAACAAAATTGTGTCCGTACCTATATCATGTCTCTATTAGTATAACCTATACTTATATTCCTATTTGTATTTGTGTAACATAGTTAACTCTTCTACCGTGTTAATAATGTCTGCATTTGTATATGGTATCTTTGTGACATAGACACCAACTAACGAATGTATATAAAGGGTTAGACTCGACAAATATAAAGACAGACATGAGCAAGATAATATATTTAATTTCTTTCCTTGTCAAATGGATTTGCTGTAGAACATTATAAACATGAAGCAAAAAAGTAGAGTAAATTGAAGGACTCACTTGATTGAAGCATCCTTAGTATCTTATTATGGAGACGGACTGCACATTCTGAATCTTGTAGCTCTAGAGATTTTCCAGGTCGGCCGCGGCGGTCTTGTTCTTATCGATCGCATGCGCGGCGGCCTCGAGCTTGTCCTGGAGGGCGGCGAGGAGCGTGAGGTCCTCTTTGAAGCGGTCGGAGAACGAAACAGTACAATAAGACAATTGGTATTAAACCAAAATTTATACAAATCAGACACATAACTGTTCTAAACTGAAACTGCTGCTCGAAAATTGTCTTATATGGTGTTGAACAATGTAAATATATGTGAATTTAATACACTTCCTTTACGTTCTAATAAGATAGAACAATTCTTATTATATGCACAAAGCAAATGTTTACTTAGTTATCCAAGCCAAATGGAAATTTACATATTATCTTCAGAAAAAAAATTCAGAATGACATAAAGATAAAGCAGTAACATAAAAAACATGCCAGAGATAGGAAAATTCAGTTAAAACCTACTATAATAGAGATAGGGAAATTCAGTTATCCATAGTTTGTTTCATCAGCAAGCAATTCAACATACGACAACAATGCACCTAGGGAACTCAATGTATGCTCAAAATCCAAAAGCAAATCTCGTACTGGTTCAATCGGACCTCTAACAATCCTACCAAGATCCTACACCAGATCTCTTGACTTGAACTCAGATTTCTTTCTCTCGGTTAAAAGGACACCACATCTATCCAGGGCGTTGCAAATAAGTGGGGGATAAGTGGGGGACTCACGTCGAGGACGCGGTGGAGGAAGAGGAGGATGCTAGCGGAGTTGCAGTTCTGGCGGGAGGCGGTCATGAGATAGACGTTGTTGTGCTGGATGAACATGTTTACTACAACAAAAAAATCCTTTGAGTTTCTTATACAATTTGCTCCATACTATAACAAAAAAGGCCCAAAGCACTGCTGATATCAATTCCATTATCATTCAAAGCTTTCAGACTACAAATGGAAAGGAAAATCACTTTGTGTCAGCCAATGTAGAAGTTACAGAAATTTCAATTCATTAAAGATTTCTAGTTTCCTTTGAGTTTCTTATACAATTGCTTCATACTTTGTTATTATCTAATGGGAATCGGTAAACTTTAGCCCTTATAAGGGGTGTGTGTGTATTCAGTTGCTTTTGATTTCCTTGTACAAATTGCTCCATTTTGTATCCTTATTGGTCAAAATTGAGAGTTATATAGGCAATATATACTAGTACAAACCCAGGTAAGTATAATAGACACATAATAGAGGAGATGAATCATGTACATGGACACCCACCTTATGAGTACTGAACTTAGGACGCGTATCAATTGGTACATAATATGGTAGCTATAGAATAAAGATGGAGAACCACTGACTGATATCCTAGTTATTAACACAGGCAATAAAACAAGAACTATGAAAAGAAAAAGATAACCAATATACTCAAGAAAGCCTAAAAATCTGCACATTATTTTACCTGGAGTGATTGACCAAAATTAAAAGGAGATCGAATCTTTCCATAGTGCTGACATGAGATTTTCAGCAACGAAAGGAGCAGTCTCAACGACTGTCCATTCCTCGCATCAGTTATGGAAGACCCACAGCTTGTGATCTTCTCAGCCATGCATTTGTTAACATCCTTTGCTGAAGCATTTCCACCAACAAGCGGACCAGGAAAGGACTGCTGACATAAAGCATGGAAGTAACTGTCGCCGCCACCCGCGCTACTTAAAGCTCCGACTTTATCCATCACAACTTCAGCTAAGCTGAGAATTGAAATTGTCCCTCTAGCAGTATCCTTCATATTTTTTTTTTTGCAGAAACAAAATGATTTGTTAACATTTCAATAGAGACAACAGAATTGAAATATCACATAGACCCCCACCTGGCTATCGTCTTTCAAGATTAAGAGCTTCCTTCCGAATCCGAAAGTAACCAAAGCATGTGACGGACGTCCAGCCAACGATCTACCCACGTTGGGATACGAAAAGTGGGAGTTGGATGCAGTTGCATTCTGGAACTGCTGTTCAGAATAACCGACCATATTTTGATCCCCATAGCAGCCACGAGATACGTGTGCCTGCCAATTCTGCTCCGGTTTTGGATGAACGAACTGTCGAAACCTGTCAGCACCTTCACTTTCGTGGTAACCGCGAAAAGCACTATATTGGTCCGTATAGTTTGCGGACCGCACATCTGGACTGTGAATGCCTTCCTGCCCTGCGACGGAGGAGGTATCAGGCTGCCACACATTCTGTCGATGCGCATACGTGTAACTCTTGCCCGAACCGACGACTACTTGACTCGACCGATCGTCTACGATATCTGCGGAGCTCTGCACGGCCTGATTGTACGACTCCAGCATGCGCCATTGCTGGGTGTCGGTGTCGTAGTTCCACTCGGGGTACTGGGGGTCGAACAACATATTGGGAGGGTAGTAGCCATTGCTGGCGCTTGTTTCGGAATCCTCGGCCGCCGGAACAGTCGAGATCTGCGATCGTCGGATCGAAGAGATTAAACATAGGGAAGAGGAAAAATTAACGGAGGGAGGGGAGGGGGTAGAAAATTAGGGTTAGGTTTTGGGACGGACCGAAGGAGTCGTCGAGGCCGAAGTCGTGGCGGATGATCCAGCCCTTGCTGGTACCGAGGATGATGACGTCGTTGTCAGAGGCCATGAAGGCGATGGTGCCACTCCCCCTGGAGGCGTTGCACTCGAGGGGGTCGACGGAGAAGAGGGCGCCGGAGGTCCCGCCGGAGTCCATGGCGGAGGGGATCGGACGGATGGATCGGTGGAGAAACCCTATGTAACACCCAGTTTTCTAAAATAAAGGTAATTTTTGAAATTTTATGTTTAATTTATTTAATTATGATATTTAAATAATAATATGATTTCTGGTAATTTTTAATCATTTTAAAACTATTTAAATATTCTGACTTGTGATTTTGATGTGCAGCTAGTAAAACCGTAGAGACTGTCTGCCCTAGAGCCTAACCATGTGATTTTGAATATCTAATTATCATTTTTAGCCTAGGGGTAATTTGGTCATTTTGACTTATTAGAATTATTTATTTATTGGATTGACGATTGTTGATTTGACTTTTACTAGTTGTGACTTAAGAGACTAACCTAGATGTTGACTCTAGTTAAGGTGACTTGATTAGCATGGTGAGACCCTAGTCTAACTTAAGTCAATCTAAGTTAGTCATGTAGGAATCAAGACTTGGATAGAAGGCTTAGTGATTTAGACCATAGGCTTGATACTTAAAATTTGGTTCCATGACTAGTACAAATAGGTCCATGTTTGCCATGAATTATAAAAGAACAGAACAATTATATCGGAGGACTGGACTTTTACTTCACAATACAAACTCGCTTGTACAAAGAAAGCCTAGGGACAAAAACCTAGGTATAGCAATCTAAGTACAATTGTTTATTTTAGATTCTGGGGGGTGACGGTAGAGGCTCGGGAAAGCGACGACAGCTCTGCCTTACTTCTTGGACGATCGGATGCAGCCTTGGCTCTGGGAAAGAAATGCTCTCAGGTTGTCCTCTGTGTGTGCCTTTGTCTCTCTGCACTCTCTCTTCAAGTCTCTCCAGGTGCTCTAGTGCTCTAGCAAAAAAGTCCTCCTTTGCAAGGGAATGGCACCTTGCTATTTATAGGAGTGGGATACGATTATTAGGGTTTGCAATAATTGCCTCCTTGAGAAGTCGACGGTTAGAGATTAATTAATCTGGGCCATTAATTCTGATTGTAGCAAATCTAGGCAATTAATGTGGATTACATCAAATCTCCGTGGGCAATTAATGATGATTGCCATAAATCTTCATGATTTGTTATGCCAAGCTCGGATCTCCTGCCACGTGTTCAATTTGCATGATTACAAATGATCTGATTTGATTCCATTAATTATGAGGATGGCACTAAACCTGGTTATTAGGATTTGTTGATGAATCTTGATCAATTTGATGCCATGTGTCCCATTATTATTATGCTGCTAGCTGTAGGGACACGGGAAAAACTAATCTTCTGCCACGTGTCTTAACCGCGAGCCGCATGAGGATTGTTCTCTACTGAGCCGCATAAGACTGGCCACGTATGGAAATGATCTGAGCCGCATGAGCGTAGGCGACCGCATGATGGGTGGCTTCTCAGTAAGTCGCATAAAGATAGTCTTCGTGAGCCGCATAGGGTGGACTCTGCCTGAGCCGCATGCGGTGGTCTCTCTCTGAGCCGCATGGGGTGGCCTCTGCCTGAGCCGCATGGGGTGGCCTCTGCATGAGCCGCATGCGACTGTCCACGTGTCAAGGCCGCATGAAGGATTTTGGAGTTTGATGGACCGTGTCAGAGATTTTCTTTGTTTCCATAGGAGTCTACCATTATGACAAAGCCATTATTGCAGTTTTATGTCAGAGCCGTCAGTTCTTATTTACGTCAGAGCATTAAATAGGGCCTTTGCTTAATGGACAATTATAGAAGCGAACCGCAGAAGGCCACGTGGTGTTGCTTGAGCCGCATGTCCAAGTTGGTGACTTTTGAACCGCATGATGCTCTTGAGCCGCATGAAGCTCGTCTGTTTTTGAACTGCATGGGTTTTCCTGTTCTGAGCCGTATGGGCAATCATGTTCTTTTTCCATGCTTCTACAGTCCATATCCCATTAGACTCAACCCTAACCCTAACTATCACTTTATGACCAGCCACCTAGGGCTATTTCCCCTATAAATAATCTCTTTATTTATTGTTCTTGCCTCTTTATTGAGATTTCAACATTTTGGAGAAAGAGGTAATGTCATTTCTTTCCCAATCCCTAGATCCTTTATTTTAATTCCTTTTTAATCCTAGTCTTTTGCATTAGGTTCTAATTTCTATATGTTTAATATTTCTGGAGGTTAATCTCAGTTTTGGGTTCATTTGGAGCAATTGGCCATCAAGAAGAATACCCCCCATTTGGAGCTTTTTTATGCTTTTTGCACCTATAGGTAAAACTCCACAAATTAATCTAAATTTTTGTTTTCTTTCCATTTAGGGCTAGATCTAGGAGTCCCCTAGCTGTCCCTAGAATTTGGGTGAATTTCGTGTCCATTTGGTGTCCGTATCGGACACATGTCATAGTGTATTGCTAAGTGTTTGATGAATTGCTTGAATGGATTAAAACATTATAATTTCGAAAACTAATTTCATAGATTTGTAGCCCTATATGTGTTCTTTAAATTTGTGTCCTACTGAGCACATTTCTGGACACGTTTCGTGTCCAAATTTAGACACACATGTACGCACGAGGCCCCGGTGCGCTGCCCTGCTGCTCGGGTGTCCTAGCGGACACGACACAGCGACTCAGGTCACAAAATTTGGTGGACACGTTCTCCTAGTGACTGAAATGACACCTACAAAGTTTCATGGGTTCTCATTTAGTGTGCACGAAGAAAATCGACTTGCACTGGTCGTAGCCTGACACGATCGCGTACGAGAATTGCGTAAGATACGCGTCTCGTGCACGCGACATGATCCACGTGGACACTGTGCTGGCTGTGGGACACACTCTCCTAGTCCTAGCGAACACATAGACACGTGCACGAGGTGTCTAATGTAGTGAATCGTGTCCACGAGAGCTTGATATGGCTGCACGAGCCCGCCTGTGCACACAGTCTGACACAACCTGTTTTGCACGATTTGGCACTTCGTATCCAATGTCTGGACACGAGTACACTCCTGGGACACGTACACGTGTGGGGGATTAATTAACAACCCTTAAATTAGTATATTATCATGTTTTGAATTCAAAATTCGATTCCTATTTTATCACTGATACTCAAGTTCCAGTTGGGTTTTTTTTAGTTTAATTTCCTATTTGAGCTGAATGCGAATGTTAAGTTCATGAGTTAACTATATGTGCATGTGTAATAAGTACTGCTATGATTAGGTATTTACTAGTATTAAAAATTTTGGATTCGAAATGGATTTTCTAATGGGGTTGGACTGAAACAGTCGACTGATACATATGTTCACTGTTATTGAATGTCAACTGAACTTTAATTTCTGATTTCCTGAGATTTGTTTACACATTACTGAATTCCCTAAACTGAATACACACACATTCCTGAGATACACTCTACCAATTTCTGAACACATTTGTTCAGACCACTATTCCTTGTCCAGGCTAGTAGGAGAGTCTTGGACTCGAGTTGGATTTCCTTGGTAATATGTTGTTCAGTCTTAGGAAGTTGCTACCTGTAGCATTTGGTCCAGTCTTGAACATTGATCTACACATCTGAACTTTATTGGGTCCAGCATTGGTTCAGTTCCTATTTGCCACACTCACTAATTTGAACTCTCATATACACTATTTTGAACTGTCACTGCTAGCTGTTATTGCAATGCATTCACTAAATCCTGTCACATTTGCCACTGATTTTAGTGTCTACACACACACAAAAAACTGATTTTTGAGCACTGTACAGTTGATGAACCTGAGATTGGTTTGATATGTTATTTCTGAGAATTCCTGAAATGCTAATTCATGACATATGTTAATTCCTATACATTGTATTGATTCATGGGGGTTGATGATTCAAATTTTGATTTGGGATTTAGATGGGGATTCGAATTGGTGTTGGAGATGATGAAATGTTAAACTGTCAATGTGAATCTATGTTTCACTTCCTGTTTTCAGGTTGTATACTATTCCTATTCCTATGTGACACTACACCATGTATACTCTCACACCCTCTTGACACTCTCACACACACACATGCTCACATGTACACACACACATGAACACAAATGCATGTTTCCTTTACTGTCAACTCCTATTCCCGCATGATACTGTCATACAGGTCCTTAAAACCTGAGAACAGGGTTAGTTGGTATATGAGAACAGCTAGTTAGGTTTGATTATTATTTGAACTGTCACTAGTTTCACATGTTAGCTTATTCACCTCACTGTTTTTCCTATTTCCTGCTCACACACACACACAGGTATCTATATGCTCTACACACTCTCATGAAACTTTGCTCACACTTTTAACACATACACACAGGAAATACATGTACACAACACATTGCCTTTTTCCTGTCCTTCTATGTATGTGTATATACATACATATATATATATATATATATATTTTATATATATATATATATATATATATATATATATATATATATATATATATATATATATATATATATATATATATATATATGGGTGATACATATATTATCATGTATCCCATATATTATAATGTATGTATTATATTATTTTAGATATATATGTTAATATGTGTATATGTAGATATGTGTTTGCTATAGGTAATATAGCCTATGGGCCTATAGCCTAGGGCTCATTACCTATAAGTGTGGCTTGAATGCCAATATAGGGTATAGTTGGCTTGTATAGCCTAGATGTGATGTGTGCTTACTAGAATAGACTAGTTGGGCCTAGTGAGACTTGTCTGGCTTAGGTTTAACCTAATTTGACTAGTCTAGTTGACTAGAGTTGACCGAGAGTTGACTTTAGTCTAGATTGACCTAGATTCATATAGAATGCATTGTAATGCATCTTATTATCATTTTAGACTTATAGTGACTTGTACTGTTCTATAGGAGACAGGCAACACTCCTTGGACAGTAGATACTCTACAGATACTCAGGATACAGGAGAGTACATTCTCTGACCGTTTCATACTTGTCTGGATTTACATTCTTGCTCTAGATGACTGTACTTGATGCTGACACGATTGTATCACGGATTGGTACTATATGGATCTTCTTTTGAGATGTTATCTCCTTGTATTCACTAAATACATATTGTGATGTGTGCTTCACTTACATATTGTATTTATTGAATACCCTTATCCTTATATACTCATTGTACATATTGTACTCTCATTATCATATGAGTCCCATGGATAGACCATTGTATAACTATTGTATAACATTGTACATCTATTGTATAACATTGTACACTATTGTATAAGATAACGTAACTGGAGTGGATCCTTGTGTATTGATTGGAGAGAGGGAGTAGAATTGGTTATGTAATCAAATCCTATTGTACAACATTGTATAACTATTGTATATGTTCATTGTGCACTCACGTACAATGGAGTTACCATCGCATTGTCCTAAACCGTTTATATAACAATATTGTACTCTAAATCACATATTGCTTACAGTTCTTACTTATCATATATAGATATTTTCTATTATCAAATCTCTGCTGTTTTTTATATATATTCTTCTTTCAGCGTTTCCTGTATCTTACTCTATTGCATGCTTTATATTTCCTATCTTGATATGAACTGCGTGAGATTTTTTGTGCTCACTCCCGTCCTGACTGGACCTGTTAAAAATTTTACAGAGAATGATGAGGCCCCGGTGTCTTCCCATTATGGTGCAGCCGTAGACAACACTTGTGACTTGGACCCACCTGCAGTAGAGGATCTACCACCAGTGGTTTAGACTGCTAGCTTAGACTCTTATCTTGTCTTTCTCATTGATACATTATTGTATATATAATAGGAGTTTATTTTATCTGATGTTTATGGAAATGTTATCTTAGACACTTAGACTTCTATCTGATTGTATCTCTGTGGATTCATTTCGTTCCATATCTATCTGTCTCTTTATCGTATTATACCTTAGATGTGATTGAGACTGTGTTGCTATGTCATCTCCGTTCGGAGTGTATATACTGTACAGGTACCTTTATATTGTTAGATGATTGACCTAGGACAGCGTTCTACCGCCGACACTGCGGCGTAGGCTGGGCGTATTCTCCTCTCGTGCCCTTACTCTAGGGTGCGGGTCGTGACACGTTTTTAGTGGTGGCCCATGCAGGTCGAGTTTATGTAGTGTTATTGAACTAGAGTATCACTACAGCCTGCAGTAGGATCATGATATTTTGAGGGTACTCAATCACACTAGAAAAAACTCTTAATCAGATTCCTTTTGTCTAAATTTGCTGCTTTTTGTTTTCCCTTGAATATAAACTGTCCTCCTTTGATTTTTTGCTTCATTCTCAGTAATTGCTTCTTGTTTTGATCTGTCTTCATGATGGTTGTGGAGACACGATCTCATCGCTCCGGTTCGGGGGATACTATCGAGAGGCTGGCCACCTCTCGTCCTGTTCATCAGGGCTTCGAGACTGCAGCTCCTGTTGTGCCGACTCAGGTTGGCATTTCTGCTACATTGGAGGTGCACCTTCGCCTGTACAGAGACCTTTTTCCGTCATTCCCGATTTCTCTCAGCAGGAGAGGTACCTGCAGCACCAGCAGCAGGCCAGAGGAAACCAGCGAGGGCGAGCTTCGCAAGGACAGTCGAGGATGCACAGGCCATTGGAGATCTTGCTGCAGGATTCCGATCTTCTCGATTCTATTTCCACAATTTCCTCTTATAACTATCTTGAAATTCGATTCCATCTGCTCCTTATTGACTGATCAATTTGTTCTGTTGTTCTTGTGTTACGTTATTTTTCTTCTGAGAAAATCATATGGGCTAGGTCACCTCAATCATGGGATCTAGAATCTTCGATAGTCGTGTTAGCTGGCATAGTGAGGACATATAGTCAGATTTTGGACGTAATTCTCGGGTGTAGGAATTTAAGGTTTTTGCCGTCGTATACGACAATGCAGAAATTTTAAATACCATGAACCTAGAGGTATGTACATTAGTCAAGGACTCTGTGATTATCGTAGCCTTGCTCACTAGCATGACGAAGACTCCGAGTAACATAATTTTGGACAGACGCATATGATTATCAGATTGTATCTTGAAGGTTTTTGAACATCATACCCTTCTGTTGTTGTAAATAACTTAGGAGTAGGGATATTTTAGTTTTGTAGAGCTTATTCATAGGTAGTTCCTTCATAGTATAATGATATGATGACTTGTAGAGTGTCTGTACCCTAGAGGTCATAGTTAGTATTGGTGTTAGAATAGTAACCCATTGCAGATAATTCTCCTGTTATCTATAATACCAACCAGTTTACATATAGGATATTAGTATGCCATACAACCTTGATGATTTATTATTGTTTTCCTTTACCCTTCCAGTGAGGCACCCATGACCAGAGCCTGCCCTTGAGTATAGTTGTAGTTTCACCTAAGACTGAGAGTTTTATATATATAGATAGATTGCAAATGATATACTTAGGATATATGTAATGGGTTGTTGTTCCTGAGCTTACGTATATGTGGTATTTGGGATTTGTGTGCTTAGATTTTGGGTATCTAGTTATGGGTGACTTGATAGGATTTGGAAAGTTAAAAGTTAGTCTATTATAGAGTTTTCTTTTGCTAATTTCTAGTTGCCAACACTTAGATAGCTAGCATAGGTAAAATCCTAAGAAGTTGACCAATTGTTGACCCAGTGCTTGGATGTGGACAAATTTACTAGTTGATGACTAGTGGTTTATCCTTGACTATGTTTGACCTAAAGGTAGTACTACCATCTTAATTTCGAGGATAAATTTTTTTTAAGGTGGGTAGACTTGTAACACCCAGTTTTCTAAAATGAGGGTAATTTTTAAAATTTTGTGTTTAATTTATTTAATTATGATATTTAAATAATAATATAATTTCTGTTAATTTTTAATCATTTTAAAACTATTTAAATATCCTGACTTGTGATTTTGATGTGCAGCTAGTGAAACCGTAAAGACTGTCTGCCCTAGAGCCCAACCATGTGATTTTGAATATCTAATTATCATTTTTAGCCTAGGAATAATTTGGTCATTTTGACTTATTAGAATTATTTATTTATTGGATTGACGATTGTTGATTTGACTTTTACTAGTTGTGACTTAAGAGACTAACCTAGATGTTGACTCTAGTTAAGGTGACTTGATTAGCATGGTGAGACCCTAGTCTAACTTAAGTCAATCTAAGTTAGTCATGTAGGAACCAAGACTTGGATAGAAGGCTTAGTGATTTGGATCATAGGCTTGATACTTAAAATTTAGTTCCATGACTAGTGCAAATAAGTCCATAGCCCATTAGACTCAACCCTAACCCTAACTATCACTTTATGACCAGCCACCTAGGGCTATTCCCCCTATAAATAATCTCTTCATTTATTGTTCTTGCCTCTTTATTGAGATTTCAACATTTTGGAGAAAGAGGTAATGTCATTTCTTTCCCAATCCCTAGATCCTTTATTTTAATTCCTTTTTAATCCTAGTCTTTTGCATTAGGTTCTAATTTCTGTATGTTTAATATTTCTGGAGGTTAATCTCAGTTTTGGGTTCATTTAGAGCAATTAGCCATCAAGAAGAACACCCCCCATTTGGAGCTTTTTTATGCTTTTTGCACCTATAGGTAAAACTCCACAAATTGATCTAAATTTCTATTTTTTTGCATTTAGGGCTAGATCTAGGAGTCCCCTAGCTGTCCCTAGAATTTGGGTGAATTTCGTGTCCATTTGGTGTCCGTATAGGACACGTGTCATAGTGTATTGCTAAGTGTTTGATGAATTTGTAACGCCCCAGTCCCAAAATCATATAGGACTAAGTACGCAAACATGCCAGCTGTAGATATACAAAAAATACTCCAATATACAGAATTCTCGTATAAATACATAAGCTGTAAAATGTAGAGAACCAAGACATGCTAAATCTCATCCACAAATATATAAAGAATAAAGATAAAATCAACTTAAATAGTTATGGTACAATCGTTGGGCGGAGACAAAGTTCACTACCAACTATCTTGATGAAATAAATGTACAAGAAAGCGATCGACAAAATGACAAAACGAACCAAGAGCAATCATCTTCGAAAAATGGAGAAGATCACGGCCTTGGCTAGAATACCTGCAGAAAATCATGAAAGCACACACCTGGAGAGATCACCAGGTCCTCAGAGGGACGTAACAAGATACATAAAAATAATACCATAATGAACTGTAAATGAAGCATGACAAAGGAAAGACCATACGCTCCAACACAATGGAACCTAACCATCTAGGTGTAATGCAAGTCGAAAACTATACTGGAATGTATACGTGGGTAGGAATAAAGCATAACATCCACTAGAGGCTTTCGCATGAACTAGTATATGTCTCTGAACGTATCTGACGCGTGGTCAGGGCCGTGCAATGGATATATCCCCTAGTCTATACTTTGCATCGCTAGCATACCTCATGACCGTATCTGACGCGTGGTCAGGGCCGTGCAATGGATATATCCTCTAGCGATACACCCATAACAGGGAAACTATGAACCCATAACCGGGCAACTAGAAGGCTGTGGGCTAGCTCATACGTCCCAGTAGTTTTCTCCGCCCATGTATCACACAAGTCATCTCCATGGCTTGGCGATCCATATCTCTATGCAAGTCTCTATCTAGACTCCACTAATCCATAAATGAACCGACACACGAACCGCCCGTATCGGTAGCAAGTCGAATACGTAGGTTCGTGCCGACTCTATGATCCTCACTCATGTGTCGTGTAGGAGACGTGTCAACAGGTCAAAGAAGTTATGAAGCATAACTTTATTACATCGGGAACGTCAACTATCACATATGGTCCACACACACGCACACACACAAACATCGATATACATATCGATGGCACCCAAGTCATACTTGGACACACTCTTACTAATGTAAAACACTAGAAACATATAAAATATCATGAATCAAATATAAGTACAAGATGGCAAGGTATCTTGCCTGGGGTGCGAAAGTGGCAAGTCCAAGAATCACCATGTCTGCAGGAAAAAGTCAAAATCTACGAACGGGCCCGGATGCTGGAAAAAACATCAAAAATATTCTCAGGATAAAAAATATACCTAGGAAATGCCTGTCCAAAAATTAAATTCTGGAACAGGAGCAAAATCGTAATTTCGAGTCAAAACGATGTCCGCCGTTGGACCCGCTTTGCACCGAAAAGCGCGCCAGAGCCTATGGTCTCTAAAGTCATCAAACTATATATCTACAAATTTATTTGGATGAGACGAACCCAACGGTATGTCCAATTTTAGATTTCGGTGGGCTGTGCACAAAATCGTCCATTGAGGGGGATTGTGGGCCCGCCAAAATGGCGTCCCGGTCAACGGTCTCAGAATCCGACCAAACTTGGCATATAGGACTAGAAAAATATTTTGAGTCCAATGACGCAAGTTTCGTCGCGATTTGATGAGTGTGCACAAAGTAATTGCAAAATTTTGAAAAAGTCCGATACGAAAAAATTCGACGGATACGGATCAAATTTGTCGCGCATATGCAACCAATTTTAATTCCGTTAATTTTCGCACGTCCAAAAATTCGATATGGACCTTTCAGTACTTTTGGTTTGCGACGGGGTCGCCCGGAATGGCGAAACGCACATCGTACCGGGGTTTTTAAGATTTTGAAAACGGGTTTCTTAAAAATTTTAATTTAATTAAACATGGAATTTATTAGAGAATAAATAAATCTATTTGTAGTGGATTCTAGAGGGTCATGTGAATTTTCTACACGAATTGACGGATCTAAAAACGGATTTAAAATGATAGAGAAATCGAACGGAGAAGTGGAATACCTTGATGTTCAATTTTGCTGTTGTTGGTGGTGTTTGTTGTTGTCGTTGCTGTCGCTGCTGTTGCGGCGCACAAGGCCAAGGGCTGCTCGTTGGAGAGAGGAGAGGAGGATGGAGGAGAGAGGAGGTGGAAGGAGGAGTTAGATGAGAAGGGGTTAAGATTTAGTTTTAGGTTTAGCAAAACAAAAACAAAAAAATAAATAAATTAAATAGGTCGGCCCCCCCTTTTGTTTCGAAGCAACTGCTGTTGCTTTTCTTTTTGTAGCGTGGGTGGGTGGTCGGGTGGGGCCAACCACCCACTTTTTTTTCCTAATACTTTTTAAGCCCTTTTGTTGTATATATATATATATATATATATATATATATATATATATATATATATATATATAAAATATATATATATATATATATATATATATATATATATATATATATATATATATATATATATATATATATATATTTTTTTTTTTTTTTATATGAATATGGATACCTCAAAATATATATATGAATATGGATACCTCAAAATATACTCAATAAATCTCAAAATTTCAAAAATAAATCTTAATATTATCTAACCATAAATATAGTATATTTTAAATATGCATACATATCTTATCAATTTAAATAATAATATTTAATAAAAATAAATAGGATTATTTAATCATCACAAAAAAAAATAGGATAACAAAATAACCAAATGGTGGGTTTGGGTAACCTTTGCCACAGACCCTTATTCGGGTCCAGCAGAATATTACAAATATTGGAAAATATTATCGATTAATAATAAACAAATATTTGTACAAATAAACATTTTAGTTGAAAGTATTCATCCAGTCTTAAAATAACTTAAATAATATTTGTACACACATAAAAATATGCCTACATGGCCATATTTGGTCTCCTACGTGCCTGCATGGGCTTGGGCTTGGTTCAGGTCAAGTTCTGGCTAAATTGGACAACTCGGGTCTCGTAAAAGTCAAAAATTAAATTAATAAATAATTTATTTATCGATGGAGGATAACTCGCAACTTGGCATTGTTTTCCTAGTTCGGTCTTCACCATGGCTAGGCTTTCCCAGCATAGCTAGTACACTAGTCAAGGCAAACTGCTACATCTTCCGTACCACAATTCATGGTCGTCTTGTGCTCCAAAACTCAATAATGACTAAAGTCATTTTTAATAATTAATAAAAAACCATAAATTGTATAAATTAAATTTGAAGTCTAATAAAATAATTAAAAATAATTAAAAAAAATAGGGGTTTTACAGAATTGCTTGAATGGATTAAAATATTGTAATTTCGAAAACTAATTTCATGGATTTGTAGCCCTATATGTGTTCTTTAAATTCGTGTCCTATTGAGCACATTTCTGGACACGTTTTATGTCCAAATTTAGACACACACGCACGCACGCACGAGGCCCCGGTGCGTTGCCCTGCTGCTCGGGTGTCCTAGCGGACACGACACAGCGACTTAGGTTACGAAATTTGGTGGACACGTTCTCCTAGTGACTGATACGACACCTACAAAGTTTTATGGGTTCTCGTTTAGTGTGCACGAAGAAAATCGACTTGCACTGGTCGTAGACTGACACGAGCGCGCGCGAGAATCGCGTCGGATATGCGTCTCGTGCACGCGACACGATCCATGTGGACACTGTGCAGGCTGTGGGACACACTCTCCTAGTCCTGACGAACACAAAGACACGTGCACGAGGTGTCTAGTGTAGTGAATCGTGTCCACGAGAGCTTGACACGGCTGTACGAGCCCGCCTGTGCACACAGTCTGACACAACCTGTTTTGCACGATTTGGACACTTCATATCCAATGTCTGGACACGAGTACACTCCTGGGACATGTGCACGTGTGGGGGATTAATTAACAACCCTTAAATTAGTATATTATCATGTTTTGAATTCAAAATTCGATTCCCATTTTATCACTGATACTAAAGTTCCAGTTGGGTTTTTTTTTTGAGTTTAATTTCCTGTTTGAGCTGAATGCGAATGTTAAGTTCATGAGTTAACTATATGTGCATGTGTAATAAGTACTGCTATGATTAGGTATTTACTAGTATTAGAAATTTTGGATTCGAAATGGATTTTCTAATGGGGTTGGACTGAAACAGTCGACTGATACATATGTTCACTGTTATTGAATGTCAATTGAACTTTAATTTCTGATTTTCTGAGATTTGTTTACACATTACTGAATTCCCTAAACTGAATACACACACATTCCTGAGATACACTCTACCAATTTTTGAACACATTTGTTCAAACCACTATTCCTTGTCCAGGCTAGTAGGAGAGTCTTGGACTCGAGTTAGGATTTCCTTGGTAATATGTTGTTCAGTCTTAGGAAGTTGTTACCTGCAGCATTTGGTCCAGTCTTGAACATTGATCTACACATCTGAACTTCATTGGGTCCAGCATTGGTTCAGTTCCTATTTGCCACACTCACTAATTTGAACTCTCATTTACACTGTTTTGAACTGTCACTGCTAGCTGTTATTGCAATGCATTCACTGAATCATGTCACATTTGCTACTGATTTCAGTGTCTACACACACACACACAAAACTGATTTTTGAGCACTGTACAGTTGATGAACCTGAGATTGGTTTGATATGTTATTCCTGAGAATTCCTGAAATGCTAATTCATGACATATGTTAATTCCTATACATTGTATTGATTCATGGGAGTTTGTATAACCCCTAAATTTTTACTATTTTTATTTTATTAAATTTGGTACTGGATTAAAATTTCGTATTGTACGTCACATAGTCGTATTGTACGTCGTACGCAAAAGTTCGTTTTTCGAATTTGCTCGACGAGTGCGAATATGTGCGAGCGTACATATTTTAGAAAAATATTTTCTATCTTTTTATAGTTTCAAAATAATATACATAATAATTATTTTGTTATCGTACCCAAGTTTCCAAATTATTATTTAATTTATTATTTATAAAAAGTCTTCGTGAAAACAATTATTAATAATAAATAATATTATTCCCGTATACAAATATATTCATAAATATTTATTGAGTTTAATTGTAAATAATAATGTATTTTCGAAATTATTATTTTAGTATTTTTAGAAAACATATTTTGAAATTGTTGTAGCAATTTAAAACTTGATTTGATTTATGGATGTGTTTTAAATAGTAGATTAATATCTATGTTTGAAAGTTGAGTTATCTTATTGATTTTAAAATAAAAGATGAATTTAAATTTGATTTGAATTAGATTTGGATTTAGATTTGATTGATTTTAAATTAGTAACAAATTATCTAATTGGGTTTTAAAAATTCCTAATCTTATCCAAATGGGAATTCCCACATCCTATAAATAGGCAGGTACTCCTCCATAAATTTTTATTCTCCACAATTTCTACCATCTACAAACGTGACGTGCATCGTGTCCGTGTTCCCATATCCATAATCTTATTCCATTTTTTACACATACATTTACTTCTCCGTGTCGACAACCCCGACACGATATATCAAATTCCTAACCTAACCCAGCCGTTGCCACCTCGCCTCCTACTGTCCAGTCCAACCCGACCAAGTCCGACCGAACCTACGACCTTTCCCGCAACCCGACTAACTTTCCACCACCCTCGCCAATCCCGACAACCCGACTCCCTGCACCCGATTCCTTGCCTTCTCCGACCGACACACCCAAACCACACCGCCACCACCATCGTCAGTATCACAACCACCACCGCCACAAAATCCCAGCGCCCTCTCTGGCAACCAAACCCTGCCACCCTTACCATCCCAGCGTCCCCGTCACCGCAGCACCCGCTGCCTTGTCGACCTGCCACCACCAGCGCCAAACCCGTCGCCATCACCCACACCACCAGCCCGACCCTCAAACTCAGGCCAACGCCGTCGTGACCACAGCCTCCGGCATCCCCAAAATAAATAAATAAATAAACCCTAAGCCTAAACTCACCTTCTTCCAGAGCCTCGCCGACGATTCGTCGGTCGAGCCATCCCAGTGAACCCCCGCCGATCGATCTCCTCCGCCGGACCATCGGAAACCCCCAAACGTAGCTCTGCCCACCGTATCTCCGCCGCTGCGCTGTCTTTCGCGGACGAACGCCGCCCCGCGTCGACCGCCGAACGCCGCCAGCGCGCCACCCTAGAGATCGACCAGCACCCCCTACTGGACGAGCCAACCGCCCCCTCCTCGCCGAGTCTGTGCGTGCGCCGCCTCCTCTGCGCGCACGCCTTCTCCGCCGCATCCACCGCGCCGGTCCGCCATGCCTCCGGCGAGCTGATGAGGCACTCCCTCGTCGCCGGAACGTCCGCCCTTCGGTAGCACCCATCTCCGCTCCGTTCACTGCCACCGGCGACCTTCACCGAGTCGCCTAGGCGGAAACCCCAAACGCCGCTGCTCTTCCTCCTTTCTCCCGTCCTTCCGCCTACCCCCGGTCTTCTCCTCCGCTTCCCAGCCTTCCGATCGTCCCGTTCGATCACTTTCTCTCCATCGCTCTCTCCCTCTTTCTCTTCCTCTGAGCTTCTTCTCCAGCCCTCTCTCTCGAGCCTATGCTCTCTCTCTCTCCTTGTTTCTTTTTTGTGTACATCAAAGTATTCCTTAGGAAGACAGTAGAAAGACTTCGAAGTCTTTCTTAACTCTTTTGTGTTAATTAATATATAATTATATATTATTATTATTAGGATATTATTATTATTATTATTATCATTATTGATTATAATTACTATTTTTGTTGTATTATTAATTGGTATTATTATTGTTACTATTATTAATATTAATATTATTATTATCATTATTATGATTATGATTATTATTATTGTTATTATTATTATTATTATTATTATTATTATTATTATTATTTCTATTGTTTTATTAGCATATTTCTATAAAGATAACTATTTTTATATCATTATTTTATAATTATTTTAAGTTTTGGAAATAATTATTATTAGTTTTGCCATATTTTAGTTAGAGGATTGTAAATCTATATATATATTATCATAGTATTTTGTAAATATATAGTTTTGGCCTTTCCCTACAACTACTTTCAAAGTGGGTCTAGAAGTCCTAGAATATGGTTTTATTATTTTGTGATATTAGTTAAACTATAGTTTGAAAAAAAAACTTAGGGTTTGAAAGATATCTTAGATTTTCAAGGTATTTGTTTAACTACTATAAATATAGTTTCTAAAGAAAATAGTATTTTTGTTCTCCTCTTTCAATAATTTAGACTGAAACTAGTTTTCGAATATTATAAAATAGTTTTTCTAAATTATATATATTATTTATTTATCTAAATTTTCTTCGACTATCCTTCCGTCCGTAACTACGCCCATTATACCAATCCTTCTGCCAATTCTGTCCTTCCACCTATCGACCCTAACCAATTTGACCGTTCTGGACCCAATGGAACCGTCCGTGCAGACATAAGAGGTCACCTAGCATAGTTGTTGCACCAAAGTCACAATTTGTGCCATTTTGATTATTGCAGCACACCAGGCGTCCTATCAGGCAAGACACCTAGCCATTTGCTGTTTAATTATTTTAACTCATATTTCATGCATTACTTATTTTCTTTATGCAAAATAAACTGTGATACATGGCATAACCTGTTAGAACTTATTGTTCATTTATATTTTCTGCTATGTATTATTTTTCTTACACATTAAACCTAGATTTAAGGGACCACCTTTGTGTGTTGCATTCACGGCCTTGACACGTTGTACCACGAAGTTGTGTATCGCATGTAGAACACGGAAGTATGTGATTGGCTGGTCACCAGTACGTACAAGCCGTACGATAGGAATAACCGCTAATAGAGGTTGCATGCTAGTTTGACTTAGCGGTTATAGTAGTTTTGTGTTGTGGATACAACACAGTAGGCATTGGGCGGAGAGGACAATTCCTTAGTGTATGGGCTTTGACGCACTTTCCTTTGTGACCCGGACTCTCCGCTGGAGATACGGGGCTGATGACCCATGATTACTGACGGCCACTGACGATTCTGCGGAACGTCATACTCTTACTGATGGGGCCTCTGGTGCCCCAAGGGGGGACTATGCCGATCATATTCAGCCAGGGCCCATGCGTAGGAAGGATTGTTCTTAACTACATATCACTTTGATTGGTTAGGCACCATTATCCGTTAGGTACGAGTACTTTTGGTTTGGGTACTTGTATCTGACCGTGGCTTGGAACAATAAATTGTTGCGGAATAGTTCGTCACATCTTGTCCTTGTTTGGTTGTAGGTGTAACTTACTACTTCGATGAGAAGGTATTGAATCTTGTTGGAGTCCGGATACCATATTAGATTCATAGCATGGAAAGATACGTCACCGTGAATTAGTTTACCATCTCCTGTCCTTATTTGGTTGGGGGGATGGTACGCTCGTTCAATAGGTATGTATTGGACCATGTTATAAATTCAATTGACTTATTTATTTGAGCAATATTTATTCAGTTTGTATGGCATGATATTATGTGTCTTGTTACGTCCCTCTGAGGACCTGGTTATCTCGCCAGGTGTGTGCTCTTGTGTTTCGCAGGTGCTCTAGCTCTAGCCGTGATCATCGCTATTCCTTCGAGGATGATTGCGCTTGGATCATTTTTGCTTTGCTCGCCAAATTCATTTCTTTTCTCATGTATTTTTCCTTTATTTGTTGGTAGTGGATTTGTCTCCACCCAACATATTGTATCAAGACAATTCATTATCTTTATATGATACCTTTATTTCATTTATTTGTGTGGATGAGATTAGTTATGGTTCTTTTGCATTTTTATATCTTATGTATCCATACGAGGCCTATGTACTTCGTATGAATACAGCTGGCATGTCTATGTTCCTAGTCCTACGTATTTTGGGACTGGGGCATTACATGTTTTTGTGGTGGCCCATGCAGGTCAAGATAAATTGTTTGGTTACTTTACCGTACCAAGCAAGCCTGCGAATAGGATTAGAAGTCTAGGATCTCATCCACATACTTGACCTTTTTCCTCGATTCCATATTCGACCGACTCATCGATTGTATCTTGCTTGATTCCTTCTATCATTATTCTTATCTTCCCTTCGTGCTTGCTAGAGATTGACCCTATTAGTTAGATGTCCCAACACCCTTAGCTTAATTTGGGTAGAATACCCCACGACCTGACACACCCTTAAGGGAATACAAATAGTATTATCTAGACCATAGAGACTAGAAGAATTTAACCTATTTGGTCAACCAAGCCTTGGTCAATAAAATCGTAGAATGATGGTATAGGAATAAACAAGACTTAGATTCCTATGACTCATAGACTATTCATATTTATTCTTTATTTCAATCTTAAATCTCTCGTGCTTATGTTTTTACCATCTTAACTAATGATGCTAATATAGCCTAATTTTTGTAAGCTTATTCCTTTATCGAGCTTGTTCAAGACATATGTTGTTTGGGTCGACCCACTTAACATATTGTCTTATCAGGACCGGTGCATGATGGTCTGATCAACCGAGTGCACTTTGGTTCTCCTTTTCAATCTACGTGGATGTGATATAGTTAAACTTACCCCTTGGGATCCCATCCACGACTGTCTTGACGATTCTTTTGAAATCTATACGACCGCCTTTGAACCACGTATTCGTAATTGATAATGTCGTCATTGAACTCCTTAAATCGCTTTCGCCTTCACCGATTTTGGAAGGACGAAGGCACTTGTACTTGAAATTCCTCTAGCTATCCTATCAATTATGACCATTATCACTCGACATTGCTATGTCTTCATCATAAACTCCTCGACCTTTCCCTCGACCCTAATTCTACAATTTTGACTTTCTAATCACTTGAATTTAATAGTGATTACAATCGTCTCTTAATCATATCCTCAACCTAGACTACGACCATAAATACTTCTTTAAAGAACCCTTATATCTACCCCCTTATGTCTTCTCACCCCCTACTAATTTTTAATTTCGAGGACGAAATTCTTTTAAGTTGGGTAGGATGTAAAACCCCTAAATTTCTACTATTTTTATTTTATTAAATTTGGTACTGGTTTAAAATTTTGTATTGTACGTCACATAGTCGTATTGTACGTCGTACGCAAAAGTTCGTTTTTCGAATTTGCTCGACGAGTGTGAATATGTGCGAGCGTACATATTTTAGAAAAATATTTTCTATCTTTTTATAGTTTTAAAATAATATACATAATAATTATTTTGTTATCGTACCCAAGTTTCCAAATTATTATTTAATTTATTATTTATAAAAGTCTTCGTGAAAACAGTTATTAATAATAAATAATATTATTCCCGTATACATATATATTCATAAATATTTATTGAGTTTAATTGTAAATAATAATGTATTTTCGAAATTATTATTTTAGTATTTTTAGAAAACATATTTTGAAATTGTTGTAGCAATTTAAAACTTGATTTGATTTATGGATGTGTTTTAAATAGTAGATTAATATCTATGTTTGAAAGTTGAGTTATCTTATTGATTTTAAAATAAAAAATGAATTTAAATTTGATTTGAATTGGATTTGGATTTAGATTTGATTGATTTTAAATTAGTAGCAAATTATCTAATTGGGTTTTAAAAATTCCTAATCCTATCCAAATGGGAATTCCCACATCCTATAAATAGGCAGGTACTCCTCCATAAATTTCTATTATCCACAATTTCTACCATCTACAAACGTGACGTGCATCGTGTCCGTGTTCCCATATCCATAATCTTATTCCATTATTTTACACATACATTTACTTCTCCGTGTCGACAACCCCGACACGATATATCAAATTCCTAACCTAACCTAGCCGTTGCCACCTCGCCTCCTACTGTCCCGTCCAACCCGACCAAGTTCGACCGAACCTACGACCTTCCCCGTAACCCGACTAACTTTCCACCACCCTCGCCAATCCCGGCAACCCGACTCACTGCACCCGATTCCTTGCCTTCTCCGACCGACACACCCAAACCACACCGCCACCACCATCGTCAGTATCACAACCACCACCGCCACAAAATCCCAGCACCCTCTCTGGCAACCAAACCCTGCCACCCTCACCATCCCAGCGTCCCCGTCGCCGCAGCACCTGCTGTCCCGTCGACCTGCCACCACCGTGCCAAACCCGTCGCCATCACCCACACCACCAGCCCGACCCCCAAACTCCGGCCAATGCCATCGTGACCACAGCCCCCGGCATCCCTAAAATAAATAAATAAATAAACCCTAAGACTAAACTCACCTTCGCCCAGAGCCTCGCCGACGATCCACCGGTCGAGCCATCCCAGTGAACCCCTGCCGATCGATCTCCTCTGCCGGACCATCGGAAACCCCCAAACGTAGCTCCGCCCTACCGTATCTCCGCCGCTGCGCTGTCTTTCGCGGACGAACGCTGTCCCGTGTCGACCGCCGAATGCCGCCTGTGCGCCACCCTAAAGATCGGCTAGCACCCCTACTGGACGAGCCAACCGCCCCCTCCTCGCCGAGTCTGTGTGTGCGCCGCCTCCTCCGCGCGCATGCCTTCTCCGCCGCATCCACCGCGTCGGTCCGCCATGCCTCCGGCGAGCCGATGAGGCACTCCCTCATCGCCGAAACGTCCGCCCTCCGGTAACACCCATCGCCGCTCCGCTCACCGCCACCGACGACCTTCGCCGAGTCGCCTAGGCGGAACTCCCAAACGCCGCTGCTCTCCCTCCTTTCTCCCGTCCTTCCGCCGATCCCCGGTCTTCTCCTCCGCTTCCCAGCCTTCCGATCGTCCCGTTCGATCACTCTCTCCATCGCTCTCTCCCTCTTTCTCTTCCTCTGAGATTCTTCCCCAGCCCTCTCTCTCGAGCCTATGCTCTCTCTCTCTCCCCTTGTTTCTTTTTTTGTGTACTTCAAAGTATTCCTTAGGAAGACAGCAGAAAGACTTCGAAGTCTTTCTTAACTTTTTTGTGTTAATTAATATATAATTATATATTATTATTATTAGGATATTATTATTATATCATTATTGATTATAATTACTATTTTTGTTGTATTATTAATTGGTATTATTATTGTTACTATTATTAATATTATTATTATTATCATTATTATGATTATGATTATTATTATTGTTATTATTATTATTATTATTTCTATTGTTTTATTAACATATTTCTAAAAAGATAACTATTTTCATGTCATTATTTTATAATTATTTTAAGCTTTGGAAATAATTATTATTAATTTTGCCATATTTTAGTTAGAGGATTGTAAATATATATATATATATATATATATATATATATATATATATATATAATACTATGATAATATATATATATATATATATATATATATATATATATATATATATATATATATATATATATTTATATATATATATATATATATATATATATATATATATATATATATATATATATATATTATCATAGTATTTTGTAAATATATAGTTTTGGCCTTTCCCTACAACTACTTTCAAAGTGGGTCTAGAAGTCCTAGAATATGGTTTTATTATTTTGTGATATTAGTTAAACTATAGTTTGAAAAAAAAATTAGGGTTTGAAAGATATCTTAGATTTTCAAGGTATTTGTTTAACTACTATAAATATAGTTTCTAAAGAAAATAGTATTTTTGTTCTCCTCTTTCAATAATCTAGACTGAAACTAGTTTTCGAATATTATAAAATAGTTTTTCTAAATTATATATATATTATTTATTTATCTGAATGTTCTTCGACTATCCTTCAGTCCGTAACTACGCCCATTATACCAATCCTCCTGCCAATTCTGTCCTTCCACCTATCGACCCTAACCAATTTAACCGTTCTGGACCCAATGGAACCGTTCGTGTCGACTTCAGAGGTCACCTTGCATAGTTGTTGTACCGAAGTCGCAATTTGTGCCATCTTGATCATCGTAGCACACCAGGTGCCCTATCAGGCAAGACACCTTGCCATTTGCTGTTTAATTATTTTAGCTCATATTTCGTGCATTACTTATTTTCTTTATGCAAAATAAACTGTGATACATGGCATAACCTGTTAGAACTTATTGTTCAGTTATATTTCCTGCTATGTATTATTTTTCTTACACATTAAACCTAGATTTAAGGGACCACCTTTGTGTGTTGCATTCATGGCCTTGACACGTTGTACCACGAAGTTGTGTGTCGCATGTAGAACACGAAAGTACGTGATTGGCTGGCCACCAGTACGTACAAGCCGTACGATAGAAATAATCGCTAATAGAGGTTGCATGCTAGTTTGACTTAGCGGGTATAGTGGTTTTGTGTTGTGGATATAACACAGTAGGCATTGGGCGGGGAGGACAATTCCTTAGTGTATGGGCTTCGATGCACTTTCCCTTGTGACCCGGACTCTCCGCTGGAGATACGGGGCTGATGACCCATGATTACTGACGGCCACTGACGATTCTGCGGAACATCATGCTCTTACTGATGGGGCCTCTGGTGCCCCAAGGGGGGACGATGCCGATCCTATTCAGCCAGGGCCCATACGTAGGAAGGATTGTTCTTAACTACATATCACTTAGATTGGTTAGGAACCTTTATCTGTTAGGTACGAGTACTTTTGGTTTGGGTACTTGTATCTGACCGTGGCTTGGAACAATAACTTGTCGCAGAATAGTTCGTCACATCTTGTCCTTGTTTGGTTGTAGGTGTGACTTACTACTTCGATGAGAAGGTATTGAACCTTATTGGGGTCCGGATACCATATTGGATTCATAGCATGGAAAGATACGTCACCGTGAATTAGTTTACCATCTCTTGACCTTGTTTGGTTGGGGGGATGGTACGCTCGTTCAATAGGTATGTATTGGACCATGTTATAAATTCAATTGACTTATTTATTTGAGCAATATTTATTCAGTTTATATGGCATGATATTATGTGTCTTGTTACGTCCCTCTGAGGACCTGGTTATCTCGCCAGGTTGTGCTCTTGTGTTTCGCAGGTGCTCTATCTCTAGCCGTGATCATCGCTATTCCTTCGAGGATGATTGCGCTTGGATCGTTTTCGCTTCGCTCGCCAAATTCATTTCTTTTCTCATGTATTTTTCCTTTATTTGTTGGTAGTGGATTTGTCTCCACCCAATATATTGTATCAAGATAATTCATTATCTTTATATGATACCTTTATTTCATTTATTTGTGTGGATGAGATTAGTTATGATTTTACAGCATTTTTACAGCTTATGTATCCATACGAGGCCCATGTACTTCGTATGAATACAGCTGGCATGTCTACGTTCCTTGTCCTACGTATTTTGGGACTGGGGCGTTACAGGGTTGATGATTCGAATTTTGATTTGGGATTTAGATGGGGATTCGAATTGGTGTTGGAGATGATGAAATGTTTTAAACTGTCAATGTGAATCTATGTTTCACTCCCTGTTTTCAGGTTGTACACTATTCCTATTCCTATGTGACACTACACTATGTACACTCTTACACCCTCTTGACACTCTCACATACACACACATGCTCACATGTACACACACACATGAACACAAATGCATGTTTTCTTTACTGTCAACTCCTATTCCCACATGACACTGTCACACAGGTCCTTAATACCTGAGAACATGGTTAGTTGGTATATGAGAACAGCTAGTTAGGTTTGATTGTTAATTGAACTGTCACTAGTTTCACATGTTAGCTTATTCACCTCACTATTTTTCCTATTTCCTGTTCACACACACACACACAACACACTCTCATGATACTTTGCTCACACTCTTAACACACACACAGGAAACACATGTACACAACACATTGCCCTTTTCCTGTCCTTCTATGTATGTGTGTGTATATATATATATATATATATATATATATATATATATATATATATATATATATATATATATATGTATATGGGTGATACATATATTATCATGTATCTCATATATTATAATGTGTGTATTATATTATTTTAGATTATATGTTAATATGTGTATATGTAGATATGTGTTTGCTATAGGTAATATAGCCTATGGGCCTATAGCCTAGGGCTCATTACCTATAAGTGTGGTTTGAATGCCAATATAGGGTATAGTTGGCTTGTATAGCCTAGATGTGATGTGTGCTTACTAGAATAGACTAGTTGGGCCTAGTGAGACTTGTCTGGCTTAGGTTTGACCTAGTTTGACTAGTCTAGTTGACTAGAGTTGACCGATAGTTGACTTTAGTCTAGATTGACCTAGATTCATATAGAATGCATTGTAATGTATCTTATTATCATTTTAGACTTATAGTGACTTGTACTGTTCTATAGGAGACAGACAGCACTCCTTGGACAGTAGATACTCTACAGATACTCCGGATATAGGAGAGTACATTCTCTGACCGTTTCATACTTGTCTGGATTTACATTCTTGCTCTAGATGACTGTACTTGATGCTGACACGATTGTATCACGGATTGGTACTATATGGATCTTCTTTTGAGATGTTATCCCTTTGTATTCACTAAATACATATTGTGATGTGTGCTTCACTTACATATTGTATTTATTGAATACCCTTATCCTTGTATACTCATTGTACATATTGTACTCTCATTATCATATGAGTCCCATGGATAGACCATTGTACAACTATTGTATAACATTGTACATCTATTGTATAATATTGTACACTATTGTATAAGATAACGTAACTGGAGTGGATCCTTGTGTATTGATTGGGGAGGGGGAGTAGAATTGGTTATGTAATCAAATCAAATCCTATTGTACAATATTGTATAACTATTGTATATGTTCATTGTGCACTCACGTACAATGGAGTTACCATTGCATTGTCCTAAACCATTTACATAACAATATTGTACTCTAAATCACATATTGCTTACAGTTCTTACTTATCATATATAGATATTTTCTATTATCAAATCTCTGCTGTTTTTCATATACATTCTTCTTTCAGCGTTTTCTGTATCTTACTCTATTGCATGCTTTATATTTCCTATCTTGATATGAACTGCGTGAGATTTTTTGTGCTCGCTCCCGTCCTGACTGGACCTGTTGAAAATTATACAGAGAATAATGAGGCCCCAATGTCTTCCCATTATGGTACAGCCGTAGACAACACTTGTGACTTGGACCCACCTACAGTAGAGGATCTACCACCAGTGGTTTAGACTGCTAGTTTAGACTCTTATCTTGTCTTTCTCATTGATACATTATTGTATATATACTGGGAGTTTATTTTATCTGATGTTTATAGAGATGTTATCTTAGACACTTAGACTTCTATCTGATTGTATCTCTGTGGATTCATTTCGTTCCATATCTATCTATCTCTTTATCGTATTCTACCTTAGATGTGATTGAGACTGTATTGCTATGTCACCTCCGTTCGGAGTGTATATACTGTACATGTACCTTTATATTGTTAGATGATTGACCTAGAACAGCGTTCTACCTCCGACAATGTGGCGTAGGCTGGGCGTATTCACCTCTCGTGCCCTTACTCTAGGGTGCGGGTCGTGACACCCTAAACCTAACCCTAGGCCTGGATGCTGGACCGAACCCTAATTTTGAGCATAGGAGCGGAGGAAGAGGAAGAGGAGGAGGAGAGGGGAAATGGAAGGAGAAGAAGTTATTTCGAACTTAATATTAATAAGTTTGCAAAATATTACAAGTTTGCCACCGCTCTAAAATATTAATAACGTTTTATTTTATAAACGTTATAAAAAAGCCAAGAATTAGCCCAAACCGTCATAGAAAAAAGGTATTTCGAACTTTGATAACGCTTAGGTATCAGGCGTCATCAATACATCTTATTGAGCGTTATTAATAGGCCTTTTAGTTGTAGTGCACATAGCCTGACATAGCTTTCATCGTAGGGATGATGAGTCCATGCACAAGGAATCCAAGTGTAGAGCACTAGAAAGCCATAAAGAGAGTGATAACATATTTAAAGAGGACTAAAAAAATATGCATTACACTAAAACAGTTATCCAACAGTAGTGAACGGCTTCAGTAGTGCAAGCTGGTGCTCAGAAGCAACGAGCAAAAGGTCCAGAGTATTTCAATCTCCTTCAATGGGAAGCTATTCCAGCAGAGGAAGCACAAGATCCCCAACCAAGGTGCTGTTAAGCCCCTGCCATCCGGCCTCAAGCTATCTTTTCTCGAGGACTCAAATACAAATTGCAAAAGTCTACAACGAAAGCTTACGACTACAACTAGTTTAAAGAATAAAGTCGACAGGCGTAACTTCACTGTCATTGTTCTTGCTCTTACTGCATTTGCTCAAGCCTACACATCTAGGCCTCAATTCAAAGTTGTAGACATAAGCTTCCTGCATCAAACCCTTTCCATTCTTGATTGAAAGACCAAAGAGTCAATTTGAAGTCGTAGAGGACACATAATGGAAATACTAGTGATTACTGCTTTTGCTGGTAGGGGTGAGCAAAAAATAGGTTGAACCCATGATCTTAACTGACTCGACCCGAATTAGCCAAATGGTTCGGTTTTAATCCAAATGGGTTGGGTCACAGTTTTACAAATCAAAAACTTTGGGTCTCGGTTCGGGTCGCAGTTTTTAAATTTTGTGCCCGATCCGAACCGAAAACTGAATTAAGTATACTAACTTACTTATTTAATCCTCACCCTATATAATATATCTAAACCCTAACTTTTCTCTCTACAAACATTTTTTCTGCACTCCAAAAATTAGGGTTTCCTCTCCACTTGAGATTAGGGTTTTCTCTCCACTTGACATTAGGGTTTCCTCTCCACTCTCCACTCTCTACTCTCCAGCTATAGTATTCCAAACCCCAAATCTCGTCGAGAGCTGAGCCCCTTCTCTCTAATCTCTAGTGTCTCCACCTCTCCATCTTCCAAACCCTAATATCTCTCCCAAACCGATTGTTCGTCTCTGTTCTAGTTCCTCTCTAGTCCAGTTCATCTTCTACAGGATAGATCTGAACCTCGATCTACAGTCTAGAAATAAACTGAACATAGATCTCACAATCATAGGTAAAATTTGAAATTTCTACTTAGGTCTACTCATCTATATTTAGTAAGTAAGAACTTAAGTTATAGTTTTTGTTTTTAATGTTGTATTAATTTTTGGTGGGCAGATCTGTTTTGGACCATATTTTCGCTTTAGAGGCTTGAGTCGAGCACTCGACTTTCTGTATATTATACACTCTGTGTATTATGCCCTACACACTCTACAAAATTACTGGTATAATCTCTATTAAAATTATAAATCATGTTGTATATTTGTATTATCTAAGTTATTACGATTTTATAACACTGTACTCTGCACAAATTGCACTATGCATACACTGCACTTTGGACACTTTACACTCTATACACTCTGAACACGCTACACATGTTGCAGTCTTCATACTCTATACCCTGAACACACTGCACACTGAATACTATAAACTTTGCATATTATGCCCTCTGTACACACTGAACTTACTGCACTCTACCCACTACATATAATGCACACTTTACACACTCTAGACACTCTGCACTCCGTATACAATGAATACTCTATACACTCTGTAGCCTGCACTTTGTATAGTCTACAGTCTACAATCTGAATATTGCACACACTAAACACTCTGCACTCTCTTCACGCTTTGCACAAACTGCACACACTACACTCTGTGCGCACTTTGCAGGAGATTTGCTTGCTGGAAAAAATGCTTGCTGTAGAAGATTTGCTTATTGTAGAAGCATGGAAAAAGAACAGGAAAACCCATACGGTTCAAAAACAGACGAGCTCCATGCGGCTCAAGAGAGTCATGCGGTTCAAAAGTCACCAGCTTGGACATGCGGCTCAAGCAACACCACGTGGCCTTCTGCGGTTCGTTTCTACATTGGCCATTAAGCAGAGGCCCTCTTTAATGCTCTGACGTAAAGGAGAACGGACTGCTCTGACATAAAGCTGCAATAATGACTTTGTCATAATGGTAGACTCCTAGGAAAACGAAGGAAATCTCTGACACGATCCATCAAACCCCAAAATCCTTCATGTGGCCTTGATACGTGGACAGTCGCATGCGGCTCAGGCAGAGGCTACCCCATGCGGCTCAGAGAGAGGCCACCCCATGCGACTCAGGCAGAGGCCTCCCCATGCGGCTCAGAGAGAGGCCACCTCATGCGGCTCAGGCAGAGTCTACCCTATGCGGCTCACGAAGACTATCTTTATGTGGCTTACTGAGAAACCACCCATCATGCGGTCACCTACGCTCATGCGGCTCAGATCATTTCCATACGTGGCCAGTCTTATGTGGCTCAGTAGAGAACAATCCTCATGCGGCTCATGGTTAAGACACGTGGCAGAAGATTAGTTTTTCCCGCGTCCCTACAGCTAGCAGCATAATAATAATGGGACACTTGGCATCAAATCGATCAAGATTCATCAACAAATCCTAACAACCAGGTTTAGTGCCATCCTTATAATTACTCGGATCAAATCAGATCATTTGCAATCATGCAAATTGAACACGTGGCGGGAGACCCGAGCTTGGCATAACAAATCATAAAGATTTATGGCAATCATCATTAATTGCCCACGGAAATTTGATGCAATCCACATTAATTGCCTAGATTCGCTACAAGCAGAATTAATGGCCCAGATTAATTAATCTCTAACCGCCAATTTCTCAAGGAGGCAATCATTACAAACCCTAATGATCGCATCCCACTCCTATAAATAGTAAGGTGCCATTCCCTTACGAAAGAGGACTTTTTTTGCTAGAGCACTAGAGCACCTGAAGAGACTTGAAGAGAGAGTGAAGAGAGACAAAGGAACACACAGAGGGCATCCTGAGAGCATTTCTTCCCCGGAGCCAAGGCTGCATCCGATCGTCCATGGAGTAAGGTAGAGCTGTCGTCGCTTTCCCGAGCCTCTACCGTCACCCCCCAGAATCTAAAATAAACAATTGTACTTAGATTGCTGTACCTAGGTTTTCGTCCCTAGGCTTTCTTTGTACAAGCGAGTTTGTATTGTGAAGTAAAAGTCCAGTCCTCCGATATAATTGTTCTGTTCTTTTATAATTCATGGCAAACACGATGGCGACTCTGCTGGGGAGGAACTTCTCCACGACTGAAAAGTTGGTGATGCAATCGGATGCAGCCAAACTTGGCTTCACACAATAGAAGATGGTCGTCCGCTTCGACCAACAGGCGTTTGAAGAAATGCTCTCCGACGGGAGTGCTGGCCCGGTCCAGAAGCGAACCCGCACAAAAAAAGCTCGTAGGGAGTGGAGGACAAAGTCATTCGCTCCTCCCCAAGCTCTGGACGAAGTACTCTCTGTTGCCCAAGACGGCGAAGGCAAGTCTCTTGCGGCTCCACTTCAAACCATAGAGGACTCTGCTGTCCCCAAGTCCGACAAAGAAAAGCACTATGATGCTGGACTTGCAGGGACAAAGAGTGATTCTATGTACACCATGAAGAAGCCGAACAAAGGCACTAACCGCATGACGAAGATTCATACGGTCGAGATTGCCAGCCGCATACATGATGTCCATGCGGCCGAAACTGCCAGCCGAATGCATAACACTCATGTGGCTAGAATTTCCAGCCGCATGGAGAAGACTTATACGGCTGAGACTTCCAGCCGCATGAAGAAAGCCCATGCAGCTACGACTGCCAGCCGCATGAAGACTGTTGATTCCAGCCGCATGCCGCCTGCTCCATGCGGCTCAGTCTTAGATCGTCTTTCCTATGGTCCTGATCTCTCGTGCTCCCGAGAAAACATGTCTGACTCTCTCCAGCACTACTTAGACTCTTCCTATTATGTGCCCTCACGCACTAGAGTGAAGAAGTCTAGGGAAGGGCGAGCTTGGCAAGCTCAGTCTGCTGTCCCGACCTCTGACCATCCGAGCGTTCCACATACTGTTATGCGGGCCTCTGATAGAAAGTTGTACAGAACCACTCGAGTCCAGCCCCCGACGGCAAACTGACATAATGGTTCCCAAAAGTCTCCCAAAATCCAGGGAGCAAACATGGTCATTCCGGACCCATCTGACTTGCGTGAGGCTATCCTCCACAAGCGCAAGGAAAAAGAAGGGGCCTCGGGGTGCAAAGAGTCCTCCCATGGACGTCACTGCACCCAAGTCATCATCAACTGCTGTTGCAATAACACGACGGTACGAGAAGACCGGTAGTCCGTCTTCCAAAGATTGCAACAACCATGTTCAGAGGATGAGACACATCCCGTCGTCTCCTGCAACTCTGCTCAGAAAATCTTCACCGATGGGAGAGGGAAGAAGATAAACGTTTCCAGCCCGAAGATTTCAACCACTATGACTAAGAGACTGTCGTCTAAGCGGTTGCCCACCACCGAAGTTTTCCAAGGTACCCGTTCAAAGACGAAATCTGCGACAGTGGGAGATTCATCGTCCACATCACTGGGGGTTGCTGGAACTGGGGATAGCACTCCTCCGAACCTCCACGATAATCCGATATTCCAAGGAGATGAGCTGGGGGAAACAACTCTCCCATTAGATGCAGCAAATCCCGACGTCCCCGAGGACGTCCACAACTCCCAAGACGAGGCAAACTCGGAAGCTGGAGGTACTGTTCTTTCTGAGTCCGAATCAGAGGAGAACATTCCCATATATCTCGATGACTTCTCGGTACAGGGGTATGATTCGGAGTGTTTGTCATCCACCATCCCTTCCACTTCTACTCATGCCAGGACGGCATTCATGACAAACAACGAACAGGATGGTCCCAGTGATCGCCAACGTATCGACACTCTGGAGGCCATACTGCGCACTTTGGTCAAATCCGTGGACGTGATTAAAGCAGCCCTCCCTACTCTGCAAGGAGGGACGCCTGGCAAACAAACTTGGGTCCCGCCGTCAATGCAGACTCGAACTCAGCGGCACCGAACCTGGGCAATAATCTTCCTGAAATGTCGACTCCTACCACTGTAGACGAGGCCAGGGAGACAAGAAGAGAGGTCCAGGAGCTCCGGGCCATGTTCCACGCCCGAGAAAATTGTCAAGACCTCAGGATACGACAACCATATCCCGCTGCGTGGAGAGATGTTCCCTTCCCACCAAAGTATAAACTATTCCACATCAATCCATATGATGGAAAGACCTCCGCAAGTCGGTACATCACTTACTTCGAGGTCACCACCGACCATCTACCCCATGCGATGCCATCCTTATACGATTATTCATCGGAGTATTGGAAGGGGTCGCCTTCGACTGGTACTGTAACCTGCCAGACAACTACATCCGCTCCTTCGCCAGCTTCAAGCGCATGTTCTTGGAGAGATTCTATGAAGTAGGACAGAAGATCATAATGTCCACCCTCATGGACGTCGTTCAAGGGGAGAAAGAGCTGACAAGGAACTATATTGAGCGATTCCGCCAAACTGCCATGAAGTTGCCGTCCGGTATTCCGGATTCCTCCTTAATTAAGATTTACCAAAAGAGACTGCTTCCAACAATCAGCCTCTAGATGGGTGAAAGTCAATTTATGGACTGGAAGACGTTTATCATCAGTGCCACTAGCGCTAAAGACAGGTTGAAGAAGGCTTGCTAACTGGGATTGCACATCTCGGAGGAAGAAGAAAAGGGCAAGCGCCCTAATACGAACAACAACAATGGGGGTAGCTCCTCCAACAACCGGGACAACAAGGGCAAGCAGGCTATGGTGGCCGACACAACCCAGAAACCTGAGTCAAAATCGGCAGACAAGCAATGGCCGAAAATGACCTACTTCTTCGAAGACGGCCATGTCAAGCCCATCTTGGATATGCTCATACAAGAAGATAGAATTCAGCTCCCTCCACCAAGACGGGAACCTCGGTCGGCGAAAATGGAGAGCCCAAAGTACTACCATTACCACCGCTACGTCTACCATACTACACATGACTGCTACCAACTGAAGCGATACATCCAACATCTCATCGATCCGAAGGCTCTGGCCATTGATTTCGTGGAGGTGACCGTGATAGCCAATATAGAGTCAGTACAATTCGACAGCTTCCTTCCAACAGAGACTCAAGACGGCGTGGTACCCATCCCTCGAGCGACAATGGAGATTGCTAATCTTCCACCTCCTCGAGATCAGGCTACTGGTCTGGTACCCCTCACCACGTCATGAGGGGAGGTCATGTGGGTCCATCCATATTTGGTACCAGAAGTGACTCAGTCCATACCACCCTCCATTGGCAAAAAAAGGAGTAGAAAGGTCAGAGCCTGCCACACAATCTCGGCAGACGTCAAAACAGCCGCAGCTGTCGTCACTCGGTCTGGTGCTCAATCCCAACCTACACCAGATGACGCTCCATAACATCAACCGGCTACTGCTGACGCTCCGGGACCTTCCCAACCTCTAACGACCGACAAACCTAGGCCGAAGGAGACTCGCTTTGACAAATCCCTCCGAAAAGAGGCACCTTATGGGCTGGAAAGCCCCTACAACTTTGAAATCTTGGCGTAATTGGCCAACACACCGGCCAGATTATCATTATATGAGCTTCTGAGACTCTCCAAGGATGTTCGTACGGCTTTGAGCGACGCACTCCAGAACACCGACGCATATCTAGCTCAGGTCAACCTCACGGGAGAGAGCCCACCTGCAGATCTCCAAGATAGCGCCTGCATGGGAGCGATGCCCAACATTGTCTTCACTCCACAGGATATGCTCATCAAAACCAACCGCACGATCGACCGTTATATTACACTGGATACATCGGCGACGTAAAGATGGATCGGATGCACATTGATCCTGGTTCTTCCATAAGCATCATCCCGAAGGGTCTGTTACATCATCTCCGCATTCCTATGTATCGCCTGACACTAACAAGCACCGCCATCAGTGGTTTTAATTCGGACAGGAGCTACCCGATTTGAAAGATTTGCTTGAAGTGCCAAATCGGCGATCTTCAGTCAGAAGTAACCTGTTACGTCATAGATACGGACACTTCCTACAATATCCTTTTGGGGCACCCTTGGATACACGATTACATGATCGTGCCTTCCACGTTGCACCAGTGCTTCAAGTATGTCGACAAACACGGCTTCGTGAGGATAGAATTTGCCGACATCGATCCCTTCTAAGGGGTCGAATCCTACTACTCAGACTCCTGCTTATACAAAAAGTCGAAGAGGCACCTTGGCGAAGGAGATGCACAAGCTCGAACTGAGACATCCATAGGATCAGAAGAACCTCTGACGATCCACCTCCAATCTCACAAACCTGGCAAGACCGTACCCCTTACGGCCGCTCTGCGTAAGGATGCAATCAGCCTCTCGGCACAAGAGAGGCAAATGATAATCCGACTGCCAAGGTCCGACCAAGCACCAAGACCCATGACGGAGCCACTGACAATCAGACTGCCTAGAGTCGGCCAGCCACAAACGGAGAAGCTCAATCCCTCTGACAAGCCAATGATGATACGTCTTCCCAAAAAGAATCGTCACTCCGATGCAAATTCGGGGGCTTCTAGCGAGCCAACAACTCTCCGACCAGCATCGAGTACCAAACTGGGGGTCGCTAGTTTGCCAACGACTCCACGTTCTACTCCACCATCAGAACCCCTGATGATCAAGTTGCCCAAGTCATCCTCTCAGTCTTCATTTATACAGGGGATGGCCGAAGAAGAACCAGAATTGGCCAAGTATGTGGCTGCTCACACTGATGTTCCAACCGTAGATGATAGAAAAGTTACCTTACTTCATCAATTAAGGGCTATCTTTGAACTACATCGAGCTTAATAAGCTCTGTACGATGTATGCTATGGAATACGGTATAGGCACTCACCTACACACACAGGTGACCAATGTTTACACCGTAAATCAACTTACTCCCGTGGAAGATGCTTACCACATAATCGAGGGAGGGGACCATCCAATCATCTTCGGTCGGAAGAATAATCCTTAGCCCTTCAAGATGGAAGAAGTTGAGCTCAAACCCGACACCGGAAGATTGCCCCTTTATTTGTATAGTCCCCAATCCAAGTACCTTATGCAAAAATAAGGATATGATTTGGGAACTACAAGGCTTGAACTACGGCACTGGAAGGCGGTTACCCTTACAATCGTCGATCCCAGCTGGGAAGCCACGAGATTACTATAACAAGACCAGACGTGGGCTAGGTTATGTCACACCTGTGACAACACCCGAAAGCTCAGACGAAGAATGCGACTGGCACTCACACTCAACCGGATCACCCACTTCTGATTCGAACATCAGCATCGGGGACATGTTCAAGCAAGTCTGGTCCGTCAATATGGCACTTGCCGATGCCTATGAAGAAGGTGAAGACTTTCCTGAACTCCTCAAATTAGAGCCGTGGGCCCAACAGCTAGATACACAATGGGAGAAGCGATTTGAACAAAGAGAGCCTCCTACTGAAGACGAGGTCATGCAAGTGGATCTAGGCAGCGACTCTTCTCCAAAACCAATCTTCGTTAGTAAAAGCCTGACAGACGAAGAGCGAGAATTGCTACTGGAACTCGTCAAAGAATATATTGATGTGTTCGCCTGAAACTATGAAGACATACCAGGGCTAAATCCTGATGTTGCTCTTCACAAGCTTAACATTCGGCCAAATGCAAAGCCAGTCAAACAACAGCAACGACGCTTCCGCCCAGACATCATGGATGCGATAGAAACCGAATTCAACAAACTGATAGCCAGCAGTTTTATTCGTGAGGAACAACACCCGGACTGGGTCGCCAATATAGTACCGGTCCTCAAGAAGAATGGAAAGATTCGAATCTGCATCGACTTTCGTAATCTGAACGAGGCGTGCCCCAAAGATGAGTTCCCCCTCCCTATCACAGACATCATGATTGACAACACCTGCGGCTTCGAACGTATGTCGCTCATGGATGGCTTCTCGGGGTACAACCAAATTAAGATGTCTCCCGACGACGAAAAGCATACATCGTTCCGAACACCAATAGACACATTCTGCTACACAGTCATGTCTTTCGGTTTAAAGAACGCTGGCGCCACCTATCAGAGAGCTATGAGCATCATCTTTAGAGACCACTTGCACAAAATAGTGGAGTGCTATGTTGACGATATCGCCGTCAAAAGCCGCTCTAAGGAAGATCATCTGCATGATCTAAGGACAGTGTTCGACCTAATGCGAGCGCACAATTTGAAAATAAACCCTACGAAATCCTTCTTGGGCGTATCCAGTAGGAAGTTCTTGGGTTTCATCATCTTCTTCCAGGGTATCCACGTAGACCCTGAGAAGACGAAGGCAATCATGGAGATGGGTTCCCCGAGAAATCTCCGAGAACTCCGAGGCCTCCAAGGGAGGTTAGCTTACATCAGGAGGTTCATTTCCAACCTCTCCGGGCAATGTCAGCCATTCACCCATCTCATAAAGAAGGGCGTCTCATTCGTATGGGATGAAGAATGCCAGCGTGCCTTCGACAGCATCAAAGAATACTTGTCAAACCCTCCAGTCTTGGTAGCCCCGGTTGTTGGAAAACCATTCCTGCTCTATGTACGAGCAATGGAGCATTCCTTCGGCGCTCTGCTAGCACAAAACAACGATGCATGCCATGAGCAAGCTATATATTACCTCAGCCGTATAATGATTGGGTCGGAGCACCGATATACTGCCGTGGAGAAGGAATGCCTCGCCCTGGTGTTCGCCATTCAAAAGATGCGACACTATGTCACGGGGCAGACCATACATGTGATATCATGAGTCAACCCCCTAAGGGTCCTCATGACTAAAACAGGGGCACTCAGCTCTCGCCTCGCTACATGGGCAATATTACTGTCCTCCTAACATATGATCTTCGTCCCGCAAAAGGCTGTTAAAGGTCAGGCTCTTACAGACTTTTTAGCAGCCCACCCAAGCCCGGAGTCGGCCAGAATATACGAAGACATCCCAGATGAGGTCTCCGACTCGCATGCGACCTCTCACGATAATATATGGCGAATGTTCTTCGACGGTGCTTCGAGGACCGGACCCAAGGACAACATCGTCGTCGGAGTCGGGGTGGTGCTGATTTCTCCTTCCGGACTGGTGATCAATCGTGCTTACTCCCTTATGGAACCTTGCTCTAACAATGTGGTCGAGTACAATGCTTTAGTCATTGGCCTCCAACTTGCAAGAGAGCTGGGGGTAGAATATCTTGAAGTATACGACGATTCACAGTTATCGTCAATCAGATCTGGGGTTCATACGAGGTTCGCCATAAAGACATGATCCCCTATCACCAAATAGCGATCAACATCATCTCGTCGTTCGAAGGGTTCTTCATCGAACACGTTCCCAGACTCCAAAATATCGATGTCGATGCCTTAGCTGGCCTTGTCCCTTCCCTAGCGATTCTGAACTATGTTCGCCAATCGGTGGATGTGGTAGGCCATGAACTGGTCTGTCCCAAGAATAATGTTCAATTCGTGGCGAGTTATTCCGCTCAGACGATCGACGAAGTCCCAGACTAGAGACAACCATTCATAGACTTCGTAGTCTACGACATCCTGCCCGAGAACCCAAAGGAAGCCACCTCTATCAGAAGTCGTTCTTTCAGATTCTTCTACGATACAGAGACGAAAATGCTGTATCGTCGATCCTACGATAGATTATTGCTTCGATTTCTGTCAAACGTAGAAGCCAAAGAAGCCGTACGCGAAGCTCATGACGGTGTCTGCGGGGCCCATCAGCCTGGCCCAAAATTGTAAGATCGTCTTCGCCGAATGGGCTACTACTGGCCCACGATGGTAGCAGATGCGATAGATTATGCAAGAAAGTGTAAAGCCTGCCAAGTCCACGCGGACTTCATCCACCAACCATCCGAGTTTCTACATTCGACAGTGGCATCCTGGCCATTCGAAGCATGGGAAATGGATATCATCGATCCGATCACTCCACCCTCTTTCCGAGAACATCGCTTCATACTTGCCATCACAGATTACTTCTCCAAATGGGCAGAAGCTGTTCCGCTTGCAGAAGTAAAGACTTCAAACGTGATCAGCTTCCTCAAGCATCACGTCATCTATCGCTTTGGACTGCCCCGAAGGATCATCCATGATAATGGTTCGCTGTTTGCAAGCCATGCCTTTTATTGGTTCAGCGACAAGCATCGTATCCAGAATATTGCTTCAACACCATACAATTTGACAGCGAATGGGTTGGCAGAAGCATTCAACAAAACAATTATCAAACTTCTCAAGAAGTTCGTGTCATCCAACAAACGCGACTGGAACGAAAAGCTTGGTGAATGCTTATGGGCGTACCGTACCACAGTCCAAACAGTCACAGGAAACACACCATTCTTCCTGGTGTACGGGAGTGAGGCAGTTCTCCTATTGAAGACTCAAATACCCTCGCTCCGTATTGCTCTCACCTACCAATTGACAACAGACGATAACTATCGTCGCCGGCTACAAGAGTTGGAGGCCTTAGATGAAAAGCGCCTCTTGGCTCAGCAACGGATCAAGCTATACCAAGCACGCATCTCCGGAGCCTTCAACAAGAAGGTTAAAATCAGAACATTCCAAGTGAGTGATCTCGTTCTGGCAGTTCGAAGGCCGATGGTCATGACTCACAAAACCGCCGGCAAATTCCAGCCAAAATGGGAAGGTCCATTTATCATTGAGGCCGTATTCTCCAACGGTGCTTACCGCCTCGCAAAACAAAACGGAGACTTGCTCATGTTGCCCGTCAACGGCAAGTTCCTGAAGAAAAAATATGTTTAAATGACATTCTCCCAATTCCAGATTATTGAGTTATGTACCCGTTGGTACCGCTGAACTCATATTCCAAATTCCAGATTATTGAGTTATGTACCCGCTAGTACCGCTGAACTCATATTCCAAATCCCAGATTATTGAGTTATGTACCCGCCGGTACCGATGAACTCATATTCTCCAAATTCCAGATTATTGAGTTATGTACTCGCCGGTACCGCTGAACTCACATTCTCTGAATCCCAGATTATTGAGTTATGTACCCGCCGGTACCGCTGAACTCATATTCTCCAAATTCTAGATTATTGAGTTATGTACCCGCTGGTACCGCTGAACTCATATTCTCTAAATTCCAGATTGCTGAGTTATGTACCCTCCAGTACTGCTGAACTCACATTCTTCCTCCAATATCCTAAATTGCTGAGTTATGTACCCGCAGGTGCCTCTGAACTTACATTTCGGTCACTCTTTTAGATAGTAAGTCATGTATGACCATACCTCTAAACTTATTCTTCTGAAAGGGCTCCTCTCTCATGATCCACTACCCGCACTCTCAGTGCACAAAAAGGGTAACGGATCCACAAATTTCCAAAACGACCACGTCGATGTTACCTCTGAGTCGTTTCACTTCCGTCAAAAACAAATCACCCCTCTACATAGAACTTTCATGTCCTTATTACCTCTGAGTCGTTCTATGTATCCCTTCATGGAGCCCACTCCTGCCATGTCCTCATTACCTCTGAGTGGGAAGGCTCCATCGAAGAAACTTTCATATTTGCCATGTCCTCATTACCTCTGAGTAAATATGTTGGTTCTCTCTCGACTTATTATCTGTACCAAAAAAACCCCAGGGTACGCCAAAGATAATAGGTCCACAAATGTCCTCTGTTGACCACAAATATCCTCCGTTGAGTCCACTCCTGCTATGTCCTCATTATCTCTGAGTAGGAAGACTCCGCGATAAAATCCCCATACTTGCCATGTCCTCATTACCTCTGAGTAAGTATGATGGTTTTCCCTCGTCTTATTATCAGTATCCTGAACCATGGTACGCCAAGGATAATAGGCCCACAAATATCCTCTACTGAGTCCACTCCTGCCATGTTCTCATTACCTCTGAGTAGGAAGACTCCGCGGTAAAACCCCCATACTTGCCATGTCCTCATTACCTCTGAGTAAGTATGATAGTTTTCCCTCGTCTTATTATCCGTATCCTGAACCAGGGTACGCCAAGGATAATAGGCCCACAAATGTCGTCTACTGACCACAAATATTGTACTAAGTTTTCTAGTACATGTACATCATTTCCCATCATGCCCCGGGAGCCCAGCTGCTCCATGGCATTCGTTCTCCCGATACCCGGAACGTCCATGACCACCTTACCGTAGAATTGTTCTAGGAATCCCCATCAAACTTGTTATCCATACCTAAAATCTAGGTATGCCAAAGGTAACAGGTCCACAAAAAGTCTCCCATTGGGGCAACTACTACAAGCAAAGAACAGAGCAAATGTATTCTATTCAAAATCAGTTACATTCATATGACTATATCTCATGAGCAAGCCAGAAAAGTTCTCTATTATTTCATTCAGACAAGAAGGAAAAAGATTACATTGATGTCCAAAAGAAGCAAAACACAAACTGCAGCTAAAGACAAACAGGAATATCAAGACAAAAGACAGACATTTGTGAGAGCCCACGAATCCTAGTTGCGGGGACGCATATACCAATCCCTCAACCATTTTGCATATGAAGGATGTACTTGAGCAAAATCCTCATCCGAAGTAGGAAGGTCAGCACTCCCAGTACTACCGCCGTCAGACTGGGGCTCCTCCTTTACAACAATGGGCGCCAGCTCTCTTTTCTGTTCCTCCAATTTTGGTATTAACTCCTCCTTAACAGACGATGAATCTTGTTTAAAAAGGGGCAGCATCTCTTCCTTCACAATGATCTCAGCCTTCGGCAGGGTTGCTGTAAGATTCAAAGATAAACAAAGTTAGGAGATGGTCACAGCCTCATACAGCCCAATTCAGACAAACTTATGCGGTCCTGTTTGAGAGGAATTTATGCGGCTCTGTCCAAAGGGTCATCATGCGGTCCAGTTGTAAAGCGTCCGGGCGGTCACTAGACAATGCCCATGCGGCTTGGATGTGGGATGTACCCCATGCGGCTCAAACGTGGGACGCACATGTAGCCCATATAAAGCGAACATAAAGCATGCAACAGAGCCATTTTCGTTAGGGGTTCAAAGTAGATGATCTTTCCAAGACCTTACCCTTAATGATAGGGTAAGCGTCGGTGTGAACCCTAGGCACCGCAGCCGATGTAGAGGCCACTCCCTTTTCCTTCGCCGCAGCCCTCACCGTAACCTTGGAGGACTTGGAAGCCATTGCTGATGATCAGAGAAGGAAGACGAAGACAAGAACAACAGCTAGGGCGAGAGCAGAAAGTTAAGAAGTCTTCTTTCCAAAAATATGCTACTATTTATAGGCAAAACCCATAGACCGACGCATCGATCTATGTGCAATGAACCGACTCTTTGGTTATCAAGGCAAAAATTCAAGGCTAAACTCTTGGGAAAAGCGGCTTTAAATCTGACAACAAATCAAAGGCAATCAATGCAAAGATTTGTACACGTGGCATGAAGACGTGGCAAGGAGCCTATACGGTCAGAGAGCCTATGCGGTCAGATAGCCCATGCGGCTGGAAAGCCCATACGGTTTAGATGGCCATGCGACTGAGGAGGCCATGCGGCTGAGACATCCATGCAGCCAGAACATCCTATGCGGACCGAAGAGTTTTTACATGGCCATGCTTCTTATTCAAAGTATTTCAATTTTGTAAATTGAAAACTTTGAAGGGGGTCTTGTAGAAGCATGGAAAAAGAACAGGAAAACCCATGCGGTTCAAAAACAGACGAGCTCCATACGGCTCAAGAGAGTCATGCGGTTCAAAAGTCACCAGCTTGGACATGCGGCTCAAGCAACACCACGTGGCCTTCTGCTGTTCGCTTCCATAATTGGCCATTAAGCAAAGGCCCTATTTAATGCTCTGACGTAAAGGAGAACTGACGGCTCTGACATAAAGCTGCAATAATGACTTTGTCATAATGGTAGACTCCTAGGGAAATGAAGGAAATCTCTGACACGATCCATTAAACCCCAAAATCTTTCATGCGGCCTTGACACGTGGACAGTCGCATGCGGCTCAGGCAGAGGCCACCCCATGCGGCTCAGAGAGAGGCCACCCTGTAAGCCCCCTAATTTTCTACTACAGAATTTTTTATTTAAAATATATGTTTGTATTTATTTTTGTACTTCGTATCTACACGTCGCATACGAATTCGCCTTTTTGTATTTGCATAGCGCGCGAGAATTGCGTTTCGTAATTTCTCGATGAGTGCGAATAAGTGTCGAGGTACATATGTTAGAAAATTATTTTATTATAAATTTTATTTTTATAGGAAAGGTACATGTTCAAATAATATGTGATATTTTTAATTTCTAAAAAGAGTTATTTGTTCGTCGTTTAAAAATTAGTGATGATTTGAAAAATTGTGGATTATATGAAATATTTTCAAAAGATTTGCAAAATGTGATATTTGATTATTAATATATTTGTTATTATAAAAGCTAGTTCATAATTAATATTTAAGTATTTATCGAGTTTTTTGAAATTAATTATTACCATATTTATTTAATTACGAAAATGATATTTGGGATTTTGTTAATTTTAATATTTGATTAAATATGGTAATTTAAACTGGAAAAGATTTATTGACTTTATTTAAAAATAGTTTAAATTAAGGATAGAATTTTCCTAGATTTGATTTGAATTGGATTGAGCTATTTTTAAATCAGTTTAAATTAATTGGTGATTTATCTATTAGGGATTTAAATAAATCCCAATTCCTATCCTGTAGCATTTGGGTTCGTAGAATTTATTTTCTATTTTGGAGATTTTTTTAATTTTATTTTAGTTAGAATCAATTATTTACTAGGTTGTTGATGTGGGATGGTAAGATTTTTGCCTAAGCCTATAGGTTAGATATAAGGAAATTATGTTATATATAGTCTTTGGGGCCCCTAGATAGTCCTTAGTATATTATTTCACCATTTTAGAATTTTCAGGATTTTATGAAGATTTTTAGAGAATTTTATATATGATTTTATTAATTTTCTAAGCTTCTAGGATTTACTGTGAGAGCACCCAAGGGTATTTTTGAGGTCAAATAATTTATTTGGGCTCTAGAACCCTTAAAATATTTTCTATATTTTTTAGGAATTTTCTGGGATTTATTTGGAATTTTTAGAATTTTTCTTGATTTTTATTTAATTTTCTGTAATTTAAAACCTATTTCCTAATATGTTTTACCCAGTCAGCCGTCAGCCGCACGGGGGGGGGGGGGGGGGGGGGGGGGGGGGGGGTACCCGTCAGCCGCTGAAGCGGAGAGGGCGGGCCCACGTGACAGTGTAAGGGGGCGGGGGAGCTCGGTCTCCGAGCCATGCAAGTAAACCGAGTCAGACTCGGATTAGCCGATCCCAAGCCGGCTCTAATCTGGGCCACAGGATCTGGGAGGGGACCGTTGGATGGCTGACACGTGTCCCCACCCGCTCAGCCGCTCAAAGCCAGCCACCGACCCCTCTCTCCCCTATATGTATTAGTTATTATTTTCCGAAACCCTAGAATTCATCAGTTTTTTTGTGGGAGAGTTCAATAGGGATTCTTCGACTTCGCGGAGGGTTTGCCGTCGATCTAGACATCCTTTTTGTGTGCCGTTTTTTTTTGTTAGAAGCGTATTGAGGTTAGGTTTCTGAATATTTATTCTATTTTCTGTAATTTTGATCTCGAATTTTTGAATAATTATTTGAGTGTCGGTTGTCCAAAAATTAACACGTCGTACGGTTTTCGAGATTTCGAGCGATCCCGAACTCCGTTTTGTGATCCGTCTAAAGTTTTGGAAAGCTGACACCAAGATATAAAACATATAAATTTTCCAGAAATTTAGAGTTTCATCTAATATTTTATTTTATTCCTAGAATTCAGATTTGGTCAACAGTTCATCGATTTGGTCATGGTTAGCCATAATGGCGATAACTTTTGACCAAATCGTGATTTTGTGGCACAGTTGATTCCAGTGCACTCATGACACTGAAATATATCATGTTGCACACTCAAACTTTGAATTCATAATATTTGACTGGTTAGTCAACAGTATGTCTCGGTTTGCGTGCCACGAGTCCCGAATTTGGAACCGTGAATTTTCTTGGCCAAATATTTCTGTGTAGATAGTTATTTCAGAATTAAATAGGTTAAAATAGGATTTTAGATAATTTATTCCAGAATTAGAATAGTATTAATTGATTTAACCCATTAGCCACTTTCTAGGATTTTTAGAGTGGGAATCGTTGATCTAACTTGCGATTATTTTTGTGTCGGGGTAGATCGGGCTACGACGTCTTGACTGGTGACTTTATTATCTATCGGAGCAGGAAAGTATCACTATGACCTATGTTTTCTTTATTTTATACTGCATATATCTTCGTGTCGTCTTTTCACTATTACTCCATTATGGTTCATGATTGTCATTGTTCATGATTACTATTGTGCACGAGAGTTAGAATCGGTTGGATATACATACATGTTCATGCCCTACTCATTGTTCCTATTGTTTACAGTTTATCGTATTGCTAATGTTTATCGTAGTGGACATGTATTGTGAGTGAGTCGGGCGGGGGAATACAACAAGTAAGCATGTGGTCAACGAATTGAATACAGACCCCCTATACATTGATTGCATAATATCAGTCATGTACCACACGTATGACTGACGGATACCCCAAGCCGTCTACATGCTGAAAGTTGGTATTCTAAAACACACAGTACACATGACTTAATTATTGTTGCTCTGTTGTCTATTGTTCTTCTTTCGTCATGTCTACCTTTTTATGGTCATCATGTCTTAGTGGTATGTCAAGTCTACCTTTATATTATTATCATGTCTCAAAGGTAATTTCTTATCATACAATGTCATGCCTATACTTATCTTCAGTTAAATTCCCTTTATCTTTCCTTCAGGCTTGTATACTATATTGTGTAATGTAGTGTTATGGTGATCTTGCTCCAATCCTGACTGGATAACTATTTTTCAGCTTTAGACGAAGAGATTTGCCCCGAGGTCTACGGTGAGTATGTTGGCGACCATGACGTCACTGGCGTACCCGGTTCCAGCACTGATGCGAATTAGCATATTTTCTTCCTTATGGATTCGCATTAGTTAGTAGTTATAGTTATAGAGTTAGTTGTCTATTTTATTTTCTGTTATCCGGGTTTGTTCCCGAGACTTTCTGAGTTGTAGTAGATTTTTCATATTTATAATATTGAGACTATTGGATATTTTAGTGATTTTTGCTAGCTTAGTTGTGGATGATATATATGCGTGTTGTGGACCATTGTTATCATAGACAGCGTACTACCGCCGATGCTGCGGCGTAGGCTGGACTTGGCCACGTACTCGTATCCCAAAATTAGGAGCGGGTCGTGACAAGTTTTTATGGTGGCCCATGCAGGTCCAATTTTGCAAAAGACTGCGAACTCTTGGTAGTGCTTAAGTTAGTTGTACTACTACGAGCCTGCGAATAGATTTGAAGTTAGGAGGTTATATCATCCACAAAATAGGACTTCTAACCTTATGAGTCTATTTTATCTTAGGATCTTATTGTCTCCTAATTTGCATCCTGCTTGATTCCGTCCATGATTTCTTCGATATGTTTGCATCTACCGTTCTAACCATATCCTTTCTTTCCTTTTAGTTCGCAATGGTTGAGACAAGGCGCAGTACGATCCGTAAGGGGAAAAGGGTAGCTAACCCTTTTGCTACTCCCGAGCCCGAGGGATCAACAGCAGAGAGTACCGAGTTCGTAGAGCCTTCTAACCATCAACAAGATAGGGTTAGTGCTGAGGATCTTCCACCACCACCACCAACAGCCCCAACCCAAGGAGTAACTGTGGATGGAGCTCATCTCCTTACGTTACTCCAGGGCATGATGGAGACTTAGCAGAGACATGCAAATGTTCTAGAGAGGAGCGTAGAAGCGCGACAAGATCGTGTGGGTACTATTGATGGGTTTTGCAAGATGAACCCACCTCCCTTTACTGGCTCGGAGAAACCCATAGAAGTCACCAACTGGCTAGTGGAGATAGAGACACTACTAGAGGCATCGGAGCTGCCACCGGAGAAATGGATAAAAGTTGTGAAGTTGCAGCTCAAGGATAATGCGCATCATTGGTGGGCAGCACAAGAAAGACGGTTGGGCAAGAATGTGTTATGGAAAGAGTTTACGGACCTCTTCAATACCATGTTCTTTTCCACCACTGTTCGAAAGGAGCTGCGGGATCAATTCATACGACTAGAGCAGAGGAGCATGACAGTGGACAAATATGATACAGAATTTAGTCGCTTGAGTCGTTTTGCTCCTACTCTTGTATCTACGGAAGAAGAAAAGACGGAGAAGTTCCATTCTGGACTGAATTACAAGTTGCAGAGTTTAACAGCGTCAGTAGACCCAACATCCTATACAGCTATCTTGAATGCAGCTAGGCGTCAAGAATCTATCCTAAGGCAGAAAGTAGGTTCCCAAAAGAGAGGTAGAGATGGTAGTAATCAAGAATCATCAAAACGTCCTAATAATTCTCAGAAGACCCTTCAAATCCAGCATCAACCTCCAACTAGGGTGGTATCATCCCAGCCACAACAGCAGCCTATCCCACCCAAGCCTAAGTGTAATTATTGTGGAAGAGAAGGACACAAGTGGTACCATTATAGGAAGAGGTTAGGACTTTGTCTCCTTTGTGGATCACCAGACCACCAAGTGCGTGAATGCCCCGCAGCACCAGCTCATAAGCCAGTTTCGCAACAGCAGTCTGGAGGAGTACAACGTCAAGGACAAGCATTTGTGGCTTTGACTCAACCCCAAGACATAGGTAACTTAAATATGTTTCCTTGAAAGCCTTCCTTAGTTTTAGTTATTATGCATGCTTAGTTAGTTGTTAGTTCCCTTATGTTCCTAGCCATTATCTCTCCGTGACTTAGATTAAGAAATTAGTACTTGTAAGAGTTAGGTATTATACTATGCTATTTGTGATGTTTTGATTTTTGAGGATAAAAATCTTTTAAGGGGGATAGTTTGTAGCATTTGGGTTCCTAGAATTTATTTTCTATTTTGGAGATTTTTTTATTTTATTTTAGTTAGAATCAATTATTTACTAGGTTGTTGATGTGGGATCGTAAGATTTTTGCCTAAGCCTATAGGTTAGATATAAGGAAATTAGGTTGTATATAGTCTCTGGGGCCCCTAGATAGTCCTTAGTATATTATTTCACCATTTTAGAATTTTCAGGATTTTATGGAGATTTTTAGAGAATTTTATATATGATTTTATTAATTTTCTAAGCTTCTAGGATTTACTGTGAGAGCACCCAAGGGTATTTTTGAGGTCAAATAATTTATTTGGGCTTTAGAACCCTTAAAATATTTTCTATATTTTTCTAGGAGTTTTTAGGAATTTTTTGGGATTTATTTGGAATTTTTAGGATTTTTCTTGATTTTTATTTAATTTTTTGTAATTTAAAACCTATTTCCTAATATGTTTTACCCAGTCAGCCGTCAGCCGCACGGGGGGCCACCCGTCAGCCGCTGAAGCGGAGAGGGCGGGCCCACATGACAGTGTAAGGGGGCGGGGGAGCTCGGTCTCCGAGCCATGCAAGTAAACCGAGTCAGTCTCGGATTAGCCGATCCCAAGCCGGCTCTAATCTGGGCCACAGGATCTGGGAGGGGACCGTTGGATGGCTGACATATGTCCCCACCCGCTCAGCCGCTCAAAGCCAGCCACCGACCCCTCTCTCCCCTATATATATTAGTTATTATTTTTTGAAACCCTAGAATTCATCAGTTTTTTTTGTGGGAGAGTTCAATAGGGATTCTTCGACTTCGCGGAGGGTTTGCCGTCGATCTAGACATCCTTTTTGTGCGCCATTTTTTTTGTTAGAAGCGTATTGAGGTTAGGTTTCTGAATATTTATTTTATTTTCTGTAATTTTGATCTCGAATTTCTGAATAATTATTTGAGTGTCGGTTGTCCAAAAATCAACACGTCGCACGGTTTTCGAGATTTTGAGCGATCCCGAACTCCGTTTTGCGATCCATTTGAAGTTTTAGAAAGCTGACACCAAGATCTAAAACATATAATTTTTCCAGAAATTTAGAGTTTCATCTAGTATTTTATTTTATTCCTAGAAGTCAGATTTGGTCAACAGTTCATCGATTTGGTCATGGTTAGCCATAATGGCGATAACTTTTGACCAAATCATGATTTTGCGGCACGGTCAATTCCAGTGCACTCATGACACTAAAATCTATCATGTTGCACACTCAAACTTTGAATTCATATTGTTTGACTGGTTAGTCAACAGTATGTCTCGGTTTGCGTGCCACGAGTCCCGAATTTGGAACCGTGAATTTTCTTGGCCAAATATTTGTGTGTAGATTGTTATTTCAGAATTAAATAGGTTAAAATAGGATTTTAGATAATTTATTCTAGAATTAGAATAGTATTAATTGATTTAACCCATTAGCCACTTTCTAGGATTTTTAGAGTGGGAATCGTTGATCTAACTTGCGATTATTTTTGTGTCGGGGTAGATCGGGCTACGACATCTTGACTGGTGACTTTATTATCTATCGGAGCAGGCAAGTATCACTATGACCTATGTTTCCTTTATTTTATACTGCATATATCTTCGTGTCGTCTTTTCACTATTACTCCATTATGGTTCATGATTGTCATTGTTCATGATTACTATTGTGCACGAGAGTTAGAATCGGTTGGATATACATACATGTTCATGCCTTACTCATTGTTCCTATTGTTTACAGTTTATCGTATTGCTAATGTTTATCGTAGTGGACATGTATTGTGAGTGAGTCGGGCGGGGGAATACAACAAGTAAGCATGTGGTCAACGAATTGAATACAGACCCCCTATACATTGATTGCATAATATCAGTCATGCACCACACGTATGACTGACGGATACCCCAAGCCGTCTACATGCTGAAAGTTGGTATTCTAAAACACACAGTACACATGACTTAATTATTGTTGCTCTGTTGTCTATTGTTCTTCTTTCGTCAAGTCTACCTTTTTATGGTCATCATGTCTTAGTGGTATGTCAAGTCTACCTTTATATTATTATCATGTCTCAAAGGTAATTTTTTATCATACAATGTCATGCCTATACTTATCTTCAGTTAAATTCCCTTTATCTTTCCTTCATGCTTGTATACTATATTGTGTAATGTAGTGTTATGGTGATCTTGCTCCAATCCTGACTGGATAACTATTTTTCAGCTTTAGACGAAGAGATTTGCCCCGAGGTCTACGGTGAGTATGTTGGCGACCATGACGTCACTGGCGTACCCGGTTCCAGCACTGATGCGAATTAGCATATTTTCTTCCTTATGGATTCGTATTAGTTAGTAGTTATAGTTATGGAGTTAGTTGTCTATTTTATTTTCTGTTATCCGGGTTTGTTCCCGAGACTTTCTGAGTTGTAGTGGATTTTTCATATTTATAATATTGAGACTATTGGATATTTTAGTGATTTTTGCTAGCTTAGTTGTGGATGATATATATGCGTGTTGTGGACCATTGTTATCATAGACAGCGTACTACCGCCGATGCTGCGGCGTAGGCTGGACTTGGCCACGTACTCGTATCCCAAAATTGGGAGGTCGTGACAAGTTTTTATGGTAGCCCATGCAGGTCCAATTTTGCAAAAGACTGCGAACTCGTGGTAGTGCTTAAGTTAGTTGTACTACTACGAGCCTGCGAATAGATTTTAAGTTAGGAGGTTATATCATCCACAAAATAGGACTTCTAACCTTGGGTTAATTAGTTGTACCCCCCTATGATTTGTACGTATTTTGGTAACTGTCCCTGTTGTTTTAAAAATAAAGAACACCCCCTGATTTATAAAATTAATTAGTTGTACCCCCCTGGTGCATAGAAGAAAATGAGTAAAAAATTAAGCAGCCAGGGGAGTGTTCTTTATTTTTGAAACAACGGGGACAATTACCAAAATATGTACAAACCATAGGGGGGTACAACTAATTAACCCTCTAACCTTATGAGTCTATTTTATCTTAGGATCTTATTGTCTCCTAATTTGCATCCTGCTTGATTTCGTCCATGATTTCTTCGATATGTTTGCATCTACCGTTCTAACCATATCCTTTCTTTTCTTTTAGTTCGCAATGGTTGAGACAAGGCGCAGTGCGATCCGTAAGGGAAAAATGGTAGCTAACTCTTTTGCTACTCCCGACCCCGTCGCCATATTCACCACCGACACCCTAACCACCTACGCCAATTCCCCAACATCACCACCACTGCCAGCATCTCGACTCCGTCGAAAATCCTCCAATCTCCGTCATCATCACCCCGTCACCACCGCACACCCGACCAACACCCCGACCACCAACACCAACCACCGTTACCGCCACCAACAACCCACAATAAGAGGAAGGAAAACGAAACCCTCACCTCGACGGAGTCCTCCACACCACCGTACTGGGCCACGCCACCACTGACAGGGCACCGTCGCCGAGGCTCAGATCCGCGCCCGACTCCGCCGCTTCTGCCGCTCGGAGTAGCGCCGTAGCTCAGTCCCTAGCCGCATCGCCGACGCCACCCCGGAGGAGCTTCGACCACCACACAGCAAGTCGTCGCCTCCGACGCTCCTTTTCAGGCGGCCGTCGCTCCACGTTGGCAGAGCCGCCGCCTCCAGCGCGCCCATCCGCTCCACTCGTCGCCCCACTCCGGCCGAAACCACCGTGCCCCGCCACGGAACCACCGTGCCGCCCCAGATCGTGCCCATCCGCGCATAACCCTCTCTCCTCCGGCCGCTTCCGCCGCCGAAAACCCTCTTGCTGCGCCGGCCGGGAACACCCATCCGCCCCCTCCGACTTTCCATCATCCGACGTCCTCTCTCAGGCACGCCAGCCCCGACCATCGCCGCTCCGCCTCTTCCCCGCCGGTGAGCCATCACTCTCTCGCTCTCCCCCTCTTCCTCTCGACTCTCTCTCTCATCTCGAAATGGGAGGAAGGGAATGAGCTGAAAGGGTTTTTTTGGAATATTTATTATATTATTATTATTATTATTATTAATATAAAAAATGGAATGAGCATTGAGCAATAGTGTTTTTTAGGGATTTTTATTAAAATTATTAGTAATTATTATTACTATATTGTTATTATTATTATTTTAAAAAAGGGATAAGTGTATTGCTTTTTTTATTATAATCATTATTATTATATGTATTATTATTATTATTATTAATATCATATTATTATTAGTAAGAAGAAAAAGCTGTATGTTTTTTATAACTATTATTATTATTATTATTATTACTATTATTTCTAAAACTGGCTTAGAGTAATTAGTATTTTCACAAGTAATACCATTTGTATTAGTAAATAATTTTCATGAAAATATGACACTTAACAAAAGTTAGGTTTTTGCCTTACCAAAATTCTAGGATTGTTTTGTATTTGCCTAAAAGTATTTATTTTTATGAAATATATATTTCCAACCTAAAATGCTATTTTACATAAACTCAGTCTTTAGCCTAAAACGAATTTTGTAAGGAGCTGACGAGAGAAACGGGTCTCCACGTCTTTTGGTAGTGGAAGACAGAAGGCGGATTGACGCATCTGAGCAGGCAGGTATTACTTAGTGCTTGGAATATGAATGCTATGAGGCTTGGGCGATATGTACAAGTATTTATACGAAACTATTTTCAAAGACTATAAATATTTTCAAAATAGTATCTGTCTTCATAAAATTCTCCTCAAACAAATCACCCATGATCGTGACTAATCATGACTAGTTCCTATTCCTAATTCCTCGCCACTTCAGGCCTCTACCTATCGACCATGGCTATCAGATAACTCGAAACTTGTCGCAACATCGCACCACACCAGGCCCGCTACCAGGCAAGATACCTTGCCATTATTTACTGTTTATAGTTTGTCTGTATTTTATTTACATATCACTGTTCATTTATTTCCTGTTCTTACAGTTCTAGATTTACTATATGTCGAGTGATATTAGCTAAATTGTTATTATCCTTTGATTGCATATGGACCTAGAGTTAAGGGACTACCGTCGGTAGTGTATTGCATACCCCTTGACACAGTTGTACCACGAGGATGTGTGAGATGAGTAGCATGTAGAAGTTCTTGCGTGTAGGCTGATCCCCCATGTGCTTGCGTTAGGGCTAACTGCTAATAGAGGCATGATAGGAGACTTAGCAGTTAGTAAAAAAACATGGTCGTGGATGCGACTTGGTAGGGACATTTGGGTGGGGAGGACAATACCTGACGTATGGACTTCGATTGTACTTCCCTTGTAACCCGGAAGCTCCGCTGGAGATACGGGTATGAGCCTCTCAGGTTGGCCACTGTCGTTTTTGAACGTCATGCGCTTAGGTTACTGGTGCCCAAGTGGGGACTATACCAGATCCCATTTATAGCCAGGGCTCATGCGTCGAAGGATTGTTTCTCAAATTGCATGCTCACTTTAGTATGGTTAGTTTACCTTATTATGACTTGTCACTTTCTTTGATTGTGGCATATTTTATATTTAGTATTTATATGGCATGTTTATTGTATCTTGTTACGTCCCTCTGAGGACCTGGTTATCTCGCCAGGTGTGTGTTCTTGTGTTTCGTAGGTGTTCTAGCTGTGGCCAAGATCGTCACTATCTCTTCGAGGATGATTGCGCTTTGATCGTCTTCGCTTCGCCCGCCAAACACATTGTATCTTTTTCATATATTTTTCCTTCCTTGTTGGTAGTGGATTTGTCTCCGCCCAACGATTGTATACATGACAAATTCAAAGTTGCTTTTATATCTTATTTATCTTTGTGGATAAGATTTAGTACCTTGGTTACTGTATTTTACAGCTTATGTATATATACGAGGGTCCATATACTTCGTATGTATACAGCTGGCATGATTACGTTTTAGTTCTACGTATTTTGGGACTGGGGCGTTACATATTTTTGTGGTGGCCCATGCAGGTCTAGTCTGCCGTTCCGGTTACATAACTGTACCGAACGGGCCTGCAATATAGGATTAGAGTTTAGAATCTCATCCACCTACTTGACTTTCTTTCTTGACTTCAAATTCTGAACTCTCGTTCGACCTCCTTGATTTGCATCTTGCTTGACTCCTTCTATCGTGAATTCTTAGTTCGTGTTTAGTAAGATGACTAAACTAGTATATGCCCATAGGTTAAACACATGGCTAGATGGATTGCATTGGCAATTAATATGCATTAGAATTTTATTTGAGTTATAAAGGAATTTATTTTTCTAGAAAGTATGATTTTAAGGATTAGTTAATTTCAAGTTGGGTAGTAGCATATTACCACCTTCAATGGATAGTTGGAATTTTATTTTGCTATTAGAAGATGGTATACATAAGAGGACAGCCAGATCGCGAAAACAAATTTATGATGTATAATTTTTTAGAAATTGCAAAATAGTTTATGATTTATTGGGATATGAAACCGATTTGAGAAACATATTTAAATTGTGACACATGATTTACGGTTAAGTTCAAGTTTGGATTGTAAAAGTTTACCTCAAAATTTATTAAAGAGTTTTTATAAGTTGTGATTTTGTAAACGACTAGAGAATATGGAGGGTTTATGATTTATGGGTTATTTGAGAGCTTGAGGTTTTTAAATTGAGTCGTACGATTTATAAGTTTATTTAATTTTGAGTTTGAAGGAATGATGGTGAAAAGTTTTGTTTAAAATTTTGGAAGATATAAAATCGACTTTAAAGGAAAATTTAAAAATTCAAATTGTGTCCCATGATCTAGGATTTATAAAGTTATTTAGGTTTCGATTTTAAAGCCTTGATTAGGGATATTTAAATTCTAGTGGAAAAAAGGGCGATAAATCCAAATAGATGAAGTAAGGAATGATATATTGTGTTCTGATGAAACACTCAAGGATAAATAGACTTTTCGAATTTTAAAATTTGTTTTGAGGTAACTAAATATCTAGTGAAGAATCTTCTAAAGTATTGGAACCAAGTTTATATATAAATTTATGGATGCAAATTTTGATAAAGAAAAATGTCGACATTGCCTTCGATGACATATAGTGTTATGATGATATTTTCAAGGATAACCAATTGTTGAAGAAAGAAACCTTTACATTTTTGATGCATGGAGAATTAAGTTCTAAAACGGTTATGAATAAGAAGTTAAGAAGAGTTTCATTTCTACCATCAAGAAACTGAGATTGTTGAATTCAAAATTTTTTCAAGAGAGACTAATAAATACTTTATGAAATTTTCAATTATGATGATAGAAGATTGAGTATGAAGGTATACTGTTAGTTTACGAGATTATCGAACTTTGAAGACGGACTTTTTGGGTACCTATGGATGCAATAAATACAAATTTGTAGTAAGAAGATTTTAACTGTTACTTGGGCCAAATTGGTTGAAGGTTTTGGAATTTTTAAATTTTAAGAGAAAATTATAACTTGGAAAGATATATATAAGAGAGCTAGTATAAGGAAGATTTATGGATTCAAAATTTGAGACTATTAAAATTCTAGGACGAGATAGAGGAATTTAGAGTACAATTATGATCGAAATTGTTTTGTTAAAATTTTTAAGGGAACGTGGAATGGAAGTAATTTTTGGAAAGAACGATTTATGAAGGAGAGATTACATGAATATTGATGATATCAAAATTATTACCTACTTATGAGGTTGTCCCTTTTTAAGGTTAATGTAAGGTTGATTGAGCTTAGTCATTGATCGATTGTCATGTGCATGATCGTAATCTAGACTTAAACCATCAAAATTTTGTTCTAGTCGATCAAATGATGCCATTGAAATGTCACTCACCATCCCGTCGAATATTTTGCGTTCTCGTCTAAAGAAGATTTCGTACTTTCATTCGAATAATATTCTTTCTATCCTGTCGACCCTACCTACCCTATCTATCCCTAAATTTCGAGGACGAAATTCTTTTAAGTTGGGTAGGATGTAAGCCCCCTAATTTTCTACTACGGATTTTTTTATTTAAAATATATGTTTGTATTTATTTTTGTACTTCGTATCTACACGTCGCATACGAATTCTCCTTTTTGTATTTGCGTAGCGCGCGAGAATTGCGTTTCGTAATTTCTCGACGAGTGTGAATATGTGTCGAGGTACATATGTTAGAAAAATATTTTTTTATAAATTTTATTTTTATAGGAAAGGTACATGTTCAAATAATATGTGATATTTTTTATTTCGAAAAAGAGTTATTTGTTCGTCGTTTAAAAATGGGTGGTGATTTAAAAAATTGTGGATTATAAGAAATATTTTCAAAAGATTTACGAAATATGATATTTGATTATTAATATATTTGTTATTATAAAAGCTAGTTCATAATTGATATTTAAGTATTTATCGAGATTTTCAAAATTAATTATTACCATATTTATTTAATTACGAAAATAATATTTGGGATTTTATTAATTTTAATATTTGATTAAATATGGTAATTTAAACTGGAAAAGATTTATTGACTTTATTTAAAAATAGTTTAAATTAAGGATAGAATTTACCTAGATTTGATTTGAATTGGATTGAGCTATTTTTAAATCAGTTTAAATTAATTGGTGATTTATCTATTAGGGATTTAAATAAATCCCAATTCCTATCCAACTGGGAATTCCCACCTCCTATATAAGGAGAGGTACTCCTCCAATTTCCACACCACAATCACAAGTGCATCGTGTCTGTGCCTCATCTCCTCTACTATATTTTTTCCATACAAATACAATAATCTCTATCCGACAATCCCGGACATCCACTCTGCCGTGTCATACACCCCTGACACGGACTCGTTATCCCAAACCTAGCCTACGGCCCCCACTTCTCTCCGATTCCGACTCCGCCACGACCACAACAACCCCATCGCCATCTTCACCACTGACACCCTAACCACCTACGCCAATTCCCCAACATCACCACCACTACCAGAATCCCGACTCCGTCGAAAATCCTCCCATCTCCGTCATCATCACCCCGTCACCACCGCACACCCGACCAACAACCCGACCACCAACACCAACCACCGTTACCGCCACCAACAACACGCAAGAAGTGGAAGGGAAAATGAAACCCTCACCTCGACGGAGTCCTCCGCACCACCGCACTTGGCTGCGCCACCACTGACAGGGCGCCGCTGCCGAGGCTCAGATCCGTGCCCGACTCCACCGCTTCTGCCGCCCGAAGCAGCGCCGCGGCACAGTCCCTAGCCGCATCGCCGACGCCACCCCGGAGGAGCTCCGGCCACTACACAGCAAGTCGCCGCCTCTGGCGCTCCTCTCCAGGCGGCCGTCGCTCCATGTCGGCAGAGCCGCCGCCTCCAGTGCGCCCATCCGTTCCACTCATCACCCCACTCCGACCGGAACCACCGTCCCGCCCCAGATCGTGCCCCTCCGCGCATAACCCTCTCTCCTCCGGCCGCTACCTCCGCCAAAAACCCTCGTGCTGCGCCGGCCGGGAACTCCCATCCGCCCCCTCCGACTTTCTATCATCCGCCGTCCTCTCTCAGGCACGCCAGCCCCGGCCATCGCCGCTCCGCCTCTTCCCCGCCGGTGAGCCCTCACTCTCTCGCTCTCCCCCTCTTCCTCTCGACTCTCTCTCTCTCATCTCGAAATGGGGAGAAAGGGAATGAGCTGAAAGGGTTTTTTTGGAATGTTTAATATATTATTATTATTATTATTATTATTAATTAATGGAATGAGCATTGAGCAGTAGTATTTTTTTAGGGATTTTTATTAAAATTATTAGTAATTGTTATTACTATATTATTATTATTATTTTAAAAAGGGATAAGTGTATTGCTTTTTTATTATAATCATTATCATTATTTGTATTATTATTATCATATTATTATTAGTATTATTTAGAAGAAAAAGCTGTATATTTTTTTATTATAACTATTATTATTATTATTACTATTATTATTATTATTATTATTATTATTATTATTATTATCATTATTACTATTATTTCTAAAACTGGCTTAGAGTAATTAGTATTTTAACAAGTAATACCATTTGTGTTAGTAAATTATTTTCATGAAAATATGACTCTTAACAAAAGTTAGGTTTTTGCCTTACCAAAATTCTAGGATTGTTTTGTATTTGCCTAAAAGTATTTATTTTTATGAAATATAGATTTCCAACCTAAAATGCTATTTTACATAAACTTAGTCTTTAGCCTAAAACGAATTTTGTTATGTTCAAGTATTTATACGAAACTATTTTCTAAGACTATAAATATTTTCAAAATAGTATCTGTCTCCACAAAATTCTCCTCAAACAAATCACCCATGATCGTGACTAATCATGACTAGTTCCTATTCCTAATTCCTCGCCACTTCAGGCCTCTACCTATCGACCATGGCTATCGGACAACTCGAAACTTGTCGCAACATCGCACCACACCAGGCCCGCTACCAGGCAAGATACCTTGCCATTATTTACTGTTTATAGTTTGTCTGCATTTTATTTACATATCACTGTTCATTTATTTTCTGTTCTTACAGTTCTAGATTTACTACATGTTCAGTGATATTAGCTAAATTGTTATTATCCTTTGATTGCATATGGACCTAGAGTTAAGGGACTACCGTCGGAAGTGTATTGCATACCCCTTGACACAGTTGTACTACGAGGATGTGTGAGATGAGTAGCATGTAGAGGTTCTTGCGTGTGGGCTGATCCCCATGTGCTTGCGTTAGGGCTAACTGCTAATAGATGCATGATAGGAGACTTAGCAGTTAGTGGAGAAACATGGTCGTGGATGTGACTTGGTAGGGACATTTGGGTGGGGAGGACAATACTTGACGTATGGGCTTCGATTGCACTTCCCTTGTAACCCGGAAGCTCCGCTGGAGATACGGGTATGAGCCTCTCAGGTTGGCCACTGTCGTTTTTGAACGTTACGCGCTTAGGTCACTGGTGCCCAAGTGGAGACTATACCAGATCCCATTTATAGCCAGGGCTCATGCGTCGAAGGATTGTTTCTCAAATTGCATGCTCACTTTAGTACGGTTAGTTTACCTTATTATGTCTTGTTACTTTCTTTGATTGTGGCATATTTTATATTCAGTATTTATATGGCATGTTTATTGTATCTTGTTACGTCCCTCTGAGGACCTGGTTATCTCGCCAGGTGTGTGTTCTTGTGTTTCGTAGGTGTTCTAGCTGTGGCCATGATCGTCACTATCTCTTCGAGGATGATTGCGCTTTGATCGTCTTCGCTTCGCCCGCCAAACACATTGTATCTTTTTCATGTATTTTTTCTTCCTTATTGCTAGTGGATTTATCTCCGCCCAACGATTGTATACATGACAAATTCAAAGTTGCTTTTATATCGTATTTATCTTTGTGGATGAGATTTAGTACCTTGGTTACTGTATTTTACAGCTTATGTATATATACGAGGGTCCATATACTTCGTATGTATACAGCTGGCATGATTACGTTTTAGTCCTACGTATTTTGGGACTGGGGCGTTACATATTTTTGTGGTGGCCCATGCAGGTCTAGTCTGCCGTTCCGGTTACATAACTGTACCGAACGGGCATGCAATATAGGATTAGAGTTTAGAATCTCATCCACCTATTTGACTTCCTTTCTGGACTTCAAATTCTGAACTCTCGTTTGACCTCCTTGATTTACATCTTGCTTGACTCCTTCTACCGTGAATTCTTAGTTCGTGTTTAGTAAGATGACTAAACTAGTATATGCCCATAGGTTAAACATATGGCTAGATGGATTGCATTGGCAATTAATATGCATTGGAATTTTATTTGAGTTATAAAGGAATTTATTTTTCTAGAAAGTATGATTTTAAGGATTAGTTAATTTCAAGTTGGGTAGTATCATATTACCACCTTCAATGGATAGTTAAAATTTTATTTTGCTATTACAAGGTGGTATACACAAGAGGACAGCTAGATCGTGAAAACAAATTTATGATTTATGATTTTTTAGAAATTGCAAAATAGTTTATGATTTATTGGGATATGAAACCGATTTGAGAAATATCTTTAAATTGTGACACATGATTTACGGTTAAGTTCAAGTTTGGATTGTAAAAGTTTACCTCAAAATTTATTAAAGAGTTTTTATAAGTTGTGATTTTGTAAACGACTAGAGAATATGGAGGGTTTATGATTTATGGGTTATTTGAGAGCTTGAGGTTTTTAAATTGAGTCGTACGATTTATAAATTTATTTAATTTTGAGTTTGAAGGAATGATGGTGAAAAGTTTTGTTTAAAATTTTGGAAGATATGAAATCGACTTTAAAGGAAAATTTAAAAATTCAAATTGTGTCCCATGATCTAGGATTTATAAAGTTATTTAGGTTTCGATTTTAAAGCCTTGATTATGGATATTTAAATTCTAGTGGAAAAAAAAGGACGATAAATCCAAATAGATGAAGTAAGGAATGATATATTGTGTTTTGATGAAACACTCAAGGATAAATAGACTTTTCGAATTTCAAAATTTGTTTTGAGGTAACTAAATATCGAGTGAAGAATCTTCTAAAGTATTGGAACCAAGTTTATATATAAATTTATGGATGCAAATTTTGATAAAGAAAAATGTCGACATTGCCTTCGATGACATATAGTGTTATGATGATATTTTCAAGGATAACCAATTGTTGAAGAAAGAAACCTTTACATTTTTGATGCATGGAGAATTAAGTTCTAAAACGATTAGAATAAGAAGTTAAGAAGAGTTTTATTTCTACCATCAAGAAACTGAGATTGTTGAATTCAAAATTTTTTCAAGAGAGACTAATAAATACTTTATGAAATTTTTAATTATGATGATAGAAGATTGAGTATGAAGGTATACTGTTTGTTTACGAGATTATCGAACGTTGAAGGCAATAAATACAAATTTATAGTAAGAAGATTTTAACTGTTACTTGGGTCAAATTGGTTGAAGGTTTTGGAATTTTTAAATTTTAAGAGAAAATTATAACTTGGGAAGATATATATAAGTGAGCTAGTATAAGGGAGATTTATGGATTCAAAATTTGAGACTATTGAAATTCTAGGACGAGATAGAGGAATTTAGAATACAATTATGATCGAAATTGTTTTGTTAAAATTTTTAAGGGAACGTGGAACAGAAGTAATTTTTGGAAAGAACGATTTATGATGGAGAGATTACATGAATATTGATTATATCAAAATTATTACCTACTTATGAGGTTGTCCCTTTTTAAGGTTAATGTAAGGTTGATTGAGCTTAGTCAGTGATCGATTATCATGTGCATGATCGTAATCTAGACAGAAACCATCAAAATTTTGTTCTAATCGATCAAATGATGCCATTGAAATGTCGCTCACCATCCCGTCGAATATTTTGCGTTCTCGTCTAAAGAAGATTTTGTACTTTCGTTCGAATAATATTCTTTCTATCCTCTCGACCCTACCTACCCTATCTATCCCTAAATTTCCAGGACGAAATTCTTTTAAGTTGGGTAGGATGTAAGCCCCCTAATTTTCTACTACGGATTTTTTTATATTTAAAATATATGTTTGTATTTATTTTTGAACTTCGTATCTACACGTCGCATACAAATTCGCCTTTTTGTATTTGCGTAGCACGCGAGAATTGCGTTTCGTAATTTCTCGACGAGTGCGAATATGTGTCGAGGTACATATGTTAGAAAAATATTTTATTATAAATTTTATTTTTATAGGAAAGGTACATGTTCAAATAATATGTGATATTTTTAATTTCTAAAAAGAGTTATTTGTTCGTCGTTTAAAAATGAGTGGTGATTTGAAAAATTGTGGGTTATATGAAATATTTTCAAAAGATTTGCGAAATATGATATTTGATTATTAATATATTTGTTATTATAAAAGCTAGTTCATAATTAATATTTAAGTATTTATCGAGATTTTTGAAATTAATTATTACCATATTTACTTAATTACGAAAATAATATTTGGGATTTTGTTAATTTTAATATTTGATTAAATATGGTAATTTAAACTGGAAAAGATTTATTGACTTTATTTAAAAATAGTTTAAATTAAGGATAGAATATACCTAGATTTGATTTGAATTGGATTGAGCTATTTTTAAATCAGTTTAAATTAATTGGTGATTTATCTATTAGGGTTTTAAATAAATCCCAATTCCTATCCAACTGGAAATTCCCACCTCCTATATAAGGAGAGGTACTCCTCCAATTTCTACACCACAATCACAAGTGCATCGTGTCTGTGCCTCATCTCCTCCACTATATTTTTTTCCATACAAATACAATAATCTCTGTCCGACAATCCCGGACGTCCACTCTGCCGTGTTATATACCCCTGACACAGACTCGTTATCCCAAACCTAGCTTACGGCCCCCACTTCTCTCCGATTCTGACTCCGCCACGACCACAACAACCCTGTCGCCATCTTCACCACCGATACCCTAACCACCTACGCCAATTCCCCAACATCACCACCACTGCCAGCATCCCGACTCCGTCAAAAATCCTCCCATCTCCGTCATCATCACCCCGTCACCACCGCACACCCGACCAACACCCTGACCACCAACACCAACCACCGTTACCGCCACCAACAACACGCAAGAAGAGGAAGGAAAACGAAACCCTCACCTCGACGGAGTCCTCCGCACCACCGCACTGGGCCGCGCCACCATTGACAGGGCGCCGCCGCCGAGGCTCAGATCCGCGCCCGACTCTGCCGCTTCTGCCGCCCGGAGCAGCGCCGCGGCACAGTCCCTAGCCGCATCGCCGACGCCACCCCGGAGGAGCTCCGGCCACTACACAGCAAGTCGCCGCCTCCGGTGCTCTTCTCCAGGCGGCCGTCGCTCCACGTCGGCAGAGCCGCCGCCTCCAGCGTGCCCATCCGCTTCACTCGTCGCCCCACTCCGACTGGAACCATCGTGCCCCGCCACGGAACCACCGCGCCGCCCCAGGTCGTGCCCCTCCGCGCATAACCCTCTCTCCTCCGGCCGCTTCCGCCGCCGAAAACCCTCGTGCTGCGCCGGCCGGGAACTCCCATCTGCCACCTTCGACTTCCCATCATCCGCCGTCCTCTCTCAGGCGCGCCAGCCCCGGCCATCGCCGCTCCGCCTCTTCCCCGCCGGTGAGCCCTCACTCTCTCGCTCTCCCCCTCTTCCTCTCGACTCTCTCTCTCTCATCTCGAAATAGGGAGAAAGGGAATGAGCTGAAAGGGTTTTTTTGGAATCTTTATTATTATTATTATTATTAATATAAAAAAAATGGAATGAGCATTGAACAGTAGTATTTTTTTAGGGATTTTTATTAAAATTATTAGTAATTGTTATTACTATATTATTATTATTAATATTTTAAAAAAGGGATAAGTGTATTGCTTTTTTATTATAATCATTATTATTATTTGTATGATTATTATTATTAATATCATATTATTATTAGTATTATTTAGAAGAAAAAGCTGTATGTTTTTTTATAACTATTATTATTATTATTATTATTATTATTATTATTATTATTACTATCATTATTACTATTATTTCTAAAACTGGCTTAGAGTAATTAGTATTTTCACAAGTAATACTATTTGTATTAGTAAATTATTTTCATGAAAATATGACTCTTAACAAAAGTTAGGTTTTTGCCTTACCAAAATTCTAGGATTGTTTTGTATTTGCCTAAAAGTATTTATTTTTATGAAATATAGATTTCCAACCTAAAATGCTATTTTACATAAACTTAGTCTTTTGCCTAAAACGAATTTTGTTATGTACACGTATTTATACGAAACTATTTTCAAAGACTATAAATATTTTCAAAATAGTATCTGTCTCCACAAAATTCTCCTTAAACAAATCACCCATGATCGTGACTAATCATGACTAGTTTCTATTCCTAATTCCTCGCCACTTCAGGCCTCTACCTATCGACTAAGGCTATCGGACAACTCGGAACTTGTCGCAACATCGCACCACACCAGGCCCGCTACCAGGCAAGATATCTTGCCATTATTTACTGTTTATAGTTTGTCTGCATTTTATTTACATATCACTATTCATTTATTTTCTGTTCTTACAGTTCTAGATTTACTACATGTTCAGTGATATTAGCTAAATTGTTATTATCCTTTGATTGCATATGGACCTAGAGTTAAGGGACTACCGTCGGTAGTGTATTGCATACCCCTTGACACAGTTGTACCACGAGGATGTGTGAGATGAGTAGCATATAGAGGTTCTTGCGTGTGGGCTGATCCCCCATGTGCTTGCGTTAGGGCTAATTGCTAATAGAGGCATGATAGGAGACTTAGCAGTTAGTAGAGAAACATGGTCGTGGGTGCGACTTGGTAGGAACATTTGGGTGGGGAGGACAATACCTGACGTATGGGCTTTGATTGCACTTCCCTTGTAACCCGGAAGCTCCGCTGGAGATACGGGTATGAGCCTCTCAGGTTGGCCACTGTCGTTTTGAACGTCATGCGCTTAGGTCACTGGTGCCCAAGTGGGGACTTTACAAGATCCTATTTATAGCCAGGGCTCATGCTCGAAGGATTGTTTCTCAAATTGCATGCTCACTTTTGTACGGTTAGTTTACCTTATTATGTCTTGTCACTTTCTTTGATTGTGGCATATTTTATATTCAGTATTTATATGGCATGTTTATTGTATCTTATTACGTCCCTCTGAGGACCTGGTTATCTCGCCAGGTGTGTGTTCTTGTGTTTCGCCGGTGTTCTAGCTGTGGCCATGATCGTCACTATCTCTTCGAGGATGATTGCGCTTTGATCGTCTTCGCTTCGCCCTCCAAACATATTTTATCTTTTTTATGTATTTTTTCTTCCTTGTTGGTAGTGGATTTGTCTCCGCCCAACGATTGTATACATGACAAATTCAAAGTTGCTTTTATATCGTATTTATCTTTATGGATGAGATTTAGTACCTTGGTTATGATGGAACTAGGGATTCCCAGGACCCTTCCTTTGGTGTGCGTATTGATCGATAAAAAGTTAAACAGATCAAATACGTGTTCTAGCCGTTCATAGGCGAAAACTAGGGTTCACGAATTATACCTGCGGCGGAAAGGAGATAAGTAATTCCTGGAATTCTCGAGCGGACGACCCCAAGATCTTCTGCACGTATTCCTTCCTCGAGTTGGACGTCGTGTGGGCGACGATCTTCCAACCTTTTTTTCTCCTTGGCAGCACTCTCTTTCTCTCCTTACGTGAATCACAAATTTAGAGAAAATTTCAGATTTCTAATCGGTAATCTGGCGGCCAGAGAATAGAGGATATATATAGGCTACGGCAGGGACCATGAAGAGAAATTAGGGCGGGTTCGGCCTCCTAACGGATATAGATATCCCGTGTTCAGCCCGAACACACAATCCAGGCCCATTAACAATAGCTCGGTCCACTAATGAGCTATTGTTGCACTACCTCCCTAATTCCAAATTATATTTTGTGGGCTCCTTTTATTATATGCTCGTTTGGCTTCCCATGTTAAGATATCGTATGTCCGTCGATCAAATTAAGTTACTGACAACTATATTGATTCGACATCTTTTATCCTTAAGTAGTACCGCTCAACTTTATTTGTCATGTCGGATATAATCCACCTGTAGGGTTTATATGACAATCCTTATGAGCTCCTTAAGAGGACATCATCAACCCGATGTATCGGGACATGGATTCCATTTATAATCAACAGCCTATCATACATACAATGTTATTACCCAATTCATAGAGGTTGTTGATCCATAATGAATCTCACTCTTTTATGAGTCAAAGTAATGCATATTGCATATACATGTCCGTTATTATATCCGGATTAAGAGTACAAGCATCCATAATAACAGAGGTGTTTGTTCTCTTATGTAGTCAGTACAAAGAGAACAACCTCAAGTGGTCCTGTTCAATACACAAAAAGTGTACTAGTGTAAACCTATAGTCAAGATAGACTAATACCAGATTATACTACAACCTTTCCAATAGATTGTCCAAGTCCATCTAGGTTGTGAACTATTTATATACTCCATAGGAAACTGATAATATGATCTTCTGTGTGACACCACACACCATATTATCTATAATATGGAATATCAGACATTTGCATTAACACTTGCAACAAATATATTATGCAAACATTTGCCCATATGATTCTCATCCAAAATTTAAGGAGATAAGGTTACTACAAAAGTGATGCTTTTAGTATATAACCCTAACAGGTTACTGCATTTTACAGCTTATGTATATATACGAGGGTCCATATACTTCGTATGTATACAGCTGGCATGATTACGTTTTAGTCCTACGTATTTTGGGACTGGAGCGTTACACACCCCATGCGACTCAGGCAGAGGCCACCCCATGCGGCTCAGAGAGAGGCCACCTCATGCGGCTCAGGCAGAGTCTACCCTATGCGGCTCATGAAGACTATCTTTATGCGGCTTACTGAGAAGCCACCCATCATGCGGTCGCCTACGCTCATGTGGCTCTGATCATTTCCATACGTGGCCAATCTTATGCGGCTCAGTAGAGAACAATCCTCATGCGGCTCGCGGTTAAGACACGTGGCAGAAGATTAGTTTTTTCCGCGTCCCTACAGCTAGCACCATAATAATAATGGGACACTTGGCATCAAATTGATTAAGATTCATCAACAAATCCTAACAACCAGGTTTAGTGCCATCCTCATAATTACTGGGATCAAATCAAATCATTTGCAATCATGCAAATTGAACACGTGACGGGAGATCCGAGCTTGGCATAACAAATCATGAAGATTTATGGCAATCATCATTAATTTCCCACGGAGATTTGATGCAATCCACATTAATTGTCTAGATTCGCTACAATCAGAATTAATGGCCCAGATTAATTAATCTCTAACCGTCGACTTCTCAAGGAGGCAATCATTGCAAACCCTAATTATCGCATCCCACTCCTATAAATAGCAAGGTGCCATTCCCTTGCGAAAGAGGACTTTTTTTGCTAGATCACTAGGGCACCTGGAGAGACTTGAAGAGAGAGTGCAGAGAGACAAAGGCACATACAGGAGGCATCCTGAGAGAATTTCTTCCCCGGAGCCAAGGCTGCATCCGATCGTCCAAGGAGTAAGGCAGAGCTGCTGTCGCTTTCTCGAGCCTCTACTGTCACCCCCCAGAATCTAAAATAAACAATTGTACTTAGATTGCTGTACCTAGGTTTTCGTCCCTAGGCTTTCTTTGTATAAGCGAGTTTGTATTGTGAAGTAAAAGTCTAGTCCTCCGATATAATTATTCTGTTCTTTTATAACTCATGGCAAACACTTGTATGTAACAACCAAAAAAAATGCTTGCTTGTAAAATTCTTGTTGTTTGTTCATTATTTATTGTTGTTTTTTTTTGTTTATTTTGCAAAGAAGTTTTATGTTAGCAATTAATTAACACTTAGCACTAAGGTTTTGGCTTTTTGTAAGTAAAATCATATTGTGTGATGTTTACTAGGTAGCACCAAACCAATAACCGCAACAACATCATATTCATGCAATGTGCATATTTCTTAAATTTTTTTTAATGAAATTTGTTTTCTATTGTTCATATATTGAAAGCCACAAATTTTATATCTTCGATGTCGCAAGAATGTGATCCTCCTCAACCACCAACTAGTTTGTAAGCCACAAATGAGCTAGTTTCTAATCCAAATTCAAGGCTTGGGGTTTATAGAAAACCTATGAAGCAACGAGCTCCATTTTGGATAGATTTTAATGAATCTGTGGATGCCGAAGCTCGCCCATTTTGCCATGATAAAAGGTTATACGTACTTTTTATATATTAAATGTATAAAAGAGTACAATCGATTCCTAAATAGGAGATCTAAGTATAAAGTTTTCTGAAAAAGTGTGACGGTGGAGATCGAGCACTGTAGCGGCTCCTTTACTCCGTTGATGATTTGACGACGAGTTAAAATTGCTCTGGCTTTCTGGTGCTTGTGATTGGAACTCTGGGGTTGTCAATCAAGAGGATCCCGAAGTTATAAAGATTTTGAAGCCTCCTTATCGAAGAAAAACTCCTTCTATTTATAGGAAAACACATATACGATGTGCATAAGGATTATACAGGAATGCTGCATATAGAGATATGAGAGAATCTTGAAGTTGCACGATAAAGGCTGCTGCTGAGCTGACACATGGCGGACGCTGGGATTCCCCTTTATCAATATCTTGGTGGAATTATCAACATGACCGAATAAACGACACAGGACATGTATTTACTATTGATCGGATGAACCTGAGCAAATTATGTTTCTATACCTGAAGTTGGATTTTGTCTTATCTTAGGGGGCCATTGGTTTAAACAAATCAATTGGATATGGCCCTCGTCTATAAGAGCAATTTTTGTCCTTATCCAGTCATTTGGATGACTTGAGAACGGTGTTCGACTTGACACAGACACATCGACTAAAGATGAACTCGACCAAATCTTTCTTGGGGGTTTCCAGCGACAAGTTTTTGGACTTTATTGTTATGACCAAGGGTATTCATATTAACCCTGAGAAGACTAAGGCAATCTTGGACATGTCTCCCCCAAAGAATCTCTGTGAGCTTTGAGGCCTACAAGGGCGCTTGGCATATATCAGAAGGTTTATAGCAAATCTCTCTGGTCGATGTCAACCCTTCACCAAACTGATAAAGAAAGGATTTCTTATGTCTGGATCGAAGAATGCCAGCGCACATTCGACGACATCAAGAAGTATCTCACTAGTCCTCCAGTACTAGTAGCACCGGTTGCGGAAAGACCCTTTCTGCTATACGTCTAAGTTATGGACCATTCTCTTGGCGCTTTGCTAGCCCAGAGAAGCATTAAAGGCCATAAAAAAGCCATCTACTATCTCAATAGGACCATGATTAGTGTCAAACATTAGTATAATCCTATAGAGAATGAATGTCTCGCTCTACTCTTCGCCATTCAAAAGGTATGCCATTATGTGGTTGGATGGATGATTCACGTCATCTCCAGAGTCAATCCTCTTTGAGTCCTTATGACCAAGCCAGGGGTACTCAATTCACGACTGGCTACGTGGGCAATCCTTTTGACACCTTATGACATGGTCTTTGTCCTACAAAAGGCGATTAAAGGACAAGTATTAGTCGATTTCTTGGCTGCACATCCTATATTTGAGACGTCGAAACTCTACAAAGATATCCCAGATAAAGTCCTAGAGTCCAATGCAGTCTCAGAAAACCCTGTCTGGCGTATGTTCTTTGACAGTACTTCAAGAACAGGCCCCAAAGGCGAGATAATTACAGGGTCGGAGTTGTTCTCATCACTCCTGATGGCTTAGTCATCCATCATGCGTACTCCTTCATGGAGTCCTAAAACGCTCTCATCATCGGGCTCCAACTTGCTAAGTAGTTGGGGGTTGACCACATTGAGGTCTACGGTGGATCGAAGCTGATTATCAACCAGGTTCGAGGATAATATAAGGTCTGATATGAAGATCAGGTTCCTTACCACCAGGTGGCAATTGATTTTATTTCTACCTTTATAGGGTTCTTTATAGAATTTGTACCTCGATTACAAAACTTGGAGGCCGACGCCCTCGCTGGCCTCGTCGCTTCTCTGACAGCTCCTGCTGGAACCCAATATACCGTCACGGTAATGGGTCAAGAGCTAGTTTTTCCTAGGAACATCTACATACGTGTTTGAGTTTCTCAGTACAAACAGACACTAATATAGATGTTCGGGATTGGTGATTCCCATTCATAGACTATACAGTCTACAGAGTCCTACCCAAAGACCAGAAGGAAACAACTTTTGTCAAGAGAGGCTCTCTCTAGTTTTTCTACGACACAGCTACCAAAATGCTATATCATCGTTCGTACAACGGACTTCTCCTGCGATGTTTATCCAAGATAGAAGCGCAAGAATCACTCCAGGAAGCACACGATGGCACCTGTGGGGCTCACCAGCCTATTCCTAAGTTACAGGAGTGACTGCATCATATTGTTACTACTGACCCACCATGATGGTAGACACTGTTGATTATGCAAAGAAGTATCGTGTATGTCAGTTGCATGCTGGCTTCATCCACCAACCTTGTGAGTTTCTACACCCCATGGTAGCCGCCTGGCCGTTTGAAGTATAGAAAATAGACATTATTGAGCCGATTAGCCTACCATCTTCCAAAGGACACCAGTTTATCCTCGCCATTACCGACTACTTTTTTAGGTGGGCGGAAGCAGTACCTCAGGCTAAGGTAAAAACCTCGAACATGATTAACTTTGTTAATCATCACGTCATATACCTCTTCGGAGTTTCTAGAAGGATTATAAACAATGGACCTCAGTTCGCGAGCCATGCATTCCATCGGTTCTGTGATAAGAATCGCATACAGAATGTAGCATCAACGACTTACAATCTTGCAGCAATGGACTAGTCGAAGCATTCAACAAGACTATTATCAAGCTACTCAAGAAAGTCGTTTCTTCTAATAAATGTGACTAAAATGAAAATCTTGGCAAATGTCTACGGGCTTATCGTACAATCATTCAAACACCCACGGGCAACACACCATTCTCTCTTATTTATGGAAGCTAGGCAGTGCTTTCCATGGAGATCCAGATCTTGTCTTTAAGGATAGCTATCACCATCAACTGATAGACGAAGACAATCAACGCCAGCGGCTACAAAAGATGGAGATGTTGGACGAGAAACGTTTGCTAGCTCAGCAACGGATCGAGCTTTATCAAGCTCGGAATTTTGCAGCCTTCAACAAAAAGGTCTGGAAAAGAATATTTCAAGTGGATGACCTCGTTTGATCAGTTCAAAGACCAATGGTGATGACTCAAAAGATGGCTGGAAAGTTTGAGCCCAAGTGGGAAGGACCGTTCATTATAGAAACGGTTTACTCCAATGGCACTTACCAACTGGCCAAACCTAACGGCAACTTGCTAATAATGTCGATCAATGGCAAGTTCCTGAAGAAGTATTATGTCTGAAGTTTAAATCGACATATACTCCCACATGCCCCGTGGGTGTTCATGAATTCTCTTAACGAGTTCATCTTTATATTTCTCCAGTAGAAAATATATTCACGTCCATATTACCTCTGAGTTGTTATTCTATACTGAAGATCGTGCCTACCATGTCGATATTAACTCTGAGTAGACACTTCTTCCGTGATAAACCCCGTGATTGTCATAATTATCTATAAAACCTTTTACGTCCATACTACCTCTGAGTCGTTCAATACACCCGTAGAGTCTATCCTTGCCATGTCCATATAACCTCTAAGAAAAATTATACCACCAAAAAATTCTGTATTTACCATGCCCATATAACCTCTGAGTAAAACACACTATCCTAGCAGAATTATCTCCATCCCCTCACGTCATACTACCTCTGAGGGAATTTTCACTATTTTATAAGAAAGTTCATAGCAAAAAGACAAGCGAAGAAATAAAGCCAAAATTTTCATTCATAAAATGGGAAGGTTTTTTCTTTTGCTGCAAAAGAGTCTCTCGAGAAGCGAGAGGCAAAAAGACAAAAATACATCAACATTGTGACGACTGATGTATGAGTTCTTCCAGTCGACTCCTCAAAGCAGCAACTTGAGATCCAACCAATTCTTTGGCTCGACGCTTCGCCTCCTGACGTCGAGCAGCCTCATCCTCGAGCTGAGACAAGCTTTGTCGTGTAAGGTCCAACTCTACCTGACGAGCGCTAATGCTTTCCTTCTCTCGAGCTAGGGCCTCAGAGTGCTGGCGAAGGGTATCCTGCTAATCTTTTGCCTTCTCCAGGTCACTCTCAGCACAACTCCTCTAGCTACCGAATCTGATCTTCCAGAGATGTGCAATGATAGACTTGAACCTCTTTGGCATCACTCGTCTCTTCAATCTTGGCTTCAATTGCAACAAGCCTAGTGGTCAAAGCTTGACGCGTTTGTTCATGCTGGGATAGTTCGACGGCCATTTTCTCTAACTTCGCATCCGCTAGGGATGAAAGGCTATACCCAAGATTTTGAAGCTCTGAGACAATGGCTTCCAATTCTGCCCAGAAAGCCTTTACCGCGTCTGCCTTCGCCTCATACCCTTGATAGTCGCATAATGCCACCAGTTGGGCCATCACTATAGATCGAGCCCTCTATACCATACACCAAGGCATAACGAACGGTGCCCAGAATAAGGTTGGCATAATACGCGTTGTCAGTCGAACCCATTAGGGTCATCGGGAACGCCACAATAGAAGGTCCCGGGATAGCAGTCATAGCCAATACGTATCTAAATATTGCACCTGGAGCAGGTGCTGCCACTACTAAAATATGCTAAAATAGCGACGTTTATTAGCGACGGCAGAAATACCCGTCGCTGATAATTGCCTATAGCGACTTCTTGTGCTATACGTCGCTGTCCGTCGCTGTGTAGCGACGTTCAGCGATGTAGTATAAGTTACGTCGCTGATGGGCAACATGTTGCGACGAACGTCCATGTTACGTCGCTGTATTACGATGTTTAGCGACGTATAATTTCTGCGTCGCTGTTGTATTTCATATAGGGTTCCTGGCCCGATCGAAATCACAAAATGTTCACCCAAAATTTTTCTTTCCGCTCTCCCCTCTCCCCCTTGCGAACCCTCCCCTCCGGCGACCCCTCCCTCCGGCGACACCCTCCCCCTTCTCCCTCCGGCGACCCCGCTCGTCCGTTGACCCCTCCCTGCAGCGACCAGCCTCCCTCCTCCGACAAAGGAGCCTACCTCGCCGCCTTCCTCCTCCGACGAAGCCACCCTCCTCGCCGCCTCCATCCTCCGACGAAGCCACTCTCCTCAGGTAAACCCTAACCCTAGCCCTAGACACGGACACGAGAACCCTAACCCTAGCTGGGGTGGTCTTTCTGTCGAGGGGGAAGAGAGGGGTGGGGGTGGGTGCAGGGGGTGGGGGGGTCTTACTGTCGAGGGGTGGAGGGAGGGGTGGGGGTACCCGGGGGCAGGGGAGGGTTGGGGTGGGTGCAGGGGTTGGGGGATGGGGGCAGGGGAGGAGGGAAGGGGGCAGGGGAGGGTTGGAGTGGGTGCAGGGGTAGGGGGAGGGGGGCAGGGGAGGGTTGGAGTAGGTGCAGGGGTAGGGGGAGGGGGGCAGGGGAGGGTGCAGGGGTGGGTACAGGGGTATGGGGAGGGGGACAGGGGAGGGTGCAGGGGTGGGTGCAGGGGTATGGAGAGGGGGGCATGGGAGGGAGGGAGGGGGGCAGGGGAGGGTTGGGGTGGGTGCAGGGGTAGGGGGAGGGGGACAGGGTAGGGGGGCAGGGGTGGGTTGGGTTGGGTGCAGGGGTAGGGGGTGGGGGACAGGGGAGGGTGCAGGAGTCGGTATCGGACTATATGTATACAATGTATATACATGTATATATACTCACACACTTACATACTCACACAAATACATATATACTCACACACTTACATACACACACAAATACATATGTATACATGTATATATATACTCACACACTTACATACACACACAAATACATATATAAATATATATGTATACAATGTATATACACCAAGGTTCACACTTACATACACACACTTACATACACACACAAATACATATATAAATATATATGTATACAATGTATATACACCAAGGTTCACAATATATGTATACAATGTATATATACCAAGGTTCACAATTGCTCGTTGATCGTCTAGAAAAGCAAGAGAAGGACATTACGGTAATACTATGCAAGCTAGAGAGGGTGTTTCCTTCTGGATTCTTCGACTCTATGGAGCATTTGTCGATTCATCTATCCTATGAGGCACGTGTTGGTGGACCCGTCGAATATCGATGGATGTACCCGTTCGAGCGATATTTGAATCACCTAAAAAGAAAGGTAAAAAATAAGGCACGGGTCGAGGGTTCTATTTGTGAAGCCTATGTTCTCGAGGAGATTACAAACTTTTGTTCGATGTATTTCAAGCCTCATGTTGCAACTAATAGAACGAGAGCTTCCAGAAATGACGACGGAGATCATGAAAGTAATGATACAATACTGAAGGTATTCAATGCCCCAGGAAAGCCATCGGGTAAAATGAAGAAGAGATATCTGAACGATGATGAGCTAAGGGCTGCTCAGGTGTATGTATTACTCAACTGCGACGAGGAGGAAGTAGAGAAACTAGAGGGGTAAGTAAATAATACGTCTACATTATTTTAATAGTGTTGAGAATAATACTATTACATTAATTGTACGATGTTGTTTTCAGCATATTTAATGATGATGTGAGGTCAGGTAGGCCACACATAACAGAAGAAGAACTAGAACAAGAAATGAGGCATTATTTTCCATCATAGTTGAGTGCATATGTAAGACTTGAGAACTCTGTAATTACCTTTCTGTATATGTACTTGATTTAGAATGAGCTTAATTGCTTCTTTCGTGGTATTTAGGTCGATCGTCCATACGCAAGACTTGAGAATGAGTCTATTAGAACGCTAGCCAAGGGACCAATTTATGCTGCAAAAATATGGCCAAGCTACTGTGTTAATGGGTTTAGGTTCAAGTCAACAACTTGTCCGATCAGAGACAACTTTGTGGATCTCGACTCCACCAAAAACAGCTGTTTGTGTATCAGATCTTTAAACTACAAAGATGTTGATGCGGGCAACGATTTCTATGGCGTGCTACGGGAGATCGTGGAGCTGACATATAGTTATGGAATAGAGCCTGCTAAGATTGTGTTATTCAGGTGTAATTGGTTCGATCCGATTGAAGGTCAGGATTGAAAAGTAGACAAGCACGGTCTTGTTGATATAAACTATCGGCGTCGATATCAAGCCTATGAACCATTTGTCCTATCAAGTCAGGCTTAGCTCGTGTACTTCACAAGTTATCCTAAACGGGGAACAACAAGGTCGGACTGGTGGGCAGTATGCAAGACCAAAGCTAGAAATACTTTTGAGGTTGACGATATAGCTTATCAATAGGATAAACTACCTCTTGTAACAAATATTATAGCAGTGGACACGACGGAAGTTCCTCATTACACATCTAATTGTGTAGAAGAAGTAGAATTATCTGAAGAGGAAGATGCAGATAAAAGTGAAGATGTAGAGGAGGAGGAAGAAGAAGAAGAAGAAGAAGAAGAAGAAGAAGAAGAAGAAGAAGATGAGCTAAACGAACTAGATGAATTTTCAGAAGAGGATTAAAATCTGTGATGTCTATCATATAAATATGTATTTTTGTTTTATTGTCATATGTTATTATCAGGTATGACTAGACCAGGAGGATGGCGCGGAGGATATTACATTAGGCAGTCCAGTCAGCCTCGGCCTGGGGATGGAGGGGGCAGTTCTGTACCCTCATCCTCATCTCCGAGTACGCCAGTATACCATTCTGTTCTCGGTCCATTACCGGGACAGGACAGTTCCAGCAGGTTGCAGATTCCTCCCTCGTCGTCCAGCCTTCCTGATCCCGCGTCCAGTATCCCTGATATCCCGTCCAGCATTCCTCCTGTCGACGGCTCTATGGGGGAAGCCGACGCCGAGCATATGGAGGCCGGCGATCAGACTGAACCTGCCCAGGCAGAAGGTGAGAGCGACCCTCCATGCGCTCCCCCGGGCGAGACGCGTATGGAGATTTGGACGGACGGGCCTATGAAGTAAGTTAATTAATTAATATATATTTCTCAAATGATTATATGTACATATATGTTCATGAAATTTTTTTATTGTATAGATATCGGCCTTCTATAGTACAGAGACAGCTGGGGCTATTTCTGAGGCAGAACTATGGTGGGCCTTGGCTCAACTACTCAGATGCTCCCGCAGATAGGAAGGCCTTTTGGTTCGCCCACTTCAAGGTAAAAAAATTATTTATTTTTAAATTTTAATAATTATTTGTGTATATTATACAACTTTTGTATTTTACTTCTTGTAGAGGACCTATTTCTATCCACCACACCGGGCGGCGAGGATCGAGGGCCAATTTTCTGTCGTCGCAGCCAAGCTCATCCGTGATGCGATCGACGACCAGAAGCGTCGTGATCGCGCCGGACGTCCGATCCATGGTTGGATCATGCCAGATCAGTGGGCTGCGATGAAGGCTAGATTTAGCGAGCCCAAGTACCAAGAGCTGTCTGAGAAGGCCAAGGTGGCACGGTCGAGCGCCGGTAAGTGGTGTGGTGGCTCCATTCCGATGACGGAGCATTTTCGTCGTCTGGTACGTTTCCTATGACGAACATTAATTTATATATAGTTCAATATAGAATATTTAATACTAATAATAGATAATATATTTTAACAGGTAAATGTTTAATACTAATAATAGATAATATATTTTAACAGGTAAAAAAGAGTGAGGACCCGAACATGGTGACCGTCTTCCTGTTCACACATCGGAGGGCTGGGGAGTTCATTGACGAGAGGGCGACGCAGGCATATGTACATTCTATTCTTTATATTAATTTACTATAACTTAGAAAACATGAAAATAGATATCAATATAGACTTTCGTAAACACTTACACGTTAGCAAACATGTTCTAGGCCGAGTTTGTTCGGCTACAGCAGGAGACGGCTGCTGCTGCTAGTGCGCCAGTAGAGGAAGGGACTGGTAGTTCCTTCCAGCCGCCTACAGCTCCATCGCAGGACGAGCTTTGAATGACCGTCGTTGGCGATCTTCAGAAGGGTACGTACTACGGTACGGGATCCTACGACGCGTATTTGGCTTCGGAGTCATCCCGGGCCCCCTCTGTCAGTGCGCAGTCTCCGGCTTTGCAGGCGTCATCACGAGTTGGGGATATCCTTCGTCAGATCGAGGAGCTGCGTCGCGAGTTGCAGCAGCAGATTTCTGATGCGGTCGAGCGACGATCCGACCCTCCGATCGTCATCGGACGATTTGATGCGGTCGAGCGCAGTATACAGGAGATGATGAGTCTGCATCAGGCTACAGGAGCCAGCTTGCAGACGCTCACCGAGTCTACGCAGTGCACAGAGCGTAGACAGGTCGAGCTGGAGGTATCGCAGAGGAGCATGTCTGCCTCACTCACTCAGGTTTCGGCTTCGCTTGAGGCGAGTACTGAGAGGGTGGTGAGATCCCTTGCTGCGCATGGTGAGCGACTGCGAGAGCTGGAGCAGATACGTCCTTCCGGTACATCGATGGTGCCGACTCCAGACACTGCACTGCCTCCGACGCCGACTCCAGACATTGCACTTCCTCCTACTGCCCCTACGGTACAGCTCATCCAAGAGTAGTATGACTATATTCTATCCCAGTTGTGCTGCAGGGGTCCGCAGTAATTTTATTGGTTTTTTTATGACTTGTATGTATTGGCCCTATAGGCAAATTGTTTATTCATATACTGTTGTTTATACACTTGGTGGGAGACTTTTTATCATCTTCCATTTTTATTTGACTCTACTGGATGTTTGTGAGTATGTGTGTCTGTGATATTTACTTTGTACTGCCTCCTATTTTTATTGTGATATTTACTTTATGATATCTGCGACGGGGATGACAAATATACCTACGCTGGGTTATAAGCGATGATCTGATATACAAAGGAGGTGCTGCCGAAATTTTAAAAAAATATATTGTGTATTTTTGTTATGATGTGTGTCTGTATTTACAGTGAATGTGAAATGCAGTGTTCGGAACCATCGACAGTTTCGATTACTGTTGTATATGTTATCTTGGATAGAAATAGCAACAGTTCAGGGTGCACTTCTGAGAGGTTCATTTTCACGTCCTTCACTTTCTCGGGACGTCGTAAAGGTTTCCGAGAAGGTGAAGGACGTGAAGAGGAAGCTCTGAGAAGTGCATCCTGAACTGTTGCTCTTTCTATCCAAGATAAAACATAGAACAGTAAGCGAAACTGTCGATTGTTCGAACACTGCACTTCACACACACTGTAAACATAGACACACAGCATAACAAAAATATCAATTATATTTTTTTAAATTTTTTATAATATCTGCGACGTATAGCGACGTTTTGCGACGTCCTGCGACGGAACGTAGACGTCGCTATATGTCGCTAAATAGTGACGTCACGTCAGTAGACGTCGCTAATATACGTCGCTACATCTGTCGGTAGCCGTCGCTAAGATGCCCACGTGCCTGCCATGCCATGTCATCATATATAAAGTTTACAGCATCGCAAGTGGTCGCATTACGTCGCAATGTTGGCGACGTCGTGATACGTCGCTATCTGTCGCTCATTTTTGCGACGTCTAGCGACAATGGACTCCGCGTCGCAAATAGCGACGTTCGGCGACGAAATTGCCATCTGCGACTTGCCTATAAGCGACGTCCGTTTTTCGTCGCTAAATACGTCGCAAATAGGTTTTAGCGACGTATTTTCCTTTTTTAGCGACGTCTCCTGACGTCGCTAAAATGGGTTATTTTAGTAGTGTGCCATGACTGGAGCGGAAGCCGTCGACGGCACAAAAATAGTATGAGCCAACGCTGGCTGATACATAATTGGCTCCTTAGCAGGCTCCTTCGCTGGTTCTTCAACTATTTCTATGGATGGAGCCATATAAATTGGTGCTGGAACGGTCTCAGAGACCGACTTCTTGACTGTCACTGTGACCAACCATTCAATGGTCTTCTCGACCACATCCATAGCAACCGGATTGTCGGAAGCCTCTTCAGGAAGTGCTGTGGTAACTGCATTTGAGGGCTCTTCAACGATCGGTCCTTCGACGGTCTTCTCGACCGATTCTTCCCCACTCTCCTTGACCGGGCTCCTAATGATTTCGTTGACGAGCTCATCAGCAACACCATCGACCGCCATCTTGGTGGTCTCCTTGGCATGAACTCCAGTAATCGGCTCGTCAGCGACCGTATTAACTTGTCCGAGAGTAGTCTCCTTGGTCGTCTCTCCGAAGATAATATTGATTGACTCTTCAAAAGCCTTTTGGTCCATTTTTATAACTGCCTCATCGATTATCTGCTCGGTGGTCATCTCGACTAGTTCTTCAATAGCTTGGCCAAGTAGCTCGTTAGCGGTTTCTGCCATTAGACCTCTGGCATTCTCTTCAACCACCCCTTGTGACCGAGGTTTGATGTACGTTAGGGCTAATTCTTCAATCACTTTTTCCCTTTCGCCTCCATGAGGATGAGGCTCCCTAAGGGAACCGACGACAATGCCTTGAGTACCCTTGACCGAACAACCCGCCTCGGTATGGATTCCTGAGCTGCACCTTCGTTTATAGCAGGACCAATCCCAAGTATCACTATGGGTCCACCTATAGAAGTCACTTCTTGATACAAGGCCATAAACTCCGAAAAGTCCCAATTCTCATAATTAAATTAGACATGCAACAGAAGCTCTCATGGCCGAACAACCTCAGCTGCTGCAACTGACGGATCCTTCTCAGGAAGTTCCCTGAGTATTTTCGACCACCCCGACTTCCCTTTTTCTTGTACCAGTAAAACAGGGGTAAGCAGAAATCTGCGGGTAAAAATTTGAACCAAAAGGGAACTAAAATATACCTGTGAAGACGATGCAACATGTGGTGCACTCGGTCGCAACGAAACATGACCCTTGTATGCCACCCGCTTGACTTTCTTGGCAGAAAGAGGGCTCACTGTTGGCGAATCCTGACGTTTTGGTAGGAGATTCAGGGGCACCGCATCCTTCCTTTGCCCCCGAGAAGCGCTAGAACCATCTGAGGACCTACCACCCACAGCTTCGAACTCTCATGGCGTCCGCGCGACCTCTCAAACTTCGTGCCCACGATAAAACTCCACTCTCGGTCGTAGCTAGAAAAGAAATGGTTCACCAAGCAGTGAAACTTTACGATGGAATACAAGATACGGGTCTTCTCGTGCATCTCTTGGAGTACAAATGATACCCTAGTGAATCTAGCATTATAGTATCCCCATGCACGGGCACCGTCCAACAAGCTGCCTTTATAGCCAAGATAAGGGCTCGGATTATTCATCATAATCTGGCTATAGCCAAATTGTCGTACGAAACGACTCGGCAGATAAGGCTCCAGGTATACTTTGTTCTGATTTTGGTACACTAGGTGAGAAGGACAAATGGATACCAAACAATGAAATGCACTAGTGGTTAAGTAGTCCCTTTCTCCTGCCTGGTGTTTGCCATAAAAAAATCAAAGACATAATTTACAGGAACACTAAAATTGATTACAAACTCGTTTGTACAAAGAAAAGCCTAGAAAAAATCCTAGGAAATAATCTAAGTATAATTGTTTAGTTTTGATTATGGGGGGTGACGGTAGAGGCTCGAGAAAGTATTATCAACTCTGCCTTACTCCTTGGACGATCTGACGCAGTCCTTAGCTCTTGAAGAAATTGCTTTTCGAAGGTTGCCAGCCTTTTACAGGGGTGTGGCACCCTGTTATTTATAGTAGTATGTATGCTGAGCCGCATATATGGCATGTGGCCACGTGGCTAATTAGCACGTGAAGACCCGCTCTTTGGCTGCCATCTGTCGATTTGTTGGGATTTTATTGCAGCAAATCTGGGCAGTTAAGACTTGGTCATCCTGTCACGTGTCCTGTCGCAAGAATCATTTTGAGCCGCATGAGTCTCTCAATTTTCGACCATGTGGGGCCGCATGAGACTCATGCGTCTTAAGTCACAAACTTCTTCAGCCCACATATAGTTTAAGGATTTAAGCCGCACAAATTCTGTACTTTGGCTACATAAAGCTCATACGGCTTGGGTCACAGTCACCCTTGGCCGCATGAAGTTCGGAGACTTTGGGGCAGCATATGTCTGAGCCGCATAAGGTTTATGCGGCTTAGGTAACACTCTTTCTGGACACATGAAAGCGTATGAACCCTACTTTTGGTGACGTCTCACGTCTTATCTTTTTGTCAGAGTGTCAGAGCTGTCTTTTTTGTCAGTTTTGACAGAACTTGTCAGCTTTATCAGACAAACTGATCCTCTTGGCCGTATATCTTTCTTCTGCAGCTGGTTGTCGACGGGCCGCGTAAGGTACTGAATCTGTCATGCGGCTTTCCTTTATGCGGACCTATTTGGCCCAAAGTACATATGTAGCAAATTGTGATCTGCATGAACCCCATATTTTCTATGCTTCTACAAGACCCCCTTCAAAGTTTTCAAATTGCAAATTTAGAATACTTTAAATAAGAAGCATGGAGATATGTCAAGCCGCAGGGAGTCTTCAAGTCACAGGGAATTCTTGAGCCGCAGAAAAACTTTGAGCCGTAGAGAGAGCCCATCAGCCTGCTAGCTGTCACTGCTGTATTTAATTTTCTTGATTCAATTTTTGATTTGGGTTCTCTTTTCGAGATAAAGTCGACGGTTCCGAGGGATAAATTCCCCAAACGTCATCATTATCTTTAATGATCTCGAGAATTGAAGCGGCACTCTTTTAGAAACTCTATAAATAGGGGTTACTTAGAAGAAAATTTTTTCTTTTTTACCTTCTTTTCTTTCATCTTCGTCTTCCTGTCTCAATGGCTCCAAAAGCTTCCAAGTCGACTGGTGCTACGGCCAAAGGAAAAGGACTTGCTTCTCCGTCGAGAGTGGCAGGCTCTCCTTCCATTCATTCCGATGTGCACCCCTATCAAAGATAAGGATAGTGGGAAGACGATGGCCATATCGTATGTTTTATGTGCGGGCCTGTGCTATATCGCTTTCTGTGCTTTAAGCTTGGTCGATGTGTGCCCTATCTCAGTTGGACCACATGTGTTCTGTATGATAGGGCCGTATGGGCTGAGTCGCATAAGCGCTGCACATTCGAACCTGAACCGCATAAGTGACCCAGGACTGATCCGCATGAATATTGTATAACTGTGTCGTATAAGTGTCTCCTGATTGAGCCGCATGGGTGTCTTATGTTTTGAGCCGCAGGAGCACTTCGTGACTAAGCCACATAAGTACATCATTACTGAGCCGCATGACACTTGTGACTGAGCCGCATAAGTGCCTTATGAGAGCCTCATGACTGAGCTGCATAAGCACTTTTTGACTGGGCGGCCTAAGTGTCTCCCGACTGTGCTGCATGAGCACTATATGACCTAGCCGCGTGCATCTCATGTTCTTTAAGCCGCTATGACGCATAGGTTCTGTTTTGGCTAGGTCGCATGGCTAAATGGATGAACTTCTTCTAACTTTTACTTTTTTTTTCTGTCTTTTGCAGTGAACTTGCCCATAGCTCCATCGGGGGAGCTTCTGATATGATATGCCCAATCTGCATTGGGTGTGAGATTTGACCAGATAGTCGAATCATGTGTTGACTCAGATTACCCAAAATCAACCTGAAGACCGACTGAGGGAGATCAGGAGCCAGTCCTTCATTTTCTTACTTAGCATGATGAACTCCGGACAACTGAATGGCATTCATCTGAAGCCTATATTTTTATTTGGGGATGCCCTGACTATTTCAGATCCAAGCATTATATAGACTTTTGAGAGTTGGGACTTCTATTTTCAGGGGGAAGTAATTCACATACCCTTAATGGAGCGCTACTTTCCCTTATCTGGTTTCAATATGGTACCTTTTGAGAGGAAGATGTTGAGTTGTCTAACTCTAGATCAGCGGGGGATCTTTGTGGGCCATATCCGTTTTAACAACCCTACGAGGTCAGTGGTTGCAGTAAAGGAATCAATGAGCCACTCCGTTATTGGGCTGGCTCCTGGCAGTCTCATCAACGAACTGAAGTCCAATATGTTTTCTCTGAGGCTAACACCTTTATGAATCGGATTGCTCGTAAAGGGTCATACCTTGCAGGGAGGTTGTCGTTACTGAACTGGCAGCATCGTTCCCCTCTATGGGTTAACCTGACTTCTTGGATTTTGGCGGAGTATGAGGACATCCTACGACGGATGGGCCTCTATTACGCCATTAGGGGCTCCTGCTATAGCTTTTTTATGAACCCGAAATTATTTATGGCCTTGCTTGAGATGTACAACTGCCAGACGGGGACCTTCTTTACTCCAGGTGGAGAGATGGGGCTTGCTCTTCACGAGATACAGGGTGTATCCAAATTGCCCTGGGACGACAAAGCTTATGAGGAGTATACCCCGACAAACAAAGAATTCGAGGAATTAGAGCGGCGGTATACCGAATTCCTAGCCGTATATCCGGAATTGCTATGCCACCATAGCACATGTCAACAAATATCCAAGAAAAAGACGATAGTTCAGATGGGAACCTTCCTCATATCAAGGCTTGGATTGGCTATCTTTTTAGCCTTAGCGCGTCCGGTCAAGTTGCTGTTAGGAGTCCCTAATCTCTGGAGCAGGTGGATGTTTATGAGAAAAGTACTAAGAGGGCCCGTGCTGTTGGTGATAGATTTGGGAGCCTGAGCGACACTTTTAGCTATTTTTATCATGATACTCAGCCTCTATCTGCTAAGGCCACCTTGGCCGGATACCTGATGATATGATTGAGGGTTTGCGTCGTTTCAGCGGGCACTGGTACGATTAAGAGAATTAGCTGCAACCTAATCCTTCCAACGATAAAGCTGGTTTTTGGGGGCAAGCTAGCCCTGCTTCCTGCTATGGTATGCAGCATCCATAGGGGTTTTCGTACCTTTACGTCGATGTAGAAGCATGGAAAAGAATAAGAAAAGTTCTATGCGGCCAGGGAGCCCCATGTGGCTCAAAGAGTTCATGCGGCTCAAGTATCCATGCGGCTCGAGTGTCTATGCGGCTCAAATAAGTTCTATACGTCTCAGAGAGGAGCCACGTGGCCTGCAAACAGCTTTTCCGTTTGTCATTTACTGCATTAAATGCTTTGACGGCTGACAGCTCTGACATGTGACAGTCTTGACACAAAAATACAATTATGACTCCGTCATAATGGCAGACTCCTAGGGAAACGAAGGAAATCTCTGACACAATCCTCCGAGATCCAGAAACTGTCATGTGGCCTTGACACGTGGACAGTCGCATGCGACTCAAGAAGAGACCACCCCATGCGGCTCAAGCGGAGGCTGCCCCATACGGCTCATGAAGACTAGCCCCATGCGGCTCACGAAGACTAGCCCCATGCGGCTCACGAAGACTAGCCCCATGCGGCTCACGAAGACTATCCTCATGCGGCTCAATGAGGAGCAACCTTCCTGCGGCTCAGATTTCTGTAGTAGCTCGCGGTTCAGACATGTGGCATGATAGCTGGACACGTGGCATCAAATCGATCGAAATTCATCAACAAATCCCAATAAAATATTGGGATGAAATCAGATCATTTGCAATCAAGCAAATTAATGACACGTGTCGAGAAATCCGAGGTTGACAAATCAGGAGGATTTATGTCAATCATCATTAATTACCCACAAAATATTTGATGCAATCACATTTATTGCTCAAATCTCGTATATTCAAGATGGACGAACCAGATCCAGTGATCCTTAGCCGCCGACTTTTAAGAATGGGCAATCATTGTAAACCCTAATGATGCCCCCCACTCTTATAAATAGCAGGGTGCCATTCCCTTGCAAATGGACAGACACAGACAGAGAGAAAGATACGGAGAAGATATATACAGAGAGAGCCAGAGAGCCAGAGAGAGAATATACAGAGCCTGAAGAGAGAGCATTTCTTCATCAACGCCAAGCAGTTCTTCTACAGAGCCAAGGCTGCACCCGATCGTCCAAGGAGTAAGGCAGAGCTGCCGTCGCTTTCCCGAGCCTCTACCGTCACCCCCCAGAATCTAAAATAAATAATTGTACTTAGATTGCTGTACCTAGGTTTTCGTCCGTAGGCTTTCTTTGTACAAGCGAGTTTGTATTGTGAGTCTAAGTTCAGTCCTCCGGTAATTGTTTTGTTCTTCTACAATCAATGGCAAACACGATGGTGACTCTGCTGGGGACAAACTTCTCCACGGCTGAGGAGTTGGTGATGCAATCGGATGCAGCCAAACTTGGCTCCATACAACAGAAGATGGTCGTCCGCTTCGACCAACATGTGTTTCAAGAAATGCTCTCTGAGGGAAGCGCTGGCCCGGTCCAGAAGTGAACCCGCACAAAGAAAGCTCGCAGCGAGTGGAGGCCAAAATCATTTGCCCCTCTCCAAGCTCTGGACGGAGTACTCCCTGCTGCCCAATACGGCGAAGGCGACTCTCATACGGCTCTACTTCAAGCCATAGAGGACTCTGCTGTCCCCAAGTCCGGCAGAGGAAAACACTACGATGCTGGACTTGCAGGGACAAAGAGTGATTCTATGCGCCCCAATAAGAAGTCGAACACTCATATAGCCAAGTTTGCCAACCGCATGCAGGATCCTCATGCGGCTGAAACTGCCAGCCGCATGAAGGAGGTCTATGCGGCCAGATCATCTAGCCTCATGAAGAAAATACATGCGGCCGAGACTCCCAGCTGCATGAAGAAAGCCTATGCGGCTACGCCTGCCAGCCGCAAGAAGATTATTGATGACAGCCGCATGACACCTAATCCATGCGGCTCCGTCTTCGACCGTCTCTCATATGGTCCTGATCTCCTGTGCTTCCAAGAAGATATGTCTGACTCTCTCCAGCATCACTTAGACTCTTCCTACTATGTGCCCTTATGCACTAGAGTGAAGAAGTCTAGGGCAGCGCAAGCTTGGCAAGCTCGATCCGTTGATCCGATCTCTGACCATCCGAGCGTCCCATATATTATTGTGCGGGCCTCAGATGGGAAGTTGTACAGAACTACTCGAGTCCAGCCCTCGGCGGCAAAGGGACAGAGAGGTTCCCAAAAGTCTTCCAAAATCCAGGGAGCAAACATGATCGATCCAGACCCATCTGACTTGCGTGAGGCCATCCTCCACAAACACAAGGAAAGAGAAGGCGCATCGGGGTGTAAAGAGTCCTCACACGACGTCACTGCACTCAAGTCATCGTCAACTGCTGTTGCAACAATACGACGGTGCAAAAAGATCGGCTATCCGTCTTTCAAAGACTGCAACAGCCATCTTCAGAGGACGAGGCACTTCCCGTCGTCTCCTGCAACTCTGCTCAGAAAGCTCCCGCCGATGGGAGAGGGAAGAAGACGAACATTCCTAGCCCGAAGATCTCAACCACTATGACTAAGAGACTATCGTCTAAGCGGGTACCCACCAACGGAGTTTTCCAAAGTACCCGTTCTAAGACGAAATCTGCTACAGTGGGAGATTCGTCGTCCACACTACTGGAGGTTGCTGGGATTGGGGGTAGCACTCCTCCGAACCTCCACGATAATCCGATGTTCCAAGAAAACGAGCCGGAGGAAACAACTTTTCCATCAGATGCAGCAAACCCTAACGTCTTCGAGGACGTCCACAACTCCCAAGACGAGGCAAACTTGGAAACTGGAGGTACTGTTCCTTCTGAGTCCGAACTAGAGGAAGACATTCCCACATACCCCGATGATTTCTCATTATAGGGGTATAACTCGGAAGACACGTCCTCCACCATGCCATTCATCTCTCCTCACGTAAGGACGATATTCATGACGGACAGCAACCAAGGTGGTTCCAGTGATCGTCAACGTATCGACACTCTGGAGGCCATACTGCTTGTCTTGGTCAAGTCTGTGTACGAGATCAAAGCAGCCATTCTAACTCTGCAAGGAGGGACGCCTGGCCAAACAAGCGCGGGTCCCGCGGTCAATGTAGACTCGAATTCAGCGGCACCGAATCCGAGCAATAATCCTCATGAAATAACGGCCCCTACTGCTGTGGATGAGGCCCGAGAAGCGAGAAGAGAGGTCCAGGAGCTCCGAGCCATGTTTCACGCTCGAAAAAGCTCTCAAGACCTCAGAATACGGTAACCGTACCCTGCTGCATGGAGGGATGTCCCCTTCCCGCCGAGATATAAGCCGTTCAACATCCCGTATGATGGCAAGACCTCCGCAAGCCGGTACATCACTTACTTCGAGGTCACCACCGACCATCTGCCCCATGACGATGCCATTCTCATACGATTATTCAGTGGGGCATTGGAAGGAGTCACCTTCGACTGGTATCGCAACCTGCCAGACAACTGTATCCACTCTTTCGCCGGCTTCAAGCGCATGTTCTTGGAGAGATTCTATGAAGTAGGACAGGACGTCACGATGTCCACCCTCATGGAAGTCGTTCAAGGGGAGAAAGAGCTGACAAGGAACTTTATCGAGCGGTTTCGTAAAACCGCAATAAAGTTGCCGTCGGGAAATCCGGATTGCTCCTTGATTGAAATTTGCCAAAAGAGATTGCTCCCAACAATCAGTCTCTGGATGGGCAAAAGTCAATTTAAGGACTGGAAGACATTCATCATTAGTGCCACTAGTGTCGAAGAACGGTTGAAGAAGGCTCGCCAACTGGGATTGCGCATCTCAGAGGGAGAGGACAAGGGCAGGCATCCCAATGCCAACACCAACAATGGGGGTAGCTCCACCAACAATCGGGACAACAAGAGCAAGCAGGCTATGGTGGCCGATACAGCCCAGAAACCTGAGTCAAAACCGGCAGACAAGCAATGGCCGCAAATCACTTACTCCTTCGAAGACGGTCACGTCAAGACCATCTTGGACATGCTCATACAAGGAGACAGAATTCAGCTTCCTCCACCAAAACGGGAACCTTAGCCGGCAGAAATGGAAAACCCAAAGTACTGCCATTACAACCGCTACATCCACCATGCTACACACGACTGCTACCAGCTAAAACGGTACATCCAAAATCTCATCGATTCGAACGCTCTGGCCATCGATTTCGAGGAGGTAACTGTGGCAGCCAATATGGTATCGGTGCAATTTGGCAGCTTCCCTCCAACAGAAACTCAAGACGGTGTGGTCCCCATCCCTCTGGCGACAATAGAGATTGCTAATCTTCTACCTCCTCGGGATCAGGCTACTGGTCTAGTGCCCCTCATCACATCACAAGGGGAGGTCATATGGGTCTATCCAGACTTAGTATCAGAGGTGACTCAGCCCACACCATCTTCCATTTGCAAAAAAAGAGTAGAAAAGTCAGGTCCTGTCGTACAATCTCGGCAGATATCGAAGAAGCTACAGCCGTCGTTACTCGGTCTGGGGCACAATCCCAACCTGTGGCTGATAACTCGGCTGAAGATCATCAGCCCGCTACAACTGACGCTCCGGGACCGGCTCAGCCTCCGACGACCGACAAGCCTAGGCCGAAGGAGACTCGTTTTGACAAATCCCTCCGAAAAAAGGTACCGCAGGGGCTGGAGAAGCCCTATAACTTTGAAATTTTGGCACAGTTGGCCAACACACCGGCCAAGTTGTCATTATACGAGCTTCTGAGACTCTCAAAGGACGTTCGCACGGCTTTGAGCGATGCACTCCAAAATGCTGACGCATACCTGGCTCAGGTCAACCTCACGGGAGAGAACCCGCCTACAGATCTCCAAGACAGCGCTTGCACGGGAGTGATGCCCAACATTGTCTTCACTCCGCAGGATATGCTCATCAAAACTAACCTGCACGATCGCCCGTTATACTACACTGGATACATCGACGACGTAAAGGTGGATCGAATGCACATTGATCCTGGCTCTTCCATAAGCATTATCCCGAAGGGTCTTTTACAGCATCTCCGCATCCCAATGCATCGCCTGACGCCTACAAGCACAGCCATCAGCGGTTTCAATTCGGACAGGAGCTACCTAATTGGGAAGATTCGTCTGAAGTGTCAGATTGGCGATCTCCAGTCGGAAGTCACCTGTTATGTCATAGATGTAGACACTTCTTATAACATCCTCTTGGGACGCCCTTGGATACACGATTATATGATCGTGTATTTCACGCTGCACCAGTGCTTCAAGTATGTCAACAAACACGGCTTCGTGAGGACAGAGTTTGTCGACATCGATCCCTTCAAAGTGGTCGAATCCTACTACTCAGACTCCTGCCTGTAGGAAAAGTCAAAGAGGCAGCTTGGTGAAGGAGATGGGCATGCTCGTACCGAGACGGCTACAGGATCATAAGAACCTCTGACGATCCACCTCCAAGCTCGTAAACCTGGTAAGTCCGTATCACCCCCAATTTTCCAGAAAGGGGTATTTTTGTCATTTTTCATTTTAAAATTATTTTGGAATTATTTATTTATTTATTGTAATATTTTGGGGTTATTTGAGTCGGATTCGAATTTCAACTCATTCCGACTTGTATCGGGGTCCCGGGGTAGTTTTGACTCTAGCGGGCCCACATACTAGTTAGGCATGGCCCACATAATATTAATTTTAGTCCACATGATATTAATTTTAGTTAGTGACTAGACTAATTATTCTGGTTAGTATTAATATGGATTAGTGTTTTAGGATTGACCAAACTACCCCCGACTTAACCCCTTACCAATGTATTAGTAAATAGACTAAAAAAGAGGCTTTTGGACTTTTCCTAATAGGACAAAACCATCTTTATGGCCAGTCACAATAAGGATAGGGTTGAGCCTCCCATTTGTCATTATCCATCTATTTTTCTCTCTCTTGTTCTTCCCCAAATTCCTAGAGAGCAATCCCTAGCAATTTCTCCACCAAATCATTCCATTTCACCACCAAATCTTCTTCTTTCCTTCTCCATTCTAGCCAAGAAGGAAGCTACCCAAGTTTGGGAGGATTCGGAGCTCGTTCGTGTCCTTTTGGAATCTCTACGTGTCGGTGTCGCTCCGGGAAGGCTTTTCTTCGATTCGATCTACCGGGAGGTATAAATCCCTTCTTCTTTTCATTTCCTTATGCATATAGGTCTATTTTGAACCCATAGGAATGACCCCATAGTTGTATCTCCATTTGTGTCCATTTCATGTCCATTTGGAGGTCATAGGAGTGTCCTTTGTGTTGTGGTTGTGTCCATGTGGAAAAATCCCAAATTTGGACACACTATGTGTTGTTGTTATGTATTAATAAATTATTACATGTTTAATCTCATATTTTTGTATTGGAGATGTGTTCTATAGTGTCTCATATATACATATTAGTGTAGAGAGTGAGTTCTTGATATATTATGTTATATACTTGTGTTCTTTTGTCTCAAACTACCTAAATCCGTCATGATTTTATCCACGTTTTTAATTTCAGCCCTAACTTAGAAATGTCATAACTTCTAGCTCAAAGCTCGGTTTAATCTTCCGTTTTTTTTAAAAGAAGCGTATTGAAGTTAGCTTTCCAAAAACATATATTAATAGGCCTAATTCCTTATGTAACTTTTTGAAAAATTATTTGAGTGTCAGCTGTACGAAAGACAAACGCGTTCTCGGTGTTTTCGCGATTCCGGGAGTTTTCGGAAACGAAAACGCGATCCGTTTGAAGTTTCGGAAAGCTAACACATAGATATATAACATACTTTAATCCTAGATTTTAATTCATGCTGAGATGGTACAGTATTGATTATTAGTAGGAGTTACTATTTGGTATATGCATTTTGTGCACCCTTGTGTGTAATATAATGTTCTATTTGATTTTAACCCATGTTAATATATATATATTATGTAATTAAATAAAGAATACAAGCATGAGTAAATGGTTAAATAAATGATGTATGAGATGTAAGTATCCTATCTAATGTAAGCATGCATAAGTATGGCTTGTAATGAATATGTAGGTTCCATAGTATGTAATGTATGGTGCATATAGTGGTACAAGAGAATAATGAATGATGAATGAATGCAAGCATGAATGTAATGTAATAATAGATGTAACGTATGCAATATATAAGTTAATAAGATGTAATGTTCTATGTTAACACAAATCCTATATTACCTCATGTACCCCCCTTACACTATGTTGACACTATCACACTTGACACATTGTTCACTTATACTTTGACACTCTTTGATATGTATACACTATGTATGCCCATTTAACCCTCACTTGCCCCTTTGCCATGTTCACATACACACACACAGCCTCTTAAATAAGTATTTATGAATATAGTTAACTTAGATATGTATGTATATTATATATATGTTAGCATATTGTGTTGTAATATATAAGTTTATATAACCATTTGAAATGCCATGATTATAGACCTAATGTTGAATACCAATATATGCATGTGTATATATGTGTAGACATATATAGCTTAAAGTAATAGATTTCCTAGTGTATATCCAATGTGAATTCTTGCCTATTTGAGTATTAAATAATTGCATGCTATATAGAGTTGGGTGTATGTTGGCTTGTATAGCCTTGTATTGATGTGTGCTTGCTAGGATAGTCTTGGTTAGGCCTAGTAAGACTTACTCGGTTAGGACATGATCTAGTTTGACCTAATTTGACTAGTGCAGTTGACCAGAGTTGACCAATAGTTGACTTTGGCCTAGTTTGACCTAGATTCATGTTGAATGTATTGTAGTACTTTATATTACCCTTCTGGACATGTTGTGACTTGTGCTGTTCTAATTAGGAGCCAGACACCTTGTAACCTGTGTTGCTTTAAATAGGACTCTGTGGCTTCAGTTGGACCCCCTATACTTATCAGCTGTTCAGGTTATCGAGACGAGTATATTCTCTGATCATTTCATATCCTGCTTAGAATTATTTCCTGCAGTAGATTACTTTACTTGTACTGTCACGTTGGTCACACGGATTGGTACTATATGGATCCCTTCTTGAGATGTTATCCTTAGGGAGCATCGGGTACTACATGTTCTGTGTGTTTCACTTACATGGCGTATCATATGCTTTATTGGTTCTTTGATCACTTACGACATATACTCTTATGATCGTAGAGTCTTCCTAGAATCCTTATCCCATTTATGGGACTACTATGTATCACCTTCGGGGTCTATCACCTTCGGGGTCTTATCACCTTCGGGGTCTACCACCCTTCGGGGGCTGTTACATAGCATCATATAACATAACCTGGTTGGATTCTTGTGTATTGATTGGGGGTACGGGGGAGTATAAATAGCCATGTGAATAATTCCAAAGTAGAATAGCCATGTACGCCTCTTTAGTATAGCCATGTACAATCAAGCCGTTCACATATCGACTTTGTGCTCTAAATCACTAGTCACTGGTAGCTCTTTATTTATAGTAGATATTTCTATTACAGCTCTCTTTCTGTTTACATACAGCATTTCTTTCAGTACCTGTATCTTACTTTACTGCATGATTATATTTCTAACCTGCTATGAACTGTTGAGATGTAATGTGCTCGCTCCTGTCCTGACTGGACCTGTTGATAAATTTTACAGATGGCCTGGGATTGCCTGCTAGCCTAGAGGAGACACAGTAGAGGTTGTTTAGATAGTTATTTCATTTTGTCTGGAGCTGTATTTACTTTGTGGATTACTGTATTTGAGTTTTGAGATGTATTTCTGGGTTTATGTATCTTAGACACTAAGACTTCTATCTCCTGTATTTATTTTGGATTTTATATTTTATCGATCTTTATCATGCTCTACCATAGATGTGATTGAGACTGTATCTGCTATGTCACCCCTATTCGGGGAGTATAAACTGTTTAGTCTTATACTGTTAGATGTATTGAGACCTAGGACAGCGTTTTACCGCCGACACTGCGGCGTAGGCTGGGCGTTGTTACGTTCTCGTGTCCTAACTCTAGGGTACGGGTCGTGACACGTTTTTAGTGGTGGCCCATGCAGGTCGAGTTTGTGTAGTGGTATTCGAGCTAGAGTACCACTACAGCCTGCAGTAGGAATAGAATATATTTTTGAAGGTACTCAATCACAGTTAGGACCCTTGAAAGATTCCCGGGACGACCCTTGAGAATCTTATTTTAACTTCGATTTGAGAACTCTTTTTTCCCTTGATTTGATTTATTTTTACTTACTGTTGTTAAATTTGATTTTGATGGATTATGGTTGAATTTGAGTTGTATTCATTGATTTTGATGAATGATTGTCGAATTTTGAATCTTGATGATAGCTGTTGCATCCGAGTTGTATTTTGATGGATTTTTGTTCATTTTGAATTTTGAAGTTCGTTGATAAATTTGATTTGATTTATGGGTATTCATTGTTGATTTAATTTAATTTTTTTGACAAGATAAAATTATATGGGCTAGGTCATCTATGTTATGGAATCTAGTCTTCTATAGTCACATTAGCCAGCATGGTGAGGACATATAGTCTGACTCTGGATATATTTATCGGGTGTGGAAATTTAAGGTTTTCGCAGCCAAGCTAGCGGCACCGCGAAAATATTAAATACCACGATTCTAGAGGTATGTGCATAAGTCAAGGACTCTGTGATTATCGTAGCCTTGCTTACTAGTATGACGAGGATTTAGTGTACCATGATTTTGGACAGACGCATATGATTATCAGATTGTACCTTAAATGTTTTAGAAACATGTTTTCTCTACTTTTGTTTCTATCCTTCAAAAAAAAAATTTCAATTATTAATTGTTTTGTTTTGTTTGCTTCTCATTATTTAACTTAAGAGTAGGTTTGCCTATTTTTATAAACCTTTGCGTAACTTCTTGCTATGAGTTTCTTCTTAATGCAATGAATCGATAATTTTGCTAGTCTTTATCTTGGATTTGATAATTTAGCTCTGGATTTCAAAATGGTTCTTCTTTAAATAGATAAGCAAAACAGATTTTATCGTTATTTCTTCCTTGATATTATTCTTGTATTAAATAATAATAATAAAACTGTCTTGATTACGTCAATCACCTGCTTGCAATCTTGGTAGGAATCTAAATGTTAGTCTTAACGTAGAAATAAGTTTTTTTATATTAGGACATGAGAATATGTATATGAATATATATAGCAGACACTTTGCCTAACACGTATGCATGCTACACTTGATTTTTCCACCTATCAAAATACATATTAATATGTTGTTGATGTTTAAATTGTCAAAACCCCAATATTTCTGGTTCTCTGCTTTTTCATGTTTAAATTCGTAATTTAAATATAAATTTTATATTATTAGTTATGTTTAAATCACTGCACATGTATGTTATACGTGGGGTTTCAATTCAAAATTTTGGTTGAGTTTTGTGTTTAAATTTGGAAAATCTGAGACTGTGTGCATGTTAACCCTTGATGCGGGATTCCAAATGTTAGTTCAAATTGCTGTTTTATTTCTTAAATGTAATATTTGAGCTATATACCTTGTGGGAAGTAGGGATATAAATTTATGTATCATATTCTTACATGTTAGTTGTGATAAACATTGAGTTGGTTTTTAATGTTCAAATTTTTCCAAAACCCTGAAAACTAGTTGCATGTTAACATTTTTACATTGATTTCCATGTTTAGTTAAATTTCAGATTTAACATGTAATATTGAACTGTGTGCATAGATAAATGTATGGATAGTATGTTAGGGTTTCATTTCTATCATGTTAGGATGTATTAGGACCATTGAGATGGGTTACGATGTTTCAAAACCCTAAAATCTGAGACTGCATTATGTTAATATTTTACTGTTTTAAATGTTAGCTTATTTTCAGACTTTGCATGTAAATGCTGAACTAAAACTGGGTTTAACCTTTCAATACTAGGCTATAACCCTGTACAAGGACACACACACACACCCTCTTTATATATATATGTATAAGGTCAGTCATGCATGTTATGAGTAAATAAGTTGCGTATTGTAGATTGTTTAACCAATATGCCATGATTAGTGTAACTTGATAGCCGTTGTTTTGAAACCCAATTTCTCATATACAATTTTATGTATATTTTGTCTACACATATGCCTACTATCTTACCATATTAACCTGTTTACATACACCCATACACACACAAACCATATAACATTACATAATGCCAGCTTTTCTCTCTCTAACGCTCTCTATATATATATTGTGACTGGATTTCAATGCAAGTGACTTTCAATTCTTTAACTTTGAAATTGATTTTTCTGTACCCTTTTAGATTATTGGAAGTTACCTTTCTTATTTTTATATATTTTTTTTGAGTACCAGCTTTCACATAGGATGGTAGACTGTCTTACAGTTTTGATGATTTGTTATTTATGTATCTTTTCCAGTTTAGCACTCTAGATTTCTTGTGTGTTTGATACCCTATGACCGTCTTGGTTTAGCATGACTAGTATACCTAGATGAGACTTTTACTACCACCGTATGCAATGACCCTGTATGTCATCCTTTTGATCACATGATTTGTTTTAATCTGGGACTTTGATTTTTGGGGGTTTGACCTAGAGGGAGTATGGACATTTTAATTTCGAGGATAAAATTTTTCTAAGGTGGGTAGACTTGTAACACCCAATTTTCTAAAATGAGAGTAATTTTGAAATTTTGTAATTTTAATCATTTATTGATTTGATATTTAAATCATGATATAATTTTGGTAATTTTTTTAAATTATTTTAAAACTATTTAAAATATTGACTTGTAATTTTGATGTTTTGCTAGTGAAACCCTAGAGACTGTTTGACCTAGAGCCTAACCATGTGATTAGGATATTTTAATGTCATTTTTGGCCTAAGGATATTTTGCATTAGACCTCCTTGAATTATTTTGATATTTATTGCGTTGGTGATTGTTAATTTTGACCTTTGATAGGTGTGATGGTTTTCTGTCCGTATCGGATACGTATCAGTTTTTATTTATAAATGTTTGATGTGCCTCAAGGAGATTTTTTTTATTGCTGATTTTTTTTGAAAAGTATTTGAATGAGATTGTTTTCTGCATGTGTTTCCTGTGATTGCTTTGTTTTAATTTCGAGGACAAATTTTTTTAAGGTGGATAGATTTGTCACCCCCAGTTTCCAGAAACAGGAGTATTTTTGTCATTTTTCATTTTAAAATTATTTTGGAATTATTTATTTATTTATTGTAATATTTTGGGGTTATTTGAGTCGGGTTCGAATTTCAACTCATTCCGACTTGTATCGGGGACCCGGGATAGTTTTGACTCTAGCGGGCCCACACACTAGTTAGGCATGGCCCACATAATATTAATTTTAGTCCACATGATATTAATTTTAGTTAGTGACTAGACTAATTATTTTGGTTAGTATTAATATGGATTAGTGTTTTAGGATTGACCAAACTACCCCCGACTTAACCCCTTACCAATGTATTAGTAAATAGACTAGAAAAGGGGCTTTTGGACTTTTCTTAATAGGACAAAACCACCTTTATGGCCAGCCACAATAAGGATAGGGTTGAGCCTCCCATTTGTTATTATCCATCTATTTTTCTCTCTTGTTCTTCCCCAAATTCCTAGAGAGCAATCCCTAGCAATTTCTCCACCAAATCATTCCATTTCACCACCAAATCTTCTTCTTTCCTTCTCCATTCTAGCCAAGAAGGAAGCTACCCAAGTTTGGGAGGATTCGGAGCTCGTTCGTGTCCTTTTGGAATCTCTACGTGTCGGTGTCGCTCCGGGAAGGCTTTTCTTCGATTCGATCTACCGGGAGGTATAAATCCCTTCTCCTTTTCATTTCCTCATGCATATAGGTCTATTTTGAACCCATAGGAATGACCCCATAGTTGTATCTCCATTTGTGTCCATTTCGTGTCCATTTGGAGGTCATAGGAGTGTCCTTTGTGTTGTGGTTGTGTCCATGTGGGAAAATCCCAAATTTGGACACACTATGTGTTGTTGTTATGTATGAATAAATTATTACATGTTTAATCTCATATTTTTGTATTGGAGATGTGTTCTATGGTGTCTCATATATACATATTAGTGTAGAGAGTGAGTTCTTGATATATTATGTTATATACTTGTGTTCTTTTGTCTCAAACTACCTAAATCCGTCATGATTTTATCCACGTTTTTAATTTCAGCCCTAACTTAGAAATGTCATAACTTCTAGCTCAAAGCTCGGTTTAATCTCCCGTTTTTTTTAAAAGAAGCGTATTGAAGTTAGCTTTCCAAAAACATGTATTAATAGGCCTAATTCTTTCTATAACTTTCTGGAGAATTATTTGAGTGTCAGCTGTACGAAAGACAAACGTGTTCTCGGTGTTTTCGCGATTCCGAGAGTTTCCGGAAACGAAAACGCGATCCGTTTAAAGTTTCGGAAAGCTAACACATAGATCTATAACATACTTTAATCCTAAATTTTAATTCGTGTTGAGATGGTACAGTATTGATTATTAGTAGGAGTTACTATTCGACATATGTATTTTGTGCACCCTTGTGTGTAATATAATGTTCTATTTGATTTTAACCCATGTTAATATATAAATATTATATAATTAAATAGGGAATACAAGCATGAGTAAATGGTTAAATAAATGATGTATGAGGTGTAAGTATCCTATCTAATGTAAGCATGCATAAGTATGGCTTGTAATAAATATGTAGGTTCCATAGTATGTAATGTATGGTGCATATAGTGGTACAAGAGAATAATGAATAATGAATGAATACAAGCATGAATATAATGTAATAATAGATGTAATGTATGCAATATACAAGTTAATGAGATGTAATGTTCTATGTTAACACAAATCCTATATTACCTCATGTACCCCCCTTACACTATGTTGACACTATCACACTTGACACATTGTTCACTTACACTTTGACACTCTTTGATATGTATACACTATGCATGTCCATTTAACCCTCACTTGCCCCTTTGCCATATTCACATACACACACATAGCCTCTTAAATAAGTATTTATGAATATAGTTAACTTAGCTATGTATGTATATTATATATATGTTAGCATATTGTGTTGTAATATATAAGTTTATATAACCATTTGAAATGCCATGATTATAGACTTAATGTTGAATACCAATATATGCATGTGTATATATGTGTAGACATATATAGCTTAAAGTAATAGATTACCTAGTGTATATCCAATGTGAATTCTTGCCTATTTGAGTATTGAATAATTGCATGCTATATAGAGTTGGGTGTATGTTGGCTTGTATAGCCTTGTATTGATGTGTGCTTGCTAGGATAGTCTTGGTTAGGCCTAGTAAGACTTACTGGGTTAGGACATGATCTAGTTTGACCTAATTTGACTAGTGCAGTTGACCAGAGTTGACCAAGGGTTGACTTTGGCCTAGTTTGACCTAGATTCATGTAGAATGCATTGTGGTACTTTATATTATCCTTCTGGACATGTTGTGACTTGTGCTGTTCTAATTAGGAGCCAGACACCTTGTAACCTGTGTTGCTTTAAATAGGACTCTGTGGCTTCAGTTGGACCCCCTATACTTATCAGCTGTTCAGGTTATCGAGGCGAGTATATTCTCTGATCATTTCATATCCTGCTTAGAATTATTTCCTGCAGTAGATTACTTTACTTGTACTGTCACGTTGGTCACATGGATTGGTACTATATGGATCCCTTCTTGAGATATTATCCTTAGGGGCATCGGGTACTACATGTTCTGTGCGTTTCACTTACATGGCGTATCATATGCTTCATTGGTTCTTTGATCACTTACGACATATACTCTTATGATCGTAGAGTCTTACTAGAATCCTTATCCCATTTATGGGACTACTATGTATCACCTTCGGGGTCTATCACCTTCGGGGTCTTATCACCTTCGGGGTCTACCACCCTTCGGGGGCTGTTACATAGCATCATATAACATAACCTGGTTGGATCCTTGTGTATTGATTGGGGGTACGGGGGAGTATAAATAGCCATGTGAACAATTCCAAAGTAGAATAGCCATGTACGCCTCTTTAGTATAGCCATGTATAATCAAGCCGTTCACATGTCGACTTTGTGCTCTAAATCACTAGTCACTGGTAGCTCTTTATTTATAGTAGATATTTCTATTACAGCTCTCTCTCTGTTTACATACAGCATTTTTTTCAGTACCTGTATCTTACTTTACTGCTTGATTATATTTTCTAACCTGCTATGAACTGTTGAGATGTAATGTGCTCGCTCCTGTCCTGACTGGACCTGTTGATAAATTTTACAGATGGCCTGAGATTGCCTGCTAGCCTAGAGGAGACACAGTAGAGGTTGTTTAGATAGTTATTTCATTTTGTCTGGAGCTGTATTTACTTTGTGGATTACTGTATTTGAGTTTTGAGATGTATTTCTGGGTTTATGTATCTTAGACACTAAGACTTCTATCTCCTGTATTTATTTTGGATTTTATATTTTATCTATCTTTATCATGCTCTACCGTAGATGTGATTGAGACTGTATCTGCTATGTCACCCCCATTCGGGGAGTATAAACTGTTTAGTCTTATACTGTTAGATGCATTGAGACCTAGGACAGCGTTCTACCGCCGACACTGCGGCGTAGGCTGGGCGTTGTTACGTTCTCGTGCCCTAACTCTAGGGTGCGGGTCATGACAGTCTGCACCCCTTACCGCCACTCTGCGTAAGGACACAATTAGCCTCTCGGCACAAGAAGAGCAAATGATAATCCGACTGCCAAGGTCCGGCCAAGTGCTAAGACCCACAACGGAGCCATTAACAATCAGGCTGCCAAGAGTCGGCCAGCCGCAAACGGAGAAGCTCAATCCCTCCGACAAGCCAATGACGATACGCCTTCCCAAAAAGAGTTGTCACCCCGATGCAAGGCCTGGAACTTCTAGCGAACCAACCATTCCTAGCCCAGCATCAAGCACCAAACTGGGGGTCGCTAGTCTGCCAACAACTCCACGTTCTTCTCCACCAGCTGAACCTCTGACGATCAAGCTGTCCAGGTCGTCATCTCAGTCTTCGTCTATACAGGGGGTAGCCGAAGAGGAATCGGAGCTAGCCAAGTATGTGGCTGCCCACACCGATGTTCCCTCCGCAGATGATGTAGTCCCCCTAGAAAAGATACCTTTTTTCATCAATAAAGGGCTATCTTTGAACTACCTCGAGCTTAATAAGCTTTGTACAATGTATGCTATGGAACACGGTATAGGCACTCACCTACACACACAGGTGACAAATGTGTACACCGTAATCCAGCTTACTCCAGTAGAAGACGCTTACCGCATAGTCGAGGGAGGGGACCATCCAATCATCTTCGGCCGGAAGGACGATCCGTAGCCCTTCACCATAGAAGAAGTCGACCTTAAACCAGATGTCGGGAGACTGCCTCTGTATCTTTATAGCCCCAATCCAAATATCTGATACAAAAACAGGGGTATGATCTGGAGACTACGCCAGGTTTGAACTACGGCACCGGACGACGATTACCTCTAAAGCCACTAGTCTCGGCTGGCAAACCACAGGACTACTATAGCAAAACTCGATGTGGATTAGGGTATGTTACAACCACGACAGTTCAGATGAAGAATGTGACTGGCATTCACATTCAACCGGGTCACCAACTTCTGACTCGGATACCAGCATCGGAGACGTATTCATACAAGTCCTGTCAGTCAACATGGCATTTGTCGACGCTTACGAAGAAGATGAAGACATTTCGGAAATCCTCGAGTTAGAACCGTGGGCCCAATAGTTGGATGCACACTGGGAAAAGCGGTTCGAATAGAGAGAACCTCCTACGGAAGATGAGGTTATACAGGTCGACCTCGGCAGCGAATCTTCTCAAAAACCAATCTTCGTTAGTAAAAGCCTAACAGATGAAGGGCGAGAATTGCTGCTGGAACTTGTCAAAGAATACATTGATGTGTTCGCCTGGAGCTATAAAGACATGCCAGGACTAAACCCCGAGGTTGCCCTTCACAAGCTCAACATTCGGCCACATACAAAGCCAGTCAAGCAACAACCGCGACGCTTCCGTCCAGGCATCATAGATGCGATCGAAGCTGAAGTCAATAAACTAATAGCCAGCGGCTTCATTCGAGAAGAGCAACATGTAGACTGGGTCACCAACATAGTACCAGTCCTCAAGAAGAATGGGAAAATTTGAATCTGCATCGACTTTCGCAATCTGAACTAGGCATATCCCAAAGATGAATTCCCCCTCCCTATCACAGACATCATGATTGACAACACCTGCGGCTTCGAACGTATGTCATTCATGGATGGCTTCTTGGGGTACAACCAAATCAAGATGTCTCCTGACGACGAAAAGCTTACATCATTCTGAACACCGATTGGCACATACTGCTACACAGTTATGCCTTTCAGTTTGAAGAATGCTGGCACTACATATCAAAGAGCTATGAGTATCATCTTCTGAGACCACCTACGTAAGACGGTGGAGTGCTATGTTGATGACATCGTCGTCAAAAATCGGTGTAAGGGAGACCATCTGCAGGATCTGAGGACGGTATTCGACCTGATACGAGCGCACAATTTGAAAATGAACGTGACGAAGTCCTTCCTGGGCATATCCAGCGGGAAGTTCTTGGGTTTTATCATCATCGCCCAGGGTATTCATGTAGACCCTGAAAAGATGAAGACAATTATGGAGATGGGTCCTCCGAGAAATCTCCGCAAACTCAGAGGCCTTCAAGGGAGGCTAGCTTACATCAGGAGGTTTATTTCTAACCTCTCCGGGCGATGTCGACCATTCACCCATCTCATGAAGAAAGGCATCTCATTTGTATGGGACGAAGAATGTCAGCGGGCCTTCGACAGCATCAAAGAATATTTGTCGAATCCTCCAGTTCTGGTGGCCCCAATTGTTGGAAAACCATTCCTGCTCTACCTACGCACAATGGAGCATTCCCTTGGCGCCCTGCTAGCACAAAATAACGATGTATGCCATGAACAAGACATATATTAGCTTAGTCGAATGATGATTGGGCCAGATCACCGATACACCGCTGTGGAAAAGGAATGCCTTGCCCTGGTGTTCGCCATTCAGAAGACGCAGCACTATGTCACGGGATAAACCATACATGTGATCTCACGAGTCAACCCTCTCAGGGTCCTCATGACCAAACCAGGGGCACTCAGCTCTCGTCTTGCTACATGGGCAATATTGCTGTCCCCTTATCATATGATCTTCGTCCCACAAAAGGCTGTTAAAGGTCAAGCCCTGGCAGACTTTTTGGCAGCCCATCCGGACTCGTAGTCGTCCAGAATATATAAAGAAATCCCGGATGAGGTCGCCAACTCGCATGCAACCTCTCACGATGATATATGGCGAATGTTCTTCGACGGCGCTTCAAGGACAGGACCTAAGGGCAACATCGTCGTCAGAGTCGGGGAGGTGCTGGTTTCTCCTTCCGGATTGGTGATCAATCGCGCTTACTCTCTCACAGAACCCTGCTCTAACAATGTGGTCGAGTACAACGCTTTGGTTATTGGCCTCCAACTTGTAAAAGAGCTGGGGGTAGAATATCTTGAAGCATAAGGCGATTCTCAGTTAATCGTCAATCAGATCCGGGGCTCATACGAAGTTCGTCATGAAGACATGATCCCCTATCATCAAATAGCGATCAACATTATCTTATCGTTCGAGGGGTTCTTCATCGAACATGTTCCCAGGCTCCGAAATATCGAAGCCGATGTGTTAGCAGGCCTGGCCGCTTCCCTAGCAGTGCCAAATCATACCCATCAATTGGTAGATGTGATAGGCCACGAACTGGTCTGCCCCAAGAACAACGTTCAATTCGTAGCGAGTTATTCCGCTCAGACGATCGACGAAGTCCCAGATTGGAGATAACCATTCATTGACTTCTTAGTCTACGACATCCTGCCCGAGAACCCAAAGGAAGCCACTTCCATCAGACGACGTTCTCTCAGATTCTTCTACGATGCAGAGACAAAAATGCTGTATCGGCGATCCTACGTTGGGTTATTGCTTCGGTGTCTGTCAAACGCAGAAGCCAAAGAAGCCGTACGAGAAGCTCACGACGGTGTCTGTGGGGCCCATCAGCCTGGCCCTAAGTTGCGAGACCGTCTTCGCCGAATGGGCTACTACTGGCCTACGATGGTAGCAGATGCGATAGACTATGCTAGAATGTGCAAAGCTTGCCAAGTCCATGCGGACTTCATCCACCAACCATCCGAATTTTTACATCCGACAGTGGCGTCCTGGCCGTTCGAAGCATGGGGAATGGACATCATCGGTCCGATTTCTCTACCTTCCTCCCGAGGACATCGCTTCATACTCGCGATCACGGATTACTTCTCCAAATAGGCGGAAGCTGTCCCGCTTACAGAAGTAAAGACTTCAAACATGATCAGCTTCCTTAAGCATCACGTCATCTATCGCTTCGGACTGCCCCGAAGGATCATCTACGATAATGGTCCGCAGTTTGCAAGCCATACCTTCTATCGGTTCTGCGACAAGCAGCGCATCCAGAATATTGCTTTAATGCCATACAATCCGGCAGCAAATGGGTTGGCAGAAGCATTCAACAAAACCATCATCAAGTTACTCAAGAAGTTCGTGTCGTCCAATAAACGCGACTGGAACGAGAAGCTCGGTGAATGCTTATGGGCATACCGTACCACAGTCCGAACGGCCATTGGGAATACGCCATTTTCCCTGGTGTACGGGAGTGAGGCGGTCCTCCCATTGGAGAATCAAATACCCTCACTCTGCGTCGCCTTCACTTATCAATTGACGACGGATAATAACCACCGTCGCCGATTACAAGAGTTGGAGGCCTTAGTTGAAAAGCGCCTCCTGGCTCAGCAACGAATCGAGCTTTATCAAGCACGCATCGCTGGAGTCTTCAACAAGAAGGTTAAAATCAGAATATTCCAAGTAGGCGATCTCGTTCTGGCAGTCCGGAGGCCGATGGTCATGACTCACAAGACCGCCAGCAAATTCTAGCCAAAATGGGAAGGTCTATTTATCATCGAGGCTGTATTCTCCAACAGTGCTTACCGCCTCGCAAAATAAAATAGAGACTTGCTCATGTTGCCCGTCAACGACAAGTTCTTGAAGAAATATTATGTCCAAACGACACATTCCAGATCATTGAGTTATGTACCCGCTGGTGCCGCTGAACTCACTTTTACATTCCAGATTATCGAGACATGTACCCGCTGGTGCCGCTGAACTCACATCTACAACACTCCAGATCATTGAGTTATGTACCCGCTGGTGCCGCTGAACTCACATCCATAAATTCTAAATTATCGAGCCATGTACCCGCTAGTGCTGCTGAACTCACATTTCCAAATTCTAAATTATCGAGTTATGTACCCGCAGGTGCCTCTGAACTCACATTTCGGTCACTCTTTCGGGGGAAAGTCATGTATGACCATACCTCTGAACTTTCTTTCTGAAAGAGATCCTCCCTCATGATCCTCTACCCGCACTCCCAGTGCACAAAAAGGGTAACAGATCCACAAATTTCTAAAACGACCATGTCCTTATTACCTCTGAGTCGTTTTCACTTCCGCCAAAAATAAATCACCCCTTTACATAGAATTTCCATGTCCTTATTACCTCTGAGTCATTCTATGTACCCTCCTTCATTGAGCCCACTCCTGCCATGTCCTCGTTACCTCTGAGTGGGAAGGCTCCGTCGAAGAAACCTTCATGCTTGCCATGTCCTCATTACCTCTGAGTAAGTATGATGATTCCCTTTCGATTTATTATCTGTATCCACAACCGGAGTATGCCAAGGATAATAGGTCCACAAATCTTTCCCGCTGATTCCACTCCTGCCATGTCCACATTACCTCTGAGTAGGAAGACTCCACGGAAAAACCTTCGTGCTTACCATGTCCTCATTACCTCTGAGTAAGTAGGTTGGTTCTCTCCCGTCTTATTATCTGTACCCCGAACCAGGGTACGCCAAGGATAATAGGCCCACAAATGTCCTCTGTTGACCACAAATATCCTCCGTTGAGTCCACTCCTGCCATGTCCTTATCACCTCTGAGTAGGAAGACTCTACGGTAAAACCCTCATAATTGCCATGTCCTCATTACCTCTGAGTAAGTATGTTGGTTTCCTTCATCCTATTATCCGTATCCTAAGTCGGGGTACGCCAAGGATAATAGGCCCATAAATGTCCTTTGCTAAGTCTCTTGGTACATGCCCACCATTCCTCATCATGCCCCGGAAGCTCAGCTACTCCATGGCATTCTATCTCTCGATACCCCGAACATCTACGACCACCTTACCGTGGAACTGTTCTAGGTATCCCCAATCAAACTTGTTATCCGTACCTAAAACCAAGTTATGCCAGGGGTAACAGGTCCACAAACAAGTCCCCCATGCGGGACAAACATCACCACAATACCACATGCACAACAAGCAATACAAATGAAGGGTAGAATGGAAAGTACTCTTTATTTAAAAGACGAAAAAAGCATTACGTGTTTTGGGACCACGTCCCTCTCAAAGAGAAAAAAAAGAAAACAGAAACAAAAGAAGAAAAGGCCGACTATAGCCCGGTATTACACAACTCCAAGAGGCAGTTTCTCACCAAGGTAGTACCCCCTTAAGCCTCTGTCTAGCTCGGCGCTCAGCCTCCTGGGACAACCGCTCCCCATTATCCAGGTCCATGAGTGCCCGACAGTCGTCGTACAACTCTTCAGAGCTACTTCCAAGTCAGCCGAAGCTTGATTGACTTTGTCATCTTCCTGGATAATTAGCCCCCTATCGATCCGGGCAGCCTCGAGCTCAGACTCAAAAAAATTTAACTTCCTCTGAAGCTCAAGGATCTGCTCCCGCGTGTCAGCAATCCCACGGGAGACAGTTTCTTTTCGAGCCGTAACATCTTTACTCTCATGGCTCAATTGATCATATCGATCAGACAGAGTGCGGAGATCCTTCAGTATGGCTGGCCTAGTTTTATCCTGAGCTGCCTTCGCCTTCTCTATAGCAGCTGTGAGGGAGCCGCGCTCCTGATCAATAGCAGCAGACAAATCAACCTGCCGCAGTGCCTGAAGCTGGGCCACCAGTTGATCAGTCTCCAGCAATTTTGCTTCCAGAAGTGCAGCCACCCCTGCCCCACTAGGAAGGGCCCTATGGATATCAATTTGACCTTGGGTGCATTGCGGGGCCTAGACGAAAGAGGTCCCTCTCTCCACAGCAGCTTCTATCCCTCTTTTTAAGTAACGATAAAAGCTGTCGACCACGTCCTGTAACGCTTTGTCCAGGACCTTTGTTGAGGACGACGTCAGAGGAAGCGTGGCCGGCAGCATCGAAGGAGTTGTGCTAGAACTTGCCACCAGGGGGGCAACCTCCAAGCAGAACGATGCACGGATAGCGGCTAATTCTTCCTCCGCCATCCGAAGAGCCTGAACACTTGGCAGGGCGGAGAGGTCGACTCTCGGGACCGCCCGAGCAGAGGAAGACACAAGGACAATCGTCCCCGGCCCCGGTTGTCACATCACCGGACTTGTCGAACTCGAACCCACATAAAGCCCTTACCAGCAATAGGGGATGAACGTCAGGGTGAGCTGTGGGCACGACGATCGACGGAGGAGCGGCCGCGGGCGAAGTAGAGGCAGTCGTCTTGACCTTCGTCGTCGCAGACGACGAAGACGCCGTCTTCTTGCCCTTCGCCGCAACGGTCTTCTTGGGAGCCATTGGTGATTAAAGAAGAAGATGACAATGGGGTAGGGAAAGTTCAAAGTAAAGGAGAAAGTAAAGAAGTTTTCTCTCTCGACAAGAGAGGGGGGAACACGTAGATTGATAACTGCCTCGAAAAAGATGAAACTGACTCCTCGGATTTCGTCCCCTCTCTCATAAAGGAGATTCACCCAGGGCATAAAATCCAAAGATTTTATGAGCCGACCGTTGGGATTTCCCCTAAAGGCTACACTAAAGCGAATTTGAGGCAATTAATGACGCGCACACGTGGAAAGGAGCTATGCAGCCCGAAAGTTCCTGCGGCTGATTGATTCAATACGACCGAAACATCCATGCAGCCGAGTCATCTATGCGGCCGAGTCACCCATGCGGCCGAGACATCCATGCGGCCGAGATATTCATACGGCCAGGACATCATATATGGTCAGGAGAATTTATACAGGACCATGCTTCTTATTCAAAGTATTTCAATTTTACAAATTGAAAACTTTGAAGGGGGTCTTGTAGAAGCATGGAAAAGAATAAGGAAAGATCCATGCGGCCAGGGAGCCCCATGCGGCTCAGAGAGTTCATGCGGCTCAAGTATCCATGCGGCTCGAGCGTCTATGCGGCTCAAATAAGTTCTATACGGCTCAGAGAGGAGCCACGTGGCCTGCAAACAGCTTTTCCGTTTGTCATTTACTGTATTAAATGCTTTGACGGCTGACAGCTCTGACACGTGACAGTCCTGACACAAAAATACAATTATGACTCCGTCATAATGGCAGACTCCTAGAAAAATAAAGGAAATCTCTGACACAATCCCCCGAGATCCAGAAACTGTCATGCGGCCTTGACACGTGGACAGTCGCATGCGGCTCAAGAAGAGACCACCCCATTCGGCTCAAGCGGAGGCTGCCCCATGCGGCTCATGAAGACTAGCCCCATGCGGCTCACGAAGACTAGCCCCATGCGGCTCACGAAGACTAGCCCCATGCGGCTCACGAAGACTAGCCTCATGCGGCTCAATGAGGAGCAACCTTCATGCGACTCAGATTTCTGCAGTAGCTCGCGGTTCAGACACGTGGCATGATAGCTGGACACGTGGCATCAAATCGATCGAAATTCATCAACAAATCCCAATAAAATATTGGGATCAAATCAGATCATTTGCAATCAAGCAAATTAATGACACGTGTCGAGAAATTCGAGGTTGACAAATCAGGATGATTTATGTCAATCATCATTAATTACCCACAAAAGATTTGATGCAATCATATTTATTGCTCAAATCTCGTATATTCAAGATGAACGACCCAGATCCAGTGATCCTTAGCCGCCGACTTTTAAGAATGGGCAATCATTATAAACCCTAATGATGCCCCCCACTTTTATAAATAGCAGGGTGCCATTCCCTTGCAAATGGACAGACACAGACAGAGAAAGAGATACGGAGAAGACATATACAGAGAGAGCCAGAGAGCCAGAGAGAGAATATACAGAGCCTGAAGAGAGAGCATTTCTTCATCAACGCCAAGCAGTTCTTCTACAGAGCCAAGGCTGTACCCGATCGTCCAAGGAGTAAGGCAGAGCTGCCGTCGCTTTTCCAAGCCTCTACCGTCACCCCCCCAGAATCTAAAATAAATAATTGTACTTAGATTACTGTACCTAGGTTTTCGTTCCTAGGCTTTCTTTGTACAAGCGAGTTTGTATTGTGAGTCTAAGTTCAGTCCTCCGATAATTGTTCTATTCTTTTACAATCAATGGCAAACAGTCGAAAGTCATCGCTCGTGATCTTACGAAACCCTTCAGCAGAATTGAGCTGTCGGATCATTATTTAATAGGGTGGTTGTTAATGCATTGCCCCTCTATGATGCGACCTAGTCCGGAAGGCAATGCGACAGGTGACGATGCCTTCATCTACCACTATCGACATGCCCTGGAATTGTACCAGCTTTTTTGATCACCGGGCCGCTCTCACGCGGGTGGATAGATACTCTTTTTTGTGTCAGTTCCATCTTTTACTGGGGAGGAGATGGGACGCGTTCACCTTGATAGTGTTGTTGCGCCCCATACTTTGTCTAAAATATTATTTTGCTGGTTGCAGAGTATCCGTCCCTGCCATCTGGTGTACCGCAACCGCAATATTGTGTACCTAGAGCCATACCTACCTAGCTGGTATTCTCGGCAGTTTGGGTATAGCCAATTATATTTGGATAGCCCTAACCCTTGCCTGGGTTTCGAGGGGAGCGTCTTGGATGGTATCCGGTCCAGGCACTATTATTCGGCGATACATACCCAGGCTAGCTTCGTCCTACCTGACGCCGAGACTTCGGGGCATATCGCATATATGGCGGCTCTTCGTCATGTATCTGTGAATGTGCCTCACAACGACTTTGATCCCCGTACCAATTTTATTGTTGGTACGAAATTGGAGGAGCGACAGAGGAACTCCCGAAAAAGGATGAGGAAGGGAAAGAGGAAAGCTTCCGATTCTGACTCTGACAACACGGAGGAGGAGGAATATGACTCTGAAGATCTCCAGCCCTCTACAAGTCCTTTGGCTATGGGTGTGCCTTCATCTGTGTCGAATCCTCCGTGTACACAAAGCATACCTGAATCTTTTGCTGCTGATAGACCTCGTTCCCAAAAGCGAGTTGCGGCTAGGTTCTGTGGGCTTGGTATCGAAGAAACGAGTAGTGGTACTGAAGTCAACATGGGGGTAAGTTCTTTCATGACAAGTCCCAATGTTGTCCTTGGGATGTTATCTGAAGTCTCTCCTTTACAGTATCGGAGGAAGCAAACCTTTTATCACCAGATGTCGTCCATGCGGTTTCCTCTTTGGGTCCCGACCCTGGAGTTGCGGGGTCCTCACAAGCTGATGCTGATATCATTACGTCTATACCCGGAGCAATAGGGGCGGAAAAGATAGGCATTGATGGTTCGTGTGCCGTCGCTGACCTCACTGGATTTGTGGAAGCGGTGGGAGGAGCTGAGATGACTCTGGCCGAGCCTCGGCCTTTTCCTTTCACTTCTGGTAAGCTATATCACTTTCTGACCAATGAGGAGATTTTTTCTTTTTTTACTCCATCTTCTTCGTATCAAGATGATTGCTGGTTGTGCTGGACCTACATGACCTGCCTCTCCGCTACCGATGGTGGATATGGCCGCGGAGGAGGAAATAACAGAGGATCCCGAGGTTGACCTGGTACAAGCAAGAAGTATTCCTTCTCTCCTATCGGTTCGAGTTGAGGGGCCTTCCACCGTATTGATCATAGACGTCCCGGCTCCTTCAACCTCTTTGGCGAATACGGGATCGATTGGAACTGCCTTTTCCCCGAAATTTGAACTTTCTGCCCTGTCCAGCCTTCAGCTTCTTCGGGCTGCGGAAGAGGAGATTGTTGCTGTACAGGAGTCTCATCGCTCGAATTTTATTTCCCTTCTAACAGGTTCATCGAGCTCAAGTGTGCCTTCTTCCCAGATGTCTTCAGCTTCCTTAGGTGCTATCCCTTCGATGTCGTCCTCTCTGGAGAATTTGGACGAGTCGTCAAGAGATGTAGTCGAGAGCTTTTATCACCATTTGAAACGGGGGGTCGAGGCTGCTTTGAGGAGGGGAACATCATTTTTCGTAGCTCGTCATTACGCCTGCGGTCAGATTGAACAGCTGAAGATGCTCCCGGGTGGAGAAGGGGCGTTCGTCCTCCTGGAACACAAGCTGACAGAGGCTGATCGGTACATAACCCAGTTGCAAAAACTGTGATAAGTTGATGTGTTTGCTGCGGTGGAGCAGGAGCGTGCTTTCCTTATAACAACCTTGGGAAAGGTGAAGGCCGTTTAGGAGACGACTAAGCCACCTTGGAGAAGGACCTCCATGAGCTATCTCTTAAATATGGCATACTAAGCCAAGAGGGTGAGATCTGCTTGACTCGTGAGGAAATCACCAGTCGTGCTATGGCTAAAACTAATGAGCAACTCCTCCAGCTCCAGGCCAGGCTGGCATCTCTGGGGACTGAGCTCCAAGCCACTCATCAGGAGAGAGAGAAGATTCGCAAGGAGAGTGCTGAAGTCACACGAGCCTCTGCTGCTCTAGAGGGAGCACTGAAGAAATTAGAAAAAAATTGGCAGGTTCATGCGTATCTCGAGGACGCCGAAAGGTTATCCCAGGAAGCTGAACGTCGAGTCAAACTGAGGATTGAGCGCTCAACTGCGCAGCTAGAAGGCATTCTCATCAAGCTATGTGCTGCTGATGAGTAATGGATTTTCCCTCCCTTTTTTTCGTTGTTTTGTGAATGTAAAGAATATCCCCTTGGGGGACTTTTTGTTGACCTATTGCCCTTTTGTGCATTTGAAAATGCGAGCAAATAGATTTGAATAATATTTTGTGGACCTACTACTCTTTGGTACACCGATGGTGTGAGTAATAGATTAGGATAACTTTTATGGACTTATTACCCTTTTGTGTACTACCGATGCGAGTACTAATAATAAGTGGGGAGAAGACCAACATATTTACTGAGAGGTAATGAGGACATGCTAAATATGGGTCTGAAGTAGAGCCTCCCTACTTAGAGGTATTGAGGACATGGTAGGAGTAGGCCTAATAGGGATACACAGAACAACTCAGAGGTGCTATCAACGTGGAAGTTCTATGTATTGGGTGGTTGGTCTGACGGAAAAAACAACTCAGAGATAATATGGATGTGGTTGTTTTCGTCGTTGTGGAATTTTTTGGACCTATTACCCTTTTTGTGCACCGATGGTACGAGTAATAGATTAGGATGAGTGTTATGGACCTATTACCCTTCTGCGCACTGGTGGTGCGGGTAATAGATTTTGAAACAAGACCCAACAGAGGTGATATGGACGTGATAAATGGTAGTCGAAACATTAAAGCGGAAGTTCAGAGGTATCAATATACATGACTTGTCACTCGTAGAGACGCAATGCGAGTCCCCTCGGGGGGGGAGGGAGAACTAAGTGTAAGTTCAGAGGTACCTGATGTACATAACTCGACACTCTAGGTAGTTTTTTTTGCAGCCTCTTATTAATGAGATAAGGAACTCTGTCCACGGGGATTACATCATCAGGAGAGGGACTATCTGTCTGTGCCACCAGGTATTTGGCGAGTTCTTCATCTTTTTCGGCTACCCCCTGCGATCTCAAAGGTTGGGATGCCGTCTTGGGCAACTTGACCACTAAGGGTTGAATTTGTCATATTAGCTTGCCTGAGTATGTCAGATCGGCACTTAGTTGCCGGCTCATCTTGGGAAGATGGGTGACAATTTTCTCGGCAAAGGACTTTATGTCTTCCGATTGTCTTTGGATGGATTTTGGCAATCAGATCACCATCGGCCCTATGATGGGCTTTGGCTCGTGATCTTGGGAGTTGGATGACCATTGGTTCCGACTGCACAGCTTGGACGAGAGAACCAGGCACCTCTTTATGCAATATTGTGACAAGGGGTGCGATTTTGCTTGGTTTACGAATCTGGAGATGAATTATCAAGGGTTCCTCTGGTCCTGTGATGGTCTCCAGTTTGTCAGTGATGTACTTCTTGGATTCTTTATATAGACAAGCCTCCGAAGAATAATAAGACTCAACCCCTTTGAAGGGATCGATGTTCGCAAATTCAGTATTCACGAAGCCGTGCCTATTGACATACTTGAAGCACTGTTGGAGGGTGGATGGCACGATCATATAGTCATGTATCCACAGACGCCCCAAGAGGATGTTGTAGGGCGTGTCTACCTCTATGATGTAGCAGGTAACCTTCGTCTTCAGGTTACCAATCTGACATTTCAATCGGATCTTCCCTAGGGGATAGCTCCTTCCTGAGTTAAAACTGCTATGGCAGTGTTGGTCCCCGCTAGCCGATACATAGGGATGCCAAGAAGTTGGAGCAAGCTTTTCGGGATGATGCTTATTGACGAGCCATGGTCGATATGCATCCGATCCACCATGATGTTGCCTATGTATCTAGTGTAGTACAAGGGGCAATCATGCAAATTGGACTTGATCAACATGTCCCGTGGAGTAAATATGATGTTGGGTATTGCAGCTGTGCTATCGCTGCCCTGTAGATCTGATGGCGGGTCATCCCTTGGAGGCTTGACCTGAGCTAAGTAGGTGTCAGCATTTTGGAGTGCTTCCCTTAATGCAGCACGAAGATCCTTGGAGAGCCTTAGGAGCTCGTATAACGACAACTTTGCTGGCGTATTAGCCAAATTGTGCTAATATATCAAAGTTGTAAGGTCTCTCCAGTCCCTGAGGTACATTATTACGGAGTGGCCTATCGAAGCGGGTTTCCTTTGGCTTGGATTTATCCGCCAGTGGAGGCTGAGATGGCCTTGGAATATCAGAGGAAGGCAACGTTGCCGGCTGAGAATCTTCGACTGAACTATCCCGTACGGGTTGGACTTGTGCTCCAGACCGGGTAATAATGGCTGCAGCTTCCTCAGCCTTGGCTGAAATTGTATGGCAGGATTTAGACTTCCTGTCCTTTTTCTTGTTGGTAGGAGATGACACCTCCCGGGTCACTTCAAGCACTAAGTCTGGATGCACCCACATGATCTCTCCTCGGGATGTGGTGAGAGGTACTAATCCAGATGTCTGGCTTCGGATGGGTGGAAGATTAGCAACCTCTATCGTTGCCCGAGGGACAGGTATTATCCCGTCTAGAGTGCTTGTTGGAGGGAAATCGCCGAACTGAATTGACACCATGTTCGCCGCCACGATAACCTCTTCAAAGTCTATCGACAGAGCTTTGGAGTCGATAAGACTCTGAATGTACCACTTTAATTGGAAGTAGTCATGAGTGGAATGATGAACATAGCGGTGGAAGTGACAATATTTTGGGTCCTTCATTTCTGCCGCTCGGGGCTTGCGCCTTGGTGGAGGGAGCTGGATCTTACCCCCTTGCAAGAGCATATCGAAGATAGGTTTGACATGACTATCTAATGAGTAATTCACCTTGGGCCATTGACCTTTCGTCTATTTTTGTTCGGGCTTCTGGGTCGCATCAGTAACCATAGCCTATTTGCCCTTATTGTCTTGGTTGGAGGTGGTGCCACTGTTGTTGTTGCTGGAAGTGGAGCCAGTACATCTGCCCTTATCCTCTCCGTCTGGGATGTGTAATCCCAATTGGCGTGCCCTCTTCAATTTTGCCTCTGTATTGGTAGCACTTATGATGAAGGTCGTCCAATCCCTAAACTGATCATCACCCATCCAGAGTCTAATTGCGGAGAGCAACTTCTTCTGGCAGATTTCAATCAAGGAGCTCACGGGATTGCCTTGGGGCAATCTCATTACGGTTTGGCGAAATCGCTCGATATAGTTCCTTGTTAGCTTCCTCTCTCCCTGAACGACGTCTATGAGAGATGACATCGTTACATCATGTCCTACTTTGTAGGATCTGAAGCCGTCAAAAGATTGGATGCAGTTGTCGGAAAGGTTACGGTACCAGTCGAATGCGATCCACTCCAATGCTTCGAAGAATAATCGCGTGAGGATGGCGTCAGTATGCGGCAAGTGGTCGGTTGTGACTTCAAAGTAAGTCATGTACCGACTAGCAAAGGTCTTTTCGTCATATGAATCGATATAAAACGGCTTGTACCGTGGTGGAAAAGGCTCATCTCTCCATGCAACGGGATACGGTTGTCGTATTCTGAGGTCCCGAGAGGAGTCTCAGGCATTGAACATTGCTCGAAGCTCCTGGACTTCCCTCCTCGCCTCCTTGGCTTCGTCCGCAGCTGAAGGAACGGATGCTCCTAAAGGATCATCACCCAAAGAAGGAGCGGTCGTATTAGTATCCGCGTTTACTGCGGGTCCCAAGCTTGTTTGTCCGGGCGTCCTTACTGGTTGAGTTGGCAAGGCGTCTTTGATTTCGTCCACGGACTTAACCAAGGACATGAGCATAGCTTCAAGTACTTCTAGACATTGTCGATCAGAAGGCACTTCATGATCATCGTCAGCCATAAAGACTGTCCTCATGTGGGTAGAGGTGAAAGGGATCGTAGTAGAGGTGTTCACTGTGCCGTACCCTTGTATAGAGAAATCGTCGGGGAATGTCAGAATGTCTTCTTCCTCGGATTCGGAAGGGGTGCTACCCCCTGTGCAGGAAGCTCCATCATCTTGGTGAGGGTGGTGGCCCTCAGGTAAGCCCAAGTCTGTTACGCAGTTTTGGGGGACCTCTACCCCCTGTATGTTCTCTTGGTACACCGGGTTGTCGTATATATGGAGGGGACTGCTACCTCCAGCTTCGTCTACCCTTACCCCCGGGTGCTGGAAGCTTTTTTTTGGATCGAGTGCCTAAATAGACACCCCCTGTGGTTGTCGGTAGGAATCCTCCAGATGAGGGTCTTCTTACAATACTGGCCGAGATTGCCGGGCTGGAAGAGCCTGTCTTCTTTCCTCCCTTGCTAGGAGGAACCTTTTGAGTTGAATTACAGAAGGCGAAAGAAAACTCCTTGTCCCCCAAAATTTGCACCTGTTTCTTGGGTTGTTGTCGGACAGGTGCTGGTTGCTGCAGTTATTGGAAAACTGACAGTCGACCTTAAGGTGCTGCTGATTTGTCGCAGCAACAGTTGATGATGACTCGGGTGCAACGACGTCCCGAGAGGGACTCATTGCATGCCAATGCTGCCACCTTACATTTGTGAGTAATCGCCTCACGCAAGTCGGTAGCAAGCTGATCTACCTTTGTACCAAACTTGTGGACTCAGGTATCCCGAGCGCACGGGTACTTAGGTATCATGTTTGCTTCCTGATCCGTGGCTAGTAAAAGCACTTGCTCTAGATCGTTGGAAGCAGACTTTAAAGATCCACCCTGTTCGTTAGCCCTGGGGGACTAGACGCGGGTGGTTCTGTACAACTTTCCATCAGGAGCCCGTGTAACAGTTAATGGGGCCCGCTGACAGTCAGAAACTTGGACAGTTGACTGGGCTTGTTTGGCTCGCACTGCCCTAGACTTTTTTGACTTAGCCCAGAAGGCACAAAGTAAAAAGAGTCCAGATTGATATATCCCACATTCTCAATGGGCCGCATGGAGTCGGGCCCGCATGAGAGACGGTTGAACACAGAGCTTCTTAGAGGGCCGCATGAGACATCCTGTCTGCGGCCAGGATTGGCTGCCGTATGGGCTATCTTCCTGCGGCCAGAGCTGGCTGCCGCATAGGCCATCTTCTTGTGGCCAGAGTTGGCTGCCGCATGGGCCATCTTCCTGCGGCCAGAGTTGGCTGCCTAATGAGTTGTCTGCCTACGGCCAGAGTTGGCTGCCGTATGGACAGACTGCCCATCTCTCTTATGCGGCTTCTTCTTTGTCCGTATGGATTTTCTTTGTGCCCCCAAAAACTCAGTATCGTAGTGTTTTCCTCTGCTAGATTTAAAGATAGTTGGGTCCTCTGCGGTCGGAAATAAAGTCGCAGGAGAGCCTTGGTCACCGTCTTGGGCTACAGAAGGAGTTTCTTCGAGAAATTGGTCGGGGGCAACAGTTTCGCGCATCGACGTCCTGCGAGTCCTCTTTGGGTATGCTTGCTTCTGTGACGGGCTGGCGTTCCCTTCGGAGAGCAATTCTTCGAAGGCTTATTGGTCAAAATGAACCACAAGCATCTGCTATGTAGAGCCGAGCTTGGAAGCGTCAGATTACGTCACCAACTTCTCATCAGAAGCGAAGGATGTCCCCTGCAGAGTCGCCATCGTGTTTGCCATAAAAAAATCAAAGACAGGTATTACAGGAACGCTGAAATTGATTGCAAACTCGCTTGCACAAAGAAAAGCCTAGAAAGAAATCCTAGGAAACAATCTATGTACAATTGTTTAGTTTTGATTCTGGGGGGTGACGGTAGAGGCTCGGAAAAGTGTTATCAACTCTGCCTTACTCCTTAAACTATCTGACGCAGTCCTTAGCTCTTGAAGAAATTGCTTTTCGAAGGTTTCCAGCCTTTTGCGGGGGTGTGGCACCTTGCTATTTATAGTAGTATGTAGTTGAGCCGCATAGATGGCATGTGGCCACGTGGCTAATTAGCACGTGAAGACCCGCTCTTTGGCCGCCACCTGTCGATTTGTTGGAATTTTGTTGCAGCAAATCTGGGCAGTTAAGACTTGGTTAGCCTGCCACGTGTCCTGTCGCAAGAATCTTTTTGAGCCACATGAGTCTCTCAGTTTTCGACCATGTGGGGCCGTATGAGACTCATGCGGCTTAAGTCACAAACTTCCTTAGCCCATATATAGTTGAAGGATTTAAGCCGCATAGATTCTGTACTTTGGCCGCATAAAGCTCATACGGCTTGGGTTACAGTCATGTAGCACCCAGTTTCCCAAATGAGGGTAATTTTAAAATTTCGTGTTTATAATTATTTTAATAATGATATTTAATTTATGATATGATTTTTGGTGATTTTAAATTATTTTAAAATTATTTAAATCAATGACTTATAGTTTTGACGTTTTGCTAGTGAAACCCTAGAGACTGTTTGACCTAGAGCCTAACCATATAATTATGATATTTTAATATCATTTTTGGCCTAAGGATATTTTTTACATTTGATCTCTTTGAATTATTTTGATATTATTTTATTATTTATGATATTGTTTTGGGGTTATTTGAGTCGGGTTCGAATTTTAACTCAATCCGACTTGAAACGGGGACCCAGGGGTAGTTTGACTCTAGTGGGACCCACACACTAGTTAGGCATGGCCCACATGATATTAATTTTAGTCCACATGATAGAAATATTTTAGTTAGAGGTTAGACTAATTATTATGGATAAGGTTAGTGTGATTAGAGACTTTAGAATGACTAATTTAGCCCCAACCAATTAGCCCTTTCCTAATACTCATAGAATAGGTTAGTAGGGGCTTTTGAACTTTTTCTAATAGGACAAAACCACCTTTATGGCCAGCCACAATAAGGATAGGGTTGAGCCTCCCATTTGTTATTATCCATCTATTTTTCTCTCTCTTGTTCTTCCCCAAATTCCTAGAGAGCAATCCCTAGCAATTTCTCCACCAAATCCTTCCATTTCACCACCAAATCTTCTTCTTTCTTTCTCCATTCTAGCCAAGGAGGAAGCTACCCAAGTTTGGGAGGATTCGGAGCTCGTTCGTGTCCTTTGGAATCTCTACGTGTCGGTGTCGCTCCGGGAATACTTTTCTTCGATTCGATCTATCGGGATGTATAAATCCCTTTTTCTTTTTATTTTCTCATGCATATAGGTCTATTTTGAACCCATAGGAATGACCCCCATGGTTGTATCTCCATTTGTGTCCATTTTGTGTCCATTTGGAGGTCATAGGAGTGTCCTTTGTGTTGTGGATGTGTTCATGTTACATATATAGATTTATATATATATATATTGTAATGAGAGTGTATCTATATTTATATATGTAATAAATGGTTCATGATGATTATATAATCAAGTTTGTGAGTGTGGTTCCTCATATTATTATTGCTATTATTGTTGTGGATAATTAGGATATATATTGTGTATTCTTTTGGCTCAAACTATCTAAATCCGTCATGATTTTTATCCACGTTTTTAATTTCAGACCTAACTTAGAAATGTCATAACTTCTAGCTCAAAGCTCGGTTTAATCTTCTATTTTTTTTAAAAGAAGCGTATTGAAGTTAGCTTTCCGAAAACATATATTAATAGGCCTAATTCTTTATGTAACTTTCTGGAGAATTATTTAAGTATCAGCTGTACGAAAGACAAACGCGTTCTCGGTGTTTTCGCGATTCCGGGAGTTTCCGGAAACGAAAATACGATCCGTTTGAAGTTTCGAAAAGCTAACACATAGATCTATAATATACTTTAATCCTAAATTTTAATTCATGCTGAGATGGTACAGTATTGATTATTAGTAGGAGTTACTATTCAGCATATGCATTTTGTGCACCCTTGTGTGTAATATAATGTTCTATTTGATTTTAACCCATGTTAATGTATATACATTATGTAATTAGATAGAGAATGCAAGCATGAGTAAATGTTTAAATAAATGATATATGAGGTATAAGTATCCTATTTAATGTAAGCATGTATAAGTATGGCTTGTAATGAATATGTAGGTTCCATAGTATGTAATGTATGGTGCATATAGTGGTGCAAGAGAATAAATGAATGCTAAATGAATGTAAGCATAAATGTAATGTAATAATAGATGTAATGTATGCAATATACAAGTTAATGAGATGTAATGTTCTATGTTAACACAAATCCTATATTACCTCATGTACCCCCCTTACACTATGTTGACACTATCACACTTGACACATTGTTCACTTACACTTTGACACTCTTTGATATGCATGCACTATGTATGCCCATTTAACCCTCACTTACCCTTTGCCATGTTCACATGCACACACATAGCCTCTTAAATAAGTATTTATGAATATAGTTAACTTAGCTATGTATGTATATTATATATATGTTAGCATATTGTGTTGTAATATATAAGTTTATATAACCATTTGAAATACCATGATTATAGACCTAATGTTGAATACCAATATATGCATGTGTATATATGTGTAGACATATATAGTTTAAAGTAATAGATTATCTAGTGTATATCCAATGTGAATTCTTGCCTATTTGAGTATTGAATAATTGCATGCTATATAGAGTTGGGTGTATGTTGGCTTGTATAGCCTTGTATTGATGTGTGCTTGCTAGGATAGTCTTGGTTAGGCCTAGTAAGACTTGCTGGGTTAGGACATGACCTAGTTTGACCTAGTTTGACTAGTGCAGTTGACCAGAGTTGACCAAGGGTTGACTTTGGCCTAGTTTGACCTAGATTCATGTAGAATACTTTGTAGTGCTTTATATTACCCTTCTGGACATGTTGTGACTTGCGCTGTTCTAATTAGGAGCCAGACACCTCTCCTTGGACAGTATCTTTACCTTGGATATTCAGATATCAGGTGAGTACATTCTCTGATCATTTCATATCCTGCTTAGAATTATTTCCTGCAGTAGATTACTTTACTTGTACTATCATGATGGTCACACAGATTGGTACTATATGGATCTCTACATGCAATGTTATCCCCCTCGGGAGCATCGGGTATATTGTATCATGTGCGTTTCACTTTCATCATGTACTCCTGTGCTTTTATTATACATGTACACTCCTGTGAATCTTGTACTCTCATGTTCACGGAGCCCCCATGTATACTATCATGTGCACCCTTTCATGGGCCCCCATGTGATATCATGTAAAATAACATAACCTGTTTAGATCCTTGTGTATTGATTGGGGTACGGGGGAGTAGAATTGGACATGTGAATAATACACCAGTAGTATCTTATCAGAATCTCTTCCAAAGTGTCTTATCAGAATCTCCTATGCTATTTACATGTCCATATTGTACTCTGACTCACTAGCCACTGTTAGTCTCTATTATAGTAGATATTCTGTTACAGCTCTTTCTCTGTTTACATACTGCACTTCTTTCAGTACTTGTATCTTACTTTACTGCATGATTATATTTTCTAACCTGCTATGAACTGTTGAGATGTAATGTGCTCGTTCCTGTCCTGACTGGACCTGTTGATAAATTTTACAGATAGCCTGGGATTGCCTGCTAGCCTAGAGGAGACACAGTAGAGGTTGTTTAGGTAGTTATTTCATTTGTCTGGAGTTGTATTTACTTTGTGGATTACTGTATTGAGTTTTGAGATATATTTTTGGGTTTTTGTATCTTAGACACTTAGACTTCTATCTTCTGTATCTCTTTTGGATCTTATGTTTTATCTATCTTTATCATGCTCTACCTTAGATGTGATTGAGTCTGTATCTGCTATGTCACCCCCATTCGGGGAGTATAAATTGCTTAGCACTATATGTTAGATGTTGTGACCTAGGACAGCGTTCTACCGCCGACACTGCGGCGTAGGCTGGGCGTCGTTACGTTCTCGTACCCTAACAGTGGGTGCGGGTCGTGACACATTTTTAGTGGTGGCCCATGCAGGTCTAGTTTGTGTAGTGGTATTCGAACTAGAGTACCACTACAGCCTGCATTAGGATTATGATATATTTTGAAGGTACTCAATCACAAATAGGAACCCTTGAGAGATTCCTGGGACGACCCTTGAGAATCTTGTTTAACTCCGATTTGAAAACTCTTTTCTTTTTTTCCTTGATTTGATTTATCTTTACTTTCTGCTATTGAATTTGATTTTGATGGATTATTATTGAATTTGAGTTTGTATTTATTGATTTTGATGAAGATTGTTGAAATTTGAATCTTGATGTTAGCTATATCATCCGAGTTTGTAGTTATATGATTTGAAGGATTTTGTTCATTTCTGAATTTTGATGTTTGTTGATAAATTTGATTTTTTTTTGGTATTCATCGTTGATTTAATTTAATTTTTGGCAAGATGAAATTATATGGGCTAGGTCATCTAAGTTATGGAAATCTTGTCTTATATAGTCACATTAGCCAGCATGGTGAGGACATATAGTCTGATTTTGGATATATTTCTCGGGTGTGGAAATTTAAGATTTTTGCAGCCAAGCTAGCGGCATCGCAAAAATGTTAAATACCATGATTCTAGAGGTATGTGCATAAGTCAAGGACTCTGTGATTATCGTAGCCTTGCTCACTAGTATGACGAGGATTTAGAGTACCATGATTTTGGATAGACGCATATGATTATCAGATTGTACCTTAAATATTTTCGAACATGTTTTTGCTACTTTTGTTTCAGTCATTCAAAAAAAGAGAGAAGGAATTATTTTTGTTTTGTTTTGTTTTGTTTCTCATTGTTTACTTAGGATGTAGCTTTAGCTATTTTTATAAACCTTGTGTAACTTCTTACAAAAATTTATTTCTTCTTAATACAATAAACCAATGATTTTGCTAGGCCTTATTTTGGATTTGGCATTATAATTCTTGTTTCAAAAAAATGGGTCCCTCTTTTAAATAGATAAGTAGAACAGATTCTATTATCATTCTTTTCCTGCCAATATTTTTACTACCATCATTCCTTGTCTTATATACCTGTCCTGATTATATCAATTCTCTATCTCGTATATAATTCTGTCAGCTATACCTTGACAACTCTTGAATCTTCATATCATTTTGCCTGAGAAATGTTAAGGAAGTGATGTAAATTATGTAGCTCAGAGAAGACGTAACTGGTTATTTTATGATGATCTAAAGGAAATCAAATGTGGAGTGTTCCATATGGAAACTTGAGATAGAAATGTGGTAAAGGTCTCGAATAGAATAAAGAGATGTATACTGCCAATCTGGAAACAATTACATTTAGAGAAATTTTGGGGTTATGAGATAGTTTATAGGTGTATTCAAAACTAATGAGGATATCAGAGGTCAACCTAGTTTTGAGAACTTAGAAAATCTTGGTTATTGATTCTGGGGAAAACTTTTACTCTGAGGCTATGTAGAAGGTTAGTAATGGAAAAGAGAAGTTAATTGTGTTTAATAAGGATATTAAACAAGATGTTGCGAGAAAATGACTAGGGATAGAGAGAGCACAAAGTTATGGAAGTTTAGAGATTGTTGTGAAATATTTTTAGGAGAATAATATTCAAGGGTGTATGTCGAAGAAAATACGGAAGTTGATTTTATGATGAAAGATAAGTTTTGTAAGGCCTAGAGATTTAAATTAAATAATACGAGGAGAACAATTTGAACAAGTTCAAGGAATTCGTAAACGGGATTTAGAGGTTTTGGGTCAAATTTAAGACAAGGTGAAAGAACTTGGAAATTTAAATAAATGGTTAATGTTGATTCCTAAATGTGAGGGTTGTACTTCAAGAGTGATGTTTAGAAATTGGGAATTGCCTACGGTAGTCATGGTAAGGGTTTAAGTAAATGTTAAATTTTCATATGGAGACTGGTGAGGTAAAGATATGATTAGCAAGTTATGACCAGATGAACTTAAGAGTATCAGAAGCAGATGACTAACTCGATCTTCATTATTTTTGTGCATTAATTACCACCACTTGAACTCCCACTTTCTAATTGAGATCCTTGACGTTCCTTATCGTGACTTTGATATTCGGAATGTAATACTAGCTGTTACCCTCCAACAAATCTTATATGCAAGACCTAGACGAGCTCACCTTCGTGTAGGTATATCATGTCCCACTAAAACCCGTCTTCTTGTACTCTATTTTCTTGATATGATTTTCTGGTCAACTGGCTAAACTATAACCTCTACCATTATACTAAATTTCTTCTTATTTCAATTAGAAATCCAGCCTTGACTCAATTCTTTCGACCCGACATGTGATGGTATTCTGCTTGTTTTCTTAGATGCTTAACCTTGTACCTTATCTGATTACTTGACCCGTTGGTTAAGAAACTTGGACTATGTAATTCCTTTCATCATTACCACCCTTATATCTTGTGCTGCTAAATTAGCCTTAGTTTTGCAAGCTTATCTATTTTCGAGCTTGGTCATGACATATTTTATTGGGTGGCCACCCACTAACATATTGTCTAATCAGAACCGGTACATGATGGTCTGATCAACCTATTGTACTTTGGTTCGCTTTTTATGTATCAATCTACGAGAATGGAGACATAGTTAAACTTGACCCTAGAGTCTCGTTCGCGACAGCCTTGACAATTCTCCTTGAAATCTTTTCATCGCCTATGAACCTCGTATTCGTACTCAGTCGAATTAAATTTAATCATGACCTGAATCTCCATCATTGGATGCTCGTGCTCATACTTTGATTTTATTGATTTCCCTTCTTACCCAAATCTCGTTTATCCCAAAATTGATCAACTTAGATCGTGTCAAGATAAAAATCTATTTGTGATTTGTTGTGCCTAAATTTTCAATTTTTGCCATTTTATGGAATAGTAACCATTTAATAATTTCTTAGTTGCTTGTTAATGACCAATTTTCATATAGGATGGTAGACAGCCCTACAACCTTGATGATTGTTGTTCCCTTACCTTCCTAATTAGGACACCCTAGATTGTTTGTGTGTTGATACCATAGTACTGTTTTGACCTAGAATGATTAGTGTACCTAGGTGAGACTTCCAACTGCTACGGTATGCCCTGACCTTGTATACTATTCCTTCAAATTGCATGATTTAAAAAAAAATTAGACCTTGATTGTTGGGAAATAGGGACGTTACCCCATTAGTATCAGTTGTAGATATATATAGGTTAGTCCTTGATGTGGGGATGTGTGTCTATAAACATGTAGCTTATGAGATTTATGAGAGATTATAGTATCAGCCTTGATGGGATGTACTAGTCTTTTGGTGAGCATAAATGTGTTATGAGAGATAGGGGCCTATATGTCTTAGTAATGCATCGTTCCTATGGTAATAGAATGTATTAATAGATGGTTAATAGGAAGATAATAGTTTGAGCATACCTGTAGCCTATGATCAGTTCCTTTTCATCCTTAGATAAGACCACTTTAAAATAGGTCCAGTTCCTTGGATATAGGTTCCAGTCCATATTTTATTGAAGTTCCATTACCGCCGTACAGCAGAGCAGTATTGGAGGTATTCCTAGATTGACACTTTTTAGATGTATGTTTATTATTCCAGTGTTAGGAAGTGTTACCTTAGATATTGGGTAGGTTAGAGGCTCTAGAAGGAGTACTATCGATCTTAAATTTCGAGGACGAAATTTTTCTAAGGTGGGTAGAGTTGTAGCACCCAGTTTCCCAAATGAGGGTAATTTTGAAATTTCGTGTTTATAATTATTTTAATAATGATATTTAATTTATGATATAATTTTTGGTGATTTTAAATTATTTTAAAATTATTTAAATCAATGACTTGTAGTTTTGACGTTTTGCTAGTGAAACCCTAGAGACTGTTTGACCTAGAGCCTAACCATATGATTATGATATTTTAATGTCATTTTTGGCCTAAGGATATTTTTTGCATTTGACCTCTTTGAATTATTTTGATATTATTTTATTATTTATGATATTGTTTTGGGGTTATTTGAGTCGGGTTCGAATTTTAACTCAATCCGACTTGAAACGGGGACCCGGGGGTAGTTTGACTCTAGTGGGACCCACACACTAGTTAGACATGGCCCACATGATATTAATTTTAGTCCACATGATAGAAATATTTTAGTTAGAGGTTAGACTAATTATTATGGATAAGGTTAGTGTGATTAGAGACTTTAGAATGACTAATTTAGCCCCAACCAATTAGCCCTTTCCTAATACTCATAGAATAGGTTAGTATAGGCTTTTGGACTTTTCCTAATAGGACAAAACCACCTTTATGGCCAGCCACAATAAGGATAGGGTTGAGCCTCCCATTTGTCATTATCCATCTATTTTTCTCTCTCTTGTTCTTCCCCAAATTCCTAGAGAACAATCCTTAGCAATTTCTCCACCAAATCCTTCCATTTCACCACCAAATCTTCTTCTTTCTTTCTCCATTCTAGCCAAGGAGGAAGCTACCCAAGTTTGGGAGGATTCGGAGCTCGTTCGTGTCCTTTTGGAATCTCTACGTGTCGGTGTCGCTCCGGGAATGCTTTTCTTCGATTCGATCTATCGGGAGGTATAAATCCCTTTTTCTTTTTATTTTCTCATACATATAGGTCTATTTTGAACCCATAGGAATGACCCCCATGGTTGTATCTCCATTTGTGTCCATTTTGTGTCCATTTGGAGGTCATAGGAGTGTCCTTTGTGTTGTGGATGCGTTCATGTTACATATATAGATTTATATATATATATTGTAATGAGAGTGTATCTATATTTATATATGTAATAAATGGTTCATGATGATTATATAATCAAGTTTGTGAGTGTGGTTCCTCATATTATTATTGCAATTATTGTTGTAGATAATTAGGATATATATTGTGTATTCTTTTGGCTCAAACTATCTAAATCCGTCATGATTTTTATCCACGTTTTTAATTTCAGCCCTAACTTAGAAATGTCATAACTTCTAGCTCAAAGCTCGGTTTAATCTCCCATTTTTTTTAAAAGAAGCGTATTGAAGTTAGCTTTCCGAAAACATGTATTAATAGGCCTAATTCTTTCTGTAACTTTCTGGAGAATTATTTGAGTATCAGCTGTACGAAAGACAAACGCGTTCTCGGTGTTTTCGCGATTTCGGGAGTTTCCGGAAATGAAAATGCGATCCGTTTGAAATTTCGGAAAGCTAACACATAGATCTATAATATACTTTAATCCTAAATTTTAATTCATGCTGAAATGGTACAGTATTGATTATTAGTAGGAGTTACTATTCAGCATATGCATTTTGTGCACCCTTGTGTGTAATATAATGTTCTATTTGATTTTAACCCATGTTAATGTATATACATTATATAATTAGATAGAGAATGCAAGCATGAGTAAATGTTTAAATAAATGATGTATGAGGTGTAAGTATCCTATTTAATGTAAGCATGTATAAGTATGGCTTGTAGTGAATATGTAGGTTCCATAGTATGTAATGTATGGTGCATATAGTGGTGCAAGAGAATAAATGAATGATGAATGAATGCAAGCATGAATGTAATGTAATAATAGATGTAATGTATGCAATATACAAGTTAATGAGATGTAATGTTCTATGTTAACACAAATCCTATATTACCTCATGTACCCCCTTACACTATGTTGACACTATCATACTTGACACATTGTTCACTTACACTTTGACACTCTTTGATATGCATACACTATGTATGCCCATTTAACCCTCACTTACCCCTTTGCCATGTTCACATACACACACATAGCCTCTTAAATAAGTATTTATGAATATAGTTAACTTAGCTATGTATGTATATTATATATATGTTAGCATATTGTGTTGTAATATATAAGTTTATATAACCATTTGAAATGCCATGATTATAGACCTAATATTGAATACCAATATATGCATGTGTATATATGTGTAGACATATATAGTTTAAAGTAATAGATTACCTAGTGTATATCCAATGTGAATTCTTGCCTATTTGAGTATTGAATAATTGCATGCTATATAGAGTTGGGTGTATGTTGACTTGTATAGCCTTGTATTAATGTGTGCTTGCTAGGATAGTCTTGGTTAGGCCTAGTAAGACTTGCTAGGTTAGGACATGACCTAGTTTGACCTAGTTTGACTAGTGCAGTTGACCAGAGTTGACCAAGGGTTGACTTTGGTTTAGTTTGACCTAGATTCATGTAGAATGCATTGTAGTGCTTTATATTACCCTTCTGGACATGTTGTGACTTGCGCTGTTCTAATTAGGAGCCAGACACCTCTCCTTGGACAGTATCTTTACCTTGGACATTCAGATATCAGGCGAGTACATTCTCTGATCATTTCATATCCTGCTTAGAATTATTTCCTGCAGTAGATTACTTTACTTGTACTGTCACGATGGTCACACAGATTGGTTCTATATGGATCTCTACATGCGATGTTATCCCCCTCGGGAGCATCGGGTACATTGTGTCATGTGCATTTTACTTTCATCATGTACTCCTGTGCTTTCATTATACATGTACACTCCTGTGAATCTTGTACTCTCATGTTCACGAAGCCCCCTTGTATACTATCATGTGCACCCTTTCATGGGCCCCCATGTGATATCATGTACAATAACATAACCTGTTTAGATCCTTGTGTATTGATTGGGGGTACGGGGAAGTAGAATTGGATATGTGAATAATACACCAGTAGTATCTTATCAGAATCTCTTCCATAGTGTCTTATCAGAATCTCCTATGCCATTTACATGTCCATATTGTACTCTGACTCACTAGCCACTGTTAGTCTCTATTATAGTAGATATTCTGTTACAGCTCTTTCTCTGTTTACATACTGCACTTCTTTCAGTACTTGTATCTTACTTTACTGCATGATTATATTTTCTAACCTGCTATGAACTGTTGAGATGTAATGTGCTCGCTCCTGTCCTGATTGGACCTGTTGATAAATTTTACAGATAGCCTGGGATTGCCTGCTAGCCTAGAGGAGACACAGTAGAGGTTGTTTAGGTAGTTATTTCATTTGTCTGGAGTTGTATTTACTTTGTGGATTACTGTATTGAGTTTTGAGATGTATTTCTGGGTTTTTGTATCTTAGACACTTAGACTTCTATCTTCTGTATCTCTTTTGGATCTTATGTTTTATCTATCTTTATCATGCTCTACCTTAGATGTGATTGAGTCTGTATCTGCTATGTCACCCCCATTCGGGGAGTATAAATTGCTTAGCACTATATGTTAGATGTTGTGACCAAGGACATCGTTCTACCGTTGACACTGCGGCGTAGGCTGGGCGTCGTTACGTTCTCGTACCCTAACAGTGGGTGCGGGTCGTGACACGTCACCCTTGGCCGCATAAAGTTCGGAGACTTTGGGGCCGTATATGTTTGAGCCGCATAAGGTTCATGCGGCTTGGGTAACTCTCCTTCTGGCTGTATGAAAGCGTATGAACCCTGATTTTGGTGACATCTCACATCTTATCTTTTTGTCAGAGTGTCAGAGCTGTCTTTTTTGTCAGTTTTGACAGAACTTGTCAGCTTTATCAGACGAACTGATCCTCCTGGCCGCATATCTTTATTCTGCAGCTGGTTGTCGATGGGCTGCATAAGGCACTGAATCTGTCATGTGGCTTTCCTTTATGCGGACCTATTTGGCCTAAAGTACATATACGGCAAATTGTGATCCGTATGAACCCCATATTTTCCATGCTTCGACACCTAGTAGACCAGCTCATCGCCTGCCTGTTAGCCTTCGTAGAAAGGCGAGATCTTGTTGAAACTGTAGCCATCCAAGCGGTTTAATGCCCGTCTATAGGCAGGGATGCCATCGTGAACCCACTTCGCCTTGTGGTAGTTGTGCAAGGTCGCGTCCCCCTCCTCATGACCATCATTGGTGGCAGAAACAATTAAACCAGTATGGTGCTGCACTAACCAAGCCATCAAATAATGGTAGGAAAGTTTCGTACGAAAAAATGCTTTATCGCACCCACGATATTCTATTATTTTTTTTGAAAGTTCTCGCAGACCTCGAAGTGTGTCGCATACTATAGCAGGGGGCAAAGCAAGAGAATGCCAGAAAGCCAACCTCATGGCTGGCGAAATAAGCTCTGAGTCGTCCAATAGAGTTCGAGCCTCCGGGAACTACGGCATTCCTTATCCACATTATTAAAAAGGCAGCCAGCGCCATTTTTTGGCTCACAGCAGTCAAATTTTAGCAGAAGTGATTATAGACTATAGAGGTAGGTCTCTCCTCAGCGTCTACCAAAGGAGCTGACACCTTCGCCTTCGCCATCATATCTTTCCCCTCGTCAGTGGTATATGCCCTGCGAGTGGTAAAACAACCATTCCGGACTCCGATGGTTCCTCCTTAAAAAGGTACTTTTTCCACACATTAAAGTGAGGCTGACCCTTCGCGGAATCCTGACGCATACACACCTGATGATGGAAGAGCAGTTTTTTGTACACCGCCATCATCTCGGTGTACTTGTTTCCAGCACCATGAGCTCATTTGGCTAGGGATGTACTCCTCATATGGGTGCTCCCCCAAGGCAATTTTGAAATGGTGAACATTTCATTGGGAGCTAATCCCATCTCGCCATATGGCATGAGGAAAGTCCCGGTATAATGATTGTACAACTCCAGCAAACCTAAGAACAAAGACTAGTTGATAGGATTACCATGTTTTATAGCCTTTATGGTATGGCACAAGCCGGTACCACTCAGATCCTCCTTAAAGGTACCCAATACCTACCGGGTCAATTCACTCCACTTCTTGTCAGAGTGAACTCAGCCCTCGACTCGATAGGTTCCCGTCGGTACGTACAATTAGCTGCAAGAAGCCAGTTGGCAAAGATTGAAGCCCCTAATAGATGCACATCCGCAGTAAGGTCACTGAGCCTATGACCGGGAAGCAACACCCGTAAGGTATATGATGCACCGTCCCGCGCATACGTAAAAATGTCATTCTTTTTGGAACTCCTGTCTACCACACATGATTAAATCCCCTTGGCTCGGGGTCAGGTTCAACTCCATACGCCGTCTTTCAACGAAATAGAAAAAGACCGACAGCGGTAAGTGTCGATCGGTCACTGGAACATATAAGGGAAGACTATGGTTCTCAAAGTACCAATCTGCCTTGAGTTCTAGGAGGTCCGTCTCCTCCAAAACTATCTAGTCACCAAAAAGAAAATAAGGCTTTAGCATCCTTGCATCGACATGGAGGGAGGGTGTTAGCCTGCCCTGATCTAACATTCGACAGAAGTAGCCCAGACACTGTTCTTGTATCTGATCCAGGGCCCTTCTGGTTGATCTTTGGCAATCAATCTTCTAGCCGGCTCGACGAGCTCCTTATCAACATTTGTTCCAAGGGCACAAATCAGGAGTCAAAGAGGACCTCCTTAAAGTGGGACGTGGTCATAAAAACTACACAAAAATAAAAACGAAAGTCTGAGATATTTTTATGAAACAAGCATCCGGACAGTAACTACCCAGTAACACTGTGCTTCAGCAAAACTCGCATCTGCACAAATACTGCTCCATAGCACTGTGTGTAAGCAAGACAGCATCCATGTAGATACTACTTCTTGTACTGCAAGAAGGCATCCGTGCAGACACTGTATAATAAATCTACTTGTCAGCAAAAACTTCAGCACATCTTACAGTCGTTACTTTGTTAAAGTTATAACCATATGCATCAGTTGATAAAGCTTCAGTGCATCTACAGAGGCTTCTCCGAAGAGCAGTGCCAATGCACATAAGCGGGAACAGTTTTAGCACATCTACAAGACACTACTCCGAGGAGTAGACACCTAAGCGCATCATCAAAGCAAAAAGTCAAAGTATATTACTTGTGACAGGCGGTCGCACGTCGTTATGAACTACAACACCAACGGCCAGAGAGACATTCATGTCGACAACTTCTGAAACTGGCCCTTCCCTCTGGCCGTCTTTGAGCTCTGAACAGGAGCTTTCAGGGTTCTTGATTTCTTCGGAGCCATCGAGGGAAAGCAAGGGTTCAAGAGGAAGAAGAAAGATAGCAAAAAGCTTCTGTTGGAAGGAAAAGAGAAAGATAGTTTTTCACTCTCCGAACAGCCCCATACTTATAGGTGTTTGCCATTAAAATTATTTTGATTGAAATCTTAATACAAACAGAACAGTGATACAATATAGGACTTAGATGTAGTCCTAGGAGTATACTTTTGTTTAAGCTGGGTCCTTAGTGCCAATGGAGCGAGTGGTAATACGTTGACTCCGTTGACCGGCTGACGACGGTTATCGGTTCTCTGAAGATTTTGATTGCTCTGGGTACTGGAGCTTGCTGAGAGGAGGAAGACGTTGAGTGTCTAGAACTGCCTCTCGGTGATTCTCTGTTGTCGATTCTCTCTGTGTTGTGAGTCTTCTGTTCTGAGTCTCTGTGTGTGTGTGAAGGAGATGATCCTTCTATTTATAGTTTTACAGGCTGGCTGCTCATGCGCGCATGCAGGATGCGTCGGTGTGGGGACGCCAGGTGGAGGTTGCTGATGGAGGCGCACGGATGCTGCACCCTGATCGAGAGGGAGAACTCTTCATACTGCTGCTGTGAGCCGGCACGTAGCAGAGAGAAGATCTTTCCGTTGCTGAAATCTTGGATGAGTTGAGTCAAAAGACACGTGTCGTCGACTCATGGTTCGAAGATCTCGGATTTGGTGGAGAGAAGTGATCTGGTGAGCTGCACCTTGGGTTGGGCGCAGGAGGAGGCTGCGGCTCATAACCTTTAGGAGTTACAAACCATTTGGGGCACACGGCTTTTGAGGCGCATGCAGGCGACTTTCCTTCTGTCTTTCGGGATCAGAGAGCAGTCTGAGGCGCATGGCTTTTGAGGCGCATGCTAATTTGGACGCATGGCCGTAGAGGCGCATGCTGATGGTGGAATGGCCACGTGGCAGTAGCCGTCGAAATAAAGTCATGATGATGCTGACGTTGCCGACGCTTCATTTTCTGAATAAAGCTGTCAACTGTTCAGACTTTGGGAGGCGTGCTGCCAACTCTGTCAGTTCAGCATTTAATGTTGGTGACGTTCGATGGATAGCTGAGTGGGCGCGTCGGTTGGCGTTCCACTCGGTATGGAGATATGTGAGGGCGCACCCTCTGTAATGCGCCGAGTACTGTAGGGCGCGCCTGTGTGATGCGCTTGATGCCGAAGGGCGCGTCCGTGTGATGCGCTGTCTGGCTGGCACATCGGACATGTCTTTTAATGATGCGGCTGTCTCGCTCTTCGAGTGCCATAAATAGCCGTTTGGCTGAATTCGAGGCATCCGGTTCATCCATTTAATGTAAATTCATTGCACGGAATTCGGAGGGCCATCCACTTAGCACATAGGTTTGATCTGCCCGGCCTATAAATAGTGGCATGGAGAGAAGATTTGCTTCTCATTCCCTCACGTTCTTCCAACATGAACTTGAACATGCGGGTGCATTCTGTTGACGAAGTGCTCCCGAGGGTGAAGATGAGACGCTGTGTTGTCTTCGATGCTCTTGAAGGTGACTGTTACTTCCAAAAGACGGAGTCGAGGGCTTCCGAGGCAGGCGGAAGGTGCCTGTTGCATCCAAAGATAGGGATGCTCGGGCATTGTCTCCGTTATTCCGGAAGAGTCGTAAATCGGAATGGCGGTGCTAGGCTCTCTCTTCCTTCAAAGTGGGGTTTCCCCACTTTGATCGTGTTGAAAGCTGCTCCTTTAGCTGCGGTTTCGATCACGGTCTTCCTTCGGCTTTGGAGGCTCTTTTGAAGCCTCCCCTGGCCACAGCATTTGCGGTGCTCTTCTCTTCCTTGGTTCCAGCCAGAGGGTTAAATGCTTTGCTTGGCGAAGCACTTATCAGGTGAGCCTGGCTGGAAGAGCGGCACATAACTGGGCTCTGCTCGACCAGGTGAGCCTGGCTGGAAGAATTTGGCTGAAGGGATGCACATAGCTGGGCTGCTGATGGGATGCACACAACTGAGCTGGATGCACATGACTGAGCTGCTGAAGATATGGTGGGATGCGCCTGGTTGGAGGCGCATGATGTCTGCTGCGCCTGACTGACAGCGCATGGTGACTGGCAGCGCATGATGACTGCTGCGCCTAACTGAAGGCGCATGGTGGCCGCTGGCTGTAGACTTAGGATCTTTCCTTTGTAGAAATTTTCCTTTGTACAACCTTTTCTAGACATGTAATAGACTTTTATATATAAATAAAAAGTCCTTCAAATGTCCATGGTTATTGACTTTGCTGTGAAGTGTTCTGTGCGAGTCCTGGCGCATGTAGTGTATGGCGCATGGTCTTTCTGGTTGTGAAATTCTATGCTTCTACAAGACCCCCTTCAAAGTTTTTAAAACTTTTGAATAAGTTTTAGAATACTTTGAATAAGAAGCATGGAGTTCAGGGAGCATGATTTCTGGGCGCATGCCTGTTCGGACGCATGCTCTTCTCAGTTAATGATGATGGTGCCTCGGTAACCGAAAAGATTAATGATGATCTTTTGGTTTTATTTGCTGCTATCCCTGCACAGAACCCGAGGCGACGGCTGAGATCACACGTCATCTGTTCACGCGTGCGACCAAGCCCTATAAATAGATAAGAGTTGGAGAGAGAAAGGGTTCTTCTTCTCTGTGCCTCTGCTTCTTTAGAATTTCTTCTTCAAAACCCTAACTTCTCCTTCCTCGAGAGAATGGCTCCCAAGACTCCTCGCGGTGCTGCCGGCAAGGGGAAGGAGAAAGCGAAGGAGTCCACGGAAGTTGCGGCGGCTGTCGTTCCCCGTCGGCCTGTCGAAGTTCGGCCGGAGGTGGTTGGTAAGTCTCATTGTCCGTACGCCAACGCACATAGGCCTTGAGTCTTTAATGATGTGCCGCGGTCTTTGCCCGCCGATGCGCATGGGTTTAAACCCTGGTGATGCGCCGCGGCTATACTGCTGACGCACATGGGTTCAAACCCTGAAGATGCGCCGAGGCTATACTGCTGACGCGCATGGGTTCAAACCCTGATGATGCGCCGCAGTTTTCTCCTTTAGACACATTGTGTGTTCTCTTCTGACTTTTTCTGATCTTTAACTAGTGACGATGGCAATCCCGCTTTTGAGTAAAGTTTTCTTGGAGGCTGTCTTCAACCAAATGGGAGTAGAGCATAACGAGGAAGTGATAAACCCTGCTCAAGATGCTCTTATGCTGGATCAGCCTCCTGAGAGAATAACCCTAATCCGTGAACAGCAGTATTGGTTCCTCAAACGGATGATGGAGCGTGGAGTCATTAAACCTTCCACATCTGATAAAGTGACCTTCCTGAAGCCTGAGTTCCTGTTTGGAGACCGTCTCACTTCTACTGACTCGTCAGTACTGAAGGTCAAGGAGGACTGGTTCTTTACTGCGAATGGAGTGCATATGACTGTTAAGCAACTTGAACGTCAGTGGCCTTTGACGTCCTTCTGTCGCCTTGTTTCCCAGAGGAGGATGTCTTGGGAGCTTACCCCTTCTCAGGGGGGAGCGGTGACTGGTGTCATCCAAATTGATTCCACTTTCGACCAAAGGGATGCTTTGACCGTTGTACGGTCTGGGTCTTCTTACACTTGGCGGACTTTACGTCCTAGGAGCCTCTACAGTGATGTACCCATTGATACGTTTGCTTATAGTGCTTCGACTTTTACACATCGTATGTTTTTGATGGAACGTTCCTACCCGACAGGAGAGTTTCGGGTGGAGGGTTGGTGCCATTACGTCTCCAAATGGGATAAACTGACGCTCTGGATCTTGTCGCGGTTTCGGACTGAGCTCCGAGAGATCGGGTTGACTGCCGCGATCCGTGCTACCCAGGCGGGTGTTGACCTTAATAGGCACATGTTCCTCGCACTCCTGGAGATGTTTGATATCCATACCGGGACCTTCTTTACTCTGGTAGGGGAATTAGGGCTCGCACTTCATGAGATGTATGAGGTATCTAAACTCCCTTGGGGGTCGGAGCCCTATGAAGAGTACTTTCCAACCAATGAGGAACTTCAGGTCCTGGGGGACAGAGCTGATGAGATGACGGCCATCTTCAAGGAAGTGGCGAGTCATCATTACTATGTGCAGAGAAGGGATAAAAGCGGGTCGCAGCCCCATGTGACCGCTTGGAGAGATTATGTCTTTAGACAAGACAAAGAGGATTCTTCAAAGTTTTCTACTCCGCCGGCGCTCTCTCGTAGCGAGGTGCTGTCCGAAATGAGCACGTTAGGGGAGAAGAATCCCCGAGGAAATGAAGACCAGCAGTCAGATACACGTTCCTACAGCTGCTTCTGGCACCTTGCTTATCCAATGTCATCCAAGGCGGTTTTGGTCGCCTATCTGATGATATGGCTCCGGGATTGCGTGTTCGCAGGTGGATCCGGTGCCGTCGAGATGGTGACTCGAAACTTAATCCTGCCAGCCGTAAAATTGGTCTTCGGCCGGCGCTTGGCTCTCCTCCCCGCAATGGTATGTAACCTGCAGCGAGGTTTGCGAGAGTTTGCTGGAAATGTGATTCATGATAGAGGAAGAAAAAATAACTTCCCGCGCGCCGAATTGTCGTTTCACTATTTGATGGGATGGCTGATTCTGCATCATCACAGTATGATGAGCCCAGGCTCGGAAGGAGATTATAAGGCTGGAGATGCATTCCTTCGTCGTTTCCATCGGAGGAGCTGGTCGTATACTGGTGTCCCGGTTTGTAGAAAGGTTTTATCCCGTCTTCAGGGTTGGAAGATCACCAAAGTTGGTCCCATCTATTTGGGTTTTGAGGCCAACGAGGATTTAAGGGAACTGGGCGAAGGTACCACCACTCTGCCTCAATGGGGATTCCGCTGGTTGCAAAGTATCCGGCCGTCCCATCTGGTGTACCGGAACAGGAATCAGTGCTACCTGGAACCATACTTGCCGAGCCGCTTTGCGCGGCAATTTGGTTATGCTCAGATGATGTTGGATAACCCCAGTAATACCCTGGGGTATGTTGGAAGTTTGTTGGATGGTGTACGAGCTTGGCATTACTATAATGCCGGATGTACCGGAGCTCGTTTTACATTGCCCGTCCCCGATTCGCGGCCGCCCATTCTTTACTCGGCCGCCAAATTTTACTGTGTTATGGCTGCCCCGCCCTCCGGATATGACAGGGAGACCAGCCTTATCGCAGGTACCCAGTTAGCAGCGACTGGGGATACGCCAGTGAAGGCCCGGCCGCATCGTCCGTCAGGGGTGGGTCAACGGAGTGCCCCCTCCGCATCACAAGCAGAACCCTCGGGCGATCGATCGAAATGATGTGCAGATACAGGGGCTGAATCGCTTGTGTCGAAGAAGCAGAAGAAGGCATCGTTACCGACGGTGTCATCGGATTCGGCGTCCGAAGAGGTAAGGACATCCTACTAAATCTGATTTTGGTTCCGCCACTTACGAGGCCCCCATCTTCTTTTGTAGGAGCCGCTAAAAAGAAAACCTCGTACCCCAAAGTCGGGTGGGAGTAGGCGAGAAGAGATGGCGAGCTCGTCTGGAGTGCGTATCCCGCCGACAATGATGTCTCTCATGGAGGAAGATCTGGAGGATACTGTCATCGTGGAGGTTCCGGTATCCCCGGGTTATGTCAGGAGGGAACCTGAGGGTGCAGCAGCTTCCGAGGTGACGAAGGCCACAGCGGAGGCTTCACATATCGAAGGTTTAGCAAGTGCGCAGCTTCCTGGTGATGAAGAGGAATGGAGTTCATCATCTTCCGATGACATCGCTCCGGAGCTGCAGGAGTCTGTTACGGGGGCAGCAGAAGCAGTGAGGATAGAGGAGAGGGTTGATTCCCCTCCTGGTCATGATGAAGGGAGGTCGGCTGAATCATTGCCAAATCCTTCCTTGGCTTCAACCATGGACATAGAGATGGCTACCGATCAAGTCGTAGCGACAGATTTTGTCCCTGTAGAGGGACTTGAGAAGAATGAGACCCTTCTGCCGGTCTTGTCTCCTGGGGCTGGCCAGGAGATAAATGTTGATCTCCCCATTTTGCCGGGGGAGGTAGCTGATGCTGATAGAATGTCGGGGGTAGAAGAGGTGGCCGTTGACGTCGGTGATTTCTCCGGGCTTGAGAAGGGTAAGGGTGTGGAACCCTCTGTTGCTCCTTCCACTTGGGGTACTATCACGACGCATGTGCCGGCTCCTTCTGTTCCTTCGGCTCCTCGGGCTAGCAGTCTGGCCCCTGTTGATGAAGAGCCTATTGCTGCCGAGGTTCAAACCTCTCAGATCGAGGTTGGCAGATCTTTCTTCAGTCCGCAAACTGTAGTAGCTCCCCCAACTCCTGCTATGACGCCGCAGGTGCTGGCGGATGCCGACGAGTATGTGAAGTTCCTCGTCGAGGGAGTGTACAAAATGCTGGAAAAAGGTGTATCTGCAGTGATGGATGCCAAGGAGAGCTTTGCGACAGCAAAAGCTTTGGCAATGCCTTGTATCGAGCTGATCCGCGTTCACCAAGGCCATGACCATATGGCCGAAATTCTGGAGGTTTCGGTGATTGAGCTGGACGAGCGGCTCGCGGAACTGCAGCGCATCCAACGAAATGACCTCTCTGTCTTGATAGATGCAGAGATAGGGAAGTTGATGGCTGAAATCGAGGCTTCCCATCGAGCTGATGTGAGCAGTTGGGAGCATGAAGTGGCTGGGACTGAGGCTGCGGCGGAGCAGTTGTCTCAATCTATGGAGAAGACGACGGAGAAGCGGGCTGCGGTGGACGCTAACATCGCAGAGGTTGATGCTCAAATGCGCCGTCTTGAAGACCAGCGGGCCCAACTTCAACTAGAAGCTGATCGTGTCCTGGCTGAACACGTGGCATTCAAGCAGGAGGAAGCGACTCTTACTCAGCGGACCCTTGCTTTAGCTCAGCAGCGACGACAGCTTGATGAGAAGTATGAGAGTAAAACTTCCGCTGAGGCTGTCGGATTAATGCGTCAAGAAGCCGAGCTGCGAGTCCAGGCGACTGTGGAAACTCGCACTGCCGACCTGAGACGTCGAGTCAGAGAGCTCTCATCCCACCCTGGAGAGGATCGGGGACTGTAGCTTCTCTTCTTTTTATGTGTTTTTGCAACTCTTGTTGGGGAAATAGCGTATTTCTGTACTCCCTTTTTTTTGAAAAATAAAGAAATACACTATCTCTTTTTTTTTATGATGTGTTCATTTTTGATCTCATGAACTTGATGATTTATGTGGACCTATTATCTTTTGCGCACCTTGGTTTTTAGGTACAGATAATAAGTTTGAAGGAACCAACATGTTTGCTCAGAGGTAATATGGACATGGCAATCATTAGGTTCAAATGATAGAATCTTCCTACTCAGAGGTATTTATGGACATGGTAGGAATGATCCTGGGGGATACGCTGAACAACTCAGAGGTAATGTGGACATGGAAGTTCTGCGATCAATGTACGACAACACAGGAGTTGTTTGTACGGAATGTTTACTCAGAGGTAATATGGACGTGGTAAACATGAAGGATAGCGTAAGCTCACGAAATGTAAGGTTCCGCTTTGTAGGATGTAGAGAGACAACTCAGAGGTAATGTGGACGTGGTTATCTTTCTACGGAAGGATGCCACGGAACAGCTGGGTTCCGGAAGCGTTTGATTTTTGTGAAAAGAGGTTGTTTGGGGAAATACATGTCTTGGAGGATGTCAAGAATAGTACTTCTTTAGGAACTTGCCGTTGAGGGGCATCATGAACAAGTCCCCATTGGGTTTGGCGAGGCGGTAAGCACCGTTTGAGTATACCGTCTCAATGATGAAGGGTCCTTCCCATTTGGGCTCGAACTTCCCTGGTGTCTTGTGAGTTAACACCATTGGCCTTCTGACTGCTAAAACCAGGTCGCCAACTTGGAAAGTTCTTTGCTTGACCTTCTTGTTGAAAGCCTGTGATATACGGGCTTGGTAAAGTTCGATGCGTTGTTGAGCTAGGAGACGCTTTTCGTCAAGTGCCTCCAGTTCCTGCAGACGACGATGTTGATTGTCTTCTTTTGTGAGATCGTTTGTGATTGCCACACGGAGCGAAGGTATCTGTATCTCGAGAGGCAGTACTGCTTCGCTCCCGTAGACCAGGGAGAATGGAGTGTTGCCTGTTGGGGTCCGTACCGTTGTGCGGTAGGCCCAAAGGCATTCGCCAAGCTTTTCGTCCCAGTCGCGTTTGTTGGATGACACGACCTTTTTGAGCAGCCTAACGATAGTCTTGTTGAATGCCTCAGCTAATCCGTTTGCTGCCGGATTGTAGGCGGTTGAGGCTACGTTTTGAATGCGATTCTTGTCACAGAACCTGCTGAAAATATGGCTGATGAATTGGGGACCATTGTCATGAATGATTCGCCTGGGTACTCCGAAACGGTAAATGACATGGTGTTTGATAAAGCTGACCACCCTGGAGCTTTTTACTTCCGCTAGTGGAACTGCTTCCGCCCATTTGGAGAAGTAATCGGTGATGGCCAGGATGAAACGATGTCCTCTTGATGAAGGAGGGGTGATTGGTCCTACAATGTCCATGCCCCAGGCTTCGAATGGCCAGGAGGCGACTGTAGGATGTAGAGGTTCAGACGGTGTATGTATGAAGTCTGCATGAAGTTGGCATGCATGGCACTTCTTAGCATATTCCACTACGTCGGCGGCCATGGTTGGCCAGTAGTAGCCCATACGTCGCAGTCGATCTTGCAACTTAGGACCGGATTGATGAGCTCCACAAGTTCCGTCGTGAGCTTCTTGAAGAGCCTCGACTGCTTCTTCGTTAGACAGGCATCGAAGGAGGAGCCCATCGAAGGAGCGTCGGTACAGCATTTTAGTGGCTGTATCGTAGTAGAATCGAAGAGAGCGTCTCCTGACTGAGACGGCTTCCTTCGGATCTTCCGGAAGGATTCCGTAGACGGCGAAGTCGATGAACGGGAATCTCCAGTCTCGAACATTAACATCGGTGTTTGTTGGTACGGCGTGAGCCATTTGCAAACATAGGTTGTTTCTGGGACAAATCAAGTCTCAGCCAGTTACCGTGACATAGTGTTGAGTCCCAAGGGGCGCGGCCAATGAGGCTGCGAGGCCAGCCAGAGCGTCAGCCTCCAAGTTTTGTAGACGGGGTACATGTTCGATGAAGAACCCAGTGAAGGTTGAAATGATGTTCAATGCAACTTCATGGTAAGGGATCAAATCTTCATGGCGAACCTCGTATTGCCCCCGAATCTGGTTTACGACGAGTTTCGAGTCGCCGTAGGCTTCCAGATGATCCACCCCCAGCTGTTGTGCTAGCTGGAGTCCCATGACGAGGGTGTTGTACTCAGCAACATTGTTGGAGCACGGCTTCGAAAGAGAGTACGCACGCTGGATGACCAGCTGATCGGGGGAGACCAAGACTACCCCCACTCCTGCGATGATTTGGCCGTTGGGGCCCGTTCTTGAAGCGCCATCGAAGAACATCTGCCAAACGGGGCTTCCTTCAGTGACGTTTGATTCTTGGACTTCATCCGGGATGTCTTCATAGAGTTTTGAAGATTCTGGGATGGGGTGTGCAGCTAAAAAGTCAGCCAGAGCCTGACCCTTGACCGCCTTCTGTGGGACAAACACCATGTTGTATGGCGTTAGTAGGATCGCCCATGTAGCCAGCCGGGAGTTTAATGACCCTGGCTTCGTCATGAGAACTCTGAGTGGATTGACTCAGGAGATGACGTGAATTGTCTGGCCCGAGACGTAGTGACGAGTCTTCTGAATGGCAAACACCAAAGCCAAGCACTCCTTTTCAACGGAGTTGTACCGGTGTTCGGCCCCGATGAGTGTTCGACTGAGGTAGTAGATTGCTTGCTCGTAGCCTGCATCGCTGTTTTGAGCCAGTAAAGCGCCGAGGGAATGATCCATGGCACGGACGTAGAGGAGGAATGGTTTGCCGGCGACAGGTGCCACTAGGACTGGCGGGCTTGTCAAGTAAGCCTTGATGTCGTCGAAAGCCTTTTGGCACTCCTTTGTCCAGACGTAAGAGACTCCCTTCTTCATGAGCTGAGTAAAGGGTTGACATTTACCGGAGAGGTTTGCTATGAACCTCCGGATGTATGCCAGACGTCCCTGTAAGCCCCGAAGTTCTCGAAGGTTCTTCGGAGGGTCCATGTTGAGGATGGCTTTAGTCTTCTCGGGATCGACATGAATGCCTTTTGCCGTGATGACAAAGCCCAATAATTTGCCGCTAGAAACCCCCAGGAAGGATTTAGCGGGGTTCATTTTGAGTTGATGTGCTCGCATGAGATCAAAGACCGTCCTCAGGTCCTGTAGGTGATCTCTTTTGAGGCGGCTCTTGACTGCGATGTCGTCAACATAGCACTCAACTGTCTTGCGAAGATGTTGACGGAAGATAGTACTCATCGCTCGTTGGTATGTTGCACCGGCATTCTTCAAGCCGAAGGGCATTACTGTGTAGCAGAAAATACCTTTCGGAGTCCTGAATGACGTGTGTTTTGCGTCATCGGGGAACATCTTGATTTGATTGTAGCCTGAATACCCGTCCATGAAGGACATGCGTTCAAAGCCACATGTGTTGTCGATCATTACATCGGTGATTGGGAGCGGGAATTCATCCTTCGGGCAAGCAGAGTTGAGATCCCTGAAGTCGATACAGACTCGTATCTTTCCGTTCTTCTTGGTGACAGGGACGACGTTGGCTACCCAGTCCGGGTGTTGTTCCTCACGGATGAAGCCACTGGTCAAGAGCTTGTCCACCTCCTGATCGATGACATTCATGATGTCCGGGCGGAAGTGTCGCTGTTGTTGTTTGATAGCTTTGGCATCTGGTAAGATGTTCAACCTATGCATCGCGATCTGTGGATCGAGACCCGGCATGTCTTCGTAGCTCCAGGCGAAGACGTCAATATATTCTTTAGCCAGTTGGACTAAAGATTCTCGGTCTTCTCCTTCCAAGCTTTTGCTGATGAAGATGGGTTTAGAAGAAGACCCATCCCCGAGGTCGATCTTCTCGACTTCGTCTTCGGTGGGAGGTTCTCGTAACTCAAAACGAGACTCCCATTGTTCTCCTAGGCGTTGAGCCCAGGGTTCCTCTTCGAAGGGTTCCGGCGGTTGGTCTTCGCCTTCATCTTTCTGAGGTTGTGCCGATGTCATGTTAGCTGACAGCACTTTCCTGAAGACTGATCCGATACTGGTATCGGAATCCCACGTCGATGCTTCAGACGAGTGGGAATGTTCTATGTCTTCTGCGTCTGAACTCTCTGGAGTTGATGGCGGCGTGACATAGCATAACCCCCGTCGAGTCCGATTATAATAATCATGTGGCTTTCCATTAGCATCGAAAGCCGAACAGGGAGATGCCGACCCTTGCCGTAGTTTAAGCCTTTGTTGCTTTTCAGGTCGTAGCCCATTTTTTGGACTGAGAAAGGATTCGGCATCCTTCAGAGCTTCGCAGAGAGCTTCTCGGGAGTCCTTGGAGAGACGCAAGAGCTCGAACAAAGACAAGCGTGCAGGAGTACTGGCCAGTTGCGCCAGAATGTCAAAATTGTGGGGCTTGGCTAGCCCCGAAGCATTTTCTTTCCGCAGAGGTCTGTCGAAACGGGCCTCCACTTGCTTTTGTTTATTGGCTGCTGAGGGCTTGGATGGACCCTCCTCAAGGATGGTGCTAGGAGGCACCACTTCGGCGGCAGCTTCACCGGGCTGGGAGTTCTGTTGTGCACGCGTCTGCGCAGGAAGCGCCTCTTCCGTTGAAGAAAAGACCGTGCGGCAAGATTTGATCTTCCTGCCTTTTGCTTTGGAGGTAGGGCGTACCTCCGGTTGAGTTACCTCGGAGACGAGGTCGGGGTGAACCCAGAGGACCTCTCCTCGAGATGTGGTGAGTGGGACAAGTCCACTCACATTATCACGGGTGGGTGGCAAGTTCACCACCTCCATTGTCGCCTTAGGGATGGGGACGACGCCATCTTGTGTGGTAGTCGGCGGCAAGGTGCCGAACTGAAGTGACACCACATTAGCTGACACCGTCTTCTCTTCGTAGTCGACGGAGATTACATCCGCATTGATCATGCGCTGGATGTAATTTTTGAGGACGTAGCAGTCCTTAGTCGGGTGTCCGACAAACCGATGGTAGTGACAGTACCTCGGGTTGTCCACTTTTCCGACTTCATCGGGCCACTTCGGGTCCGGAAGCTTGATCTTGTCACCCTGCTTCAGTATCTCAAAGAGTTGCAGGGTGTCGTCATCATTGAATGAATAAACCTCCTTGGGTCTCGGTGCCAGTGGAGGCTTTTGAGTAGGCGCAGATGCGCCCTTCGAGACATTAACAGTCAATGCCTGTTTCCCCTTTGTTTCTCGTCCGGAGTTGTTGATTGCGGACTTTTTCTCCTTATCGTCAAAGGCGGGGAAGCTAACACCCAGAAGACGTGCATTGGCCGCCTTCTTCTCTGCAGCTTCAGCTTCGATGATTAGGGAGCTCCAGTCGGGAGGGGGAGTAGAGTTAAGCCAGAGCTTTACTGCAGGCAGCATGTTCATACTGCAAGCGGAGAGAAGCGCATGCTCTGGCATGCCTGGAGGTAGCCTGAAGCAGGCCTGACGGAAGCGTTCGATGAATGCCCGAACCGTTTCCTTGTCCTTCTGGCGTATCTCAATGAGAGACGCCATCGTCATGTCCTTCCCACCGTTGTAGAAGCGGTCGAGGAAGAGGTGTGTCAGGTCGTCGAAGGACGATATAGAATTATCGGGGAGGCTGCAGTACCAGTCATATGCCACCCCTTTCAGGGCCCCAACAAAGATGCTGGTGAGGAGCGCGTCCTCCTTCGGAAGATGCCCTGTCTGCGACTGGAAGTACGTCAGGTACCGTCGTGGAGAGTCCTTCCCGTCATACGGCGTGAGTGTTTGTGGTTTATACTTTGGGGGATAAACCACCTTGTTCCACTCAAGGGGATAAGGCTGGGGAATGCCCATCCTCTGGCGCTCCTCCTGCCTGTTCTTGGACTCGAAGCGCTCCCGCAGATCTTTGATCATTTCGACCACGTCCTCCGTGGAGCTAGGAGTCGGGGGAGGAGGTACCACCTGGAGTGGAGCGTTTGAGGGCTCCGACGTCCGGGGTGCTTCTGTGTCTGAGGGTGTCCGTTGGAGGGGCACACTCGACTCTCCATTGGCTCGTGGGTCGGGACCATTTGAAGGTGTCCTGATCAAGGCCGACCGCATCTCAAACACTGCTTGAGTCAGTGCTTGCATTGAGGCAGAGAGGGTTTTGAGTCCTCCCTCTAGCGAGTCTATGCGCTGGACAATGTCCTGTGGCGGCGCATCAGTCTCAAGATCACCCCCGGTCATGTATACTGTCATGACACGGCCGGAAGTGGATGGATTAGTTGAGGCTTCGCTCTCAGCCTCACTCTCATGTGGGGGAGTCACTTCTCCTGGTGTTTGGCCACCCCCAGCCACATTCTGGAGTTCGTCTTCGACAGACGCATCTGCAAGGGCCTGACTGCCCTCAGTTCTGTCTTGAAGGGCCTCTTCGTTTCCAGCACTACCTCCGGCGGTGTCCTGGAGGACATCGTTATTTTGAGGGGCTTCAGGGAGGCCATCTTTGTCTTGATGAAGATCCGCCGCAGCTGTGCTTTGGACATCTTCGTCTTCGGAAGGAGGCTCGACAAGGGTCTGGCTACCCCCAGCTTCCTCCAAGAACTTCTTCCTCGACCGAGTGCCTTCGAACACTCCAGAGGTCGAGACAGCTGCCTTGGTTTTCCTCGGCTGGCTTTTGGATGAAGACGAGGAATTGGCAGTCGTCTTCCGGACAGATGAGGAGTTGGAGATCACGTTGTATGAAGCAACCTTTAGCTCCTCTTCTGCAGACACCTTCGTCCCAAGGCGATGTCGGAGCGGTGTCGATGATTGAAGCCGTTGGAAGACCGACTGCTTTGGCCGTACTGCCGTCTTGCAACAGCAGTTGATGGTGACCACTGCACAAGTGTGCCCCGTGAGAGGCGCATCGTGCTTGTTGGTCAACTCTCCTGACCGGCGCTTGTGAGTGATCACGTTGCGCAGGTCGTTGGAGGAGAGTGCTACCCTCACACCCCTCTCAGGCGCATGGCAGGGCCAAGCGCCGGGGTGGTCGGGTGAGTGCTGCGCCCCCTGATCTAATACCAAGCAGGCATCACGATCAGTAGTGGGGGAACCACAGCATTTGAAGTGACTTGAACGGACCTCAAACGCACAACCAGAGGAGGCGCGGGAGTTCAAGACCACTGAATTTACCTCTCTCGGCTTGGTTGTGCACGCAGTGAATGCGCCCAAGCGAGATGAGGACTTTGAAGGTCGACTCGTTGTCGGTGCAGAAGCACTTGAGTCAACCTTGTACAGCTTGCCATCGACAGCGCGCGTGATTGTAAGCGCGTGCCTCTGGCCGGCTGCTGGCATAGCACGTTTGTGGTGCATGGCCCGTGCCGCCTTGGATTTCTTCGTACCAGCCCGCTGGGGCGCATAGTACTCAGCATCCAAATTCTCCTCGCCATTACAGCGAGTGAGTCTGTTAAAGACAGAGGCTCTTTGTGGCGCATCAGAAGTGATGCGCGGGGCATTGGCTGTGCCCCTGCTCCGTCAACGTATCTTCCTCGCTTGAGAGGAAGATGGCTGGGAAACGTGGTCAGCCGCACGCTTCCCCGAGAGATGCGCTGCATCAGCAGGCGCACCTTGACTGCTGAGGACGTCAGCAGGAAGGGAAGGCTGGACGGGCGCATCCCCTTCAACGTGGTGCCCGAGGCGTCGACTTTGAGCACCCAGACTGCGCGGGTCTTCTTCGGCTTCGACAGCCGCTTCGAAGGACTCGCACTTCCTTCAGAAATGAACTCCTCGTACGCCTGTTGATTGAGGCACACTACCAGCATCTTGTGGGAGGAGCCCACCTTCACGTCGTCGGCCTGTGACACGACTTTCTCGGTAGAGGAGAAAGAAGTCCCCAGCAGAGTCGTCAGCTTGTTTACCATTAAAATTGTTTTGATTGAAATCTTAATACAAGCAGAACAGTGATACAATATAGGACTTAGATGTAGTCCTAGGAGTACACTTTTGTTTAAGCTGGGTCCTTAGTGCCAATGGAGCGAGTGGTAATGCGTTGACTCCGTTGACTGGCTGACGACGGTTATCGGTTCTCTGAAGGTGTTGATTGCTCTGGGTGCTGGAGCTTGCTGAGAGGAGGAAGACGTTGAGTGTCTAGAGCTGCCTCTCGGTGATTCTCTGTTGTCGATTCTCTCTGTGTTGTGAGTCTTCTGTTCTGAGTCTCTGTGTGTGTGTGAAGGAGATGATCCTTCTATTTATAGTTTTGCAGGCTGGCTGCTCATGTGCGCATGCAGGATGCACCGGTGTGGGGACGCCACGTGGAGGTTGCTGATGGAGGCGCACGGATGCTGCGTCCTGATCGAGGGGGAGAACTCTTCATACTGCTGTTGTGAGCCGGCACGTAGCAGAGAGAAGATATTTTTGTTGCTGAAATCTTGGATGAGTTGAGTCAAAAGACACGTGTCGTCGACTCATGGTTCGAAGATCTCGGATTTGGTGGAGAGAAGTGATCTGGTGAGCTGCGCCTTGGGTTGGGCGCAGGAAGAGGCTGCGGCTCATAACCTTTAGGAGTTACAAACCATTTGGGGCACACGGCTTTTGAGGCGCATGCAGGCGACTTTCCTTCTGTCTTTCGGGATCAGAGAGCAGTCTGAGGCGCATGGCTTTTGAGGCGCATGCTGATTTGGACGCATGGCCGTAGAGGCGTATGCTGATGGTGGAGTGGCCACGTGGCAGTAGCCGTCGAAATAAAGTCATGATGATGCTGACGTTGCCGACGCTTCGTTTTCTGAATAAAGCTGTCAACTGTTCAGACTTTGGGAGGCGTGCTGCCAACTCTGTCAGTTCAGCATTTAATGTTGGTGACGTTCGATGGACAGCTGAGTGGGCGCGTCGGTTGGCGTTCCACTCGGTATGGAGATGTGTGAGGGCGCACCCTCTGTAATGCGCCGAGTACTGTAGGGCGCGCCTGTGTGATGCGCCTGATGCCGAAGGGCGCGTCCGTGTGATGCACTGTCTGGCTGGCGCATCGGACATGTCTTTTAATGATGCGGCTGTCTCGCTCTTCGAGTGCCATAAATAGCCGTTTGGCTGAATTCGAGGCGTCCGGTTCATCCATTTAATGTAAATTCATTGCACGAAATTCGAAGGGCCATCCACTTGGCGCGTGGGTTTGATCTGCCCGGCCTATAAATAGTGGCATGGAGAGAAGATTTGCTTCTCATTCCCTCACGTTCTTCCAACATGAACTTGAACATGCGGGTGCATTCTGTTGACGAAGTGCTCCCGAGGGTTAAGATGAGACGCTGTGTTGTCTTCGATGCTCTTGAAGGTGACTGTTACATCCAAAAGACGGAGTCGAGGGCTTCCGAGGCAGGCGGAAGGTGCCTGTTGCATCCAAAGATAGGGATGCTCGGGCCTTGTCTCCGTTATTCCGGAAGAGCCGTAAATCGGAATGGCGGTGCTAGGCTCTCTCTTCCTTCAAAGTGGGATTTCCCCACTTTGATCGTGTTGAAAGCTGCTCCTTTAGCCGCGGTTTCGATCACGGTCTTCCTTCGGCTTTGGAGGCTCTTTCGAAGCCTCCCCTGCCACAACATTTGCGGTGCTCTTCTCTTCCTTGGTTCCAGCCAGAGGGTTAAATGCTTTGCTTGGCGAAGCACTTATCAGGTGAGCCTGGCTGGAAGAGCGGCACATAACTGGGCTCTGCTCGGCCAGGTGAGCCTGGCTGGAAGAATTTGGCTGAAGGGATGCACATAGCTGGGCTGCTGAAGGGATGCACACAACTGAGCTGGATGCACATGACTGAGCTGCTGAAGATATGGTAGGATGCGCCTGGTTGGAGGCGCATGATGTCTGCTGCGCCTGACTGGCAGCGCATGGTGACTGGCAGCGCATGATGACTGCTGCGCCTAACTGGAGGCGCATGGTGGCCGCTGGCTGTAGACTTAGGATCTTTCCTTTGTAGAAATTCTCCTTTGTACAACCTTTTCTAGACATGTAATAGACTTTTATATATAAATAAAAAGTCCTTCTTCAAATGTCCATGGTTATTGACTTTGCTGTGAAGTATTCTGTGCGAGTCCTGGCGCATGTAGTGTCTGGCGCATGGTCTTTCTGGTTGTGAAATTCCATGCTTCTACAATAGGGTGTGGCCAAGTAAGCAGATGAAGACAAAAACGCTTCATACTCGAAGAGACTCATTGGACGACGTAGAAATTAAAGTTGGGATCATGATGAACGTTTCTTAGAAACGAGAAGTTATCATCAACTTTTAATGAAACAACGGCTCAAGGCATTTAATACTAAAGGCTAGGCGTGACGACAGCCTCTCAGCAATTGTGTTATACATTGTTGGAAAAAAATATGTGTCATGCTTCTGTTCAAAGTATTCCGAGCTTGATTCAAGTTTGAAACACTTTTAAGGGGTCTTGTAGAAGCATGAAAAAGTGCAGCCATGACAAAAGTGCTGGTGACAACAGTCCCTGCATATGTTCACAAAAGTGCAGTTGCTCAAAAGCGCAGCTAGCAACGAAGTCACAACTGACATACAAAGATGGTATATAAAAGTTTCTTTATTAAAATTATTCCTAGAAAAGATCTATTACATATTCTTCATGATTACATATAAAGTCTAAAACACCTAAAATCTACAAATGAGCAGTCTTCAGAAAGGGCGCAGCCCCCAAACGTACAGCAATGTCAAAGCAAATCACTTCCTCATCAGAGCAAGCCACTTCCTAGCTAGACGCAAAGGAACTCCAGTATGGCGAATGAAACAGCCATTGGCCCGAGCAAGAATGCAGCTCTTGATCGCCATACTATTATGGCTCTTGAGCAGGTTAGAGCACAACATGTGGCATTTTGGATTGGCAATTAATCCAAAAACGGAAGCTTGGATCTCGAAGACCTCCAAGATATTGTTCAGGATCGAACTCCTCATGCCAAAAAGCTCAAGTACATCTCAAAATCTAGTAGCAGTTGTTTTACAAAGACATAGCTTAATTGCACGAAGAGATCCACAACCAACAGTCGACTTGTACGAAGCCAACGGTCGTTCGAAGCTAAGTCAGGATCGAGCATGACGTGGGGAACGCTAAAAGGCAATGGGTATGACTCCTCTGAGAAGCTTTCCTTTATATAGGCTGGATGTGGTCCAACCCTAAATGCCATGTGCCAATTGGTCAAAGACCCCCAATTAATGTGATGAACCTAGGACTTAGCACAATGAATCTCATTTAATAGGTCTATTTTGACTTAATCCTAGGCCACGAACTTCTTGAATTTCCCAAAAGATGGCGGTAATTAAAAGAGAGAATGTCGACTCATTCATTCAGGAGTAGTTACTAAATTGATTCCTACAGAAAATAACTTCGACAAAAACTGGCTCCTTCGACTCAGAAGCGCAGCCATATCCTTCGACTCAGAAGCACAGCCACTTCCTTCAACTCAGAAGCGAAGTCACTTCGGTTCAACCAGAAGCGCAGCGCCTTCGATTCAAACAGAAGCACAACACCCTCATTTTAACCCAGAAGCATAGCCCATTCAATAGGCTCCTTTGGAAGACTCCATTGCCTAAAAACCACAGTCTACTCGTCGCTCAAAAGCACAGTAACTCTATTGTCTTCAAAGCACAGTCTACTCATCGCCCCAAAACACAGTGACTCTATTGCCTGAAGCAGTCTCCTCGTCGCCAAAAGCAAGTGATTTGGTTGTCTTCGAAACACAGTCTATTCGTCGTCTAAAAGTACAGCGAGTTCGTCGTCTTTGAAGCATAGTTTACTCGTCGCCACAAAATACAGTGACTCTATTGCTTGAAGCACAGTCTTCTCTCGCCCAAAAGCCCTGTGACTCTCTCATCTTCGAAACACAGTCTCTACGTCGTCCGAAAGTGCAGTGACATTGAAGCCTTACCAGAAGTGCAGCTCGCTGTAGAAGAATAAAACAGCATAGGGTGACACAAGGCACAGGTGGGTAACCTACCCATCTTCACAAAGGTGCAGATGACGAACAGTGCAGGTTGGTGCTCTCGCTACCAAACCAGCTTCATAGAAGCGTAGGAGGTCAAACACGCCAACAGAAAAGACAAACTCATAAAAAATAAATGTAAAGTTCAAGGAAAGTTCTTTTTATTAAATCATGGCTACAAGAATCTATTACAGATTTGTCATGATTACATAAAAGAAGACTTTCTAATTACAAGGATCCGTTACAAAGTATTTGTGATTACATACGCTGAACTAAAAACTCCTATGGATCTACGCTGGGGTTCATCTTCATAGTATAATTGTCATGAGAGGAAGGACTGTAGATAGCAGATGTGAATACAGTCGCCATCAAAGTCTGCCATCACAGCACCCCTCTTTCAGATGTGCAGCTCTTCCTGAAGTAGTTATTGGCCCGAACGAGAATTCAATCCACAATACGATAGAAGGCCCTTTGCAAAAGTACATCAACTTCTGAGGCTCTTCTAGCCTAACGAAAGCGTGCAGCAGCCAATGAGCATGGCAGAGCACAACCTACGGTGCTTCATGTTGGCAACCATACCAAACTCAGTTGTTAGTACCTCCAACATGTTGCTCAGGTTCGAACTCCCCATGAGAAGTGTTCCAGCACATCCCGAAACTCAGAAACAGTTCTTCTACGAAGGTACAACTCTTTTGAATGAAGGGATCCTCAACCCAAATCTGACTTAGGCAAGGCCAACAGACGCTCGAAGATAAATCTGGATCCAGCATGGTATTGAAGGACAAAAGGAGGAAACGTGACTCTTCAGAAGAAACTCCCCTTTATATAAGGCGGCAGTGGTCCAAAACATAGGCCACGGGGTCGTCGGTCAAAATTCCTACATTAATGGGATGAACTTAGGACTCAACATGATGAACCCCATTAAATAGGTTCATTCGACTAAGTCTTAGCCCATTAAAAGATCCCTTCAAATTCTCCAAGTAACGGTGGCAATCAAAAGGGAGTCGTTCCTTGTAGAGCTATCATAATGCTCTTAAAGAAGATTTCAAAGCTTCTTCAAACCAGAAGCATAGCAACAATCCTGCGCCAGCAGGAGGCACAGACTAGTGATGACTTCATATCATCCCAGCTTTAACATCGTGGACCTCTGCTTTGACCCAGAAGCTCAACCCCCATCATCAAAGACTTGGGAAACACCATTACATCCAACACAAGTCTGCCTACCGCTCCAAAAGCATAGTAATCTCGTTAGCCTGAAGCACAACCTACTCGTCGCCCTAAAGCACAATGATTTTACCATTCGAAACACAGCCTACTCGTCGCTCAATCACACAGAGGTTCCGTCGTCTTCGAAACATAGTCCACTTGTCGTCTGAAAGTGCAGAGGCTCTGTTGTCTCTAGGAGAACAGTCTACTCGTCGCACAGAAGTGCAGAAGTGCTAAGACTTCGCTAGAGGTGCAGGTTGCATGGTCCCACCCAATTTGTTTATTTAAACCGCCACTCTTAAAGATAGGACATTGGTTGATCATATTGATAAGTGCAAATATCTTATCAATTGGTTTAAAACTCAGATAAGGACGAAGTTTGCTCTTTTGATAAAGGTCGTATCAAGTCGGTTTATTTAAACCGATGGCCTCCTCAAGATCAAATAGAATCCTACTCTGAGATAAAATCCAAGATCTACTCGGCTTCATCTAAATAGAGGATCCCAGCAATAGACACATGCCACATGTCTCCTTCTTCGATTATTTTCATAACCACCCAAGATCTCGATAGAGAGAAATCTCGACGTCCGCCATGTGTCAGTTCAGCAAAAGCCTGCACAGTACAATGATAGCAGATTCCTTCATATCTCAAATTTGAGTACACATTACATATGTGCCCCCTTTCCTTATAAAAATCTGGAGTTTTTCCTTCAACAAAAAGAGGAGGACACACACAGAGAGAAAAGAAGAATATGGCAAAAGGCAGAGCTTCGAAGTCTTTATCTCCGGCATCCTCTTGATCGGTAACCCTAGAGTTCCATCAAAGGTACCAGAAAGCCAAAACAAGTCCAACTCGTCATCAGATCTTGACGGATTAAAGAAGCCACTGCAATGCTCGATCTCCACCGTCACGCTTTTCCAGAATTCTTGTACTTAGATTTCTTTGTATAGGAATTGATTGTACCTTTTTTCAAGTTCAATAAATAAAAAGTTTATATAACCTTTTGTGATGTCGAACAAAATAGCGACTCTGCTGGGGATTACCTTCTCCTCCAATGAGAAGGTGGTGACACAATCTGACGACAACTTGCTGGGATCTTTCCAGAAGATGCTAGTCGTACGCTTCGACCAACAAGCTTTTAAAGATCTCCTTTTTGAAGAGAAGTCAAGTCCTTCGAAGCAGTTCGTAAAATCGAAGAAGACTCGACGTGTCTAGTGTCCAAGGTGGCTACGATGAGCAGTACGACAGACGGGATTGCGGACCAAAACCCTCTAAATATTGAAGCCCCAGAGAAGATTTTGACTTTTGCGACCATGCCATCTCACAAGATTCCCACTTTGGGAAAGTATGACGAGGAAGACAGTGCCCCTATGACAGGCCTGACAAGGGCACAATACCGAAGGAAGCGCACGGCGGTTCAACCCCTCACAAAGGAAGCATTACCGGCAAGAAGATATATGTCTTCCACAGAATTGCTTTTCCATCAGGCGAGCCCTCATTAGATTCTGAATACTATACACCCGCTTGTGGTAGTAGAAAGAAATCTAAGGTAGTACGTGCCTCATGCAAGAAATGTACTATGCCAATGACCGACCAAAGTCCTGTGTTGACAGTCATACGCTTAGTCGATGGGAAGTTATTCAAAACAGGTCCCCGTTCTTCGATGCCTCGACTAGTTAAACCCCTCTGTCACTTGAGCACTCTTGTACGTAATGCAAACCATGGGTACATCCCATGGAGAAGGACTCATGCAAGCAACATTCCTGTAAGCATGATAGGAGTCTGCCTAGCCAGATCATCTCGGATCGTACCCATGCATAGCTTCCCTGCACGTACAATGGGGGTACAGAGGTGGAGACTTGATGTTCACACAAGCGTAAGACGGAAGAGGAATCTACAGCACAGGGTACATCTAAATCAAGGCATTCCGAGATTACCATCAACTGTTGCTGTCAACAAGCAGCCATCGTGCCGCAGAGGTGGCGTTCCGTCTTCCAAAGACTATAGCCGACGTCAACCGAACGTTAGAGGTTCGACAGTGGGTTGACAAGTGCAGACGATGATGAACTCTGTGTTGCTACGTGCAATGTGGCACAAGGTTCTTAATCTCTCGAAAGGTCGTCCAAGATTCCTCTCACCTCGGCCACCAAGCCCAAGAAACGGCCCAAGAGTAGCAAACCGAAGGTTCCCAGCACAGGTGTGTTCCAAGGCACGCGTTAAAAATCTTCGTTGGGTACCACGTCAGACGCCAGGGGTAGCCAACCACCCACTGTCCATGATAATGCCATATTCCAGTCTGAGGAGGAACCATATGATGCGGATGTCTCCACAGGCGCAGCTAGCCACCAGACTGGGGGTAGCAACCGCAATGAGTCTGAGGAAGGCTGCAACCTTCCAGTTTATCCTCAAGATGACAAGGTATAGGCATCTGAGCTGAAGAACGAAGGGTCTTCTTTACCTTCCATCCATCTACACATAAGGTCCGTATTTATGGCTGATGGCAACGAGGCAGACAATAGTGAAGTGCCAGACCAGCTGGAACGTATCGAAGCTCTCGAGACGAGCCTAGATACGTTAAATGCTATAATAAAATCCTTATCTTCTATCATACTGGAGATAAAGGGGAGTTTGGTCCACAATGCCTCCATACCTGCACTTGACCCGGCACCATCGTCGTCTACTCTATCGACCACAGGACCTGCAATGTCAACCGAGATACAGTAGGCCCTCACAAAATTGTATGCTACCTATGATGCCAAAGAGAAGCAAGCATCACTCTGAAAGATGGGGATTCGACAGTCATATCCTATCGAGTGGGACAATGTAGTCTACCCTTCCAAATATAATCCGCAGACGCTCACGCCCTTTGATGGAAATGATTCCCCCCGACAATACTTGAGGTACTTTGCGTCAGTAATAGGGCACCTACCAAATAACGACGCCCTTCTCACCAATATATTCATAGGAGCGCTGCAGGGGGGAGCCTATGAGTTGTTCTGCAGTCTTTCGGATGAATGCATTTCATCATTCAAGGACCTGAACACTCTCTCCATCGACCGATTCTATAAAGGAGGATGGACATGATGATGTCAACTCTCATAGAGGTCGTCCAGAGAAACAAAAAGCATGTCCGCGTGTACATTGATCGCTTCCGCCAGGCAGCTTCCAGGCTACCGCCTGACATGCCCGAGCCCATGTTCATGGACTCATACCGCAAGAACATGCTGCCTACAATCAAATTGTGGCACAGTGCTTCTTGCACAGAGTAGACACCTTTCATTACAAAGGCGAATGTGGCACAAAGGAAAGCCCAAGATGTGCAGCTCCTGGGATTACACTTTCCTTCTCTCGAGGACAATGAGAGACACTCGTCTAGCAACAACCCCAAGGATGAAAAAGGCAAACAAGCCATGACCGTTAACATCTCCAAAGGTTCAGTAGTCATAACTCTAAGTCTGTAGAAGCGCAGAAGCCAAGGAAGACATACTCCTTCAACGACGAGGACATGCTGTAACTCTTTGATATGCTGACGAAGAGTGGCAAATTGTCTCTCCCAATACCAAAGTGCCCCGACGAAGTGGGGAAGGTGGGCAATCCAAAATACTGCCATTATCATCAGTATATCCACCATTCGACACGGGATTGCTACGTATTGAAAAGATAGATTCAGCGCCTCATCGACGCCAAAGTCATATCACTTGATTATGAAGAAAAGATTGTCACAACCAATATGGTTACTCTCCAGTTTGGAAGTTTTCCAACCACGGAGGCACAGGACGGGGTTGTCCCTATCTCGAGGACGACAATGGAAGTAGTCAATCTTCCACCAGTACATAACAATGATCAAGGGCTAATCTCGTTCTCCATACCAGAAGGCGAGGTCATGTGGGTCCACCCCGACCTTACTTCTGACATGATGGCACCTACAACCCTCTCTGTCAAAAGAAAAAGGTCAGGACATGTCGCATGGTCTCGGCATCGACCGATGACACCCTGGTGACCACTCGCTCGACGCGACAGTAAGATGAGAACCAAGCTCCAGAGGAGGGAGCACCTCCACCAACTACAACCCCTGCTCCTGATACATCAGAAGCAGGCCCTTCTCAGACTCATGTCACAGATAGGCAGAAGAAAAAGTTTACTTCGACAAACCTCTGAGGAAAGACTCGACGGTAGGGCCTATCAAACCCTATAACTTTGACATACTGGTACAACTAGCCAATACCCCGACTAGATTGTGACTCTTCGAGATCCTCTCTCTCTAAAGAGATCCGAGATGCGCTCAGCGAAGCCTTGCAAAACGTCGAGTCCTTTCTCACTCAGGTGCGACCACCCCAGGAAGACCCTGCGGCCTACCTACATTGTCACAGTATGGTCGAAGTGATCCCGTGTATCACTTTCACCCAGAAAGATATGCTGCTGAATAATAACCGGCATAACAGGCCTCTGTACCGTACAGGTATGTCGGTGCCATTTAAGTCAATCACATCCACGTCGACCCAGGCTCCTCTCTCAACATCATTCCAAGGAGTCTGCTCTAAATTCTAGGGATTCCGATGCATCGGTTGACTGCATCGAACACAACAATCAGCGGCTTCAACGCAGGAAAGAGTGAGCCCTTGGGCAAAATTCGCTTGAAGTGCCAAATTGGCTACCTCCACACTGAAATGACTTAATATGTCATCTATGCTGACATAAAGTACAATATGCTGTTGGAATGACCATGGATTCTTGAGTACATGATCGTTCCTTCTACTCTCCATCAATGCATGAAGTACATGGCCAGCGATAGGACTATCAACACCGAATTCGATGACATCGACCTGTTCTGGGGACTTGAAGCCTAGTGTACGGATGTTGATCTTTACAAGTCAGTCCCCTGGGATGATGAGAGCAATGATTGTAGAAGCATGAATTTTGTTTTAGCAAATATGGCTCCATGCGTCCAACTCAAGTGTAGCTCCATGCGCCCAGACAGTGTAACTCTATGTACCCGCTCAATGAAGCTCCATGTGCCCAGTCAAGTGTATCTCTATGCGCCCAGTCAGTGAAGCTTCATGCGTCCAAGACTAGCTCCCCCGAAAGGAGGGCACATAGCCTGAGACATGGCTATGCGCCCAAGCCTGACTCAGTTAAAGCCATGATCAAAACATGCACCGAAGCGCATGGCCACGTCAGTCTCTATGAGCAGTCGTGCACCGAAGCATACGGCCACGTCAACACCACGACCAACCGACGATATCGCAGCTTGTATGCGCCTACATCCTATGCGCCCAAAGCAAGACTATGCGCCCACATAAGAACTAGCGTGTTTCCTTATGTGGGAGCATAACATCATTCCAGCTCGAAAACAACTATAAAAGAGGGGCCTCACCCCTCTTCAAAACAAGAGAATGGAGAGCATTTTTAAGAGCCAAATTGCTTCACTTCTTTCCAGTGAGCCGAGGGTTAGCAATTTTTTTAGCAACTGCCGCTCGATCTCCATCGTCCCATTCCCTAGAATTTTTTTTTGTACTCGGGGATCCTCAGCGCAGGATCTCTTTGGCGTACTCGATTTGTGGTGCCGTGCGGCAATAAAAGAAAAGATAGCATTTTCTTCTTCTTTTTTGTGTGTGTCCACAAAAATGGCGACTCTGCTGGGGCTACCTTTTTCTCTGACGAGAAGGTGGTGACGCAATTCGATACCGACAAAGTGGGGTGTACTCAGAAGATGCTAATCGTAAAGTTCGATCAGTAGGCGTTCGAAGAGATGCTTTCATGGGACGGCTCTACTCCCTCAAAATTAGTGAAGCCAAACAAGTCTCGCAAGACTTGGCTTCCGAAGGCTCGTCGTGCATATCCTGCTAGTTTTATAGTAGATATGTAGCTAGAGGACTCTGTCACATGGGCGCATGACTCTGCCACAGAAGTTCCCCAAACGGAGAAGGCTCACACCATTCCAGGCTCTACTAGCCCAATGACTTCTTTCCTGCACAACCAACAATAGGGTGTTCAACACCCGAGACTTGGCAAAGGAAAACACTACGATGCCAAGAATCGGGATGTACGACACTATGGCCGAACCCGACAAGGCTCACAAACGAAGAAGGACAAACTGGAAGAAAACAGCACTGCTCCACCAGGCATGCGCCCAAGGCCATGCGTCCAAGGGAGTATTTGGGCGCATAGCCCCAACCAGAACACTTTTGTCTTCAACATGCTGGGTATCCAAAGCCATGCGCCCAAGGCTATGCGCCCAGGCTCTCTGGATCCATACTATGCGCCCACATCAAGGAGGATCAGACATGCTGTCAAAGAGCATGCGCCCAAGGCCAGTCTCCAAGGCCTATGCGCCCACAACAAAAAGATAGGTCCCAACACGTATAGCATGGGGCTGTCTTCAAGGACATCACAGAACTTAGGTGTGGGGGTTTCCCTGCACACGAACTAAGTCTGGATGCGCCTACTCTCCTTACGAACCCGCATGCAAAGCTCGGTGATGCATACAATATGGGTTGTAAGGCAAAACTCCCTTTCACTGACTTGCACAACATGATAAATCATAAGCATAAAGCGAGGGAGAACATAACAATTCATAGTGCACTTCTATGCACCAGTATTATTATCAACTGTTGTTGCTCCAAAACAACAAGAGCACCTCAGAGAAAGTCTGTGTTTTGACGGCTGCACTTCTCTGACGACGAGAAGCCACTATGTGTTTCATCTAATATGGCTTCGTGGGGTCCCCCTTACGGAAGCCCAAATCAAAGACGGTGGACTACGAACCCAAATTTCTTTCTTAGCTCCGCGAGAAGAAGGAGAAGTCTACCAACAGATAGCCAACAGGCTGTCACATCCGAAGGAGTCTATATGGGCACTCGATCAAAGGCGAAATTCCGTATGGACGATGAAGATTCCCAAGCCGGGGGTACCATTCCCTCAGAATCTGAAGTAGATGACCCCTACACTGGGGTAGCCTTCTAGAGGACGATGATCCCTCCAAATCCGATGGCGACTATCTACCTCCTCTACCTGAAGATGAAGGACTTATCCACTCGGAGATAGACAATATCAGTACCAATTGTACTGCTTCCTTTGTTCATCCTCGTATGCTATCTACATACATGACGGATGGAGAAAGACCTGAAGAAGCCAGTGTTCAGATAGCAAACGGCTAGAGGGTCTTAAAATAGCATTCGCCAAGATCACTGATATGCTTACCAGCATCATGGCAGTTCAAGCTGCTGGGGCTGTTCTTCCACCTTAACAGAACATCTCGGCCTATGCTAGTCCGGCTCACAGCAACAACCCTCCTTAACTATAAAAGGACTGTCATTCCGTTGTGTCTCTTCCAAATCTTACGAAGGTCGGGGGTGGTCCTTCGCCAACAATGCCTGACAACCGTTCAGCAGTCGTTTCCCAATACCTGCTCAATCAACAAGATGCAATTGATTCCATGGTCACTCGCCTCGACACTATCTCGCACAAAGATGAGCTTCAGAAGATGAAAATATCTCAACCGTATCCCTCTCAGTGGGAGAACACTACTTGCCCTCCTAACTATAAGCCGCTGACGTTGAACTCATTTGACGGGTTGACTTTTCCTCGTCAGCACATGACGTACTTCAACACGCAGACTCTGTACTTGTCCAGAGATGATCCGTTCCTATCGAAGCTGTTTCTTAGCACATTGCAGGGGGTAGCCTTCGAATGGTTCTGCAGTCTGCCTGACGGGTGTATTAACTCATTCAAAAACTTGGAGAGGATGTTCCTCAACAGGTTTTACGAGAGCGGCATGCATGTTAGCATGTCCACACTTATTGAGACCAAGCAAAGGAGGACTGAGTCTGTCATTGCCTTCATCGAACGCTTCAGGCGGCTAGCACTGAAGATGACCTTCGACATACCAGACTCAGAACTTATGGATACTTGTCGACATAACTTCCTTCCTACAGTAAAGTTTTGTCTGGGTATACATAAGTATGATACATGGCCCGCTTTCATTGGGGCCGCTAATGCTGCTGAAAACGACGTTCCTAACTTGGAAATACTGGGGTTGAAGATACCCAAATTCGAAGACAAGGGCAAGCATCCTCAAACTATCCCTGTTCGTGGGGGTAAAGGGAAAGAAGTCCTGAAAGTCGATACATCCAAAGGAGCTTCCAATTCTCAGGGCACCTCCGACAAGCCTAAAGAGACTTTCTCCTTCGACGAAGATGATGTCATCACCATCTTCCATACAATGATGAAGGAAAATAAGCTGACATTGCCTCCACCACGACGTCCTGCAGAGGCGAGCCAACTCAATGATCCCAAGTACTGTCTCTATCATCAGTATGTGCATCACTCCACCAAGGACTGCATCATCCTAAAGAAGAAGACACAATAGCTTATCGACAATCAAATGATTAACCTCGAAGCTGAAGACAAGGTCGTATCTGCTAACATGATCTCTCTTCAGTTTGGCGACTTTTCTCCTACAGAAGTCCCAGACGGCGTGGTCCCGATCCCCAAGGCGATGATGGAAGTCATTAACCTACCACCAGCTCGCAACTCAACCTTGGTCCCACTCATAATTGAATATGGTGAGATCATGTGGGTCCACCCGGACCTTGTCCAAGAAGTGACGCAGGGGTAGCACCTCCCAAAGCAAGAAATGGCAAGAAATTCAAGCCATGCCATATGGTATCCTCCCCCATCTACGAGGTTCTATCTGGCGAGACGCGATCAGGAAAGACTTATCTTCGGACGTACGATCCCACAGATGAAGAAGCAGTACCTCCTCAAGCTCCTGCTGCCCCCACAAGCTTAGAAGCTAGCTCATCCAAGCCTCAAACCACGGACAAATTCAAGCAGAAGGAGACGCGGTTTGGCAAATCTCTAAAGACGCCATCTCCTGATGGCATAGATCGGCCCTACATCTTTGACATACTGGCTCAGCTAGCCAATACACCTGCCAGATTGTCTCTCTTCGATCTATTGCGACTCTCCAAAGAAACGCGGAAGGCCTTAAGTGAGGCATTGCTACATGCCGACTCTTACCTCGCTGAAGTCAAAGCTCCCGTTGAAGATCCCGTCTCCTGTCCCCACTGCCATAGTACCATGGAAGTGGTTCCCAACATCATCTTCTCACAGGAGGACATGCACTCAAAAATAATCGTCATGATAGATTCCTGTACTATACAGGATATATCGGGGCGATCAAGGTGGACTGCATGCACATCGATCCAGGATCCTTCCTCAGCATCATTCCTAGAAGTTTTCTTCAAATTTTGGCAATCCCTCTGCACAAGCTATCCGCAACCAACACAACTATCATGGCTTTCAATACTGGTCGAAACAATCCGCTGGGCAAGATCCGTCTCAAATGTCAGATTGGTGATCTCTGAACGGAGGTTTCCTGCTATGTGATCGATGCCAATGTATCCTATAACATCTTGTTGGGACGTCCATGGATACACGAGGACATAATCGTTCCTTCCATACTTTACCAGTGCTTCAAGTACGTCAATAGCGACATGTTGTAAAGATGGAGTTTGCCGATGTTGATCCTCTCAAGGGCATCGAAGCTTACTATAGAGATTCGGTACTTTACCAGTCTCAACCCCCCAAGAATGACGGTAAAGAAGCTGATAATGAAGCTGAAGCAACTCCATCCTCCAACGATGGTCCCCTGATTATCCGAGTCAAAGGACGTACTACTCCAAAAAGTACTCTTAAGCCTCTCACAATCTGGATAAAAAGGAAGAACCCTAACAAGGGTAAGCCACTGACCATCATGCTCAGTAAGACACCCCGGAAGGAACCTACTGATGCCCGTCCCACAAATCCTGAAGAATTACCCTATGTGGTGAACTCGGCCAAGAGTGTGGCTCCTCTTCCAGATGATGATCCTCTCAATGAGTATATCAATACTCATAATAATGTACCTTCAGTGGATGATGTTATCCCTGAAGAAGAACTTGCATATTTCCTTAGTAAAGGTTTATCTTTGAATTACTCCGATGTCTATCAATCTGTAAACCATTACATAGTTACGATATACGCTCTAGAGAACGACATAGGACCACACCTCTGTATGCCGGTCACAACACCTTATATGCAGAAAAAAGTTTACCCTGAAGATATCCTCTACTTCATCGTTCCATCTAGAAAGAAAGATGAAGAGCTAATCATCTTCGATCGTATAATTGGCGAGAGAAAGTTCGTTCTAGACTCTACTTCTCCCAAGCACAACACAGAAGCTAACTATGACTTCGGGAAAATATAACTTTTCCAGTATAGTTGGCAGGCCAAGAACATCATCCAGAACATGGGATATGACATCAAAAGCGACAATGGGCTAAATTACGGCCAAGGATGACGGTTGTCAATATGACACTTTGCTCCTCCCGACAAACCCGGAAACTACTATCAACGAAGCGGTGTTGGTTTGGGCTATGTATCTCCTCTAACAACTCCCAAAAGATCAGATGATGAAGCAGATCATTGTTCTCATTCTTCTGATTCCTCCCTCGGGGACTCAGACTCCAGCATCGGCGACATGTTTAAAGCAACTCTGTCCGTCAATATGGTTTCCGTCGACCAAATTACAGACGATGTCCAATCAATCGAACTCGAACAATGGACTCAAAAGATGGACACCATGTGGGAGCTACGCTTTGAACAATGGGAACCACCTATCGAAGACGAGGTCATCCAAATCAATTTAGGAGATGAAGCATCCTTCAAACCAATCTTCATCAGCAAAAGCCTATCTGGCGATGAACGCCAATCTCTTATACAACTTATAAGAGAATACATCGACGTCTTCGCATGGAACTATGAAGACATGCCAGGCTTGGACCCTAAAGTTACCATGTATCACCTGAACATCTCGTCTAAAGCTAAGCCAGTGAAGCAGCAACAACGACGATTCCGACCAGACGTCATGGAAGCCATCGAAAATGAAGTCAAGAAGCTCATTGCTAGTGGATTCATTCGCGAGGAACAACACCCAGACTGGGTTGCCAACATCGTTCCAGTCATGAAAAAGAACGAAAAAGTTTGAATCTGTATCGACTACCGTGATTTGAACTCTGCATGCCCGAAAGACAAGTTCTCCCTACCGATCACTGACATAATGATCGACAATACTTGTGGCTTCGAACGGATATCCTTCATGGATGGGTTCTCAGGCTACAACCAGATCAAGATGTTCCCCGACGACGAGAAGCACACATCTTTTCGAACACCGTTGGGGGTATACTGCTATACGGTGATACCCTTCGGATTGAAGAATGCAGGGGCAACATACCAGCGAGCCATGAACACAATTTTTTGCGATCATTTGTAAAAAACTGTGGAGTGCTACATAGACGATATCGCAGTTAAAAGTCGTCTCAAGGGCAACCACCTCCAAGACTTGAGAACGGTGTTCGAATTAATGCGTGCACACCAACTCAAGATGAATCAATCCAAGTCTTTTCTGGGAGTCTCCAGCGGCAAGTTTCTTAGTTTCGTCATCACTTCAAAGGGTATACATCTGGACCCGGAGAAAGTAAAGGCTATTCTCGACATGAACCCTCCAAGAAACCTCAAAGAGCTACACGGACTACAAGGAAGGCTAGCCTACATCAGACGATTTATTTTGAACCTCTCTGGAAGGTGTCAACCAATCACTCAGCTCATGAAGAAAGGCATATCTTTCGTCTAAACTGAACAATGTCAACGCACATTCGACGACATTAAGGCGTATCTTATAAGCCCTCCAGTATTGGTTGCTCCAATAATGGGGAAGCCCTTCTTACTATATGTCCGTGCTATGGATCATTCCCTTGGCGCCTTCTTAGCTCAGAAGAACGAAGGCGGCCATGAACATGCAATCTACTACCTCAGTCGCACAATGGTGGGTGCCGAGCACAGATACACACCGATGGTGAAGGAATGCCTTGTACTAGTATTTGCTATCCAGAAGACACGCCACTATGTGTCTGGGCAGACTATCCACATTATATCTAAAGTCAACCTTCTCAGAATACTCATGACTAAACTGGGCTTTCTCAATTTCCATTTAGCTACATGGGCAATGTTGTTGACTCCGTACGATATTATCTTCGTTCCTCAGAAGACAGTAAAAGGCCAAGCATTAGCTGATTTTCTAGCAGCTCATCCGGTGCCGGAGTTGTCCAAACTCTATGAAGAAATCCTCGACGAAGTGGTGGAGTCTAACACTGCAACTAAAAAAATCCCCATTTGGTGAATGTTCTTCGACGACGCATCAAGAACAGGACCCAAAGGGAATATCGTGGCTGGAGTAGGTGTCGTGCTCGTGTCACCTAATCATCTGGTTATACACCGTGCATATTCTCTCGTAGAACCATGCACCAACAAGGTGGCCGAATATAATGCCCTATTAATCGGCCTGTAACTGACAAAGCAACTGGGAATTGACTATCTAGAGGCTTATGGCGATTCCAAGCTAATAGTTTGTCAGGTCCGAGGGGATTATGAAGTTCGCCACGAAGATCTCATCCCCTACCACAGAGCAACAATCGAGTTAGCGTCTACTTTCGCTGGATTCTTTATCGAGCACATGCCTCGACTACAGAATATAGAAGCAGATGCTCTAGCCGGTCTCGCTGCTTCTTTGATCGTTCCTACCAATACATAGCAGTCGATTATAGTGTCTAGTCGAGAACTATTCTATGTGAAAGATGCCTTGCATATTCATCACAGTTATGCAGCAGAAACAAACATCGATGCTAATAACTGGAGATTTCCCTTCATAGACTATGCTGTCTATGGAATCCTCCCCGAGGACCCGAAGGAAGCAGTATCCATCCAAAGGCGATCCCTCAGATTTTACTAAGATACAGCTACCAAGATGCTGTACCGACGCTCTTACGATGGGCTACTGTTACGATGCTTATCAGACACAGAAGCCAAGCATGCACTCCGGGAGGCTCACGATGGAGTTTGTGGTGCACATCAACCAGGCCCCAAATTATAAGATCGCCTCAAACGAATGGGTTATTACTGGCCCACAATGACAGCAGATGCTGTTGAATATGCAAAGAAGTATAGAGCTTGCCAGTTCCATGCCGATTTCATTCATCAACCTTCGGAGTTTCTATACCCGACGATAGCATCTTGGTCATTTGAAGCCTGGGGCATGGACGTCATAGGACCAATCAGCCCGCCATCCTCCAAAGGACATCGGTTCATCCTAGCTATAACCGATTACTTCTCCAAATGGGTGGAAGCTATACCGCTCACAGAAGTGAAGACTTCAAACGTGATCAGTTTTATCAAACATCACGTCATCTACCGCTTCGGCCTACCTCGTAGGATCATCCATGACAATGGTCCACAGTTCGTAAGCCATATATTCTATCAGTTCTGTGATAAGAATGGAATACAGAACGTAGCCTCTACTGCCTACAATCCAGCGGCTAATGGGCTAGCAGAAGCCTTCAACAAAACTATCATAAAACTTGTCAAGAAGTTCTTGTCTTCAAATAAGCGCAATTGGAACGAGAAGCTCGATGAATGTCTATAGGTCTATCGCACAACAGTCCGGACTCCAACAGGCAGTACACCATTCTCTCTGGTTTATGGGAGAGAAGTAGTTCTTCCCCTAGAAATCCAGATTCCTTTTCTTCGGGTAGCCCTAACCAGTGAGTTGACTACTGAAGAAAACTTCCGTCTGCGACTCCAAGAGCTTGAAGTACTAGACGAAAAAAATGCTTGTTAGCTCAGCAGCGCATTGAGCCATACCAAGCACGTCTTTCCAGAGCCTTCAATAAAAAAATTGAAAGAAAGGATCTTCCAAGTCGGCGATCGGGTCCTAGCAGTGAGAAGATCGATGGTCATGACACACAAAATAAAAGGGAAATTCCAGCCTAAATTGGAAGGTCCTTTCGTCATAGAATCGGTGTATTCTAACGGGACGTACCGGCTAACCATGTCCGATGGTGACTTACTCATGATGCCTATCAATGGCAAGTTCCTGAAAAAATACTATGTGTAACCTCTTTTCGTTCACATATATTCAGTCATATAAATGTACAGTACGATGTTTATATGATTCAAACAAAAAACTATCTAATTATTATCCATATTTCAAGAGTCTTGAATACGCCCTGGATAATAGGTCTTCTAAATATTTCCCCTGTGGAATCGTTTCCGTTTTTGACTCCGTCCAAACCCGGTTTGACGAAAACAAATCACGTCCCTATTACCTCTGAATTATTTTTCGATAATTATTTTCCCAGGGGAATGATCAAATGTTTTGCCACGTCCACATAACCTCTGAGCAAAGCATTCATCAAAGATAGTCATGTCCACACTACCTCTGAACTATCCACTCCTTCCTAATGCTATATATCTTTCCACGTCCATATTACCTCTGGTCAGATATAGAACATCCTCTGGTATTACGTCCATATTACCTCTACTAATAGCTTCATTCAACTTATTATCTATGTTCGAATCATTCGAATATAAAATGGCTAATAGGTCCACATAAAATTTCCCCAACGGAATATCCATTAGAAATATCCTTGCTACGTCCACATTACCTCTAGCATCGATATTTCACAAAACCACATTCACTTCTGAAAAGATTCTTTATTCAGTACTTAAACGTCTATCAAAAGACGGAAAAGAAGGTACAAGAGCCGTGACGGCCAAAAAATAAGAGAATTACAAAAATCTATGGGATACACAGGCGGTTTATGCTGTCCCTCAGAGCAACAATCTCGGCTTCAGATTTCACAGCAACTCGACGCCGTGCCTCTTCTTGGCGAGCGGCTTCATCTTTAAAGAGGATCAGACTCTGATGCTCTTCCTCTAACCTCGCCAGCTGCTCTTCTAAACGGCCAGAAGCGGTGGCAGTCATAGCAGCTTGGAACAAATATTCCTCTTGATTAAATGACGCCGCCCTCAAGTCAGCTTCCAACTGGGCAATCTCGTTCCTGATCTGCGGAATGTGATTGTACTTCTCAGGGATCTGCATATCCAGCCTCTTCTTTGAAGCAGCACATGCCTCACTTGCAGCATTGAACTGGCTGTATGGGTCAACCAGCTCGCCAATCTCCTGAATGAGGGTGTTCTTCCTTGCCTGAAAGGTAGCTTTCTCTTCCGCATGAGCTGTCATCAACGCCTCATCCTCTGCGGGGAACAATGACGTCAGAGTCCATTGTTTGATTTCTCGAAACCTGGCCACCTGACCCTCCAGATCATTCAAGACCTTCCTCGGAGTGTTGGCCTGCTCCTCATACCCGGCTATGCTCTCGAGGGCAAAAATGCTCCTGATTATCATATGTCACGTCGATATTACCTCTGATACCGATATTCTTCCGACTCGACACCTATACCCAATCCGGGATAAAAGACATGGTGTCAAGATCATAAAAATTATCAAGACCATGTTACCTCTGTTGGGTTTCATTTCAAATCTATTACCAGCACCACCGGAGTGTCAAAGGGAAATAGGTCCACGAAAGTATCATTCCAATCTATTTGCTTGCATTTTCGAATGTACAAAGGAACAATAGGTCAAAAAAATAGAGAGGGGGTCCCCCAGCGGGATATCCTTTACACAAATACGGTATTTGGCTCTCTAATACAAGCACAACATATACCACAAACAAAGAATGGAGCGATTGTATTCTGTTTATTCAAAATCAGTTACATTCACAGGACTACATTGATGGAACTGGGGATACCCAGGACCCTTCCTTTGGTGTGCGTATTGATCGATAAAAAGTTAAACAGATCTAATACGTGTTCTAACCCTTCATAGGCGAAAACTAGGGTTCACGAATTATACCTGCGGTGGAAAGGAGATAAGTAATTCCTGGCAATCTCGAACGGACGACCCCAAGATCTTCTTCACATATTCCTTCCTCGAGTTGGACATCGTGTGGGCAACGGTCTCCCAACCTTTTTTTCTCCTTGGCAGCCCTCTCTTTCTCTTCTTATGTGAATCACGAATTTAGAGAAAGTTTTAAATTTCTAATCAGTAATATGGCGGCCAGAGAATAGAGGATATATATTGGCTACGACAGGGACCATGAGGAGAAATTAGGGTTAGGCCTCCTAACGGATCTGGATATCCCGTGTTCAGCCCGAACACACAATCCACGCCCATTAACAATAGCTCGATCCACTAATAAGATATTGTTGCACTACCTCCCTAATCCCAAATTATGTTGGTGGGCTCCTTTTATTATATGCTCGTTTGGCTCCCTATGTTAAGATATCGTATGTCCGTCGATCAAATTAAGTTACTGACAACTATATTGATTCGATATCTTTTATCCTTAAGTAGTACCGCTCAACTTTATTTGTCATGTCGGATATAATCCACCTGCAGGGTTTACATGACAATCCTTATGAGCTCCTTAAGGGGACATCATCAACCCGATGTATCGGGACATAGATTCTATTTATAATCAACAGCCCATCATACATACAATATTATTAACCAATTCATAGAGGTTGTTGATCCATAATGAATCTCACTCTTTTATGAGTTAAAATAATACACACTGCATATACATGTCCGTTATTATAGCCGGGTTAAGATCACAAGCATCCTTAATAACACAGGTGTTTGTTCTCTTATGTAGTCAGTACAAAGAGAACAACCTCAAGTGGTCCTGTTCAATACAGACAAAGTATACTGGTGTAAACCTATAGTCAAGATAGACTAATACCAGATTACACTACAACCTTTCCAATAGATTGTCCAAGTCCATCTAGGTTGTAAACTATTTATATACTCCATAGGGAACTGATAATATGATCTTCTGTGTGACACCATACACCATATTATCTACAATATAGAATATCAGACATTTGCATTAACACTTGCAACAAATACAATATACAAACATTTGCCCATATAATTCTCATTCAAAATTTAAGGAAATAAGGTTACTAAAAAAAGTGATGCTTTTAGTATATAACCCTAACAATCTTCCACTTATACTCAAAGCATTGCTTTTCAGTATACTGTTACAAATCTCCCACTTATACTTAAAGCCATGCTGCTACTCATCTGACTCCCATTCCCTCAATATGACTATCAAAAGCCTTAACTGGTAAGCTCTTTGTAAAGGGATCAGCTAGGTTGTCGGCTGATGCTATCTTGATCACAGCAACTTTTCCTTTCTTTACGAAATCTCGTATCAGGTGGTACTTGCGCTCAATGTGTTTGCCAGTCTTATGGGCTCGTGGTTCCTTTGAGTTTGTAACTGCACCACTATTATCACAATAAAGTGTAATAGACTTAGGCAAACTAGGTACCACATCCAAGTCCAACAGAAAGTTTTTGAGCCAAACCGCTTCTTTGGCTGCCTCAGAGGCTGCCACATACTCGACTTTCATGGTAGAATCAGCAATACATTTTTGCTTGATACTCCTCCACACAATGGCTCCACCTTCCAAAGTAAACACATAACCTGAGGTAGATATCCTAGAATCCCTATCTGACTAAAAATCTGAGTCTGTATACCCCAAGGGAACTAAATTATCTGCCTGGTAAACTAGCATATACTCTTTAGTCCTTTTCAGGTACTTCAAAATATGCTTTACGGCAGTCCAGTGCTCTTGTCCTGGGTTAGACTGATATCTGCTGACCATGCCTACGGCAAAGCAGATGTCTGGTCTCGTACATAGCATTGCATACATTAAGCTTCCTACTGCTGAAGCATAAGGAACTGCCTTCATGTTCTCTATCTCTTTAGGTGTCCTCGGACACTGCTCCATTGATAGAGCAATTCCATGTCTTAAAGTTAAGAAACCTTTCTTAGAATTTTGCATACTAAAATGAGTTAGTACATTATCGATATAGGAAGCTTGGGATAAGCCTAACATCCTTTTCTTGCGATCTCGTAGAACTTTGAACCTAAGGATGTGACCTACTTCCCCCAAGTCCTTTTCTTGCGATCTCGTAGAACTCGTAGAACTTTGATCTCGTATAACATCTTTACATTGTTTCCAATGAGCAAGATGTCATCCACATAAAGTACTAGGAATACCACCACGTTTCTATCGTACATTCTGTATACACATGATTCATCCTGACATTGATCAAATCCATAGGATTTTATCACCTGATCAAAATATATGTTCCAAGATCTGGAAGCTTGCTTAAGTCCATAAATGGACTTCTTGAGCTTACAAACAAGATGCTCCTGGCCCTTTTCAATGAACCCGTCTGGTTGCTTCATATAGATGTCTTCCTCAAGACTTCCATTAAGGAAAGCTGTCTTGACATCCATTTACCAAATCTCATAATTGAGATGAGCTGCAATAGATAAAAGAATCCAGATAGACTTAAGCATGGCTACATGAGAAAAGGTTTCCTCATAATCGATACCCTCTCTTTGAGTAAAACCTTTTGCTACAAGCCGAGCTTTAAAGGTTTCAACCTTACCGTCTGATCCTCTTTTTCTCTTATAGACCCACTTGTATCCAATGGCTTTTACACCAACGGGTGGTTCTACAAGCTCCCAGACCTGATTTGAATCTATAGATTCTATTTCAGATATCATTACTTTTTGCCAAGACTCTGCGTCTTTATCTTGGAGTACTTCATTATACGTATAGGGATCATAATCTTGTTCCTCAAGGACGAAGTCTGACGACTCTCCCAAGAACATATATCTATCAGGTTGTATCACAACCCTCCCACTACGACGAGGCACTATCGGTTGTGGTATAATATTTGTGACACGTTGTGGAGTTATTTGTGGTTCATCCTCTTGTACTGTTAGTACTGAAGTACTTGGTGTCTCACGTCTCAGTTCTTCTAAAACAACTCTACTTGTGGGTCTATGGTTCATCACATAGTCTTTCTCTAAGAATCGGACATTGGTGCTAACAATGACCTTCTGATCCTTAGGACTATAAAATAAACCTCCTTTCGTTCCTCTTGGATAGCCTACAAACAAGCGTACTTCTGTACGAGATTCCAACTTATCTACTTTTCCATTCAGCACATGTGCTGGACTACCCCAAATACGAACATGTTTTAGACTAGGCTTACGCCCAATCCACAGTTCTGTGGGAGTAAGAAGTACTGACTTAGAAGGAACCAAGTTCAAAATATAAGCCGCAGTCTCTAAGACATATCCCCAATACGAATATGGCAAATCCGAATAACTCATCATTGATCTAACCATCTCCATAAGAGTTCTATTCCTTATTTCGGCTACACCATTCTGCTGGGGCGTTCCAGGTGCAGTCAATTGGGATGCAATCCCAGCCTCTGATAAATAATTCCTAAACTCTCCAAAGAGGTACTCGCCACCACGATCTGATCATAATGACTTGATATATTTTCTATGACGTTTCTCCGTTTCAGCCTTGTACTCGTTGAATTTCTCAAAGCACTCAGACTTACGGCGCATCAAATAAATGTATCTATACCTTAAATAATTGTCAATAAATGTGACAAAATATTCAAAGCCACCTCTAGCTTGGATAGTTATGGGTCCACACAAATCAGAATGAACCAATTCCAACACATCTTTGGCCCTATACCCCTTTGCCGTTAAAGGCCTTTTGGTCATTTTACCTTCCAAGCAGGATTTACAGACTAGTAGTGCCTCCACTTCCAATGAACTGAAAGGTCCATCTTTAACCAGTCTTTGAATCCTTCTTAGGTTAATATGCCCCAATCGCAAGTGCCAAAGATATGTTTGGTTCATACAAGAAAGGTTCTTTTATCTTATTTAAGTTAGATGACATATTATTCATTTCCATAAGTTGCATTGTGGGCGAAATAAGATTAATGACATACAAATTATCAACTAATGCACCAGAACAGATAAAATATTTATTCTTTCTAATAACAATATTGTCATTAAAATAAACTGAATATCCATCCTTAACTAACATAGAAACATAAACTAAATTTCTTCTAAGTGAAGGTGCATAAAGACAATCTCTCAATGTCAAAGACTTATTTCTACCAAAAGATAAAGTAACATCTCCTAATGCAACGACTGATACTTTTGTAGCATCACCCATGAACAAGCATATCTCTCCATCACTGAGCCGTCTGGTTTCCTGGAACCCCTGTAATGTATTGCAGACATGATTAGTGGCTCCTGTGTCTACACACCAGGTGCCGGTAGATAACACTGCTAAACATGTTTCAACTACTAGTAAATGAGATATACCTTCTTTGTTCCCTTGTTTGAGAAGTGGACAATCAGTCTTCCAATGTCCTGACCCTTTACACTTGAAACATTTGCCTTTCGGCTTTTTCACCGTGCCTTGAGGTCCCATGCCCTTCTTTGCTGAGTTTGCTTCTTTCTGAATGTTATTCTTCTTCTTACCACCTTTTGGCTTAGAAGTAGAAGCCTTTTCAGAAACAAAAACATGACCACTCTGCCTAAAGAGAGATTCAGTATCCTGTAGCTCTTTTGCAAGTTCTACCAAACTATATAATCTTTTGTTCATGTTGTAATTAAAGCAGAAATTGTCAAAACTTTTAGGCAGAGTCCTAAGAATGATATTGACCTGGGATTCTCCATCGATTTCAGCTCCAAGGATCTCCATCTCATTCAAATGACCCATCATCTTGAGAACATGATCTCTTACTGGTGTACCCTCAACGATTTTTGTATTCATCAAATATTTCATAGTAAGCTGCCTAGGTGCTCTACTCTGATGTCCGAAGAGTTCCTTGAGGTTATACATCATATCATAAATAATGGCCATGGCCTGATGCTGATTTTGTAGTACATTTGACATAGATGCCAGAATGTAATACCGCGCCATCTCATCTGTCTTTTTCCACTTCTTATAAGCCTCTTTGACCTCTTCATCAGAGTTAGCATCAGGCTTAGGTGGGCATTCCTCAATAACTACATATTTGTACTCCTCAGCAGTCAGAACAATATCCAAATTATATTTTCAGTCAATATAATTAGGTCTAATAAGTTTGTTTTCTTTGAGAATCACCATAAGTGGGCTGAAAGAACCCATTTTTGAAATCCTGAGAATCACATAAATAAAATTATGTAGGGCAAAATAACTTTTTGAATTAACTAAATATTGATTTCCTCAAAACAATAATAAAAAATTCACCAACACCTTGAACACCATGAATTTAGCATGCCACGATAGTGTGGAAATATACAAATTCAACTTTGTTCAAGTAGGTTTTTCTTATTAATTTTACTATCATGTCAACATAACTTTATGACAAATAAAATTAATATGCTGGTCTTGCTCTGATCATACAAATAATAGCAGTGACTCCGATGGGGAAGGATACCATTATTTGTATCTAAGTGTATACCATTACTTAATACTAAGTCCATTACCTTGTAATGAGTTCCTTCAGATGGAGAAGTGAACACATACTAGGTAACTTTCTACAATTATCCCTATGGAAGTTTGTACTGGTGATCCATAATTATACTCATCCGATATGGAAGAAAGCACTATAGCCAACACGCAAGTATAATTACATCACCTACAAACCAGTAATAGAGACCATAGGATTTAAACTAAATAAATATCCTCTTCCACTTAGTTATTTAACAATAAGGGTTTTTCTACTAGTTGATATTATGTCCATGTTGTCCATTATTAATGTAGGCTTGGTTTTTAAAAAAAACAACCACACAATAATAAACATGCATAATCAGAAAAAGCAAAATGACAAAAATAAGAGAAGATATCCAACTATTATGGTCATCTTTGCTGCTCCATCCTCAACTATCCGAATCCAAAATTTGGCACTGTGCAGATCTATTCGGGGTTCGACCTATCCTTCATCGAAAATCATCTGTCTGCCTCTGGACTGCTTAAAACCAGTATCTCATCCGGCGTCAGAAACAGCCACCACCGCCATCACGATTAATTAAAAATAGTTAAAATTACATCAATCATATGCCTTCCGACGGAGTTTACACATAACCTAGATTGAAAAATTAAAATAATAAGCACGATCAACATCACCTACAAACCTGACCAGATAGGTCGAACCCCGAATAGATCTGCGCAGCGCCAGATTTTGGATTCGAATAGTTGAGGATGGAGCAGCAAAGATGACCATAATAGTTGGATATTTTCTCTTATTTTTGTCATTTTGCTTTTTCTGATTATGCATGTTTATTATTGTGTGGTTGTTTTTTTTGAAAAACCAAGCCTACATTAATAATGGACAACATGGACATAATATCAACTAGTAGAAAAACTGTCATTGTTAAATAACTAAGTGGAAGATGATATTTATTTAGTATAAATCCTATGGTCTCCATTACTGGTTTGTAGGTGATGTAATTATACCGGCGTATTGGATTTAGTGCTTTCCTCAATATCGGATGAGTATAATTATGGATCACCAGTACAAACTTTCTTAGGGATAATTTTAGAAAGTTACCTAGTATGTGTTCACTTCTCCATCTGAAGGAACTCACTACAAGGTAATGGACTTAGTATTAAGTAATGGTATATACTTAGATACAAATAATGGTATCCTCCTCATCCGAGTCACTGTTATTATTTGTATGACCAGAGCAAGACCAACATATTAATTTTATTTGTCATAAAGTTATGTTGACATGATTGTAAAATTAATAAGAAAAACCTACTTGAACAAAGTTGAATTTGTATACGTCCACACTATCGTGGCATGCTAAATTCATGGTGTTCAAGGTGTTGGTAAATTTCTTATTATTGTTTTGAGGGAATCAATATTTAGTTAATTCAAAAAGTTTTTTTGCCCTACATAATTTTATTTATGTGATTCTCAGGATTTCAAAAAAATGGGTTCTTTCAGTCCATTTATGGTGATTCTTAAAGAAAACAAACATACTGGACCTAATTATATTGACTGGAAACGTAATTTGGATATTGTTCTGACTGCTGAGGAGTACAAATATGTACTTGTTGAGGAATACCCACCTAAGCCTGATGCTAACTCTGATGAAGAGGTCAAAGAGGCTTATAAGAAGTAGAAAAAGGCAGATGAGATGGCGCTGTGTTACATTCTGGCATCTATGTCAAATGTACTGCAACATCAGCATCAGGCCATGGCCATAACTTATGACATGATGTATAACCTCAAGGAACTCTTCGAACATCAGAGTAGAGCAGCTAGGCAGTTTGCTATAAAATGTTTGATGAATACAAAAATGGCTGAGGGTACACCAGTAAGGGATCATGTTCTCAAGATGATGGGTCATCTGAATGAGATGGAGATCCTTGGAGCTGAAATTGATGGAGAATCCCAGGTCGATATCATTCTCGAGACTCTGTCTAAAAGTTTTGACAATTTCTGCCTTAATTACAACATGAACAAAAGGTTGTATAGTTTGGCAGAACTTGCAAAAGGGCTACAGGATGCTGAATCTCTCTTTAGGCAGAGTGATCATGTTTTTGTTTCTGAAAATGTTTCTACTTCTAAGCCAAAAGGCGGTAAGAAGAAGAATAACATTCAAAAACAGGCAAACTCAGTAAAGAAGGGCATGGGACCTCAAGGCGCGGTAAAAAAGCCGAAAGGCAAATGTTTCAAGTGCAAAGGGTCAGGACATTGGAAGACTGATTGTCCACTTCTCAAACAAGGGAACAAAGAAGGTATATCTTATTTACTAGTAGTTGAAACATATTTTGCGGTATTATCTACCGGCACCTGGTGTATAGATACAGGAGCCACTAGTCATGTCTACAATACATTGCAGGGGTTCCAGGAAACCAGACGGCTCAATGATGGAGAGATATGCTTGTTCATGGGTGATGCTACAAAAGTATCGGTCATGGCATTAGGAGATGTTACTTTATCTTTTGGTATAAATACGTCTTTGACATTGGGAGATTGTCTTTATGCACCTTCACTTAGAAGGAATTTAGTTTCTGTTTCTATGTTAGTTAAGGTTGGATATTCAGTTTATTTTAATGACAATATTGTTATTAGAAAGAATAAACATTTTATCTGTTCTGTACATTGGTTGATAATTTGTATATCATTAATCCTATTTTGCCCACAATACAACTTATGGAAATGAATAATATGTCATCTAACTTAAATAAGAGAAAAGAACCTTCTTGTATGAACAAAACATATCTTTGGCACTTGCGATTGGGGCATATTAACCTAAGAAGGATTCAAAGACTAGTTGAAGATGGACCTTCGAGTTCATTGGAAGTGGAGGCACTACCAGTCTGTGAATCCTGCTTAGAAGGTAAAAGGACCAAAAGGCCTTTTACGGCAAAGGGGTATAGGGCCAAAGATGTGTTGGAATTGGTTCATTCTGATTTGTGTGGACCCATGGCTATCTAAGCTAGAGGTGGTTTTGAATATTTTGACACATTTATTGATGATTATTCAAGGTATGGATATATTTATTTGATGCACCGTAAGTCTGGGTGCTTTGAAAAATTCAAAGAGTACAAGGCTGAAATGGAGAAACGTCATAGAAAATGAATCAAGTCATTACGATCAGATCGTAGTGGCGAGTACCTCTTTGGAGAGTTTAGGGATTATTTATCAGAGGCTGGAATTGCATCCAAATTGACTGTACCTGGAACGTCCTAGCAGAATGGTGTAGCCGAAAGAAGGAATAGAACTCTTATGGAGATGGTTAGATCAATGATGAGTTATTTAGATTTGCCAGATTCGTTTTGGGGATATGCCTTAGCGACTGCAGCTTATATTTTGAACTTGGATCCTTCTAAGTCAGTACCACTTACTCCCACAGAGCTGTAGATTGGGCGTAAGTCTAGTCTGAAACATGTTCGTATTTGGGGTAGTCCAGCCCATGTACTGAATAGGAAAATAGATAAGTTAGAATCTCGTACAGAAGTACGCTTGTTTGTAGGCTATCCAAGAGGAATGAAAGGAGGTTTATTTTATAGTCCTAAGGATCAGAAGGTCATTGTTAGCACCAATGCCCGATTCTTAGAGGAAGACTATATGATGAACCATAAACCCACAAGTAGAGTTATTCTAGAAGAACTGAGACGTGAGACACTAAGTACTTCAGTACCAACAGTACAAGAGGATGATACCACAACCGATAGTGTCTCATCGTAGTGGGAGGATTGTGATACAACCTGATAGATATATGTTCTTGGGAGAGTCGTCAGACTTCGTCCTTGAGGAACAAGATTATGATCCCTGTACGTACAATGAAGTACTCCAAGATAAAGATACAGAGTCTTGGCAAAAAGTAATGATATCTGAAATAGAATCTATGGTTTCTAATCAGGTATGGGAGCTTGTAGAACCACCCGTTGGTGTAAAAGCCATTGGATGCAAGTGGGTCTATAAGAGAAAAAGAGGATCAGACGGTAAGGTTGAAACCTTTAAAGCTCGGCTTGTAGCAAAAGGTTTTACTCAAAGAGAGGGTATCGATTATGAGGAAACCTTTTATCATGTAGCCATGCTTAAGTCTATCCGGATTCTTTTATCTATTGCAGCTCATCTCAATTATGAGATTTGGCAAATGGATGTCAAGACAGCTTTCCTTAATGGAAGTCTTGAGAAAGATATCTATATGAAGCAACCAGACGGGTTCATTAAAAAGGGCCAGGAGCATCTTGTTTGTAAGCTCAAGAAATCCATTTATGGACTTAAGCAAGCTTCCAGATCTTGGAACATATGTTTTGATCAAGTGATAAAATCCTATGGATTTGATCAATGTCAGGATGAATCATGTGTATACAGAAAGTATGACAAAAACGTAGTGGTATTCCTAGTACTTTATGTGGATGACATCTTGCTTATTGGAAATAATGTGAAGGTGTTATCTGATGTAAGGGTATGGTTATCCAAACAGTTTGATATGAAGGACTTGGGTGAAGTAGGTCACATCCTTGGGATCAAAGTTCTACGAGATCGCAAGAAAAGGATGTTGGGCTTATCCCAAGCTTCCTATATCGATACTGTACTAACTCGTTCTAGTATGCAAAATTCTAAGAAAGGTTTCTTAACTTTTAGACATGGAATTGCTCTATCAAAGGAGGAGTGTCCGAGGACACCTAAAGAGATAGAGAATATGAAGGCAGTTCCTTATGCTTCAACAGTAGGAAGCTTAATGTATGCAATACTATGTACGAGACCAGACATCTGCTTTGCCATAGGCATGGTCAGCATATATCAGTCTAACCTAAGACAAGAGCACTGGACTGCCGTAAAGCATATTTTGAAGTACCTGAAAAGGACTAAAGAGTATATGCTAGTTTACCAGGCAGATAGTTTAGTACCCTTGGGGTATACAGACTCAGATTTTCAGTTAGATAGGGATTCCAGGAAATTTACCTCAGGTTATGTGTTTACTTTGGGAGGTGGAGCCATTGTGTGGAGGAGTATCAAGCAAAAATGTCTTGCTGATTCTACCATGGAAGCCGAGTATGTGGCAGCCAAAGAAGCGGTTTGGCTCAGAAATTTTCTGTTGGACTTGGATGTGGTACCTAATTTGCCTAAGTCTATTACACTTTATTATGATAATAGTGGTGCAGTTGCAAACTCGAAGGAACCACGAGCCCATAAGACAGACAAACACATTGAGCGTAAGTACCACCTGATACGAGATTTCGTAAAGAAAGGAAAAGTTGCTGTGATCAAGATAGCATCAGCCGACAACCTAGCTGATCCCTTTACAAAGAGCTTACCAGCTAAGGCTTTTGACAATCATGTTGAGGGAATGGGAGTCAGATGTGTAGCAGCATGGCTTTAAGAATAAGTGGAAGATTTGTAACAGTATACTGAAAAGCAATGCTTTGAGTATAAGTGGGAGGTTGTTAGGGTTATATATTAAAAGCATCACTTTTGTAGTAACCTTATTTCTTTAAATTTTGAAAGAGAATCGTATGGGCAAAAGTTTGCATATTGTATTTGTTGCAAGTGTTAATGCAAATGTATGATATTCTATATTGTAGATAATATGGTATGTGGTGTCACACAGAAGATCATATTATAAGTTCCCTATGGAGTATATAAATAGTTCACAACCTAGATGGACTTGGACAATCTATTGGAAAGGTTGTAGTGTAATCTGGTATTAGTCAATCTTGACTATAGGTTTACACTAGTACACTTTGTGTGTATTAAACATGACCACTTGAGCTTGTTCTCTTTGTACTGACTACATAAGAGAACAAACACCTATATTATTATAGATGCTTGTGCTCTTAATCCGGATATAATAATGGACATGTATATGCAGTGTGCATTACTTTGACTCATAAAAGAGTGAGATTCATTATGGACCAACAACCTCTATGAATTGGGTAATAACATTGTATGTATGATGGGCTATTGATTATAAATGGAATCCATGTCCCGATACATCGGGTTGATGATGTCCCCTTAAGGAGCTCATAAGAATTGTCATGTAAACCCTGCAAGTAGATTTTATCTGACATGAAAAATAAAATTGAGCGGTACTACTTAAGGATAAAAGATGTCGAATCAATATAGTTGTCAGTAACTTAATTTGATCGATGGATATACGATATCTTAACATGGGGAGCCAAACAAGCATATAATAAAAGGAGCCCACAAACATAATTTGGGATTAAGGAGGTAGTACAACAATAGCTCATTAGTGGACCGAGCTATTGTTAATGGGCCTGGATTGTGTGTTCAGGCTGAACACTGGATATCCAGATCCGTTAAGAGGCTTAACCCTAATTTCTCCTCATGGTCCCTGCCGTAGCCTATATATATCCTCTATTATCTGGCCACCAGGTTACTGATCAGAAATCTGAAACTTCCTCTAAATTCGTAATTCACGTAAGGAGAGAAAGAGAGGGCTGCCAAGGAGAAGGAAAGGTTGGAAGATCATCGCCCACACGACGTCCAACTCGAGGAAGGAATACGTATAGAAGATCTTGGGGTCGTCCGCTCGAGATTGCCAGGGATTACTTGTCTCATTTCTGTCGCAGGTATAATTCGTGAACCCTAGTTTCCGCCTATGAAGGGTTAGAACACGTATTAGATCTGTTTAACTTTCTATCGATCAATACGCACACCAAAGGAAGGGTCCTGGGAATCCTGAGTTCCATCAATAAGAACCAGTGTGTTTACTCATGTGGGCGTATAACATCATTTCAGCTCGAGAACGACTATAAAAGGGGGCCTCACCCCTCTTCAAAACAAGAGAACAGAGAGCATTTTCAAGAGCCAAATTGCTCCACTTCTTGCCAGTGAGCCGAGAGTTAGCAATTTTCTTAGGTTTTCTCCCACTTTTGTAATCGAAGTGTCAACGGAGTAATGGAGCAACTGCCGCTCGATCTCCATCGTCCCATTCCCCGGAATTCTTTTTTTGTACTCGTGGATCCTCAGCGCAGGTTCTCTTAGACATACTCGATTTGTGGGGCCTTATGCCAATAAAAGAAAAGACATTGTTTTCTTCTTCTTTTTTTGTGTGTGTCCACAATGAGGCCGACGGCGAAGGAGAGATGGCCTCAGAAAGTGTAGTGGTTACTGAAGAACTACTAAAGGTTCGACTGAAGGGAAAACTGTCTAAGGTATCAATGCCACTCATCGTCAAGCTCTGAGGTAAAGCACCATTTTCGCCCTCGGTTACGTCAGATGATGGCCAGGAGTCTACATGAATAAGGCTACCCCGGAGGTCCCCAAAGCCAACCGTAAAGGCGCAGGAACCTCCAATCGCATCCTCCTTGGTGGTCAAGCTAAATGGGAGGTGTTCTCCCCTCCTCCCTCGACAGCCCTAGTCCTTACCGATGAGGAGCTAGAAGGCTACGTCTGCGCCAATACCGAAGCGCACTCTTTAGATGATGTAATCCCTCGGGATAAATATTTTTATTTTATTTATAGGAAGTTGTCTTTGAATTACTCTTGTGCCAGTTGGAACACTAGATATTCCTTAGACAACTCTCTATATACGCTACAAACACAAGTGGCAACTGCCAATCTTACGAGCCGAGTTGTCCCTTCCCGGAGCTCTTACTTCCTAGTTCCAGCAAGGAAGAAGGAGGAGGTATCCATCATCTTTGGTCGATTGAAGCATCCTCAGCGACTAACTCTAGGAGAACCAGAACCCGATAATGGCAAGATGCAACTCTACTGTTACGCTACTCAAGCCAAACACCTCATCTAGAAGATGGGTTACGACTTGAACAACAACAAAGGACTCAACTATGGTAAAGGTCGGTACCTTTTCTTACGGATTCAAGCTCTAAAAGAAAAGGCTCAAAACTATTACTAGCGCACCCACCGGGGGTTGGGTTATGTTACACCCACTTCAACTTCAGAAGACTCAGAGACGGAAGTCATGATGCATTCACACTCTTCTGACTCCTCAACCTAGGACTTTGACACTAGTACGGGTCAGGTCTTCAAAAAGATATTATCCGCTAGCATGGTCTCCATAAATCCTCTAGTCGGGGACGAAGACCAGATGTTCAAATACTTCGAAGATGAACCCTGGGCGCAGCGCCTAGGATCTCAATAGGAATGGCATTTCGAACAGTGAAAACCTTCCACATCCCAGTATGTGTTCATGGATTCTGTTAAAAGAATTCATCCCTTTTATACCTCTCCCTAGTAGAAAACTTTTCACGTCTATATTACCTCTGGATTGATTCCCTACACCTTAGTCAAAATTGCGTCTACCATGTCCACATTACCTTTGAGTAGTCGCCTCTCCCATGATGACTCCATGTTGTCATAACTATCTAGAAAATATTTCACGTCCATATCACCTCTGAAGTGTTATTCTATACTGTGTCTACCATGTCCATATTACCTTTGAGTAGTCACCCCTTTCTATGATAACCTTGAGTTATCACAATTCTCTAGAAAACATTTTATGTCCATATTACCTCTAAACTATTATTCTAGTGAAGGGTGCCGGCCTTGTCCATATTACCTCTGAGTAGGCAACCCTTTCATAACAATCTCCCGCAGTTGTTATTTATAGAACCCTTCACATCCATACTACCTCTGAGTCGTTCTATACCCCCGTAAATTTTATCCTTGCCATATCCATATTACCTCCGAGTAAGAAAAATGTCTCCATAAAAAGTACCGTGTTTATCATGTCCATATCACCTCTGAGTAAACACCCTGTTCCTAATAGAGTTATCTCCTCTGGGGGAATTCTTACCACTGTATAAGATTCGCAGCCACGAAGACAAGACAATTCATTCACCCTCAAAATGATGTGGGTTCAGAAAAAGGTCATGATAAACGTTCGCGAGAAACGATGAGTCATGATCAAAACTTAAGGAAGCGACGGCTTGAGGTATATAATGTTGAAGCCCAATCATGGCGTCAGCCTGGCAGCAGACATGATAGGATTTTCGCCTACAAAGAAACCCGTGTCATGCTTCTTTTGAAAGTATCCTGAGCTTGACTCAAGTTCGGGACAGTTTGAAGGCGGTCTTATAGAAGCATGAAAAAGTGTAAGATGACACAAGGTGCAGGTCGGTACTCTCGCTACCCACCCATCTTCACAAAGGCGCAAATGACGAACGACGGTGCTCTCGCTACCAACCCAGATTCACAGAAGTGCTGGTGGTCAAGCACACTGTCACTACCATATTTTAGTTTGAGGGTAATTTGGTTATTTTGGTTTTTGTGAATTATTTTATTATTTATTGCATTGGTGTTGTAATTTTTGACTTTTGCTAGTTGTGACTTTAGAGACTATCCTAGAGTTTGACATTGACTTTAGTGACTTAGTTAGCATGGTGTGGGACCCTAATGTGACTTAAGTTTGTCTTGGTTGACTTGAGTGTGGCTAGGGTTCATGAGAGGATTGGGAGAGTTTTGTAATTGGACTTATAGCTAAGGGGTTGAGCTAGCTAGCTTATGAACTTGGCTCAAAGCCCATTTACATGAAACCCTAACCCTAATACCCTACATGGCCGGCCACCACAACCCAAATTAAACCTAATTTTAGCCTATATAATGTCTCTTCATAACCAGTTGCCTCTTTTAGAATTTTCCTTTAGGAAACCCTAATTTCTTTCCCCTTTCATCATTCCTCCACCAAATTGATCCCAAGCTTTTGCACTTGATTCCAAATCTGGAGTAGAAGAAGAAGGAGGCTAGCTTGCAAGGAGGGGAGCTCACTGGGACATTGCTTGAGAAAAGAGACTTCACTATTTGGGGCTTTTTCTTGGAGATTGGCTCTCTATAGGTAATCCCTAGAAATCACCTTAAAATCCTGAATTAATTCCATAGATGCATCCATCTAGGTGTCCCCTGGATGTAGAAAAAGTTTGGTAGAAATTCGTGTTGATTTGGTGTCCGTATCGGACATGTATCGGTGTAGGCTTTTAGGTGTTTGATAAAATGCCCAAGAGGGATTTATATTGTTGTTTTCAAATTATTTTTGAACTAATTTGTAGAGCTTCATGTGCTCTTTGATTTTCTGCATGACTGAGTTGATTTTTGTGTCGTTACTGTGTCCAAAATTGGACTGGACACGCAGTTTGAGCCCCGCTCGGATGCCCTACTACCCGACACCGAATCTAGACACAAAATGCCATGTGGTGGCCTAACACTTGGCTGGTAGGTCGGGGCAGTTACTGACAGGTCATCCCCCAAGCCACACGTGGCCACGTGTCGTATCAGACACATTCTCACGCACGCACGTGTTTTACGCTGACACGGTTCAGTCTGTTTCCTTCGATTGATACATATGTCGTGTCACACACAGACACGTTTTGGACCCAAATCAGGGTGTCAACACACTAGCCCTATCCCTGGCTAACATGTGGGCACGAGCTGTCACATGTCGTGTGTCGTGTGCACGAACTCGTGTCCCCGCCGCACGACGCTGTGCTGTGCAGTTTGTATCTGTACATGCCTAAATTGTTCTCGACACTTCGTGTCCACGTGGGTGGACACGAAACCACCTCTGACACACGAACACATGTTCCTAGCACCTGTGTACATAGTGGTTTAATGTCTATTTGATTTTTGATTGAATTTGGATTCTTGATGTTGGACTGAACTGAGAATCGAGTAAATTGCTGATACTGAGTTTTTTTTTATTCGAAATTTATGACTCAACGTTAATTTCAGATATGTTATCACAACTAGGCATATAATGATTCATGTTTAGGTTTGTATGTTGGGTTTTCATTTTGAAATTAGGTTTGACTTCGAAAAGAACTGAGTTTTACTGATACTTGAAGACTGCCTTGTGTCGAAATGGATTTGGGATTTTGTTGGATGATGCATAAATTGAAACTGGGTTGCATTGAATGAGTATAAACTGAGATGGATTTTCTAAATGATAACTGAGTTGTATAGGACTATCTGAGCACACATGTAACCTGTTCACAAACACACAAACACTCCCTAGCTCACTGTCCTCATGAACTGTACACACACATCCACTATGAAACAGCAGAACACACATACACACACACACACACACACACACACACACACACACACACACACACACACACACACACACACATATGTCACTCACTAATACACTCATAACTTGCACACACACACTATGAAATAGCTGAAAACACACACACATATGTCACTCACCAATACACTCATAACTTGTACACACACCCTATGAAATGGTTGACACACACACACACCCTAAGCACTGTCACACAAATACTCTTGCACGCATACACTCATACATGTGAGACACACACATAAACTCATATTCATATACACCCCTTGACACTATGTATCCTTAACCGTTATAGGTAACCCAATACACACACACTCACCCCCTGCTTACATATATGTGTACCATGTTTGTGCCTTGCTTGTGTATTATGTACTAGCCTATTTGAATACCTATATATATATATTGTATAGGTATGAATATGCATAGTTTGTATTTGTGTGTGATAACTTATTTGGGCTTTGATTGTGTTTGAGTGCTAGCCAAGGATTGGTTAGGCTTAGTGAGACTTGATTGGACTAGGATTGGCCTAGTTGACCTAGTTTGACTAAAGTTGACTAAAGTTGACCAAGAGTTGACTTTAGTCTAGAATGACCTAGAATTCATATAGAATGCATTGTAAAGTTTAATATTACCATTCTGGACATGCTGTGACCTGTGTTGCTCTAAATAGGACTAATCTACTCTGTCTGGACATATATACTCATCGGATACTCAGGATACCACGTGAGTACATTCTCTGACCGTTTCATACTTGATAGGATTTATATTTATGCTATAGATTACTTTACTTGATACTGTCACGTTATTAATACGGATTGGTACTATATGGATCCCTTCATGAGATGTTATCCTCCTCAGGAGCATCGGGTTATGTCACGACTCGCACCCACGGTTAGGGTACGAGAATGTAACAACGCCCAGCCTACGCCGCAGTGTCGGTGGTAGAACGCTGTCCTTGGTCACATCATCTAACAATATAATGCTAAGCAGATACAGTCTCAATCACATTTAAGGTAGAGCATGATAAGGTTAGATAAAACATAAAATCCAAAGAGATACGGGAGATAGAAGTCGAAGTGTCTAAGATACAAAAACCCAGAAATACATCTCAAAACTCAAATACAGTAATCCACAAAGTAAATACAACTCCAGAAAAATGAGATAACTACCTAAAAAACCTCTAAGGTGTCTTCTCTATGCTAGCAGGCAACCTCCAAGCTATCTGTAAAATTTATCAACAGGTCCAGTCAGGACAGGAACGAGCACATCTCATCTAGAAAACCCAAGTAAATGACAGAGAACTATAAAACAGTTATAGGCAGTTGTATTGATGAAAATGGTAGTTTATATTCAGGTGATGGTAAGAAAGACAGATAAGGTACAAGAAAAGTAAATAACTAAACAATAGAAGAATCATAGCAATGAAGTCTGTAAAAATAGAACTAGCTGAACCAGGGTATTATGATATGAAGTACAGACAACAATGTAGACCAGTGTAACTCCAATGTAAGTCCAGTACAAAATGAATCTAATACAAGATGAATCCAGTAAGGAACGATTCCAGTTATAATGATCAATGATTCCAGGGTGAGTCCAGCCTATACTCTAACAGTGTGTTTCAAAATACCGAGATCGACATGTAAACGGCTGTGGGTAATCCGGCACACCTCTTACTGATCAGGCGAGAGATGGCTATCATTCCAGTAGATTCCAGTAGGGATGATTCCAGTAATGGGGTATGTCTACATGTCCTACTCTAGTATTTCCCCTCCCAGCAAGTAAATCCAGAATTTTGACACAATGATTCAAGATGAGACCAGCCAAAATATAATGATACCAGTAAATGATTCTGGTAAATGATTCCAGTAAATAATTCCAGTAAATGATTCCAGTAATAGAAGCCGGAAATGATGATACCAGTAATAGAGGCCAGAAAATAAATATGTGTCGTATACATGAATCCAGTAATATCTACACGTGTTGTAACAGAGAATCGCATACAACTAACTAGAACTGAAATACAGTAATTGACAAATAAATGAGAGAACTATCAGAGAATGTACTCGCCTGATAACCTGAACAACTGCTAAGTATAGGGGGTCCAACTGAAGCCACAGAGTCCTATTTAAAGCAACACAGGTTACAAGGTGTTTGGCTCCTAATTAGAACAGCACAAGTCACAACATATCCAGAAGGGTAATATAAAGCACTACAATGCATTCTACATGAATCTAGGTCAAACTAGGCCAAAGTCAACCCTTGGTCAACTCTGGTCAACTGTACTAGTCAAACTAGGTCAAACTAGGTCATGTCCTAACCCAGTAAGTCTTACTAGACCTAACCAAGACTATCCTAGCAAGCACACATCAATACAAGGCTATACAAGCCAACATACACCCAACTCTATATAGCATGCAATTATTCAATACTCAAATAGGCAAGAATTCATATTGGATATACACTAGGTAATCTATTAATTTAAGCTATATATGTCTACACATATATACACATGCATATATTGGTATTCAACATTAGGTCTATAATCATGGCATTTCAAATGGTTATATAAACTTATATATTACAACACAATATGCTAACATATATATAATATACATACATAGCTAAGTTAACTATATTCATAAATACTTATTTAAGAGGCTATGTGTGTGTATGTGAACATGACAAAGGGGCAAATGAGGGTTAAATGGGCATACATAGTGTATATATATCAAAGAGTGTCAAAGTGTAAGTAAATAATGTGTCAAGTGTGATAGTGTCAACATAGTGTAAGGAGGTACATGAGGTAATATAGGATTTTTGTTAACATAGAATATTACATCTCATTAACTTGTATATTGCATACATTACATCTATTATTACATTACATTCAGGCTTGCATTCATTCATCATTCATTATTCTCTTGCACCACTATATGCACCATACATTACATACTATGGAACCTACATATTCATTACAAGCCATACTTATACATGCTTACATTAGATAGGATACTTACACCTCATACATTATTTATTTAACCATTTACTCATGCTTGTATTCTCTATTTAATTACATAATGTATATACATTAACATGGGTTAAAATCAAATAGAACATTATATTACACACAAGGGTGCACAAAATGCATATGCCAAATAGTAACTCCTACTAATAATCAATACTGTACCATCTCAGCATGAATTAAAATTTAGGATTAAAGTATGTTATAGATCTATGTGTCAGCTTTCCGAAACTTTAAACGGATCGCGTTTTCGTTTCCGGAAACTCCCGGAATCGTAAAAACACCGAGAACGCGTTTGTCTTTCGTACAGCTGACACTCAAATAATTCTCCAGAAAGTTACAGAAAGAATTAGGCCTATTAATACATGTTTTTGAAAAGCTAACTTCAATACGCTTCTTTTAAAAAACATGGGAGATTAAACCGAGCTTTGAGCTAGAAGTTATGAAATTTCTAAGTTAGGGCTGAAATTAAAAACGTGGATAAAAATCATGACGGATTTAGGTAGTTTGAGACAAAAGAACACAAGTATATAACATAATATATCAAGAACTCACTCTCTACACTAATATGTATATATGAGACACTATAGAACTCATCTCCAATACAAAAATATGAGATTAAACATGTAATAATTCATTCATACATAACAACAACACATAGTGTGTCCAAATTTGGGATTTTCCTCCATGGACACAACCACAACACAAAGGACACTCCTATGACCTCCAAATGGACACGAAATGGACACAAATGGAGATACAACTATGGGGTCATTCCTATGGGTTCAAAATAGACCTATATGTATGAGGAAATGAAAAGAAGAAGGGATTTATACCTCCCGGTAGATCGAATCGAAGAAAAGCCTTCCCGGAGCGACACCGACACGTAGAGATTCCAAAAGGACACGAACGAGCTCCGAATCCTCCCAAGCTTGGGTAGCTTCTTCCTTGGCTAGAATGGAGAAGGAAAGAAGAAGATTTGGTGGTGAAATAGGATAATTTGGTGGAGAAATTGCTAGGGATTGCTCTCTAGGAATTTGGGGAGGAACAAGAGAGAGAGTGTGGATAAGAATAATGAAATGAACTTGAGCCTATCCTCTCCCAAAGTGGCTGGCCATATGGGGCTATTTGTCCTATTATGGTAAGGTCCAAAATGCCCCTACTAACCTATTCTATGAGTATTAGGAAAGGGCTAATTGGTTGGGGCTAAATTAGTCATTCTAAAGTATCTAATTGCACTTATCTTATCCATAATAATTAGTCTAACCTCTAACTAAAATATTTCTATCATGTGGACTAAAATTAATATCATGTGAGCCATGCCTAACTAGTGTGTGGGTCCCACTAGAGTCAAACTACTCCCGGGTCCCCGTTTCAAGTCGGATTGAGTTGAAATTCGAACCCGACTCAAATAACCCCAAAACAATATCATAAATAATAAAATAATATCAAAATAATTCAAAGAGGTCAAATGCAAAAATTTTCTTAGGCCAAAATTGATATTAAAATATCATAATCACATGGTTAGGCTCTAGGTCAAACAGTCTCTATGGTTTCACTAGTAAAACGTCAAAACCACAAGTCATTGATTTAAATAATTTTAAAATAATTTAAAATCACCAAAAATCATATCATGAATTAAATATTATTATTAAAATAATTATAAACATGAAATTTTAAAATTACCTTCATTTGGGAAACTGGGTGCTACAACTCTACCCACCTTAGAAAAATTTCGTCATCGAAATTAAAATGTTCATACTCCCTCTAGGTCAAACCCCCACAATCAAAGTCCCAGATTAAAATAAATCATGTGATCAAAAGGACGACATACAGGATCATGGCATACGGTAGTAGTGAAAGTCTCATCTAGGTATACTAGTCATGCTAACCGAAACGGTCATAGGGTATCAAAACATACAAGCAATTTCGGGTGCTAAACTAGAGAAGTTACGGAAACAACAAACCATCAAAACTGTAAGGCGGTCTACCATCCTATATGAAACTGATACTTATCAAAACAAAATAAAGGCAACTACCAATTATCTGAAAAAGGGTACAGAAAATCAAATTCAAAAATTAAGGAATTGAAAATCACTTGCATTGAAATCCAAATCACAATATATATATACAGAGAGAGCGTTAGAGAGGAAAAACTAGCATTATGTAATGTTATGTGGTTTGTGTGTGTATGGATGTATGTGAAATATACATGAAATTGTATATGAGCTATCCTGTTACAGTACTCATAGCATATGGGTTAACAACCTACAATACACAACCTATTTAATCATAACATGCATGGCTAACCATAAACATCTATAAGAGGTAGAGATTTAGTTATGTATATGCATATATTATAACATGTATGCCTAAGCTCTATATATATCTATACAAGTATGTGATCATAACATAGAGAGGAAAGGTTAGGTTACATGACAGCGTATACTAAGTTAGGGGGTGTGTGTGTTCTTGTACAGGGTTATAGCTTAGTATTGAAAGGTTAAACCCAGTTTTAGTTTAGCATTTACATACAAAATCTAAAAATAAGCTAACATTTAAACCAGTGTAATATTAACATAATGCAGTCTCAGATTTTACAAATTTAACATAACTTAACCAATTTCTCTAAAAATTGAAACTCTGCAGATATCATACATGTGCAGTTATGTAAACAAAACTAATAACATGAAATTTATATTTAAATTACGAATTTAAACTAAAAAAGCAGAAAACCAGAAATATTAGGGTTTTGAAAATTTTAACATTAACAACATATTAATATGTATTTAGATAGGTGGAAAATCAAGTGTAGCATGCATACGTATCAGGAAAGTGTCCACTATGTAAATATACTCATATATTCTCATGTCCCAAAAAAAAATTAATTCTACGTTAAGACCAACATTTAGATTCCTACCAAGATCGCAAAATAGGTGATTGACGAAATCAAGGCAGTTTTATTATTATTATTCAATACTAGAATAATAGCAAGAAGGAAATAACGATAAAAGCTGTTTGCTTATTTGCCTAAAAGAAGGAACCATTTTGAAACCAGAGCTAAATATCAAATCCAAGATAAAGTCTAGCAAAATCATCGATTCATTATATTAAGAAGAAACTCATAGCAAGAAGTTACACAAGCTACTCCTAAGTTAAATAATTTAGAAGCAAAACAAAGCAAAACAAATAATAATTCTTTTTGAAGGACTGCATCAAAGTAGAGAAAATATGCTTGAAAATATTTAAGGTACAATCTGATAATCATATACGTCTATCCAAAATCATGTACTCTAAATTCCCGTCATACTAGTAAGCAAGGCTACGATAATCACAGAGTCCTTGACTTATGCACATACCTCTAGAATCGTGGTATTTAACATTTTTGCGGTGCCGCTAGCTTGGCTGCGAAAACCTTAAATTCTCACACCCGAGAAATATATCCAGAGTCAGACTGTATGTCCTCACCATGCTGGCTAATGTGACTATAGAAGACTAGATTCCATAACATAGATGACCTAGCCCATATAATTTCATCTTGTCAAAAAAATTAAATTAAATCAACAATGAATACCCATAAATCAAATCAAATTTATCAACGAACTTCAAAATTCAAAATGAACAAAAATCCATCAAAATACAACTCGGATGCAACAGCTATCATCAAGATTCAAAATTCGACAATCATTCATCAAAATCAATAAATACAACTCAAATTCAACCATAATCCATCAAAATCAAATTTAACAACAGTAAGTAAAAATAAATCAAATCAAGGGAAAAAAGAGTTCTCAAATCGAAGTTAAAATAAGATTCTCAAGGGTCGTTCCGAGAATCTTTCAAGGGTTCCTAACTGTGATTGAGTACCTTCAAGATATATCATATTCCTACTGCATGCTGTAGTGGTACTCAAGTTCGAATACCACTACATAAACTCGGCCTGCATGGGCCACCACTAAAAAAGTGTCACGACCCGCACCCACGGTTAGGGTACGAGAACGTAACAACGCCCAGCCTACGCCGCAGTGTCGGCGATAGAACGCTGTCCTTGGTCACATCATCTAACAATATAATGCTAAGTAGATACAGTCTCAATCACATTTAAGGTAGAGCATGATAAGGTTAGATAAAACATAAAATCCAAAGAGATACGGGAGATAGAAGTCTAAGTGTCTAAGATACAAAAATCCAGAAATACATCTCAAAACTCAAATATAGTAATCCACAAAGTAAATACAACTCCAGACAAATGAGATAACTATCTAAATAACCTCTAAGGTGTCTCCTCTAGGCTAGCAGGCAACCTCCAAGCTATCTGTAAAATTTATCAACAGGTCCAGTCAGGACAGGAACAAGCACATCTCATCTAAAAAACCCAAGTAAATGACAGAGAACTATAAAGCAGTTATAGGCAGTTGTATTGATGAAAATGGCAGTTTATATTCAGGTGATGGTAAGAAAGACAGATAAGGTGCAAGAAAAGTAAATAACTAAACAAGAGAAAAATCATAGCAATGAAGTCTGTAAAAATAGAACTAGCTGAACCAGGGTATTATGATATGAAGTCCAGACAACAATGTAGACCAGTGTAACTCCAATGTAAGTCCAGTACAAGATGAATCTAATACAAAATGAATCAAGTAAGGGACGATTCCAGTTATAGTGATCAACGATTCCAGGGTGAGTCCATCCTATACTCTAACAGTGTGTTTTAAAATACCGAGATCGACATGTAAACGGCTGTGGGTAATCCGGCACACCTCTCACTGATCAGGCGAGAGATGGCTATCATTCCAGTAGATTCCAGTAGGGGTGATTCCAGTAATGGGGTATGTCTACATGTCTTACTCTAGTATTTCCCCTCCCAGCAAGTGAATCCAGAATTCCGATACAATGATTCAAGATGAGTCTAGCCAAAATATAATGATACCAGTAAATAATTCCAGTAAATGATTCCGGTAAATGATTCCAGTAAATAATTCCAGTAAATGATTCCAGTAATAGAAGCCGGAAATGATGATACCAGTAATAGAGGCCAGAAAATAAATATGTGTCGTATACATGAATCCAGTAATATCCATACGTGTTGTAACAGAGAATCGCATACAACTAACTAGAACTGAAATACAGTAATTGACAAATAAATGAGAGAACTATCAGAGAATGTACTCGCCTGATAACCTGAACAGCTGATAAGTATAGGGGGGTCCAACTGAAGCCACAGAGTCCTATTTAAAGCAACACAGGTTACAAGGTGTCTAGCTCCTAATTAGAACAACACAAGTCACAACATGTCCAGAAGGGTAATATAAAGCACTACAATGCATTCTACATGAATCTAGGTCAAACTAGGCCAAAGTCAACCCTTGGTCAACTCTGGTCAACTGCACTAGTCAAACTAGGTCAAACTAGGTCATGTTCTAACCCAGTAAGTCTTACTAGGCCTAACCAAGACTATCCTAGCAAGCACACATCAATACAAGGCTATACAAGCCAACATACACCCAACTCTATATAGCATGCAATTATTCAATACTCAAATAGGCAAGAATTCACATTGGATATACACTAGGTAATCTATTAATTTAAGCTATATATGTCTACACATATATACACATGCATATATTGGTATTCAACATTAGGTCTATAATCATGGCATTTCAAATGGTTATATAAACTTATATATTACAACACAATATGCTAACATATATATAATATACATACGTAGCTAAGTTAACTATATTCATAAATACTTATTTAAGAGGCTATGTGTGTGTATGTGAACATGGCAAAGGGGCAAATGAGGGTTAAATGGGCATACATAGTGTATATATATCAAAGAGTGTCAAAGTGTAAGTGAACAATGTGTCAAGTGTGATAGTGTCAACATAGTGTAAGGAGGTACATGAGGTAATATAGGATTTGTGTTAACATAGAATATTACATCTCATTAACTTGTATATTGCATACATTACATCTATTATTACATTACATTCAGGCTTGCATTCATTCATCATTCATTATTCTCTTGCACCACTATATGCACCATACATTACATACTATGGAACCTACATATTCATTAAAAGCCATACTTATACATGCTTACATTAGATAGGATACTTACACCTCATACATTATTTATTTAACCATTTACTTATGCTTGTATTCTCTATTTAATTACATAATGTATATACATTAACATGGGTTAAAATCAAATAGAATATTATATTACATAAAAGGGTGCACAAAATGCATATGCCGAATAGTAACTCCTACTAATAATCAATACTATACCATCTCAGCATGAATTAAAATTTAGGATTAAAGTATGTTATAGATCTATGTGCTAGATTTCCGAAACTTTAAACGGATCGCATTTTCGTTTCCGGAAACTCCCGGAATCGCGAAAACACCGAGAACGTATTTGTCTTTCGTACAGCTGACACTCAAATAATTCTCCAGAAAGTTAAAGAAAGAATTAGGCCTATTAATACATGTTTTTGGAAAGCTAACTTCAATACGCTTCTTTTAAAAAAAACAGAAGATTAAACCGAGCTTTAAGCTAGAAGTTATGAAATTTCTAATTTGGGACTGAAATTGAAAACGTGGATAAAAATTATGACGGATTTAGGTAGTTTGAGACAAAAGAACACAAGTATATAACATAATATATCAAGAACTCACTCTCTACACTAATATGTATATATGAGACAATATAGAATACATCTCCAATACAAAAATATGAGATTAAACATGTAATAATTCATTCATACATAACAACAACACATAGTGTGTCCAAATTTGGGATTTTCCCACATGGACACAACCACAACACAAAGGACACTCCTATGACCTCCAAATGGACACGAATGGACACAAATGGAGATACAACTATGGGGTCATTCCTATGGGTTCAAAATAGACCTATATGCATGAGGAAATGAAAAAAAGAAGGGATTTATACCTCCCGGTAGATCGAATCGAAGAAAAGCCTTCCCGGAGCGACACCGACACGTAGAGATTCCAAAAGGACACGAACGAGATCCGAATCCTCCCAAACTTGGGTAACTTCCTCCTTGGCTAGAATGGAGAAGGAAAGAAGAAGATTTGGTGGTGAAATGGAATGATTTGGTGGAGAAATTGCTAGGGATTGCTCTCTAGGAATTTGGGGAAGAACAAAAGAGAGAGTGTGGATGAGAATAATGAAATAAACTTGAGCCTATCCTCTCCCAAAGTGGCTGGCCATATGGTGCTATTTGTCCTATTATGGTAAGGTCCAAAATGCCCCCACTAACCTATTCTATGATTATTAGGAAAGGGCTAATTGGTTGGGGCTAAATTAGTCATTCTAAAGTCTCTAATTGCACTAACCTTATCCATAATAATTAGTCTAACCTCTAACTAAAATATTTTTATCATGTGGACTAAAATTAATATCATGTGAGCCATGCCTAACTAGTGTGTGGGTCCCACTAGAGTCAAACTACCCCCGGGTCCCCGTTTCAAGTCGAATTGAGTTAAAATTCGAACCCGACTCAAATAACCCCAAAACAATATCATAAATAATAAAATAATATCAAAATAATTCAAAGAGGTCAAATGCAAAAATATCCTTAGGCCAAAAATGATATTAAAATATCATAATCACATGGTTAGGCTCTAGGTCAAACAGTCTCTAGGGTTTCCCTAGCAAAACATCAAAACCACAAGTCATTGATTTAAATAATTTTAAAATGATTTAAAATCACCAAAAATCATATCATGAATTAAATATTATTATTAAAATAATTATAAACACAAAATTTTAAATTACCCTCATTTGGGAAACTGGGTGCTACAGGTTACGTCATGTCATGTGCGTTTTACTTTCATCATATACTCCAGTGCTTTCACCATTTATGTGCACTCTTGTGATTCATGTACTCTCATGTTCATAGAGCCCCTCATGTATACTTCATGTGCATGTATACTTCATGTGCACCCATTTATGGGCCCAATGTGAAATTATGTACAATAACATAACTTGTCTGGATCCTTGGGTATTGATTAGGGTACGGGGGAGTATAAATGGTCATGTGAACAATTCCAAAGTAGTGTAATCATGTGCAAACTCTTGGAATAATCATGTGCAAATTCAAGTCGTTTACATGTCTATCTTATACTTTATATCACTAGCCACTGTTAGTTCTTTACTTATAGTAGATATTTCCTTACAATCATCTCTTTTACTTCATATATATTCTTCAGCATTTTATGTATCTTACTCTATAGCATGCTTATATTTTCTTTCATATTATGAACTGCATGAGATGTATTGTGCTCGTTCTTGTACTGACTGGACCTGTTGAAATATTACAGATGACATTGAGGAGTTCTGTCCTACATACTACGGAGCAGGCCTAGATGACACCTACGAGCTGGACTCCCAGGAGGACCCAGTCCTTGCAAAGGACTTACCCCAGTAGTCTAGGCTAGTTAGCTAGACTAGTTATATTACTTTATTATCTTGTCTTATTTTGGATACATTATGTACTTTATTGGGATTTTTGTTATTCTGGATGTTGTAGAGATGCCATCTTAGACTCTTAGACTTCTTCTCCTAATGTATTTCCTTTGACGACTTTTATATCTATCTATCTTATCATATTTTCTGCCTCAGCTGTGATTGAGTTGTATATTTCTATATTGTCCACCATTTACAGCGTATATATTGTACAGGTACCTTATAATTGTTAGATGTATGTGACCTAGGACAGCGTTCTACCGCCGACACTGTGGCGTAGGCTGGACATACCCACTTTTCGTGCCCCTACACTGGGTGCGGGTCATGACACACACCAATAGAGAAGACAAACTCACAAAAAATAGATGAAAAGTTCAAGGAAAGTTCTTTTACTAAATCATGGCTACTAGAGTCTATTACAGATTCGTCACGATTACATAAAAGAAGACTTCCTAATTATAAGGATCTGTTACAAAGTGTTTGTGATTACATACGTTGAATAAAAACTCCTACGGATCTACGTTGGGGTTCATCTTCACAATGTAATCGTCATGAAAGAAAGGACTATGGATAGAAGATATGAATACAGTCGCCATCAAAGTCTGCCACCACAGCACCCTCTGTCAGACGCGTAGTTCTTCTTGAAGAAGGTATTGGCCCGAGCCAGAATTCAGTCCACAGCATGACAGGAGGCTCTTTTCAAAAGCGCATCAGCTTCTGAGGCACTTCCAGCCTAACGAAAGTGCACAGCCGCCAATGAGTAGGGCAGAGCACAACCTGCGGCGCTTCACGTTGGCAACCTGACCAAATTCGATCATCAGGACGTCCAAGACCTCTAAGATGTCGTTCAGTTTCGAACTCTCCATGAGAAGCGTTCTAGCACATCCCGAAGCACATCAGTAGTTCTTCTACGAAGGCACAGCTTATTTGAACGAAGGGATCCTCAACCAAAATTTGACTTAGGCAAGGCCAAAGGCCACTCGAAAGTCTGGATCTAGCATGGTATTGATGGACAAAAAGAGGAAAACGTGACTCTTCGAAAGAAACCTCCCTTATATAGGGCGGAAGTGGTCAAGACATGGGTCACGAGGCCGTCGGTTAAAATTCCTACATTAATGGGATGAACCTAGGATTCAGCACGATGAACCCCATTAAATATGTTCATTTGACTAAGTCTTAGACCATTAAAAGACCCCTTGAAATTCCCCAAGTAACGGTGGGAATCAAGAGGGAGTCGTTCCTTAAAGAGCTGTCATTAATTGCTCTTAAAGAAGACTTCAAAGACAGCTTTTTCAAACCAGAAGCGCAGCTACAATCCTGTACTAGCAGGAGGCACAGACTGGTGATGACTTCACATCATCCCAGCTTTAATAACGCAGACTTTTGCCTCGGCCCAGAAGCTCAACCCCCTTTATCAAAGACTTGGGAAACACCATTGCATCCAATACAAGTCTGTTTACCGCTCCAAAAGCATAGTAATCTCGTTAGCCTGAAGCACAGCCTACTCGTCGCCCTAAAGTATAATGACTTTACCACTCGAAACACAGTCTACTCGTCGCTTAAACGCACAGAGGTTCCATCATCTTCGAAACATAGTCCACTCGTTGCCTAAAAGAATAGAGGCCCCGTTGTCTCCAGGAGAACAGTCTACTCGTCACACCAGAAGCACAACAACACTAAGACCTCGCTAGAGGCGCAGGTTGCATGGTCCCACCCAATTGGTTTGTTTAAACCGCCACTCTCAAAGATAGGACATAGGTTGATCATATTGATAAGTGCAAATATCTTATCAATTGGTTTAAAACTCGGATAAGGACGAATTTTGCTCTTGTGATAAAGATCATATCAAGTCGGTTTGTTTAAACCGATAGCCTCCTGAAGATCAAATAGAATCCAACCATGAGATAAAATCCAAAATCTACTCGGCTTTCTCTAAACAGAGCATTCCCAGTAATAGACACGCGTCGTGTGTCTCCTCTTTCGTTTATTTTGATAACCACCTGAGATCTCGATAGCGGAGAATCTTACGTTCGCCACATCTCAGCTTAGCAGAAGCCCACATCAAGCAATTACAGCAGATTCCTTCATATCTCAAATCTGAGTGCACATCGTATATGTGCCCCCTTTCTTCTATAAATAGAAGGAGTTTTCCCATCAACAAAAAAGGAGAAGGACACACACAGAGAGGAAAAAAATAGAAGGCAAAGGCAGAGCTTCGAAGTCTTCAACTCTGGCATTCTCTTTATCAGTAACCCTAGAGTTCTATCAAAGGTACCAGAAAGCCTAAGCAAGTCCAACTCGTCGTCGGATCGTCAACGGAGTAAAGGAGCCACTGTAGTGCTCGATCTCCACCGTTACGCTTTTCCAGAATTCTTGTACTTATATTTCCTCATATAGGAATCGATTGTACCTTTTTTAAGTTTAATAAACAAAAAGTTCATATAACCTTTTGTGACCTTGAACACTCGTATAGATGTACAGTCCTACGAGGTGACATTGTTCCACGAGCCAGTCTAGTTACTATATCTTTTCAGATATTATCCAATCGGTTTGTTTAATCGACCACATTTAAGATAAAAATAGAGTTCGATTCTGTTGATAAGTGCAATATCCTATCGGTTTATTTAAACCACCACTCCCAAGATAAGGATGGAGTTTGTTCCTGTGGATGAGGGCCATATCCAATTGGTTTGTTTAAACTAATGACCCCTTAAGGTAGGGACAAAATCCAACTTCAGGGATAGGAACAGAATCTACTCGGGTTCATCCAATCAATATTAAATGCACGCTATGTGTCATTTACTCAGCTATGTTGATAACTCTCCAAGATCTTGATTAAAGAGAATCCCAGCGTCCGCCATGGGTCAGCTCGACAACAGCCCTCACCGTGCAGCCTCAAGATTCTCTCATATCTCTATTATGTAGCATTCTTGTAAAATCCTTATGCACATCGTATATGTGCTCACCTATAAATAGAAGGAGTTTTTATTCGATCAAGTGGCTTCAAAATCTTTATTAACTTCGGCGTCCTCTTGATTGTCAACCCAAAGTTCCAATCACAAGCACCAGAAAGTCAGAGCAAGTTCAACTCGTTGTCAGATTGTCAACGAAGTAAAGGAGCCGTTGTAGTGCTCGATCTCCACAGTCACAATCCCAAAAAATTTGTACTTAGATCTCCTATTTAGGAATCGATTGTACTCTTTTACACATTTAATATACAAAAAGTTCGTATAACCTTTTGTTATTGCAAAAAGGTAATATACGAATGTATGGGAGTTATAGATACCAGTCCATGTGTTAATGTCATTCTATACATCATTTGGTATGCGTCAGTCCATTCTTTATTACTCAGTCTATTTCTATTTTGAGTTCATTCCACAAAGCCATAGAGGCAGACCTAAGTTCGTACTGTTTCAGTCAGAACCTTAGAGTGTCATCTATTGTGTGGTTGTCCTGCATATCATAAAGTTTCAGTCCATAGTAGCAGTTAGCTAAATGGTTCAGTCCCTATTTAATGGTTTAGCCTTTGATCCATTAACATGTTCAGTCATATTATTCTTTTTCAGTCCCAAATCATCTCTATCAGTTATTAGGTTCAAGTTTGTACATGTTAGATCGATGCATTAGTTTTAGTCTAATGCATTTGCAGTATTCTGTCAATACTTTGGCTTGCATTTCAGTTCATATTGATATAAGTCTACTTTCATCTACCTTATATTCAATCAAATCCTTTTCATTCTAATGTTCAGTCCTTGTTCACTGAATAAACCATTGGTATTAGCCTCTGAGTGAGCATCAGCCAATGACAGATTAATGATGAGAGGAATTCACACTTTGTTTAGCCTGTTGGCCCATTACCTAATGGTCACACCCGATTTTGATAAATCAACAAATGACTTAAGTCAATACACAAAATACACAAACTGCTGCCAACATTTCAGGTCAAGTGAATTCAATATCAGAGAGTGTACTACAATATCAACAAGCATAAAAATCATCATCCCGAAGCACTTATGTACTGGAATCAGTCTGAGTCATTTTACAGTTTATTATGTATTTTATCCTTTATTGAGTCTAGGATACAAATTGTAAAATCGACTAGGTATTACTGGCTTAGGTTATTCACAGTCCACTCTTCTATAAAGCCTACCCATTCATCCAAAGTCCACTTGCCAAAAGTTCCATCTATCCTATGCAACATAATTTGACAAAACATTCTTCTAAATACTAGATAAACTTGGACAGAACTCTGGCCGAGTTTGGTCCGAGTTCGGACTGAGTTCGGTCATTTCAAATTCAAATATTTGTTACCTCCAAATATGCATGCAACGTTCGTTTGCAAAATCTTTGCATCCGAACTCCACCCGAACTCTGCCGGAGTTCGGTTCTCAAAAACACCTATAAATAGAAGAAAATTTTTCTTTTTCAAATCACTCATCATTTCTTCTCTCTATCTATTCCTAAAGTGTTTTTCAGTGTTCTAAAGCTTTCATACTCCACCTATACATCTCTTAGCTAAAGCCAGTAATATCGATTCAATTTAGAGTTCTTTGGTTCTTAGAGTTGTAAAGAGGTCGTTCAAGTTCAAAAATCATCTATATTTTTGGAGCCGGTCATGCGCGCGTCATCAAGTACGGTGTTGTGAAGTTGGTCGTGCACTTTTCACCAAGAATAGTGTTGTAAAGGGACTGCAAGCTCTCAATTAGCTTATGTATAGTGGATTAACAGCATGCAAGAGTACCTGCGACTGGATCAGTCCTTCAAGAAGGAAACTAGTATATATCGCGATGTTCAATGAGTTTGATTCTCCGATCTCTTGCCACATTTATTTACTGTCTCTTTATTTAATGCTATAGTTATTTGCCTTTAATTTTTAAGTGGTGACTTATTCCACTGCACTCACACTCACTCTATTCACCCCCTGTCTAGAGGTGCTCAACGGTCCTACACTTGGTATCAGAGTAGGTTATATTCTAATATAACAACCTCAGAGAGTATATATGGTAGCCGTGAAATTAATATTCAATGGTGAAGGGCAATCCACAAATAGACCCCCATTATTTGATGGAACAAACTATACATACTGAAAAACACGTATGACATTCTTCTTAAAGTCTCTTGACTTTGATCTTTGGTCTATAGTTATTGACGGCTATAATAAACCGGCACCAACAGAAGTTGATGGCGTACTTATAGACAAACCTCATGATAAATATATAGAGGCAAAAAAAGCAAAGGCTAGTCTAGATGCACATGCTGTCAACGCACTATTTTGTATAATTGATGAGACTGAGTTCAATCAAGTTTCAACCTGTAAGGCGTCTTATGAGATTTGGAAACTTCTTGAGGTAACTCATGAAGGTACTTTCCAATTGAAGGAATCTAAAATCAGCAGACTAACACAGGAATATGAATATTTCAAAGTGATATTCGGTGAGTCAATTACACAGATGTTCACTCATTTCCTTGATATTACTAATCCTTTGCAATCTCTTAGTAAGGATTACAGTAATCACGAGAAGATCAAAAAATTACTACGGGCTCTAACCAAGAATAATAACCCAAAGGCAACGACAATCATTGAAGGAAACGATCTCACCATCATGACTCTGGAAACACTTATGGGCAAGCTGATGACCCATGAGCTGGACTAACAAGAGTTTGAAGAAGAAACCCAAAAAGAAAAATCTATCGCCTTCAAAGATCAAGCCAGAAGGTCAACATGCAAAGATTCTGATGAAGAATCATCCAGTGGTAATGAACAAGCCATGCTAGTGAAGAATTTCAAAAAATTCTTAAAGTTTGAGAAATCAAACAGAAGGAAGAAAGATCTATGAAAGTAACAAAGAAGAAACAATCTGCTTTGGATATAAGAAGTCAGGGCATATGATGAAGGACTGCCCAACTCCAAACAAAAGTAATCCATATAATAGATCAAGATCAAGCCGATGAACAACAACTGGTCGAAAGTATACAAATACAAGTATCTGGCATGAAGTGATGCTAGTAAATCAGAGGAAGAAGACGGACCCTGCAGCACTACAAATGTCTGTCATATGGCTTTCGATAAGGTATCCTCAAATCATCTATATGATGACTTTACTTTCGATGAGCTAGAAAATACCTTTAGAAAATTACTTGAAGAAAACAGAAATATTCTTGACAAGTATAAGCAATCTCGAAAAGAGGTCAAGACATGCACAACCAAAGTAGCTAGATTGTCAAATCTTGTTGAAGCTATTAGATAGACATCTACTACCGGTAATACGGATGAGATAGCCAAGCTTAAAGTATACTATCATAAGGCTATCCTCATAATTGAAAAGAAAGAAAGAGACTATGTCAAGATACAAGCGTTATATGACATAGAAAAGAAGAGGCACTTAGTCACAGAGTAAAGACTCATTAATATAACCGCTAAATATGAAGAGTCTTGTGCAGTTTCTAAAAAGTTAGAGATCAAGTTAGGCAAACAGCCTATACCTGTGACACGGTCTAAAGTTAGTCCTAATGCTAAGCATACACCTAAGAGGACTAAACCACAGAAAGCATGTAAGAAACACGAATATCACCATGCTTTCACATATAGGTTTTCAAAGAAACCACATATGCATGTCAACACAAATTCAACGAACACGTTTTTACAACTCACTTGCACGTACTGTGGTACTCATGGACACATATCATAGTATTGTCTAGCAAAAAGCTTGTTGATAATTACACACTGATTTGGAGACCTAAGACTAATCAACATGGACCTTTCAATAAATGGGTACCAAAAGAATCATCTACTCATTTTGTAGGTGGACCCTCAACCCTCTCTTGCTAAAAGCAAGTGGATCCTCGATAACGGATGTTCGCGGCACATAACTAGTGATGCATCTTTGTTCGCTACGCTATCGAAGAAGAAAGAAGGATACATCTCCTTCAAAAACAACATGAGAGGTGATATCATTGGAAATGGCATTGTTGATATCTCCTTATCCTGTAATAAAATATATTTGTCTAGTTACGGAACTAAAACATAACCTACTGAGCATAAGTTACTTGGCAGGTAATGGTTATGGCATCAATTTTGTAAAAGATAAATATACAATATATGATATGTTATCTGATAATCCCATATATAAAGGGAAGAGAAGATAATATTTATATTTTCTTTCTATAGAGTACTAATAATGCAGGAAGATGCCTAGTAGCAAACTTAGATAAAAGCTGGCTATGGCATATGAGGCTAGGACTTGCTAATATGGACACTATCTTACGGCTAAGCACTAAAAAAATGGTAAAATAACTCCCTGAGATGTTATTCAAGAAAGATATGGTATGTGTAGACTGTGAAAAGAACAAAGCACATAGGTCTATATTTAAATCCATCAACGCTTCACGGATCCAGCGACAGTGATAATGAAGATGCACAAGCCAGAACCAATAAAAGCCCTGTGGAAGATCTAACTCATAGATTCGAGTCATTGAAGTTCTTGCCAGATCATCCAGAGATGCTCATTATTGGTGATATATCAAGAGGTGTAAGTACACGCTCTTCATGTAGAGATATTGAAATAGCAGCTAATATAGCCTTCATTTCACAAGTAAAACCTAAGAATGTAGCAGATGCTTTTAATAATAAATTTTGGAATGATGCCATGCAAGAGGAACTTAATCAATTTGAGAGAAACTAAGTTTGGGAACTCGTTCCTAAACCTATTGGTCAATCGATAATTGGTACTAAATGGGTGTTCTGAATTAAATTAAGTGAGGATGGACAAGTTCTATGCAACAAAGTACGTCTAGTGGCACAAGGTTATAATCAAGAAGAAGGTATTGATTATGACGAGACATATGCTCCTATTACTAGACTAGAAGCTATCTGCATGTTTTATGCATTTGCATGTTTTAATGATTTCAAATTATTTCAAATGGACATTAAATGTGCATCTTTAAACAGATTTTTGAAAGAAGAAGTTTTTGTGAAACAACCCCCTCGTTTTGAAGATTTTCAAAAACCTAATCACGTCTCCAAAACTTAAGAAAGCATTCTATGGACTCAAATAGGCACCTCGTGCTTGGTATGAATGCCTAAGTGCCTTCTTACTTGAAAATAGTTTTTTAAAAGGAAGAGTTGATACTACTTTATTTATCAAGTCTTTAGATGATGATATTCTTCTTGTGCAAATATATGTTGATGACATCATATTTGGATCTACTAATAAAAAACTTTGTAAAGATTTTGTTAAGTATATGCAGAGTGAATTTGAGATGAGTATGATAGGAGAGCTGAACTTCTTCCTAGAACTCATGATCAAACAACACTCAAAAGGAACATTCATCAATGAAGCTAAATATACAAAGGACATACTGAAAAAGTACAACTTTGATAACGTAAAGCCAATCGGAACTCCAATGGCTACATCAATAAAGCTTGACACTGATGAAAGTGGCAAACCTGTCGACCAAAGTAAGTATCGAGATATGATTGGTAGTTTATTGTATTTAACTGCTAGTCACCCTGATATTATGTTTAGTGTTTGCATTTGTGCACGATATCAGGCAAATCCTAAGGAATCACACTTATGTGTTGTTAAGCGTATCTTCCGATACCTTAAGGAAACTTCAATAGTCAGTCTCACACATTGGTATACATATGTTAGTATTTGATAAGGGGTTAGGAAGTGTACCCTATAGTCATAATAAAAGGTATGTAGTATATATGTATGTTTGAAACTATGTTTAAGATATGTTATTGATACCATTATACCCTATCTAAATTATGATCTAGAACTTATCGAATAGTCCCAATGCCCAATGTTTAGAGTAAACGAACCAAATTAGACCCAGAGTTGACCAATTGACTCAATTTGACCTAATTTGACTTGTATTGACCTAGATAAGGCCTAGAAGCATATAATTAGTGCATCTAACTACACTGTTTATTCTAGAACCTTAAATAACTCTGTATCTCAAATATAGGTTTGTGTGACACTACTTTGGGCATCGATTCTCATTTATTGCTCTGGACCGCAGACGAGTACATTCTCTGATAGTTTTTATTTATTTGATGATCATTATAATTCAGCTTCTAGTATAGCATTATTTGATTCTCTGACATAACACGAATTAGTATTTCTGAATTCATTCACTTGTGACACATATATTATACTTATTTGGCCCCTACTTCTTGTAATGCCCCAATCCCAAAATACTTAGGACTAAGTACGTAGACATGCCAGCTGCATACATAGGAAGTATAATCCAATATATGGAATCCATGTATGTATACATAAGCTGTAAAATGTAGTAAACCATGACAACTAATCTCATCCATAATAAGAAAATAAATGTATAATAAAAACTAACTCTGAATTTATCATCTGTACAACAGTTAGGCAGAGACAGATCCACTACTAACCATTTAAATGAGAAGAACAATACAAGGAGAGGATAGATAAAAATAGCAACAGACGATCCAAGAACAAGCCTCCTCGATAAAAAGGAAAGACTATGATCTTGGCTAGAGCACCTGCGAAAAGACATGAAAGTACACACCTAGAGAGATCATCAGGTCCTCAGAGGGACATAACAAGATACATAAAAAATATGCCATATAAACTGTGATATATAAAAATAAAAGAGTGATGCATGCAATAGGGTGCCTAACCGTTCTACAGTGATAATGCAATTAAGAACAAACCTTCAACGCATGGGCACTATGGCTATAGGGGGATCGATATGGTCCCTCAAGGGATGCCAGGGACCTTAAAGCATAACATCCATCGAATGTCAGAGGCCAATAGGAATCAGGTATCAGAAATCAAGAGCATCAGGACCGTATCTCCAACGGAGCTTCCGACAATAGGAAAGTGCATATGTGGCCCATACGTTAAGAAACTGTCCTCCCCACCCAATGCCTAGTAGGGTCATATCCATGACTCATAAGAACCTCTAGAAAATGCCAAGTCCACTAGCATGCAATTATATTGGCAGTTACTCCTATCCGTCGTACGTCTCGTACGTATCGTGGTCCAGTCGACTACGCGAGTATGTTTCCTACATGTGACTCATAACATGTGGTAAATATGTTTCAAGGCTGTATAAGATGTACCAATACCTCAACATCAATGGGTGGTCACTAGAACTAAGCCAATGCAAAAATATAATAAAAACAGTAAAGCGACCAATACAGTCGCTTGCACCCAAGTGTGACACGTACAGTGATACAATACTGGCAAATAGCAAGATAACTAAATATAAATGACAAAAATAAATATAAATAAATCGCAAAGTATGGTGGCAAGGTATCTTGTTTGAGATTGCGTGCAAAAGGGCAGGTTCCAGTAGCTCGAACCATTAGAATAGTGAAGCAGAGATAGTCAATTTTCACAAACGACATCGGATGCTGAAATAAACATTACCAACATTTCTAGAATAAGAAAAATAGCTAGGATAGACTACCCATAATTCTAATTCTGGATACAGGGATAAAATCATAATTTTTGGTCAAAATAATGTCCGCCATTTGACCCATTTTGTACCAAAATATGTGTCAGTATCTGTGGTCTTTAACGTCGTCAAACTATATGTCTACGGGTCTGGTTTGAGAAGATGAATCCAACCGTATGTCCAATGTTGGATTCTGGCAGGCCGTGCACAATTTTGCCCGTTGGAGCGGGTCGCGGGCCCGCCAAATAGGCGTTTCGGTCGACCTTCTCAGAATCGGACCAAACATGGCACACAGGACCAAAAAATGATACAATTCTGTTGGCACAAGTTTCTTCTCGATACGATGAGCATGAACAATGATATGGCCTAATTTGTAAAGGATCGATACAGGGGTATCTTGACGGATACGCACTGATTTCGTCGCCCACGCGCAACAAAATTGAGTTCCGTCAGTTCCCACATGTCGGCAATATCCATACGCACCTTTTGATGCATATTATTTGCAACCACGTCACTCAGTTTGTCGAGACGTGCCATGTCGGAAAGTTTTTTATAAAATTCACAGTTTTTGAAACAGTTTTTCATACATGTTCTCAACCAATTATCTTTACATATAATTAACGAAATCAGATTCTGTAAGTTGGGTTACACTCTCGTATATATTGTTTATAGAGGTGTCAAAGTTGTTTTTCCAAAATTGATAACAGGTCGGCCGTAGTGGGCCATCCAAGTCGGGGGTTGGGATGGGTTTTTGGCTATTTCAGAAAACAGTTTTTTCTCCAACTTTGCCTCGATTTATCGAGTGATACACTTAGTACCTATATGATCTAATTGATGGAGATCTTAGAGAGTTATATTGGCTATCCCCTGATTTTTGTTGATCGAAAAATGATGGCAGAACGAGGGAGATACTGACATCGAAAGTTGGCCTTCCGCAGCGGCTGTTCTGTTCTGGTGCACGTGCGACTGCTACTTTCTACGTCTCCACGGCGTCATAGGCGGCATTGCGATGGTCAGAGGCTGTGCAAGGTATCGAGGAGGGAGTTAGGACGTCGTGGGTTGAGAGATTAGGGTTATCATGAAGTATGGATGAAAATTTCACATCGCCAAGTTGTGTTTGATATAAACACTCGAGTCTCCTAATCCTAGTAGGCCTTATCAATCAAATTCGAATGAATTTGAATATGTATTTATAACAATCCTAAAGAGGATCGGGTTTGGGTTCACAGGAAGAGACTGGATTAAATTTTTCGAGATTTAAAACTGGGATTCTGTTCGCAGAATAGAAGCTCTTTTCGCGGAACAGAGGGGGGCTTTGGGTTTCCAAAGTTACTGTTCACGAATGTGAACAGTAACAAGGGCTCTATTATTATTATTATTATTTATTTTTCTTTTATTCCACCTATATTTTTTTTATTCCACCTATATATCTAATATATATCTAATATATATATATATATATATATATATATATATATATATATATATATATATATATATATATATATAATAGAAGAATTATATATATGTGTGTGTGTGTGTGTGTGTAAATATGTATTTATCTAAGAAAACCCATTTTAACACCTATATATATATATATATATATATATATTATATATATATATATATATATATATATATATATATATATATATATATATATATATATATATATATATATATATATAGGTGTTAAAATGGGTTTTCTTAGATAAATACATATTTAGACACACACACACACACACACACGCATATATATATATATATATATATATATATATATATATATATATATATATATATATATATATATATATATGCGTGTGTGTGTGTGTGTGTGTGTGTGTGTGTGTGTGTGTGTGTGTGTGTGTGTGTGTGTGTGTGTTTGTATGTGTGTGTGTCCAAATATGTATTTATCTAAGAAAACCCATTTTAACACCTAATAATTCTTATAAATAATTACAAAAATATTAAAACTCGCTAAATACTCAATAAGTATATTTCCTAAATTTACAAGTAATATATATCATATAAATAATTTTCTAATTACGCCCTAGATAAGGAATACCATAATATTAATTTAAATAAATCTATATAAAAAGAATTTAAATTTTTTGGGGGTTTACATCCTACCCAACTTAAAACAATTTCGTCCTCGAAATTAAAATAATCTTAATATCAGGAATGACGAGTTTAAATAAGAAGGGAGAGCAAGTATGTCTAATCGTAACGCGGTTTCCAAAACGATGGTGGTGTGGTTATCACTGGAATCCACAATGTCGTCATATGCTACATGATGAGGTAACTTTTAGAAGTTGGCTAACCATAAAAATCGTCGTTACAAGACCTCTCACAATGACAATTTCCAAGGAAAGATACGAGAAATTTGGACACTTTCTGACTACCCACACGGATTCTAAGTGAGCCTAGATATTGCCACGGCATTCTTGGTCAATAACTTCTATAAGAAAATTTACAAATTTAATATCGTTCCTATTCGCCATGTGTAATGCCCCAGTCCCAAAATACGTAGGACTAGGAACGTGGCATGCCAGCTGCATATATACGAGATATACTCCAATATATGGAAATCTCAAATATACACATAAGCTGTATTGTGAATAATAATAACAAACAGTCACAGGTAAAAGCTACATCTCATCAACAGAATATTAAAGAAAAATGGTATCTCATGAATCAAAGTAAATGTCAAAATATAGCTGTTGACCGGGCGGGGACAAATCCACTACCGGCACTAGAATAAACTGAAAGGAAATAGAGTCCAACCTCTAAGATAAATAAAATAAGTAATGATGACTAAATAGGCTCCTCAACCCAATAGGGACAGCTGTGATCAGAAGGTACAACTCGCTCGAACGTGAAGGATGAGTCTATAGCGAAACCATACTCCTGCAGAAAGTCCTGTACACCTATAACTGGAGAGATCACCAGGTCCTCAGAGGGACGTAACAAGATACAAAAAGAACATGCCACATAACCGAATAAATATTGCTCAAATAAATAAGTCAATTGAATTATAACATGGTCCAATACACACCTACTGAACTAGCTTACCATCCCCCCAACCAAACAAGGACAGGAGATGGTAAACTAATTCACGGTGACGTATCTTTCCATGCTATGAATCCAATATGGTATTCGGACCCCAACAAGGTTCAATAACTTCTCATCAAAGTAGTAATCCACGCCTACAACCAAACAAGGACAAGATGTGATGAACTAATCCGCGATAAGTTATTGTTCCAAGCTACAGTCAGATACAAGTACTCAAACCAAAAGTACTCGTACCTAATGGATAAAGGTGCCTAACCGTTCTAAGTGAAATATCGTTAAGAACAATCTTTCCTGCGCATGGGCCCTGGCTAAATAGGATCGGCATAGTCCCCCTTGGGGCACCAGAGGCCCAATCAATAAGAGCATAACGTTCCGCAGAACGTCAGTGGCCGTCAGTAATCATGGGTAAGCTGACCCGCGTCTCCGACGGAGCTCACGGGTTACAAAAGGAAAAGTGCATCGAAGCCCATACGCTAAGGAATTGTCGTCCCCGCCCAATGCCTACTACGTTGTATCCACAACACAAAACCTTTATTAACCGCTAAGTCAAACTATCATGCAACCTCTATTAGCGGTTAATCCTATCGCACGGCTTATACGTACCGGTGGCCAGCCGATCATGCATGTCCGAGTACTTTATGTGACTCACAACATCGTAGTACAAATGTGTCAAGGCCTATGGATGCAACACACACAGGGTGGTCCCTTAACTCTAAGTTTAATGTGTAAGAAAATAATATATAGCAGGAAATATAACTGAACAGTAAGTTCTAACAAGTTGTGCCATGTATCACAGTTTATTTTGTATAAAAAAAATAATAAATAATACATGAAATATGAATTAATAAATAAACAGCTGGTGGCAAGGTATCTTGCCTGGAGGTAGTGTGCAAAATGGCGACGCCTGGTAACTTAAATCGTCAAAATATGGAAGCAACGAAAGCCAACTTCTACGAACGACCACGTATGCTGAAATAAACATCACGAACAGATTTGGCATAAAAGAAATACCTAGGAAATGCCTATCCAAAAGTCCAATTCTGGAACAGACGCAAAATCGTAATTTTGGGTCAAAACAATGTCCGCCATTGGACCCATTTTGCACCGAAATGCGTGCCAGAACCTACGGTCTCTAAAGTCTTCAAACTACATGTCTACGATTCCGGTCTGAGGAGACGAACCCAACCGTATGTCCAAAGTTGGATTCCGGTGGGCTGTGCACAAATTCGCCGGTTAGAGCGGGTCGCGGGCCCGCCAATTTTTGGCGTTCCGATCAACCTTCTCAGAATCGGACCAAACTTGGCATACAGGACCAAAAAATCGAGACGGTCCTGATGGCATAAGTTTTGCATCGATCCAACGAACGTGCACGAAGTTATGGTCAAATTTGCAAAACGTCGATACGGGGGTATCTCGACGGATACGCACTGATTTCGTCGCACACACACAACAAAATCGAGTCCCGTCAGTTCCCACATGTCAGCAACATCCATACGCGCCTTTCGATGCGTATAGTGCGCGACCACGTCGCCCGGTTTGTCGGAGCGTACGTCGTATGGGGAAAAGTTTTCTAAAATTTTGAGTTTTAAAAACTGTTTTCCCCCAATATTTGGAATCGGAAATCTTTACATATAATAGATAAAAAATTAAACTACCAAAAGGGTTATGAAGTGCTACATATGGTGCTTGACTTTGTCCAAGAAATTTTTCTCGAATGCCTAACAGGCCGGCCAGAAATTGCCTTCGAACAGGGGTATAGCAAATCCTATTCTTGTCCATGCACAGTGGGTTTTTTTTCGTCGACTTGGCATCGATTTTCCGAATCGATGGGACAACTTTCCCACGATCTAGTTACTGGGGTGTCGAGGGGGTTATATAGTCTCTCCAATGTTACTTGCGGTTTCGAAAAACGTCGACTATGAATGAAGAATTTAAACGATGAAGTGGGTACCTCTTCTTGTGCTTCGAAACGGGACTTCTCCGTTTCAGTGGGTTTCCCGGCGAAACTCAGGCGATTGGGGCGGTCGACGGCGGTGAGGAGGGTCGCCTGGGGGTCGGGAATTACCTTTAGGGTTGAGAGGGTTGTCCACGAGAGGAGATGGATGCATGAGTTAGGGTTTCTAACCGCTCGACTAAATACAAAAGGGGGAGGTCGGTCGGGTTTCTCATGGGTCGGGTTTAGCTGCACTTGGGGGTCGGGTTTAGAAGCATTGGTATCCTTGCTTCAATGTCTTAAGTTGCAATGGGGTCTTAGCTAGGGCTTAGTTGCAAAGGGTTTCAGCGGGGGCTTAGTTGCAAAGGGTTTCAGCTGTGCTGTTCCCCAATGGGAACAGTACACTGTGGTAAATTATTTTTTTTAACTAAAAACTCAATATATATATGTATGTATGTATATATAGATTTACATATATACGCACTTATATATATATTAAAAACCTAATAAAATTCTAATTAAAACTCCTAAAATCTAAACGTTTTTCTAAAACAATTCTATAATTATCAAAATATAAAAAGTAATAATAAAAATAAAATTCCATCGTGTATATATATTACCACTATTTTTAAAATACAACAAATCCTTTAATATCAAATAAAATATATTCTAGAAATTTTAAAACAAAATGATAGTACTTTCTAAAGTATTCGTAACATATAATATAGAATTATTTTGTATAAGATAACCCACGCATAATATCAAATAAAATAAAAATAAATTTCTATTCACTTTATAAGTCTAAATATAAATTGCCACTTCTAGGAAATAATCATTTCTTTTAACTTAGAAAGAAACCAATTAATTATATTTAATAATAATAAATAAAAGTAGAAAATTTTTAGGGGGTTTACATCCTACCCAACTTATAAAAATTTCGTCCTCGAAATTAAAATAAAACTTAATATGAAAATATAACAATCGAATCTTAATGGAAGAATATAGTGCGGCTGAATACGAAGGGAGAGCAGCTAGTCATTCGTAACTTGGTCTCTGGAAAGATGGTGGAGGTAGTCATAATAAAATTCATACTGCCACCACTTTCTACAAGATAGGGCATTCTTAGTCTTGCATGAATCATGGATATTCATTTCGTCTGATGGAATGGCTCGATATTGCATGGTTAACCATCAGATGGGACGAAAAATGGATGTTTATGGTTTTTTCTAAGGAAATCGGGTTATACAGGTGGTGTAATTGAAATGAAGCACAAAATGATGTGTTTTATGGAACAGGTATGTCATGCGTGTAGGGAGGCTCGTCTAGTTCGTGTAAGTGAGGGTTATTGGAAGAAAATGGCTAATGTTGTGCTTCAAATATTAAAGCCACGGTAAGGTATCGAAATGATATGCGTAGAGATTGGGGGATTTTCTCACTTTTAAAGCGTGCGAGTGTTGTGACGGAGGCACAGGTTTTTAAGGTATGCCATTCAAGATTTCTAACGAAGAAGCCAAGAGTTCTATTTGTAAGCTTGCTATAGTCATGATATTTCTAATGGTATCAAGATAGTGCTCATACATGTTGACCAAACTGATAAATGTATTGCTCAAATGACAAGCTGTGACTTGAATATAAAATAATGGTAGAAGTGGAGTAATACCTGCCAGATCCCTAATCTCAGGATGGGGTCAATCACAGCCAGGGTAAATGCTTGCCCTTGCCTCCGCGGCTTGGGACAATCGATAATCTTGTGCTGTTCCGATCCGTACCTCAAGCATAAGCCGAGGCGAATTAAGCATCCATCTCGAATGTGGCCCTTCTTTTCGCAGTAGTTGCAGGTGGGCTTCTGATAGGGTGTGGGCCTCTGTTGGTACTATCCTGTAGGTCCCCTGGTAGGTCCACATTGAGTCGCCCTAACTGGTGCAGCTACCGGTATGGGGCGTCTCTGTGCCTGTTGTTCCTTACGAAGGAGCTCCGACGTACGTGCTTCCTCCAAGACGGCTGCATGAGGGCCTCGAGACTGTGTAGTGGTTAAAGTCTTGAGTTCTGGTGCGAGCCCCTGGTAGAATCTTCTTACCTTCTCCAGCTCTGTCGGGATTAATGTCTCACCAAATCTACTCAAACGGCTGAACTCTGCATCGTACTCATCTACCGACATGTTCCCTTGCTTCAGATGAAGGAACTGTTCATAGAAAGCGTCTCGAACGTGGATGAGGAAAAACCTCTCATAGAATAGGTCGTAGACCTGCTTCCATGTGATTCCAGTGCCCAGTCGCCTCTCTTCAGCCTTCCACCAGTGATGAGCATTATCTTCTAAGAGTAAGTCGACTACTGTCATCCAATCATATGCTGGCAACTGGGATGCCCTCAAGAATTTCTCTGTGCTAATAAGCCATACAGAAACTTCTAAGGGACCCTCGGTACCCTTAAAATTCTTAGGACCCATGTCGATGAAGTCTGCAATGGAGCCCAGATATGGTTGTGGAGCTGGAGTTGGATCTAGTACCGGGGCTGGTGGAGGTCTAGCTAAGTAGGTCATCATACTCTACCTCAACAGTTCTATTTGTTGCCACTGAGATTGAAACATAGCATACATAAACTGGGTGGTTGGGTCCACATCAGTCGGGCGTGGAGGCAGTTGGTGTCCGAGCTGTGGTGAAAATTGCTGAGGCAATGGGGATGGTGCAGTCTCTCCTGGTGGTACTGCAGTAGCTTGCTCAACCTGGCTGACTGGGGACACTTGGGCTTCCTGCTGCACTATCGATGGATTCGTGGTATTCTGCTGTGGCCCTAGCTGATACGGAGTCACCGAGGTCATTGGGGAAACCTGTTCTTCCTGGGTAGTTGCATCACCAGTTGTGATGGCTAGGGTAGAGGTGTGTCCGCTGTGTAGAGTCATATTGCTGGCACGAAGATATGGGAAATGTTAGAATAGATTCAGATAAGTTTTGAGTCAAGCAATTGAAAGAGAGTTTAATAAAGAATTCAAAATGTCAATAACACGTGGATAAGATCCTAGGGGGAGAATATGTTAAGCTAACCATATCTCAATCCACGTAGAATCATACGAAAGCGAACCAAATGCACTATGGTTGATCAGACCACAATACACCAATTCTGATAAGACAATGTATCCGTGGGCGCCCACAATAAAACATATGTCCGGAACAAGCTCGGAAAGAGAGTAAGCTCGCAAAACTAGGCTATAATAGCAACATTAGTCAAGGTAGTTCAATTAAAAATATGAAAGATAATGATGAAAGATAATATAAATAGCTTAAGCTACTTAAGAATCTAAGTCGTGTCCGGTGTTCATTCCTATGCAGTCGTCCTACTGTCTCCTTGTCTAAGGCCTTGGTTAAAGTCAAAAGAAAATAGGTTGTGAGTCTTTCTACCCAACTTATAGGAGTTGAACTAGTAGTGTGATTGAATGGTAGAACATGACAACCTAGTACACACGATAGAGGGATAAAGGTTTACGGTAGAATAATACAGGCAAGAAGCAATAGACATTCGGGAGTTCGAAAATAAAGGCGAGATAGAAGGTCAGATATGTGGATGAGATCCTAAATTTCTAATCCTATACGCATGCTTGCTTGGTACGGTAAAGTAACCAAACAATTTATCTCGACCTGCATGGGCCACCACAAAAACAAGTAATGCCCCAGTCCAAAAATACGTAGGACTAGGAACGTGGCATGCCAGCTGCATATATACGAGATATACTCCAATATATAGAAATCTCAAATATACACATAAGCTGTATTGTGAATAATAATAACAAACAGTCACAGGTAAAAGCTACATCTCATCCACAGAATATTAAAGAAAAATGGTATCTCATGAATCAAAGTAAATGTCAAAATATAGCTGTTGACCGGGTGGAGACAAATCCACTACCGGCACTAGAATAAACTGAAAGAAAATAGAGTCCAACCTCTAAGAATAAAATAAGTAATGATGACTAAATAGGCTCCTCAACCCAATAGGGACAGCTGTGATCAGAAGGTACAACTCGTTCGAACATGAAGGATGAGTCTATAGCGGAACTATACTCCTGCGGAAACTCCTGTACACCTATACCTGGAGAGATCACCATGTCCTCATAGGGACGTAACAAGATAAAAAAGAACATGCCACATAACCGAATAAATATTGCTCAAATAAATAAGTCAATTGAATTATAACATAGTCCAATACACACCTACTGAATTAGCTTACCATCCCCCCAACCAAATAAGGATAGGAGATGGTAAACTAATTCACGGTGACGTATCTTTCTATGCTATGAATCCAATATGGTATCCGGACCCCAACAAGGTTCAATACCTTCTCATCAAAGTAGTAAGCCACACCTACAACCAAACAAGGACAAGATGTGACGAACTAATACGCGACAAGTTATTGTTCCAAGCTACGGTCAGATACAAGTACTCAAACCAAAAGTACTCGTACCTAACGAATAAAGGTGCCTAACCGTTCTAAGTGAAATATTGTTAAGAACAATCCTTCCTGCGCATGGGCCCTGGCTAAATAGGATCGGCATAGTCCCCCCTTGGGGCACCAGAGGCCCAATCAATAAGAGCATAACATTCCGCAGAACGTCAATGGCCGTCAGTAATCATGGGTAAGCTGACCGCGTCTCCGGCGGAGCTCACGGGTTACAAAAGGAAAAGCGCATCGAAGCCCATACGCTAAGGAATTGTCTTCCCCGCCCAATGCCTACTATGTTGTATCCACAACACAAAACCTTTATTAACCGCTAAGTCAAACTAAAATGCAACCTCTATTAGCGGTTAATCCAATCGCACGGCTTATACGTACCGGTGGCCAGCCGATCACGCATGTCTGAGTACTATATGTGACTCACAACATCATGGTACAAATGTATCAAGGCCTATGGATACAACACACACAGGGTGGTCCCTTAACTCTAAGTTTAATGTGTAAGAAAATAATACATAGCAAAAATATAACTGAACAGTAAGTTCTAACAAGTTGTGCTATGTATCACAGTTTATTTTTTATAAAAAATAATGAATAATGCATGAAATATGAATTAATAAATAAACAGCTGGTGGCAAGGTATCTTGCCTGGAGGTAGTGTGCAAAATGGCGACGCCTGGTAACTCAAATCGTCAAAATATGGAAGCAACGAAAGCCAACTTCTACGAACGACCTCGGATGCTGAAATAAACATCACGAACAGATTTGGCATAAAATAAATACCTAGGAAATGTCTGTCCAAAAGTCCAATTCTGGAACAGGGGCAAAATCGTAATTTTTGGTCAAAACGATGTCCGCCGTTGGACCCGTTTTGCACTGAAATGCGTGCCAGAATCTACGGTCTCTAAAGTCGTCAAACTACATGTCTACGAGTCCGATTTGAGGAGACGAACCCAACCGTATATCCAAAGTTGAATTCCGGTGGGCTGTGCACAAATTCGCCCGTTAGAGCGGGTCGCGGGCCTGCCAATTTTTGGCGTTCCGATCAACCTTCTCAGAATCGGACCAAACTTGGCATACAGGACCAAAAATCGATACGGTCCTGATGGCGCAAGTTTCGCGTCGATCCGACGAACGTGCACGAAGTTATGGTCAAATTTGCAAAACATCGATACGGGGGTATCTCGACGGATACGCACTGATTTTGTCGCGCACACACAACGAAATCGAGTCCCGTCAGTTCCCACATGTCGGCAACATCCATACGCGCCTTTCGATGCGTATAGTGCGCGACCACGTCGCCCGGTTTGTCGGGGCGTACGCCGTATCGGGAAAAGTTTTCTAAAATTTTGACTATTAAAAACTGTTTTTCCCCAATCTTTGGAATCGAAAATCTTTACATATAATAGATGAAAAATTAAACTACCAAAAGGGTTATGAAGTGCTACATATGGTGGTTGACTTTGTTCAAGAAATTTTTCTCGAATTCCTAACATGCCGGCCAGAAATTGCCTTCGAACAGGGGTATAGCAAATCATATTCCTGTCCATGCACAGTGGGTTTTTTTCGTCGACTTGGCATCGATTTTCCAAATCGATGGGACAACCTTCCCACGATCTAGTTGCTGGGGTGTCGAGGGGGTTATATAGTCTCTCCAATGCTACTCGCGGTTTTGAAAAACGTCGACTATGAATGAAGAATTTAAACGATGAAGTGGGTACCTCTTCCCGTGCTTCGAAACGGGACTTCTCTGTTTCAGTGGGTTTCCCGGCGAAACTCCGGCGATTGGGATGGTCGACGGCGGTGAGGAGGGTCGCCTGGGGGTCGAGAATCACCTCTAGGGTTGAGAGGGTTGTCTACGAGAGGAGATGGATGGATGAGTTAGGGTTTCTAACCGCTCGACTAAATACAAAAGGGAGAGGTCGGTCGGGTTTCTCATGGGTCGGGTTTAGCTGCACTTGGGGGTCGGGTTTAGCAGCATTGGTATCTTTGCTGCAATGTCTTAAGTTGCAATGGGGTCTTAGCTGGGGCTTAGTTGCAAAGGGTTTCAGCGGGGGCTTAGTTGCAAAGGGTTTCAGCTGTGCTGTTTCCCAACGGGGACAGTACACTGTGGTAAATTTTTTTTAAACTAAAAACTCAATATATATATATATATATATATATATGTATGTATGTATATATATATTTACATATATACGCACCTATATATATATTAAAAACCCAATAAAATTCTAATTAAAACTCCTAAAATCTAAACATTTTTCTAAAACAATTCTATAATTATAAAAATATAAAAAGTAATAATAAAAATAAAAGTCCATTGTGTATATATATTACCACTATTTTTAAAATACAACAAATCCTTTAATATCAAATAAAATATATTCTAGAAATTTTAAATCAAAATGGTAATACTTTCTAAAGTATTCGTAACATATAATATAGAATTATTTTGTATAAAATAACCCACGCATAATTTCAAATAAAATAAAAATAAATTTCTATTCACTTTATAAGTCTAAATATAAATTACCACTTCTACGAAATAATCATTTCTTTTAACTTAGAAAGAAACCAATTAATTATACTTAATAATAATAAATAAAAGTAGAAAATTTTTAGGGGGTTTACACCATGCCTTCGACAACATGGGAGGAATCTCTTGCTCGAATATAACTAGAACATGTCAGTTCGACAAAATTTCAGTCTTCGCCTAACATAGGTAACTAAGGTAGATGAGTCCATAATAGTACAAAACCTTGCTATAGATGTCGATTCAGTAAGAATCTTTGGTATACAAGTCATAATGACTAGTGGTACGGGATAGATGTTTTGTTGTTGTGTAGGAGGCATGTGTCGGGTTGAATGAAATGTACATGTCATAGGTGTGATGTGTCTTGCATAAATCATGGATATTCAGTTTAGTTAAGAGAATGGGTCGATATTGCAAGTTTAAATCAATTGGAACAAAAATAGGAATCTATGGTTTGCTTTAAAGGAGAATAATGTGTCATGCATGTTACGTTATTGAATGGAGCACAGGAAGGTGTGTTTTTGTGTGACATGTAATGATGTGTGTAGGGTGGCTTGTTTAGTTTATGAGCATGGAGTTTGTTAGAAGGAAAATGTTTGTGTTGTGCTCCAAGTATCAAAGTCGAGGTTATTAAATGGTACGGGTAGGTATGGGCGCCATGAACTACTATTTATCAGTTCAATTAGAGCCAATCAATCCCAATCATTTTCCAATTCAAGAACCCTACATTCTCTATATGCTTGGAATCTATACACCTCAAAAAGTCTTATTCTCGACTTAAACAAGACACAATTTTTAGTAGAATGTATTTGAAGAATTTAAGGTTGTAAGATTTACGAAGGTTATTTAACGCACGAGCAAAGGGATATAAAATGTAGTATGAAGATCATGCCGCAATTTCAAAATTGATGGAATGGACGATCACGGATGGCATCCAATTCTAAAAGATTGGGTTACTAAGCTCAAGGTTCTTACAGAACTTGGTTAATCGTGGGAAGCACAGTAGAAGGGTTTTTAAGAAGGTCAAATTTTAAGAAGATATTGAGGATATGAGTTACTTCTGTTAGTAGTCATGGACTCTATGGGAAGCCTAGGTGTTACTCATTTAACATTGTCCATGTATTGACCAAGATTCATCAAGACACTAGGAAGGTCTTAGTCAAGTATAATCGAAAACAAGTTGGTACAACAGGATTCTAGCCATAGCATATCATTGGCTACGAGAAGATATGGTTACAGGATTTATGGAAGAGGAATTTAGAGGACCAGGAGATGGAGGCTACTTAATAGGGGTGAGGGCCTATTTCATCAATCTTGGTTTTATTGTCCAAATATGGCGATGGGCTATAATGGGTTTAACTGAGTCTCAATAGGTTCCCTAATTGGACTTCAATCTTTGATTGCATGAACTTTAGATTTTAATCTATAGTGGGTAGACAAAATCTCGTGGAATTAATTTAAACCATCCCTATTAGGTTAGGGTAATGTAGAAGGGTTTCTCTGGCTGTAGGGGGATCGGTATGGTCCCTCAAGGGATACCAGGGACCTCAAAGCATAACATCCATCGAATATCAGAGGCCAACAGGAATCAGGAATCAGGTATCAAAAATCAAGAGCATCAGGACCGTATCTCCAACGGAGCTTCCGATAATAGGAAAGTGCATATGTGGCCCATACGTTAAGGAACTGTCCTCCCCACCCAATGCCTAGTAGGGTCATATCCATGACTCATAAGAACCTCTAGAAAATGCCAAGTCCACTAGCATGTAATTATATTGGCAGTTACTCCTATCCGTCGTATGTCTCGTACGTATCGTGGTCCAGCCGACTACGCGAGTATGTTTCCTACATGTGACTCATAACACGTGGTAAATATGTGTCAAGGCTGTATAAGATGTACCAATACCTCAACATCAATGGGTGGTCACTAGAACTAAGCCAATGCAAAAATATAATAAAAATAGTAAAGCGACCAATACAGTCGCTTGCACCCAAGTGTAACACGTACAGTGATACAATACTAGCAAATAGCAAGATAACTAAATATAAATGACAAAAATAAATATAAATAAATTGCAAAGTATGGTGGCAAGGTATCTTGTTTGAGATTGCGTGCAAAAGGGCAGGTTCCAGTAGCTCGAACCATTAGAATAGTGAAGCAGAGATAGTCAATTTTTACAAACGACATCGGATGCTGAAATAAATATTACCAACATTTCTAGAATAAGAAAAATAGCTAGGATAGTCTACCCATAATTCTAATTCTGGATACAGGGACAAAATCATAATTTTTGGTCAAAAAGATGTCCGCCATTTGACCCATTTTGTACCAAAATGCGTGTCAGTAATTGTGGTCTTTAAAGTCGTCAAACTATATGTCTACGGGTCTGGTTTGAGAAGATGAACCCAATCGTATGTCCAATGTTGGATTCTGGCGGGCCGTGCACAATTTTGCCCATTGGAGCGGGTCGCGGGCCCGCCAAATAGGCGTTCCGGTCGACCTTCTCAGAATCGGACCAAACATGACACACAGGACCAAAAAAATGATACAATTCTGTTGGCACAAGTTTCTTCTCGATACGATGAGCGTGAACAATGATATGGCCTAATTTGTAAAGGACCAATACGGGGGTATCTTGACGGATACGCACTGATTTTGTCGCGCACGCGCAACAAATCGAGTTCCGTCAGTTCCCACATGTCGGCAATATCGATACGCACTTTTTGATGCATATTATTTGCAACCACGTCACTCAGTTTGTCGAGACACGCCATGTCGGAAAGTTTTTTATAAAATTCACAGTTTTTGAAACAGTTTTTCATACATGTTCTCAACCAATTATCTTTACATATAATTAACGAAATCAGATTCTGTAAGTTGGGTTACACTCTCGTATATATTGTTTATAGAGGTGTCAAAGTTGTTTTTCCAAAATTGATAACAGGTCGGCCGTAGTTGGCCATCCAAGTCGGGGGTTGGGATGGGTTTTTGGCAATTTTAGAAAATAGTTTTTTCTCCAACTTTGCATCGATTTATCGAGTGATACACTTAGTACCTATATGATCTAATTGATGGAGATCTTAGAGAGTTATATTGGCTACCCCCTGATTTTTGTTGATCGAAAAACGATGGTAGAACGAGGGAGATACTGACATCGAAAGTTGGCCTTCCGCAGCGGCTGTTCTGTCCTGGTGCACGTGCGACTGCTACTTTCGACGTCTCCACGGCGTCATAGGAGGCATTGCGATGGTCAGAGGCTGTGCAAGGTATCGAGGAGGGAGTTGGGACGTCGTGGGTTGAGAGATTAGGGTTCTCGTGAAGTATGGATGAAATTTCACATCGCCAAGTTGTGTTTGATATAAACACTCGAGTCTCCTAATCCTAGTAGGCCTTACAATCAATTCGAATGAATTTGAATATGTATTTATAACAATCCTAAAGAGGATCGGGTTTGGGTTCACAGGAAGAGACTGGATTAAATTTTTCGATTTTAAAACTGGGATTCTGTTCGCAGAACAAGCTCTTTTCGCGGAACAGAGGGGGGCTTTGGGTTTCAAAGTTAATGTTCACGAATGTGAACAGTAACAGGGCTCTATTATATATTATTATTATTATTATTATTTTATTTATTTTCTTTTATTCCACCTATATATCTAAGATATATATATAATAATATATATATATAATATATTATATATATATTTATTATAATATATATATATATATATAATATATCTATATATATCTATTATATATATATATATAAATATATTATATATTATATATATATTTTATATATATATATATTAAATATATATATATATATATATATATATCTATATATATATATATAAATATTAATATATAAAATATATAGAAATATATATATATATATATTATATATATATATATAATATATAATAATAATCTCTATATATTATATAATATAATATATTATATATATATAAAATATAATATATATATAGATATTATATCTATATATATATATATTTTATATATAGATATATTTTTATATATATATATAAAATGGAATATATATATAAAATTAATATATAAATGGAATATATTATAGTGGTTAAAATGGATATATATATATATAAAAAATTATATATATATAAAATATATATATATATATATTAGATATATATATAATATTATATATAATATATATTATATAATATGTGTGTGTGTGTGTGTGTGTGGTGTGTGTGTGTGTGGTGTGTGTGTGTGTGTGTGTGTGTGTGTTGTGTGTGTGTGTGTGTGTGTGTGTGTGTGAAATATATATATATATATATATATATCTATATATATATATATATATATATATATATATATATATATGTGTGTGTGTGTGTGTGTGTGTGTGTGTGTGTGTGTGTGTGTGTGTGTGTGTGTGTCCAAATATGTATTTATCTAAGAAAACCCATTTTAACACCTAATAATTCTTATAAATAATTACAAAAATATTAAAACTCGCTAAATACTCAATAAGTATATTTCCTAAATTTACAAGTAATATATATCATATAAATAATTTTCTAATTACGCCCTAGATAAGGAATACCATAATATTAATTTAAATAAATCTATATAAAAAGAATTTAAATTTTTTGGGGGTTTACATCCTATCCAACTTAAAACAATTTCGTCCTCGAAATTAAAATAATCTTAATATCAAGAATGACGAGTTTAAATAAGAAGGGAGAGCAAGCTTGTCTAATCGTAACGCGGTTTCCAAAACGATGGTGGTGTGGTTATCACTGCAATCCACAATGTCGTCATATGCTACTTGATGAGGTAACTTTTAGAAGTTGGCTAACCATAAAAATCGTCGTTACAAGACCTCTGACAATGACAATTTCCAAGGTAACGCCCCAGTCCCAAAATACGTAGGACTAGGAACGTGGCATGCCAGCTGCATATATACGAGATATACTCCAATATATGGAAATCTCAAATATACACATAAGCTGTATTGTGAATAATAATAACAAACAGTCACAAGTAAAAGCTACATCTCATCCACAGAATATTAAAGAAAAATGGTATCTCATGAATCAAAGTAAATGTCAAAATATAGCTGTTGACCGGGCGGAGACAAATCCACTACCGGCACTAGAATAAACTGAAAGGAAATAGAGTCCAACCTCTAAGATAAATAAAATAAGTAATGATGACTAAATAGGCTCCTCAACCCAATAGGGACAGCTGTGATCAGAAGGTACAACTCGCTCGAACGTGAAGGATGAGTCTATAGCGGAACCATACTCCTGCGGAAAGTCCTGCACACCTATAACTGGAGAGATCACCAGGTCTTCAGAGGGACGTAACAAGATACAAAAAGAACATGGCACATAACCGAATAAATATTGCTCAAATAAATAAGTCAATTGAATTATAACATGGTCCAATACACACCTACTGAACTAGCTTACCATCCCCCCAACCAAACAAGGACAGGAGATGGTAAACTAATTCACGGTGACGTATCTTTCTATGCTATGAATCCAAAATGGTATCCGGACCCCAACAAGGTTCAATAACTTTTCATCAAAGTAGTAATCCACACCTACAACCAAACAAGGACAAGATGTGATGAACTAATCCGCGACAAGTAATTGTTCCAAGCTACGGTCAGATACAAGTACTCAAACCAAAAGTACTCGTACCTAATGGATAAAGGTGCCTAACCGTTCTAAGTGAAATGTAGTTAAGAACAATTATTCCTGCGCTTGGGCCCTGGCTAAATAGGATCGGCATAGTCCCCCTTGGGGCAACAGAGGCCCAATCAATAAGAGCATAACGTTCCGCAGAATGTCAGTGGCCGTCAGTAATCATGGGTAAGCTGACCAGCGTCTCCAGCGGAGCTCACGGATTACAAAAGCGAAAGTGCATCGAAGCCCATACGCTAAGGAATTGTCGTCCCCGTCCAATGCCTACTATGTTGTATCCACAACATAAAACCTTTATTAACCGCTAAGTCAAACTAACATGCAACCTCTATTAGCGGTAAATCCTATCGCACGGCTTATACGTACCGGTGGCCAGCCGATCACGCATGTCCGAGTACTATATGTGACTCACAACATCGTGGTACAAATGTGTCAAGGCCAATGGATGCAACACACACAGGGTGGTCCCTTAACTCTAAGTTTAATGTGTAAAAAAATAATATATAGCAGGAAATATAACTGAACAGTAAGTTCTAACAAGTTGTGCCATGTATCACAGTTTATTTTGTATAAAGAAAATAATAAATAATACATGAAATATGAATTAATAAATAAACAGCTGGTGGCAAGGTATCGTGCCTGGAGGTAGTGTGCAAAATGGCGACGCCTGGTAACTCAAATCGTCAAAATATGAAAGCAACGAAAGCCAACTTCTACGAACGACCTCGTATGCTTAAATAAACATTACGAACAGATTTGGCATAAAAGAAATACCTAGGAAATGCCTATCCAAAGGTCCAATTCTGGAACAAGGGGCAAAATCATAATTTCAGGTCAAAACGATATCCGCCGTTGGACCCATTTTGCACCGAAATGCGTGCCAGAACCTACGGTCTCTAAAGTCGTCAAACTATATGTCTACGATTTTGGTTTGAGGAGACGAACCCAACCGTATGTCCAAAGTTGGATTTCGGTGGGCTGTGCACAAATTCGCCGGTTAGAGCGGGTTGCGGGCCCGCCAATTTTTGGCGTTCCGATCAACCTTCTCAGAATCGGACCAAACTTGGCATACAGGTCCAAAAAATTGATACGGTCCTGATGGCGTAAGTTTCGTGTCGATCCAACGAACGTGCACGAAGTTATGGTCAAATTTGCAAAACGTCGATACGGGGGTATCTCGACGGATACGTACTGATTTCGTCGCACACACACAACAAAATCGAGTCCCGTCAGTTCCCACATGTCGGCAATATCCATACGCGCCTTTCGATGCGTATAGTGCATGACCACGTCGCCCGGTTTGTCGGGGCATACGCCGTATGGGGAAAAGTTTTCTAAAATTTTGAGTTTTAAAAACTGTTTTTCCCCAATATTTGGAATCAGAAATCTTTACATATAATAGATGAAAAATTAAAATACCAAAAGGGTTATGAAGTGCTACATATGGTGCTTGACTTTGTTCAAGAAATTTTTTTCGAATTCCTAACAGGTCGGCCAGAAATTGCCTTCGAACAGGGGTATAGCAAATCCTATTCATGTCCAAGCACAGTGGGTTTTTTTTTCGTCGACTTGGCGTCGATTTTCCAAATTGATGGGACAACCTTTCCCACGATCTAGTTGCTGGGGTGTCGAGGGGGGTTATATAGTCTCTCCAATGTTACTCGCGGTTTCGAAAAATGTCGACTATGAACGAAGAATTTAAACGATGAAGTGGGTACCTCTTCCTGTGCTTCGAAACGGGACTTCTCCGTTTCAGTGGGTTTTCCAGCGAAACTCCGGCGATTGGGGCGGTCGACGGTGGTGAGGAGGGTCGCCTGGGGGTCGGGAATTACCTCTAGGGTTGAGAGGGTTGTCCACGAGAGGAGATGGATGGATGAGTTAGGGTTTCTAACCGCTCGACTAAATACAAAAGGGGGAGGTCGGTCGGGTTTCTCATGGGTCGGGTTTAGCTGCACTTGGGGGTCAGGTTTAGCAGCATTGGTATCTTTGCTGCAATGTCTTAAGTTGCAATGGGGTCTTAGCTGGGGCTTAGTTGCAAAGGGTTTCAGCGGGGGCTTAGTTGCAAAGGGTTTCAGCTGTGCTGTTCCCCAACGGGAACATTACACTGTGGTAAATTTATTTTTTTTAACTAAAATCTCAATATATATGTATGTATGTATATATAGATTTACATATATACGCACTTATATATATATTAAAAACCCAATAAAATTCTAATTAAAACTCCTAAAATCTAAACGTTTTTCTAAAACAATTCTATAATTATCAAAATATAAAAAGTAATAATAAAAATAAAAGTCCATTGTGTATATATATTACCACTATTTTTAAAATACAACAAATCCTTTAATATCAAATAAAATATATTCTAGAAATTTTAAAACAAAATAATAGTACTTTCTAAAGTATTCGTAACATATAATATAGAATTATTTTGTATAAAATAACCCACGCATAATATCAAATAAAATAAAAATAAATTTCTATTCACTTTATAAGTCTAAATATAAATTGCCACTTCTAGGAAATAATCATTTCTTTTAACTTAGAAAGAAACCAATTAATTATATTTAATAATAATAAATAAAAGTAGAAAATTTTTAGGGGGTTTACATCCTACCCAACTTATAAAAATTTCGTCCTCGAAATTAAAATAAAACTTAATATGAAAATATAACAATCGAATCTTAATGGAAGAATATAGTGCGGCTGAATACGAAGGGAGAGCAGGTAGTCATTCGTAACTTGGTCTCTGGAAAGAGGGTAGAGGTAGTCATAATAAAATTCGTACTGCCACCACTTTCTATAAGATAGGGCATTCTTAGTCTTGCATGAATCATGGATATTCAGTTCGTCTGATGGAATGGCTCGATATTGCATGGTTAACCATCAGATGGGACGAAAAATGGATGTTTAAGGTTCTTTCTAAGGAAATCTGGTTATACAGGTGGTGTAATTGAAATGAAGCACAAAATGATGTGTTTTGTGGAACTGGTATGTCATGCGTGTAGGGAGGCTCGTCTAGTTCGTGTAAGTGAGGGTTGTTGGAAGAAAATGGCTAATGTTTTGCTTCAAATATTAAAGTCACGGTAAGGTATCGAAATGATATGCGTAGAGATTGGGGGATTTCCTCACTTTTAAAGCGTGCGAGTGTTGTGACGGAGGCACAGGTTTTTAAGGCATGCCATTCAAGATTTCTAACGAAGAAGCCAAGAGTTCTATTTGTAAGCTTGCTATAGTCATGATATTTCTAATGGTATCAAGATAGTGCTCATACATGTTGACCCAACTGATGAATGTATTGCTCAAATGACAAGCTATGACTTGAATATAAAATAATGGTAGAAGTGGAGTAATACCTGCCAGATCCCTAATCTCAGGATGGGGGTCAATCACAGCCAGGGTAAATGCTTGCCCTTGACTCCGCGGCTCGGGACAATCGATAATCTTGTGCTGTTCCGATCCGTACCTAAAGCATAAGCCGAGGCGAATTCAACATCCATCTCGAATGTGGCCCTTCTTTCCGCAGTAGTTGCAGCTGGGCTTCCGATAGGGTGTGGGCCTCTATTGGTACTGTCATGTAGGTCCCCTGGTAGGTCCACCTTGAGTCGCCCTAACTGGTGCAGCTACCGGTATGGGGCATCTCTGTGCCTGTTGTTCCTTACGAAGGAGCTCCTGGGTACGTGCTTCCTCCAAGACGGCTGCATGAGGGACCCGAGACTGTGTAGTGGTGAAAGTCTTGAGTTCTGGTACGAGCCCCTAGTAGAATCTCCTTACCTTCTCCAGCTCTGTCGGGATTAATGTCTCACCAAATCTACTCAAACGGCTGAACTCTGCATCGTACTCATCTACCGACATGTTCCCTTGCTTCAGATGAAGGAACTGGTCATAGAAAGCGTCTCGAACGTCGATGGGGAAAAAGCTCTTATAGAATAGGTCGTAGACCTGCTTCTATGTGATTCCAGTGCCCAGTCGCCTCTCTTCAGCCTTCCACCAGTGATGAGTATTATCTTCTAAGAGTAAGTCGACTACTGTCATCCAATCATATGCTGGCAACTGGGATGCCCTCAAGAATTTCTCTGTGCTAATAAGCCATGTAGAAACTTCTAAGGGACCCTCGGTACCCTTAAAATTCTTAGGACCCATGTCGATGAAGTCTGCAATGGAGCCCAGATATGGTTGTGGAGCTGGAGTTGGATCTAGTACCGGGGCTGGTGGAGGTCTAGCTAAGTAGGTCATCATACTCTGCCTCAACAGTTCCATTTGTTGCCACTGAGATTGAAGCATAGCATACATAAACTAGGTGGTCGGGTCCGCATCAGTCGGTAGTGGAGGCAGTTGGTGTCCGAGCTGTGGTAAAAATTACTGAGGCAATGGGGATGGTGCAGTCTCTCCTGGTGGTACTGCAGTAGTTTGCTCAACCTGGCTGACTGGGGACACTTGGGCTTCCTGCTGCACTGTCGATGGATTCGCGGTATTCTGTTGTGGCCCTAGCTGATACGGAGTCACCGAGGTCATTGGGGAAACTTGTTCTTCCTGGGTAGTTGCATCACCAGTTGTGATGGCTAGGGTAGAGGTGTGTCCGCTGTGTAGAGTTATATTGCAGGCACGAAGATAAGGGAAATGTTAGAATAGATTCAGATAAGTTTTGAGTCAAGCAATTGAAAGAGAGTTTAATAAAGAATTCAAAATGTCAATAACACGTAGATAAAATCCTAGGGGGCGAATATGTTAAGCTAACCATATCTCAATCCATGTAGAATCATACGAAAGCGAACCAAATGCACTATGGTTGATCAGACCACAATACACCAGTTCTGATAAGACAATGTATCCGTGGGTGCCCACAATAAAACATATGTCCTGAACAAGCTCGGAGAGAGAGTAAGCTCGCAAAACTAGGCTATAATAGCAACATTAGTCAAGGTAGTTCAATTACAAATATGAAAGATAATGATGAAAGATAATATAAATAGCTTAAGCTACTTAAGAATCTAAGTCGTGTCCGGTGTTCGTTCCTATGCAGTCGTCCTACTGTCTCCTTGTCTAAGGCCTTGGTTAAAGTCAAAGGAAAATAGGTTGTGAGTCTTCCTACCCAACTTATAGGAGTTGAACTAGTAGTGTGATTGAATGGTGGAACATGACAACCTAGTACGCACGATAGAGGGATAAAGGTTTACGGTAGAATAATACAGGCAGGAAGCAATAGACATTCGGGAGTTCAAAAATGAAGGCGAGATAGAAGGTCAGATATGTGGATGAGATCCTAAATTTCTAATCCTATACGTATGCTTGCTTGGTACGGTAAAGTAACCAAACAATTTATCTCGACCTGCATGGGCCACCACAAAAGCAAGTAACGCCCCAGTCCCAAAATACGTAGGACTAGGAACGTGGCATGCCAGCTGCATATATACGAGATATACTCTAATATATGGAAATCTCAAATATACACATAAGCTGTATTGTGAATAATAATAACAAACAGTCACAGGTAAAAGCTACATCTCATCCACAGAATATTAAAGAAAAATGGTATCTCATGAATCAAAGTAAATGTCGAAATATAGCTGTTGACCGGGTGGAGACAAATCCACTACCGGTACTAGAATAAACTGAAAGAAAATAGAGTCCAACCTCTAAGAATAAAATAAGTAATGATGACTAAATATGCTCCTCAACCCAATAGGGACAGCTGTGATCAGAAGGTACAACTCGCTCGAACATGAAGGATGAGTCTATAGCGGAACTATACTCCTACGGAAACTCCTGCACACCTATACCTGGAGAGATCACCAGGTCCTCAGAGGGACGTAACAAGATAAAAAAGAACATGCCACATAACCGAATAAATATTGCTCAAATAAATAAGTCAATTGAATTATAACATGGTCCAATACACACCTACTGAACTAGCTTACCATCCCTCCAACCAAACAAGGACAGGAGATGGTAAACTAATTCACGGTGACGTATCTTTCCATGCTATGAATCCAATATGGTATCCGAACCCCAACAAGGTTCAATACCTTCTCATCAAAGTAGTAAGCCACACCTACAACCAAACAAGGATAAGATGTGACGAACTAATACGCGACAAGTTATTGTTCCAAGCTACGGTCAGATACAAGTACTCAAACCAAAAGTACTCGTACCTAACGAATAAAGGTGCCTAACCGTTCTAAGTAAAATGTTGTTAAGAACAATCCTTCCTGTGCATGGGCCCTGGCTAAATAGGATCGGCATAGTCCCCCATTGGGGCACCAGAGGCCCAATCAATAAGAGCATAACATTTCGCAGAACGTCAGTGGCCGTCAGTAATCATGGGTAAGCTGACCCGCGTCTCCGGCGGAGCTCACGGGTTACAAAAGGGAAAGTGCATCGAAGCCCATACGCTAAGGAATTGTCTTCCCCGCCCAATGCCTACTATGTTGTATCCACAACACAAAACCTTTATTAACCGCTAAGTCAAACTAACATGCAACCTCTATTAGCGGTTAATCCAATCGCACGGCTTATACGTACCGGTGGCCAGCCGATCACGCATGTCCGAGTACTATATGTGACTCACAACATCGTGGTACAAATGTGTCAAGGCCTATGGATGCAACACACACAGGGTGGTCCCTTAACTCTAAGTTTAATGTGTAAAAAATAATACATAGCAGAAAATATAACTGAACAGTAAGTTCTAACAAGTTGTGCTATATATCACAGTTTATTTTTTATAAAGAAAATAATGAATAATTCATGAAATATGAATTAATAAATAAACAGCTGGTGGCAAGGTATCTTGCCTGGAGGTAGTGTACAAAATGGCGACGCCTGGTAACTCAAATCGTCAAAATATGGAAGTAACGAAAGCCAACTTCTACGATCGACCTCGGATGCTGAAATAAACATCACGAACAGATTTGGCATAAAATAAATACCTAGGAAATGCCTATCCAAAAGTCCAATTCTGGAACAGGGGCAAAATCGTAATTTTGGGTCAAAACGATGTCCGTCGTTGGACCCGTTTTGCACCGAAATGTGTGCCAAAATTTACGGTCTCTAAAATCGTCAAACTATATGTCTACGAGTCCGATTTAAGGAGACAAACCCAACCGTATGTCCAAAGTTGGATTCCGGTGGGCTGTGCACAAATTCGCCCGTTAGAGCGGGTCGCGGGCCCGCCAATTTTTGGCGTTCCGATCAACCTTCTCAGAATCGGACCAAACTTGGCATACAGGACCAAAAATTGATACGGTCCTGATGGTACAAGTTTTGCGTCGATCCGACGAACGTGCACGAAGTTATGGTCAAATTTGCAAAACATCGATACGGGGGTATCTCGACGGATACGCAGTGATTTTGTCGCGCACACACAACGTAATCGAGTTCCGTCAGTTCCCACATGTCGGCAACATCCATACGCGCCTTTCGATGCGTATAGTGCGCGACCACATCGCCCGGTTTGTCGGGGCGTACGCCGTATCGGGAAAAGTTTTCTAAAATTTTGAGTTTTAAAAACTGTTTTTCCCCAATCTTTGGAATCGAAAATCTTTACATATAATAGATGAAAAATTAAACTACCAAAAGGGTTATGAAGTGCTACATATGGTGTTTGACTTTGTTCTAGAAATTTTTCTCGAATTCCTAACAGGCCTGCCAAAAATTGCCTTCGAACAGGGGTATAGCAAATCCTATTCCTGTCCATGCACAGTGGGTTTTTTTTTCGTCGACTTGGCGTCGATTTTCAATCAATGGGACAACCTTCCCACGATCTAGTTGCTGGGGTGTCGAGGGGGTTATATAGTCTCTCCAATGCTACTTGCGGTTTCGAAAAACGTCGACTATGAATAAAGAATTTAAACGATGAAGTGGGTACCTCTTCCCGTGCTTCGAAACGGGGCTTCTCCGTTTCAGTGGGTTTTTCGGCGAAACTCCGACGATTGGGGCGGTCGACGGCGGTGAGGAGGGTTGCCTGGGGGTCGGGAATCACCTCTAGGGTTGAGAGGGTTGTCTACGAGAGGAGATGGATGGATGAGTTAGGGTTTCTAACCGCTCGACTAAATACAAAAGGGAGAGGTCGGTCGGGTTTCTCATGGGTCGGGTTTAGCTGCACTTGGGGGTCGGGTTTAGCAGTATTGGTATCTTTGCTGCAATGTCTTAAGTTGCAATGGGGTCTTAGCTGGGGCTTGGTTGCAAAGGGTTTCAGCGGGGGCTTAGTTGCAAAGGGTTTCAGCTGTGCTGTTTCCCAACGGGGACAGTACACCGTGGTAATTTTTTTTAAACTAAAAACTCAATATATATATGTATCTATGTATATATAGATTTACATATATACGCACTTATATATATATATATTAAAAACCCAATAAAATTCTAATTAAAACTCCTAAAATCTAAACGTTTTTCTAAAACAATTCTATAATTATCAAAATATAAAAAGTAATAATAAAAATAAAAGTCCATTGTGTATATATATTACCACTATTTTTAAAATACAACAAATCTTTTAATATCAAATAAAATATATTCTAGAAATTTAAAACAAAATGGTAGTACTTTCTAAAGTATTCGTAACATATAATATAGAATTATTTTGTATAAAATAACCCACGCATAATATCAAATAAAATAAAAATAAATTTCTATTCACTTTATAAGTCTAAATATAAATTACCACTTCTACGAAATAATCATTTCTTTTAACTTAGAAAGAAACCAATTAATTATGTTTAATAATAATAAATAAAAGTAGAAAATTTTTAGGGGGTTTACACTATGCCTTCGACAACATGGGAGGAATCTCTTGCTCGAATATAACTAGAACATGTCAGTTCGAAAAAATTTCAGTCTTCGCCTAACATAGGTAACTAAGGTAGATGAGTCCATAATAGTACAAAACCTTGCTATAGATGTCGATTCGGTAAGAATCTTTGGTATACAAGTCATAATGACTAGTGGTACGGGATAGATGTTTTGTTGTTGTGTAGGAGGCATGTGTCGGGTTGAATGAAATGTACATGTCATAGGTGTGATGTGTCTTGCATAAATCATGGATATTCAGTTTAGTTAAGAGAATGGGTCGATATTGCAAGTTTAAATCAATTGGAACAAAAATAGGCATCTATGGTTTGCTCTAAAGGAGAATAATGTGTCATGCATGTTACGTTATTGAATGGAGCACAGGAAGGTGTGTTTTTGTATGACATGTAATGATGTGTGTAGGGTAGCTTGTTTAGTTTATGAGCATGGAGTTTGTTAGAAGGAAAACGTTTGTGTTGTGCTCCAAGTATCAAAGTCGAGGTTATTAAATGGTACGGGTAGGTATGGGCGCCATGAACTACTATTTATCAGTTCAATTAGAGCCAATCAATCCCAATCATTTTCCAATTCAAGAACCCTACATTCTCTATATGCTTGGAATCTATACACCTCAAAAAGTCTTATTCTCGACTTAAACAAGACACAATTTTTAGATAGAATGTATTTGAAGAATTTAAGGTTGTAAGATTTACGACGGTTATTTAACGCACGAGCAAAGGGATATAAAATGTAGTATGAAGATCATGCCGCAATTTCAAAATTGATGGAATGGACGATCACGGATGGCATCCCATTCTAAAAGATTGGGTTACTAAGCTCAAGGTTCTTACCGAACTTGGTTAATCGTGGGAAGCACAGTAGAAGGGTTTCTAAGAAGGTCAAATTTTAAGAAGATGTTGAGGATATGAGTTACTTCTGTTAGTAGTCATGGACTCTATGGGAAGCCTAGGTGTTACTCATTTAACATTGTCTATGTATTGACCAAGATTCATCAAGACACTAGGAAGGTCTTAGTCAAGTATAATCGAAAACAAGTTGGTACAACAGGATTCTAGCCATAGCATATCATTGGCTACGAGAAGATATGGTTACAAGATTTATGGAAGAGGAATTTAGAGGACCAGGAGATGGAGGCTACTTAATACGGGTGAGGGCCTATTTCATCAATCTTGGTTTTATTGTCCAAATATGGCGATGGGCTATAATGGGTTTAACTGAGTCTCAATAGGTTCCCTAATTGGACTTCAATCTTTGATTGCATGAACTTTAGATTTTAATCTATAGTGGCTAGACAAAATCTCGTGGAATTAATTTAAACCATCCCTATTAGGTTAGGGTAATGTAGAAGGGTTTCTCTGGCTGTAGGGGGATCGGTATGGTCCCTCAAGGGATACTAGGGACCTCAAAGCATAACATCCATCGAATGTCAGAGGCCAACAGGAATCAGGTATCAGAAATCAAGAGCATCAGGACCGTATCTCCAACGGAGCTTATACAGTCGTCCTACTGTCTCTTGTATCAGGCCGTGGTTGATCAATGGAGTATGGGCTACAAAAACTCTATATTTTGGGTAAATGTATCTTCCCGCACTAGCATATATTCAGTGCCACCCAGTTATACTTTATTAATGGGTTATAAAAACACGGGATGATAGGCCGTGAGGCATACTACCCAACTTATAGAAGTCCATTAATAGAGTAATTGAGAAATATAACACGTATAACTAGTATGAGTTATCTTCCTAAGCTCTTTATCAGGCAAGAAGGGAAAAGTTAGGATTTACAGTAGAAAGAAATCAAGCAGAAGGAAATCAAGGTAGTCGGACGAGGGTTTAAAATTGGAATCAATAGAGGAGACCAAGTGTGTGGATGAGATTCTATACTCTAATCCTATATGCAGGCTCACACTGGTACAGTAATGTAACCAAAGTGATAAACTTGACCTGCATGTGCTACTACGAAAATATGTAACGTTTCAGTCCCAAAATACTTAGGACTAAGTACATCGACATGCCAGCTGCATACATACGAAGTATACACCAATATATAGAATCCCCATATGTATACATAAGCTGTAAAATACAGTAAACCATGACAACTAACCTTATCCATAATAAGAAAATAAATGTATAATAAAAACCAACTTTGAATTTATCATCTGTACAAAAGTTGGGCGGAGATGGATCCATTATCAACCATTTAAATGAGAAGAACATTACAAGGAAAGGATAGATAAAAACAGCAATAGACGATCCAAAAGCAAGCCTCCTCGATAAAAAGGAAAGAACCTGTGAAAAGACATGAAAGAACCTACCTAGAGAGATTACCAGGTTCTCAGAGGGACGTAACAAGATACATAAAGAACATGCCATATAAACTGTGATATATAAAAATAAAAGAGTGATGCATACAATAGGGTGCCTAACCGTTCTACAATGATAATGCAGTTAAGAACAAACCTTCAATACATGGGCACTTTGGCTGCAGGGGGATCGGTATGGTCCCTCAAGGGACACCAGGGACCTTAAAGCATAACATCCATCGAATGTCAGAGGCCAGCAGGAATCAGATATCAGGAATCATGAGCATCATGACTGTATCTCCAACGGAGCTTCCGACAATAGAAAAGTGCATACGTGGCCCATACGTTAAGGAACTGTCCTCCCAACCCAATGCCTAATAGGGTCATATCCATGACTCATAAGAACCTTCTGAATCTGTCAAGTCCACTAGCATGCAATTCTATTGGCAGTTACTCCTATCCGTCACACGTCTCGTACGTATCGGTGGCTAGCCGACTACGCGCATACGTGTCCTATATGTGACTCACAACATGTGGAAATCATGTGTCAAGGCCTTATGAGACATACCAATATGTCAGCGTCAATGGGTAGTCACTGGAACTAAGCCAATACAAAAATATATTAAAAATAGTAAAATAACCAATATAGTCGCTTGCACCCAAGTGTGACTTGGACGCACAGTGATACAATACTGGCAAATAGCAAGATAACTAAATATAAATAACATAAATAAATAAAAATAAATCACAGAGTATAGAGGCAAGGTATCTTGCCTGAGGTTGCGTGCAAAAGGGCAGGTTCCAGTAGTTCGAACCATGAGAATAGTGAAGCAGAGATAGTCAATTATCGCAAACGTCCTTGGATGCTAAAATAAATATTTCCAACATTTTTAGAATAAGGAAAATAGCTAGAATTGATTACCCATAAGTCCAATTCTGGACACAGAAGCAAAATTATAATTTTGGATCAAAACGATGTCCGCTATTGGACCCATTTTGCACCGAAACACGTGCTAGTATCTATGGTCTCTAAAGTGATCAAGCTATATGTCTACGGGTCTGGTTTGAGGAGACAAACCCAACCATATGTCTAAAGTTGGACTCCGGCGGGCCGTACATAATTTCGCCCTTGGAGCGAGTCGCGGGCCCGCCAAATAGGCGTTCGGTGCAAAATAGCTAGAATTGATTATCCATAAGTACAATTCTGGACACAGAAGCAAAATTATAATTTTGGATCAAAACGATGTCCGCTATTGGACCCTATTTGCACCGATACACGTGCTAGTATCTATGGTCTCTAAAGTGATCAAGCTATATGTCTACGGGTCTGGTTTGAGGAGACAAACCCAACCATATGCCTAAAGTTGGACTCCGGCAGGCCGTACATAATTTCGCCCTTGGAGCGAGTCGCGGGCCCGCCAAATAGGCGTTCTGGTCGACCTTTTCAGAATCGGACCAAACTTGGCACACAGGACCAAAAAATGATATGGTCCTATTGGCACAAGTTTTGTCTCGATATGATGAATGTGCATAAAGTTATGGCCTAGTTTGCAAAGGGCCGATACGGGGGTATCTTGACGGAGACGTACTGATTTCGTCGCGCACGCGCAACGAAATCGAGTTTCGTCAGTTCCCATACTTCGGCAACATCCATACGCATCTTTCGATGCTTATAGTTTACGACTACGTCACCCGATTTCTCGGGATACACGCTGTGTCGGGAAGTTTTTTTAATAAAATTTATAGTTTTTGAAACAGTTTTTCGTGCATGTTCTCAACCAATTATCTTTACATATAATTAACGAAATCAAATTCTGCAAGTTGGATTCTACTCTCTTATATGTTGTCTATAGAGGTGTCAAAGTTGTTTTTCCAAAATTGATAATGGGTCACCGTAGTTGGAAGTCGGGGGTTGGGATGGGTTTTTGACTCTTTCAGAAAATAGTTTTTTTCTCCAATTTTGCCTCGATTTATCGAGTGATACACTTAGTACTTATATGATCTAATTGTTGGAGATCTTAGAGAGTTATATGGTCTACCCCCTAGCTTTTGTAGATCGAAAAATGATGGTAGAACGAGGGACATACGGACCTCGAAAGTTGGCCTTCTGCAGCGGCTGTTCTGTCCAGGTGCACATGTGGCTGCTCCTTTCGGCGTCTCCGCGGTGCCGTGGACGGTGCTCCTGTGGTCAGAGGCTGCGCGGGGAGTCGAGGAGGGAGTTGGCATGTCGTGGGTTGAGAGATTAGGGTTCTCGTGAAGTATGGATGAAAATTTTTCTCCGCCATGTTGTGTTTGATATAAACACTCGAGTCTCCTAATTTGAGTAGGCCTTATCCATCAAATTTGAACGAATTTGAATCTGGATTGATAACAATCCTAAAGAGGATCTAGTTTAGGTTCACAGGGTGAGATTGGATTAAATTTTTTGAGATTTAAAACTGGGATTCTGTTCACGGAACATAGGGGGGCTTCGGGTTTCCAAAGTTAGTGTTCACGAATGTGAACAGTAACGAGGGCTCTGTTATTATTATTTATATTTCTTTTATCCCACCTATATATATATATATGTGTGTGTGTGTGTGTGTGTGTGTGTGTGTGTGTGTGTGTGTGTGTGTGTGTAAATATGTATTTATCTAAGAAAAATCATTTTAACACCTGGGAATTTTTATAAATAATTACAAAAATCTTAAAACTCGCTAAATACTCAATAAGTATATTTCCTAAATTTACAAGTAATATATATCATATAAATAATTTTCTGATTACGCCCCAGATAAGGAGTACCATAATATTAATTTAAATAAATCTATATAAAAAGAATTTAAAATTTTAGGGGGTTTACACTTCTGGAATCACTTACTGGAACCACCTACTGAAAATACCTACTGGCACCACTTACTTTCTTGCTAGACTTGTACTTGATTTTTGTGTCGGGATGTGGATTCTTTTGTACTTGTCGGGACAGGAAAATACTCGATAGACATATAAATATTCCCAATCATACTAGAACCACCCCTACTGGAAAGATATCCGTCGTCGCTTGGCCAAGCATGTGACATATCGTATTCACTACTGGTCTAATCTGGAAAGATAGTCGTCATACGCTTGCCAAGAGTATGTGCCGTATTTACCCCTAGTCGTTTACATGTCGAAAGCAGTATTTTAAAATGCACTGGTTTATTGTCTTGTACTGGATTCACACTGGACTCATATTGTACTATCTGGACTCACATCACATTTGTTCTAGTTCGGATATCTCTATTTACAATCTTCATCGCCATGCTCTTCTGATTCACTATATTTACTTTCCTTGTGCTTTAGTTAACTATTATCCTATTTCATTTCCTATCTCATTCTTTCCATGTTTATCAAGTATTACTTTCTATAACTGTTTTATCATCTTTGTCATTTATTTGAAACTGCAAGAGGAGATACGCTCGTTCCATCCTGACTAGATATATTTTTTAGATGATTGCTCAGGGGATCTGTGTCCCACTTATTATGGATCCGAGGAAGGGATAGCTACCGTGGGTCCGGATTCTCAGGAGTGATTACTAAGAGACCTAGTTCTAGTTTTGACTTGTTTTATATTCTCTGTTAGAACTCTCGACTTGTAAATATAATGGAGATTTTATTATTGTATTCGAGATTTGAATTCTGTTATTGTAGTTGGTTGTTGTTGTTGTTTTGGACTTTGTAGTTATTTAGACTTCTTTGATATCTTACCGGGCTTTAGCTTTGTGATTGAGTATTTACCGTATCAGTATACTTGTCCTCCATTCGGAATTGAGATCTATGATAAGTACACTTTATTATTGTGTGAGATTGTTCGTTAGTGACCTAGACAACGTTCTAATGCCGATGCTATGGCGTAGGCTGGGCATTGTCATGCACTCGTGCCCCTATTCCGGGTACAGGTCGTGACACTCGGGGTACTTATCTTCTAGCCCTATGAGCTTATCTTGGCTAGGGGTGTACTCTTCATACGGGTGCCCACCCCAAGGCAGCTTCGAGATGGAAAACATCACATGGAGGGCCAATCCTATCTCTCCGCATGGCATGAAGAAGGTCATGTTATGGTGACTGAACAACTCCATCAAGGCCAAAAACAAAGGTTGGTTGATGGGGATGCCGTGTTCAGTAGCCTTTATGGCATGGCATAAGCCAGTGTCACTCAGGTCTTTTTTGAAAGTACCCAGTATCTATTGGGACAAGTCAGCGTACTTCTTTTTAGGATGAACCCAGCACTCGACCCGGTAGAATCCTGTCGGGTATGTACATCCAGCCGCCAGAAGCCTATTGGCAAAAAGAGAAGCCCGGTATGGATGTACATCCGTGGTAAAATAACTGAGCAGACGACTAGGGAATAACACACGCAACGTATGGACCATTACTTGCACTTTTGAAAGTATCCTTTATCTTAGAGTATTTGTCCACCTGGATTTGGTCTATCATTAAACCCCTTGTTCTGGGGTCAGATCCTATTTCATAAGGCACTTTTCGGCGAAGCAAAAGAAAATCAAAAGCAGGTGATGTCGATTGATTGATAGAACGAACAATGAGAGACCATCATTCTCAAAATACTAATTCTTATTTATCTCTAAGAGATAGGCCTCTTCCAGAATCAGCTGATCGCCAAAAAGGAACCGAGGTTTCAGCACCTCGACATCAGCAGAGGGGAGAGATAACATGCCTCGATCCATCATACGGTAGAAATATACATGTTATTGATCCCGCATCATAGCCAGTTGCTCTTTCAGTTGACCTTGGGCGATCAACTTCTTGGCAGGATTAACGAGTGCCTCGTCAACATTTATGCCTAAGGCGCAGATTATTGAATCAAAAAGGATATCACGAAAGAGAGGCGTGGACACAGAAACTGCACATGAATAAAGTGTGTCAAAAAAATGCAGGTATCTTCTCGAAGAAGTGAAAGGCAGCCTAGTGGTACTGCGCCTCTATATGTAAGAATCAGCGCAGTCATTGCACAAACATTCGTGCAAGCACTCCAAAAAGTTATACTACATGACAGTATGCGAGCGCTCGCACAGGCAATTCATAAAAGAGCATTACGCGCAAGTGACCCTGTGCATCTACAAAAACCTTACCACATCTTACAGTCATTACTATGTAAAAGTAACGATTATATGCATTGATTGATAGAGCTTTAACACATCTTCAGGATACTACTCCAAAGAATGGTGTCCTACATGCATCAGCCAAAAATAAAGCTTCAGCACTACTTCGAGACGCCACATCGAAGAGTGAACGCCTATGTGCATCAGGAGTCTAAGGTGTCGGACACCTACTTGCAACCGGTGGCCGAACGTCTCCATGTACTCCGACGCCCACGACCGGAGCATGCTCGACGATGACGACTTCTGAAGCTGGCTGCTTTCTTGTAGCCTGTTGTGTGTTCGTCGTGGCCTCTCCGGCTTGTCTTGCCGTGTCTCCTATAGTTTATCTCGTACTCACCGCAGCCCCTCTGGCATTTTTCGTGCTCGTTGCGGCCCCTCTGGCCTTCTTCGTACCGGCCGCAGCCGCTCGGGAAGCTTTCGGGACTCTAGACTTCTTGGGAACCATGGCAAAAAAGTTAAGGGTTTTGAGGAAAAAGAAAACTCTGACAAAAGCTTTCGGTTGGAATAGAAGACAGAAGGCAAAAAAAATTTCTCTCTCTGAACAATCCCTTATTTATAGGAAGGGGCCACGTCAGCAGATAAAAAATAAAAACCTTCATATTCGAAGCGACTCTTCGAACATCGCAGGAATTAAAATCAATATCGTGATGACCGTTCCCTAAAATAGAGTTATCATTAAACTTTAAATGAAACGACGGCTAAAGGCATTTAATGTCGAAGGATAGGAGTGGCGACAGCTTGTTAGAAAGCATGTTGTATACTTCTCAAGGGCACGTATCATTTCATGCTTCTGTTTAAAGTGTTCCGAACTTAGTCAAGTTCGAAAACTTTGAAGGGGGAATTGTATAAGCATGAAAATAAGCATAGCAGTAACAGAAACACAGGTGACAACTATTGCTGCATATAGATCACGAAAAGTGCAGAAGATAATAGTTATTTAAAAGTGCAGCAGATAATAAGTCGCAAGAGACATACAAAGATGGTGCATAAAAAGAAGTTCTTAATTAAAAGCATGTCTAAAAAGATCTATTACAGATTCTTTATGATCGCATATAAAGACTAAACACCTAAAGTCTATAAATGTGCAATCTTCAGAAAGCGCACAGCCCCCCAAAAGCGTAATAGTATCAAAGCAAATCACTTCCTCGTTAGAACGAGCTACTTCCTAGTCAGACGCGGAGGAACTCCAATATGGCTAATGAAGTAGATATTGGCCCGAACAAATAACGTAGCTCCTGCTCGCAATACTGTTTGCGGCTCTTCCAGCATAATAAGGCGTGCACCCCGACTCCAATATGGCTAATAAAACTATTATTGAGCGGGGCAGAACACAACCTGTGGCTCTTCGGGTTGGCAATCAATCTAAACCCGGTAGCTTGGACCTCGAAGACCTCCAAGATGCTGTTCAGGTTCGAACTCCTTATGCCAAACGTTTAAGTGCATCCCGAAGCTCAGTAGTTGTTCTTCTACAAGGCCACAGCTTCTTTGAGCGAAGAAATCTACGTCCAACAGTCGACTTGTGAAAGGCCAATGGTCGTTTGAAGCTAAGTCGAGGTCGAGCATGACGGTAGGAATGCTAAGAGACAATGGACATGGCTCCTCAGAAAAGCTTTCCTAAAAGACAATGGACATGGCTCCTCAGAAAACCTTCCTTTTATATAGGCTGTATGCGGTCTAACCCACGCGCCACATGTCAATCGCTCAAAAGTCTCCAAATTAATAGGATGAACCTAGGACTCGCATAATAAATCACATTTAGTAGGTTTATTTGACTGAATCCTAGGCCACACTCTTCAAAATTCCCCAAAAGACGGCGGTAATTAAAAACGTATTGACTCAAAGGGAGTCATTAAATCACAGAGAGCTCTCAGAAAGTCCTTCGTCGCTTCATAAAAGCGCAGTGACTTCATAAAAGCTCTTAGAAAGTCCTTCATCACTTCGTAAAAGTGCAATGGCTTCACAAGAGCTCTCAAAAAGTCCTTCGTCACTTCGTAAAAGTGCAGTAACTTCGCAAAAGCTCACAGAAATCCCGTATTGCTTTGTAAAAAAGTGCAGTGGCTTCACATGAGCTCTCAGAAAGTCCTTCATCGCTTCGTAAAAGCGCAGTGGCCTTACAAATCCCCATAAATACTCTTCGTCGCCCAAAGGCGCAGTGACTCTTTTGTCTTTGAAACATAGTCTTTTCGTCGTCCAAAAGCAAAGTGACTCCTTTGTCTTCAAAACACAGTCTCCTCGTTGCCCTAAAGCATAGTAACTTTGTTGTCTTCGAAACACAGTCTCTTAGTCACCCGAAAGGACAGTGACTCTGTTGTCTTCGAAATACAGTCTCCTCGTCGCCCAGAAGTGTAGCTCGTATGGACGTGCAGTTCTATAAGGTGGCGTTATTCCACTGGCCAGTCTGGGATCTATATCATTTCAGATATGATCTAATAGTTTTGTTTAAAACATCACTCCTAACGATAAGAATAGAGTTTGGTTCTATTGATAGAAGAAATATCCAACTGGTTTATTTAAACCGTCGCTCGCAAAGATAAGAACGGAGTTTCTTTCTGTGGGCAAGGGCAATACCTAATCGATTTGTTTAAACCGTAGCACTTAGATAAGGACAAAATTTGGCTTTATTCGATCAAGATTATCGAGCAGTAAATGTGCGTCATGTGTCGTTTATTCAGTTATGTTGATAACTACCCAAGGTCTTGATGGAAAAGAATCTCAGTGTCCACCGTATGTCAGCTCAGCAGTAACCCTCACCGTGTAATCACAACAGATTCTCTTATATCTCCACGTACAGTGCTCTTGTCGGCCAAAAAGGCACTTATGCATATCGTATATGTGCTCGCCTATAAATAGAAGGAGTTTTCCTTCGATCAAGAATGTTCGACAACTTCGAGTCTTCTTGATTGGCAACCCAGAGTCTAATCATAAGCACCAGAAAGTCAAATCAAGTTCAACTCATCATCAGATCGTCAACGGAGTAAAGGAGCCGCTGTAGTGCTCGATCTCCACCGTCATACGGGCAAGGGCAATATCTAATCGGTTTGTTTAAACCGTAGCCCCTAAGATAAGGAGCAAATTTGGCTTTATCTGATTAAGATTATCGAGCAATAAACGTACGTCGTGTGTCGTTTATTCAGTTATGTTGATAACTACCCAAGATCTTGATGGAAAAGAATCTCAGCGTCCACCATATGTCAGCTCAGCCGTAGCCTTCACCGTGTAATCACAACAGATTCTCTTATATCTCAACGTGCATCACTTCTGTGGGCCAGAAAAACCCTTGTGCATATCGTATATGTGCTCGCCTATAAATAGAAGGAGTTTTCCTTCGATCAAGAATGTTCGACAACTTCGACATCTTCTTGATTGGAAACCCAGAGCCACTCACAAGCACCAGAAGTCATATCAAGTTCAACTCATCGTCAGATCGTCAACGCAGCAAAGGAGCAGCTATAGTGCTCGATCTCCACCGTCATACTTCCCCAAAAGTTTTGTACTTAGGTCTCCTATTTAGGAATCCTATGTACTCTTTTACACGTTTAATGTACAAAAAGTTCATAAAACCTTTTGTCATGGCAAACAGGAGCCTTATTGGACTTGAGAATATGCAGAAGGATTGCTCGGAAGGCTATGCGATCATGGTGGAAACCATCTTATAAATATGAGTTGCATTGAACCCTTCGAAGATCCTTTAGATTTATGCTTAATTAATGGGTCGTATGCTATATTGCTTGTCGAGTTGTTAAATCAAATCTTACATGGACTCCAAAATGATAATAAAAGATAATTAATCACACGACCCAAAAATTGTTATGAATTTTTTATGGATTGTGTGGTTTGAATCATTCGATGAATTGTATGCTTGTGTGTTTTGTAATAAAATATATGACAGGTGAAGAAAAAGTCCCAAATACTTCACTACCAAAATACAGGCAAATAGCGACTGAATTATTAGTGACGGACAAATCAGTTGCCTATTAGCGACTGAATGGCGACTGGTAGGCGACGGCATAGATTATTAAAATATATCATAATATTAGCGACTAACTAGCGACATGGTAGCGACGGATCATGTCTAACGATGGACCAGCGACGGTAAAATCCGTCGCTACGTTTCAGTGAAAATCGAAAGAAAGGGTTTTATTTTTATTCTGAAATTTTTCCCCCTCTCTTCCCTCCTTTCTTCTCCGATCACCCGACCCCTCCGGCGTCCCCCCCCCCCTCCGGCAACCCCCCCCCCCGTCGACCCCCCCTCCGACGACCCCCCCTCCGTCGACCCGCCCTCCGGCGACCCCCCTCTCTTCCCTGATCACCTGACCCCTCCGCGACCCCCCCTCCGTCGACCTACCCTCCGGTGACCCCCCCTTTAGGTACTCTTTTTTCCTCCTCTCCCTCTCATTTTCCCCTAATTTTTGAATTTTTGCATTTTATTTGCTTATTAGGGTTCCGATTATGGGCGAGGGGTTTCGAATAGGTACTCGAAGGCGTAGCACGTGTTCTCTACATGTATTGTTGCTACGTCTTCAAATGGTAGGGTGCTAACTTGTGTTATTGGATTGAATTAATACTAAATAATTGAATTGATACTAAATAATTGATACTAAATATAAGAGTTAGTTCAATAGTTAAGTATCAGAGTTGGTTGAGTAAATAATTGATACTAAAATCCACTAATTTGTATATTAATTAGAATAATATAAATATATATTTATAATGATGTCAAGCAAATTGTGAAGTAAATAAAATATTTGATTAAACTTTGGGTTCCATAAACATTCCTAACTATGTCCAACTTAAGGTTTGTATTATGATATGACGGTTTATTCGTATTGACCATCCAAAATTAGTAATAAATATTTTAAGGTTAATTAGAGTTAGGATCCCAGAAACATTCTTGTCCTTTTAAGTTATGATTCAACTTATTTATTAATAAATTTTGGATGCTTAACCCGGTTCAACCACATTCAGTGTCGGAATCCTAAGTTGGACATTTTCAAGACACAACTGTTAATTTTTGAATACTTCTGGAATACAAAGTCTAATTAACCCTAAATAAAATAAAGAAATTCAATACATACGAGGATTAATTATTTTGTTGTAGGGTAAATAAATATTCAAAAGTTGCATTTATGTTTTCTTATTGTTTCATAAATGGATTTAGATCTCGTTCTGGCAGTTGACTTGAGGCGACTGTTTGATTTCGTTTAGGTTAAAGTTTAGTTTTAGCCTCATATAATATTTGAAATTTGTATTTATGTTTTTATTTTGTACGGTCATTCCAAGTCTACATTGATGAGAAGATACAAACCATCTCTTGAACAATATAAAGATCTAAACGTAAATTTTGAATAAAATACTTAGACAAGAAAGCTAAATAACTTATACATACAATACATGGTCGGTTCTAGAGAATTGTACTTGGTTGGGGGAGTGAATGGAATTATACATCCTCAACTCTCAACTGTTTTGATATCAACTATTCGGTATAATGTTGGCAGGCAATGCCTTGCCCTGGCACCTGACCAATAGCAAGGAGGGAATCCCTATTACATATAGATGAATTGTGCTATGCCTAAGAGGTTAGAGTATCAGACAAGGATGTATCAGAGAGTAGGTGTTGGTTATATTTTCTGAAGGGACCCTTTCTTTTTCTTTCATGTGGAATTGTATTGTAAGTATCCCATGGGAGCATGAGCGAATGTGAGGAAGTTAGATGAGTGGTGGTATGCCTAAGAGGTTAGAGTATCAGACAAGGATATATCATAGAGTAGATGTTGGCCTATGTGTGTATGTTCCAGGTATTTAGGAGTGGTTTAGAGAGGGTGAAGGCCACATGACATATGGTAGTAAAGTGTAATGTGTGTTGTGTAGGGCATACACAACATATATGCTGCAACAAGACAGGTTAGAAAGAGAGCGATGAGTCAGGCTTTTAGCCGATTGGCTATAGGCTTCTGTGAGGCATTAGTGATTAGGATATTAGAATTTGATAAGTTAGTGTCTTAGTTAGTATCTTGGGTTAGTAGAGGTTAGGGTAAAATATATAAAGGGGATTAGGATATATGTGAGTATCAGTAAGGTACTTTTGTACCAGATCCTTAGGTCTAGTATCTGGAGTATATGTGTATGTCTCGAGAAGGGGAGTGTTGGCAGCAGGACAGGGCTTGGCCAATTGGCCATATCTTCATGGCCATAGGCCAAGTTGGGGGGAGTACTGTGTTAGAAAGAGGGGGAGAGGATTAGTATCAGTTGTTAACCTAGGATTTGGGTTCAGCCTATGAGATAATGTTAAGGATATGTAGAATGAAGAGTGAATATCATATCAATGAAATATATCAGACTTTTGGTTTGATGTGTGAGTGCTTAGTATGTCAGTTAGGGCAATAGCCTAGTTGCCCTGCTGCACAAGGCAGCAGGGGTTTGTTCCATTTAGAAAGTGTAAAAAATTAGATAGTATTATGTGTCAGGGTGTGTGTGTGTCTAGGAGTTGAGTTAGGACTGTGTATCAAGCTCAGGTGGCCAATTAATAGAACATGTCATTTTTGAAAATATGTAAACTATACAAGCATTATGATAGTTCATGATTTCAATTTACTCAGTTGCGATCAATATGCAAGTACATTATCTAATTACTCTAATTAGATTTTTTCTCCTTATTATAATTGCCATATGAGTCATGTTTAGTTCATATAATTTTTACCCTATCGTCCCTGGTATATTGAGATTTGATGCATGTTTTTACAAAAGGTGAACGAGAAATTCTAGTGTTTCTATATATTGATATCATTGAAGTATTTCAAGTATTAGTTCTCATGACTCTTGCAATATAGTAGTTAGTAGGGATTTATGGGAACAGTAAGTAGAAACGTGGACTACATTAAGAATGCAGTTTTGTATTTACTTGTGATCTTTTACCCTTTTAGTTCAGGTATAAATTGGTAATGTCTATGTATATCCATCCCATCCATGTGTCGAGAGTTGTTCCCTCAATCACACATACCAGTACTTTGTTTCTATTTTTATCATCATTCATATTCTAGTTTAATATTCAAGTTTCATGTTATTGTCTAGTTATTTATAGATATATTGGTTGTGTACTACTTATACTAGTCATATTAGTCAACTATTCATTTTATTACATGCTTGTATAGTTTACATGTTCTATTTTTTGCTTGTGTATTACATATGCATTTTTAAAATTTAGTATGCTCGAAACCGAAACCAAAACCAAATCAGCGGATTATGGCTCGTCCTACCAACAATCTGTATCGGTATTGGACTATTTCGTTGAGTATCGGTATCGGTATCGGTATCGGACTATTTTGTTGAGTATCGAACTAATTATGTTTAGTTTTTCTTACGATACAGATTTTTACATCCAAATTGAAATGGATCGTTACTTCGTTGATCGTACATGGATATATCAGCGGATCAACCTCCTGAGAGGGCATTATCCTGAGAACACAGTCCCTGTCAAAGGCCCCCTAATAGAAAAATAGGAGAAAATCTTTGTAACACCCACTTTTCTAAAATGAGAGTAATTTTGAACTTTTATAATTTTGATTAATCGATAATAAGATTTAACTCATGTTGTAATTTTTGGTAATTTTTTTAATCAATTTAAAACTATTTAAAATGTTGAATTGTGATTTTGATGGTTAACTAGTTAATCCCTAGTTTTGCTAAGCTTAGAGACTAACCATGAGGACCTAACCATGTGATTAGAATGACTATTTACAACTTTTTAGGCTAAGGGTATTTTGGTCATTTTATGACTTTTGAATTATTTAGGATTTTGATTAATTGGTGAATTTTAGATTATTTTAATAATAATTAAATTGATGTATTATTATTTTGGTCATTTTTTATATTTTAATATTTTGGAAAAATTTTATATTTTTAATATTGTTTTTATTGGATTTGTTTAGTCGGGTTTGAGTTTCGTCTCGTTTCGACTTGTATTGTGACCCGGGTAGCTTGAACTCTAGATGGGACCCAATATTAAGTTAAACATGGCTCACAAGACCCAACATTTAAGTTAGTTAATTAAACTAATTTTTATCATGTTAGAATGGTTAAGTTAGAGACTCAAAACTAGATCATTTTGACCCCAAACTTGAACCTAGTCTAGACTTAACCATATGAGACTAGAGAGGGCAATTAGGACATTTTCATTAGCCCTAATGGACTCTTTATGGCAGCCATCTTTAGGAGAGAATGATTCATTTCATTCATTACAATCTCGCCTCTTTTATTTTTTTTTTGTTCTTCCCCAATTTTAGAGAGTCTTCCCATTGATTTGATCTCCAAATCAAATCATTCCTTCACCAAACCTTCCCTCAATCATTCCCATTCTCCAAGGGAAGGGTGCTACCAAGGATTGGAAGAGGAGTGCAAGGAGGAGTGTCCACTTTGAGGGATCTTCGTATCGGAGTCGTGTCCTAAAAGATTTCATTGGGGTTCCACTCCCAATAGGTAAAACCCATCCTCTAAATCAATTTTCTTTGTATATAAATTAGTTTTGAATCCGTAGGATCCATCCTCATGCATGTGTCCCATTTAGATTCAAATTTGAGGCCATTTGGAGCTCTCTTGAGGATTTTAGATATGTATCTTGTGTCCTACTTGATATATCCCAAATTAGGACACCCCATGTGTATGTATGTATGATAATAGTTTAAATAGATATTTAAATTCAGTCTTAGAATGGTTAGAGAATGGATTGATCTTAGTTAGGATGGTTAGAATGAGTTTCATTTGGATACCTATGTTTGTATCCAAGTATCTTGGCCTATATGTGTTCTTTTGTCAAATTCGTCATAATTTTCATCCACGTTTTTATTAACCAAAGCAACTTAGAAATGTCATAACGTTTAGCTTAAAACTCTGATTTATCTCCTGTTTTTTCTAAAAGAACCGTATCAAAGTTAGCTTTCCAAATATATATTTTAATAATCCAAATTCTTTATAAAACTTTCTGTAGAATTATTTGAGTGTCAGTTGTACGAAAGACGAACGTGTTTCAGTATTTTTGCGATTTCGGGAGCTTCCGGACACGAAAATACGATCCGTTTAATGTTTTGGAAAGCTAACACAAAGGGCTACAACTTACTTTAATCCTAAAATTTAGTAGTGGCCCAATTGGTACAGTATTGGTTTTAAGTAGTGTTGACACAAAGTCACAGTCAACCAAATATTGACTACATTGACTAAATAATATCTGTATAAATTCAATACGACACACGACGTCTGCATTCAGTTCAGGACAGACAACAGCTCAGTTTCCGACTCTCAGTGTATTTTCGAGTCTGTACTTTTACATTTTATTGAGTCTAGAAGTATGTACTCTGAGTTATGCTGAGCTCTTGGAACTTAGTCTATAAGCCTACCCAAAATCCCAAGCTCCACCAAAACAAAAATTGCCCACAAGTCCCACTTAGGACCACTCTGTGCTCTGGAGACAGAGTTCGGGCCGAACTCTGCCTCCACACAGAGTTCGGGCCGAACTCTGTCCCCTAGAAATCAGGAACCCTAATTTTAGGGTTAGCTGGTTGCTAGCTGTCCAACGGCCAAATTTTTGAATTTCCCTACCCGAATTCTGGCCGAATTCTGCCTCTAAAAACACTATAAATAGGGCATGAATTCTCTCATTTCAATACACTCAATCTTCTCTTCTCTTCTCTCCTACAAGCTCAATAAGCCATACCCTTCTCATCTACTAGCCACAAGCCTCCTAAGTCTCGAGTGCTCAGCATCTCTCAGTTAGGATTCTTGTGCAAGAGTCGAAGAAGTCGCTTGGACAATTCCAAGCAAATTGCTACTGCGATCCTCTGTTAGAAGTTGACGTGCTCTTCTGAAGAAAAGGCACGGGTTGTAAACTACTATTTCACAAATAGTGGATTTAATCCTGAGCTAGAGTTCTCAGGCCTGGACTAGTCCTCCACGAGGGAAACCAGGTTAAAATCGCTGTGTTTGCGTATGCTCTTCTGCTCTCCATTTATTTTCCGCACTTTACTCTGATTATTTATTGTTGGTGAAAGAGTTATTTTTAATTGGCTATTTTTCTATATAAACTCTATTCACCCCCCTCTAGAGTTGCCAAACTGTTCTTCAAGTAGAAGAGTAAATATACGATATATGCATTTTGTGTAACCTATGAGCATATGTAGTATGGATATTAAATGAATATAGAGTATGTAATACATGATATGTTAGATGAATGAAATAATATATATATGATATATATTCTCTTTACATTAATATATATATATATGGTTGAATACAAGCATGTAGGAATGCAATTAATATAATGTATGTAAGCAATGCATAAATACATGAATGAAAGAATGATATACAATGTATGCATGAAAATATATAATGAATGCTAGATATGAATGCAAGGTATATATGTATTGATAAATATGAATGCATAATATATAAATATTGTAATACAATATATAATGATAGCATGTATGGTAATGTAGAATATATGATGCAAGCATGTATATGTCCACTGTTTTTCCTTTTTCTTACATTTTCCTTTCCTTCCCTTTCCATTTCAGTTTTTTCCTCTTCTTATTCCTCTTCTATTTTTACATGTTATATACAATGTATATAATATATAGATTCATGTAAGTATGTAATATGCATGAATGAATATCATACATGAATGAATGAATCAATCAAAGGTATAAGTAAAATATAATGCGTTGTAATGAATGTTAACACATATAATGTATAAAAGTATGTATGTAAATATGCATGAATGTATATATCTATATAACTATATAAATATGCATGATGTAACATATGCCTATATAAATAAATATGTATGTAATGTGGATATGCATATATGTATGAAGGTATGTATATATATATATATTATCTATTTTATATTATGCATTGTTGTGGTTCACATTGTCTTGTGATTGTGTGAGTGCTAGCCTAGGCTTGGTTAGGCCTAGTGAGACTTGTTAGACTTGTTGGGCTAGGACTTAACCTAGTTGACCTAATTTGACTAGTGTGGTTGACTAGAGTTGACCAAGTGTTGACTTTAGTCTAGTTTGACCTAGACAGCATACAGATGCATTGTACAATTCATTTATCATCTCTCGTATACATCTTGACCTGTGTTGCTCTAAATAGGACTCTGTGGCTTCAGTTTGGACCTCTATACCTATCAGTTGTTCAGGTTATCAGGCGAGTACATTCTCTGATAGTTTCCTCATTTAATTGTCAATTATTGTACTTCAGTTATAGTTAGTTTTATGTGATTCTCTGTTACAACACGTATGGATATTTCTGGATTCATGTATGCGACACACATACCAAACTTATTTGGTCTCTATTACTGGAATCACTGGAATCATTCTGGAATCTATTTCTGGAATCATCATATTTTGGCTGGACTCATCTCGATTCTCGTGTTGAATTCTGGATTCATTTGTATTGCGGGGCGAGGAAATATTGAGTAAGACATGTAGACATACCCCAAATCTGAAATCTTCCAACTGGAATCTACTGGAAGCATAGCCATCTCTCGCTTGATCAGTGAGAGATGTGCCTGATTACCTACAGTCGTTTACATGTCGATCTCGGTATTTTAAAACACACTATTAGAATAGCTGGGCTCATCTGGATTCTTGATCACTACCTAGAATCATCTAGTACTGGATTCATCTTGTATTAGATTCATCTCGTACTGGACTTATAGTAGTTTTACACTTGTTTTATATTTACTGTCTGGACTTGTTATGTTACTTCAGTTCAGCTAGATTTATTTTACAGTCTTCATTGCCATCATTCTTCTCTTATTTTAGTTACTTTACTTTTCTTGTATCTTACTGCTTCTTTATATTATTACCTAAATATAAACTGCCATATTTATCAATAAAACTGTTTATAACTGCTTTATAGTTCTCTGTCATTACTTGGGTTTTCTTGATGAGTTGTACTCGTTCCTGTCCTGACTGGACCTGTTGATAAATTTTACAGATAGCTTGGAGGTTACCTGCTAGCCTAGAGAAGACAAAGTAGAGGTTGTATAGATAGTTATTTTAGTTGTCTTGAGTTGTATTTACTTTACGGATTACTGTACTTGAATTTTGAGATGTTTTCTGGGTTTGTGTATCTTAGACACTTAGACTTCTATCTGCGGTATGTCTTTATGGATTTCATATTTTATCCCTCTCTTATCATGCTCTACCTTAGATGTGATTGAGACTGTATTTGCTATGTCACCTCCATTCGGAGTGTATATACTGTACAGGTACCTTTATACTGTTAGATGTTGTGACCTAGGACAGCGTTCTACCGCCGACGCTGCGGCATAGGCTGGGCGCTGTTACGTACTTGTACCCTCACAATGGGTACGGGTCATGGCAATCTTGACATATGTTAGGATTATATACTAAAAGCATCACTTATTTAGTAACCTTATTTCCTTAAATTTTGAATGAGAATCATATGGGAAAATATTTGCATATTGTATTTGTTGTAAGTATTAATGCACATGTCTGATATTCTATATTGTAGATAATATGGTGTGTGGTATCACACAGAAGATCATATTATCAGTTTCCTATGGAGTATATAAATAGTTCACAACCTAGATAGACTTGGACAATCTATTAGAAAGGTTGTAGTGTAATATGGTATTAGTCTATCTTGACTATAGGTTTATACTAGTACACTTTGTATGTATTGAATAGGACCACTTGAGGTTATTCTCTTTGTACTGACTACATAAGAGAACAAACACCTCTGTTATTATGGATGCTTGTGCTCTTAACCCGGATATAATAATGGACATGTATATACAGTGTGTATTATTTTGACTCATAAAAGAGTGAGATTCATTATGGATCGACAACCTCTATGAATTGGGTAATAATATTGTATGTATGATGGGTTGTTGATTATAAATGGAATCTATGTCCCAATACATCGGGTTGATGATGTCCCCTTAAGGAGCTCATAAGGATTGTCATGTAAACTCTGCTGGTGGATTATATCCGACATGACAAATAAAGTTGAGTGGTACTACTTAAGGATAAAAGATGTCGAATCAATATAGTTGTCAGTAACTTAATTTGATCGATGGACATAAGATATCTTAACATGGGGATCCAAACGAGCATATAATAAAAGGAGCCCATAAACATAATTTGAGATTATGGAGGTAGTACAACAATAGCTCATTAGTGGACCGAGCTATTGTTAATGGGCCTGGATTGTGTGTTCGGGCTGAACACGGGTTATCCAGATCCGTTATGATTCCTAACCCTAATTTCTCCTCATGGTCCCTGCCGTAGCCTATATATATTCTCTATTCTTTGGCCGCCATATTACCGATCAAAAATCTGAAACTTTTTCTAAATTCGTGATTCACGTAAGTAAAGAAAGAGAGGGCTGCCAAGGAGAAGAAAAGGTTGGGAGATCGTCGCCCACACGATGTCCAACTCGAGGAAGGAATACGTGCAGAAGATCTTGGGGTCATCCGCTCGAGATTGCCAGGAATTATTTCTTCTTTCCGTCGCAGGTATAATTCGTGAACCCTAGTTTCTATCTATGAAGGGTTAGAACATGTATTAGATCTGTTTAACTTTCTATGGATCAATACGCACACCAAAGGAAGGGTCCTGGGAATCCCCAGTTCCATCAATTGGTATCAGAGCCACTTTGGATCTACGTATTGATTGATACGTCCATGTTGTCCAATAAAACCTACGCTGTATAATAGTCGTTAGATGTAGATTTGTTCTAACTCGGTTTTATAGGCATCTTAGATCCAACTATTATGGTCCAATGCATGTTTTTGATTGTGTTGTTTAAACCACGGACATGTCGTGGATGTTGTTGTTGCTATGGATGAAATTAAAATCACAAGGGTTGATATTGCTTATTATTTTAATTTTGCAATCTAGATTATGTGTGAACTCCTTCGGGAGGCATAGGATTGATGTAATTTTAATTATTTTTGATCAATCGTGATGGCGGTGGTGGCTGTTTCTGACGCCGGACGAGATGCTGGTTTTAAGCAGTTCAGAGGCAGACAAATAATTTTTGATGAAGGAATCGACAGCCAAAACCTAAAAAAAAAATCGGGGCAGATTTTGGATTCGGATAGTTGAGGACGGAGTAGCAAAGATGACCATAATAGTTAGATATTTTTTCTTATTTTTGTCATTTTGCTTTTTTTGATTATACATGTTTATTATTGTGTGGTTGATTTTTTTTGAAAAACCAAGCCTACATTAATAATAGACAACATGGACATAATATCAACTAGTAGAAAAATCCTCATTGTTAAATAACTAAGTGGGAGAGAATATTTATTTAGTTTAAATCCTATGGTCTCCATTACTGGTTTTTAGGTGATGTAATTATACTTGCGTGTTGGCTATAGTTCTTTCCTCCATATCGGATGAGTATAATTATGGATCACCAGTACAAACTTTCTTAGGGATAATTGTAGAAACTTTCTAGTATGTGTTCACTTCTCCATCTGAAGGAACTCATTACAAGGTAATGGACTTAGTATTAAGTAATGGTATACACTTAGATACAAATAATGGTATCCTCCCCATCGGAGTCACTGCTATAATTTGTATGACCAGAGCAAGACCAGCATATTAATTTTATTTGTCATAAAGTTATGTTGACATGATAGTAAAATTAATAAGAAAAACCTACTTGAATAAAGTTGAATTTGTATACGTCCACACTATTGTGGCATGCTAAATTCATGGTGTTCAAGGTGTTGGTGAATTTCTTATTATTGTTTTGAGGGAATCAATATTTAGTTAATTCAAAAAGTTTATTTTGCCCTACATAATTTTATTTATGTGATTCTCAGGATTTCAAAAATAGGTTCTTTCAGTCCACTTATGGTGATTTTTAAAGAAAACAAATTTACTGGACCTAATTATATTGACTGGAAACATAATTTGGATATTGTTCTGACTTCTGAGGAGTACAAATATGTACTTGTTGAGGAATACCCACCTAAGCCTGATGCTAACTCTGATGAATAGGCCAAAAAGGCTTATAAGAAGTGGAAAAAGGTAGATGAGATGGCGCGGTATTACATTCTGGCATCTATATCAAATGTACTGCAACATCAGCATCAGGCCATAGCCACTGCTTATGACATGATGTATAACCTCAAGGAACTCTTCGAACATCAGAGTAGAGCAGCTAGGCAGTTTGCTATGAAACGTTTGATGAATACAAAAATGGCTGAGGGTACACCAGTAAGGGATCATGTTCTCAAGATGATGGGTCATCTGAATGAGATGGAGATCCTTGGAGCTGAAATCGATGGAGAATCCCAGGTCGATATCATTCTCGGGACTCTGCCTAAAAGTTTTAACAATTTCTGCCTTAATTACAACATGAACAAAAGGTTGTATAGTTTGGCAGAACTTGCAAAAGAGCTACAGGATGCTGAATCTCTCTTTAGGCAGAGTGGTCATATTTTTTTTCTGAAATGGCTTCTACTTCTAAGCCAAAAGACGGTAAGAAGAAGAATAACATTCAAAAATAGGCAAACTCAGCAAAGAAGGGCTTGGGACCTCAAGGCGCGGTAAAAAAGTCGAAAGACAAATGTTTCAAGTACAAAGGGTTAGAACATTGGAAGACTGATTGTCCACTTCTCAAACAAGGGAACAAAGAAGGTATATCTCATTTACTAGTAGTTGAAACATGTTTAGTGGTGTTATTTACCGGCACCTGGTGTGTAGATACATGAGCCACTAATCACTGCAATACATTGCAGGGGTTCCAGGAAATCAGACGGCTCAGTGATGGAGATATGCTTGTTCATAGGTGATGCTACAAAAGTATCGGTCGTTGCATTAGGAGATGTTACTTTATCTTTTGGTAGAAATAAGTCTTTGACATTGAGAGATTGTCTTTATGCACATTCACTTAGAAGGAATTTAGTTTATGTTCTATGTTAGTTAAGGATGGATATTCAGTTTATTTTAATGACAATATTGTTATTAGAAAGAATAAACATTTTATCTGTTCTGGTGCATTGGTTGATAATTTGTATGTTATTAATCCTATTTCGCCCACAATGCAACTTATGGAAATGAATAATATGTCATCTAACTTAAATAAGAGAAAAGAACCTTCTTGTATGAACCAAACATATCTTTGGTACTTGCGATTGGGGCATATTAACCTAAGAAGGATTCAAAGACTGGTTGAAGATGGACCTTTGAGTTCATTGGAAGTGGAGGCACTACCAGTCTGTGAATCCTGCTTGGAAGGTAAAATGACCAAAAAGTCTTTTACTGCAAAGGGGTATAGGGCCAAAGATGTGTTGAAATTGGTTCATTCTGATTTGTGTGGACCCATGACTATCCAAGCTAGAGGTGGATTTGAATATTTTGTCACATTTATTGACGATTATTTAAGGTATGGATATATTTATTTGATGCGCCGTAAGTCTGAGTGCTTTAAGAAATTCAAAGAGTACAAGGCTGAAATGGAGAAACGTCATAGAAAATGTATCAAGTCATTACGATTAGATCGTGGTGGCGAGTACCTCTTTGGAGAGTTTAGGGATTATTTATCAGAGGCTGGGATTGCATCCCAATTGACTGCACCTGGAACACCCCAGCAGAATGGTGTAGCCGAAAGAAGGAATAGAACTCTTATGGAGATGGTTAGATCAATGATGAGTTATTCAGATTTGCTAGATTCGTTTTGGGGATATGCCTTAGAGACTGCAGCTTATATTTTGAACTTGGTTCCTTCTAAGTCAGTACCTCTTACTCCCACAGAGCTGTGGATTGGACGTAAGCCTAGTCTGAAACATGTTCGCATTTGGGGTAGTCTAGTACATGTGCTGAATGAAAAAGCAGATAAGTTGAAATCTCGTACAGAAGTACGCTTGTTTGTAGGCTATCCAAGAGGAACGAAAGAAGGTTTATTTTATAGTCCTAAGGATCAGAAGGTCATTGTTAGCACCAATGCCCGATTCTTAGAGGAAGACTATGTGATGAACTATAAACCCACAAGTAGAGTTGTTCTAGAAGAACTGAGACGTGAGACACCAAGTACTTCAGTACCAACAGTAAAAGAGGATGAACCACAAATAACTGTACAACATGTCACAAATGTTACACCACAGCCGATAGTGCCTCGTCGTAGTGGGAGGGTTGTGATACAACCTGATAGATATATGTTCTTGGAAGAGTCGTCAGACTTCGTCCCTGAGGAACAAGATTATGATCCCTGTATCTACAATGAAGCACTCCAAGATAAAGATGCAGAGTCTTGGCAAAAAGCAATGATATCTGAAATAGAATCTATGGATTCTAATCAGGTCTGGGAGCTTGTAGAACCACCCGTTGGTGTAAAAGCCATTGGATGAAAGTGGGTCTATAAGAAAAAAAGAGGATCAGACGGTAAGGTTGAAACCTTTAAAGCTCTGCTTGTAGCAAAAAGTTTTACTCAAAGAGAGGGTATCGATTATGAGGAAACCTTCTCCTGTAGCCATGCTTAAGTCTATCCGGATTCTTTTATCTATTGCATCTGATCTCGATTATGAGATTTGGCAAATGGATGTCAAGACAGCTTTCCTTAATGGAAGTCTTGAGGAAGACATCTATATGAAGGAACCAGACGGGTTCATTGAAAAGGGCCAGGAGCATCTTGTTTGTAAGCTCAAGAAGTCCATTTATGGACTTAAGCAAGCTTCCAGATCTTGGAACATATGTTTTGATCAGGTGATAAAATCCTATGGATTTGATCAATGTCAGGATGAATCATGTATATACAGAAAGTGTGACAGAAACGTGGTGGTGTTCCTAGTACTTAATGTGGATGACGTCTTGCTCATTGGAAACAATGTGAAAGTATTATCTGATGTAAGGGTATGGTTATCCAAACAGTTTGATATGAAGGACTTGGGAAAAGTAGGTCACATCCTTAGGATCAAAGTTCTACGAGATCGCAAGAAAAGGATGTTGGACTTATCACAAGCTTCCTATATTGATACTGTACTAACTCGTTTTAGTATGCAAAATTCTAAGAAAGGTTTCTTACCTTTTAGACATGGAATTGCTCTATCAAAGGAGCAGTGTCCGAGGACACCTAAAGAGATAGAGAACATGAAGGCAGTTCCTTATACTTCAGCAGTAGGAAGCTTAATGTATGCAATATTGTTTGCCATGAAATATAAAAGAACAGAACAATTATCGGAAGACTGGACTTTTACTTCACAATACAAACTCGTTTGTACAAAGAAAGCCTAGGGACGAAAATCTAGGTACAGTAATCTAAGTACAATTATTTATTTTAGATTTTGGGGGGTGACGGTAGAGGCGCGGGAAAGCGACGGCAGCTCTGCCTTACTCCTTGGACGATCGGGTGCAGCCTTAGCTCTGTAGAAGAACTGCTTGGTGTTGATGAAGAAATGCTCTCCTTTCAAGCTCTGTATATTCTCTCTCTGGCTCTCTGGATCTCTGTGTCTTCTTTTGCAAAAGTCAGAGCCTCTCCCTCTCTATCTGTCTCTCTGTTGCAAGGGAATGGCACCTTGCTATTTATAAGAGTGGGGGCATCATTAGGGTTTTGTAATTATTGCCCATTCTCAAAAGTCGACGGCTTATGATCAATGAATCTGGGCCGCTTATCTTAATCATAATAGATCCGGGCAATTAATATGATTGCATCAAATCCTTGTGGATAACTAATGATGATTGACATAAATCCTCATGATTTGTTATGCCAATCTCGAATTTCCTGCCATGTGTCATTGATTTGCTTGATTGCAAATGATCTGATTTGATCCCAATATTTCATTGGGATTTGTTTGATGAATTTCGGTTGATTTGATGCCACATATCCCATTATCATGCCACGTGTCTTAACTGCGAGCCACTTTAGAAAATCTGAACCGTATGAGGGTTGCTCCTCATTGAGCAGTATAAGGCTGGCCACGTGCCAAGGCTGCTTGGGAGTGACCCCTAAACATTTGAACCGCATGGTGATGATGGGTGCCTTCTTCGTGAGCCGCATGAAGATAGTCCTTGTGAGCCGCGTGAGGTAGCCTCTACTTGAACCGCATAGAATAGCTTCGGCCTGAGCCGCATGGGATAGCTTCGGCCTGAGCCGCATGGAGTGGTCTCTGCCTGAGCCGCATGCGACTGTCCACGTGTCAAGGCCGCATGAAGGTTTCTAAATTTCGGGGGATCGTGTCAGAGATTTCCTTCGTTTCCCTAGGAGTCTACCATTATGATGGAGTCATTATTGTTTCTTTGTGTCAGAGCTGTCATTTGTTAGAGGTGTCAGCCGTCAAGGCATTTAATATAGTAAAGGACAAAGGGAAGAGTTGTTTGCAGGCTACGTGGCTCCTCTCTGAGCCGCATGGAACTTATTCGAGCCGCATAGATGCTTGAGCCGCATGGATTCCTGAGCCACATGAGCTCTTTGAGCCGCATGGGGCTCCCTGGCTGCATGGATCTTTCTTTTATTCTTTTTCATGCTTCTACAAGACCCCCTTCAAAGTTTTCAATTTGTAAAATTGAAATACTTTGAATAAGAAGCATGGCTATGTATAAACTCTTCCGGCCGCATATGATGTTCTGGCCGCATGGATGTCTCGGCCGCATAGCTTGCTCAGCCGCATTGGTCAATCCGTCGCATGGACCCTTTGGCCGCAGAGGCTGTCTGGCCGTATGAGCTCCTTGCCACGTCATCCTGTTACATATGCAAATCTTTTTTATTAATTGCTGTTGATTTGCCGTCAGTTTTAAGGCCGCTTTTTGGGGATGGATCCTAAGAGTCTGGCCTTTATGTCAGTCAGCTCGTCTTGAGAACCGAAGGGTCGGTTACTATACGTGGATCGAGGTGCCTCTCTCTTGCCTATAAAATGTGATCGTGCTCAGTCGGAGAGACTTTTTCACTCTCTCTTTCGTCTTCGGCCCTTTTTTTCTTCCTTAGTCTTCCTTCCCCGACCTTCGATACGATAATGGCCCCCAAGTCTTCCAAGGTTGCTTCTGCTGCTGCAAAAGGCAAGAAAGCGGCCTCTTCATCGGTTGCTACGCCTGAAGTACACCCCGACGTCCATTCTGGTTTTAAGGGTAAGGATTAGATTAAATGTTTTGAACCATAAACCCCATGGCTCTGTTGCATAATTTATGCATAAGCCTTCATCCTTCATCTTTATTGAACTGCCCAAGTTTAATCATGATGAAACTGCTATCGCATTCGAGCCGCATGGGGCGTACCCTGTGTTTGAGCCGCATGAGAAGGACCTGAGCCGTAGGAGCTCTTTCTGGAATTGAACCGCATGAAGCCTTATTTGACCGAGATCGCATGTGCTCCTGATGAGCTGAACCACATAAAACTTTGCTAAGTCATGCCGCATAAGCTCTTCTGCTAAACAGAACCGCATACGTTCAACCAAACCGCATAAGTTCTATCGGTGTAGTGCTGCGTGAAGCCCAACTGAATCGGGCCGCATAAGGCTGCGTTGACCCGAGCAGCATAGACTCCATCGAAGCTGTGCCACATAAAACCCGACTGGATTTGGGCCGCATAAGGCTTCGTTGATCGGAGCCGCATAGGCTCATAGGAGTTTCTTTTTTAAGAAACTTTTATTTTAACCTTCTTTTAATCCTGTTTCTTTTTGTCTTCTTTTAGTGAATCTGCCAACCAATCCGGCAGGAGAGCTTTTGGTGGGTTCAGCACAGTATGTTGTGGGTGTGCGGCTCGACGGCTTAGTTCGACATGTGTCAGACCAGCTTTCCACCAATGAGTCTTTGGAGCGGTTGGGCGCCATCAATAACCAGCCTTTCCATTTTTTTTGTACTATGATGAACTCGGGGAAACTGGAAGGAGAGCATCTGAAACCGGCCTTTCTCTTTGGGGATGCTCTATCCATAAAGAACCCCCGAGTGCTGGACATCTCTGAGAACTGGGACTTTACTGTGGACGGGGTGGAGATCCACATTCCTGAAATGGAACGTCACTTTCCCCTCTCGTGGTTCAATATGGTACCGCTGAGCAGACCGATGGTGGGATCCCTAACTCCGACCCAATCGAGAATGTTCGTGTGCAATATTCACTATAATAGGAATATGGGGTCGGCATGTGCGAGCAGGGACTCGGTTAGTCGAAGAGTGATAGGACTGATTCCTGGTACCTTTATAAACGTATCTGGTCCCAACTTCACTTTTACTCTGGCTGATACTTTCCTGAATCAGTTCGCTCGCAAGGGGTCTTATCCTATTGGCAGGTTGTCGCTGTTGAACTGGATAAACCCCATCCCTACGTGGGTCAACCTTACCTCATGGATCCTGAGAAAGTACGAGGAATTCCTTCGGGAGATTGACCTCTATTATGTCATCCGGGGCACCTGTTACGGGTTACCCATTAACAAGCCGCCGTTCATGGTTCTTTTGGAGATGTATAACCGGCGTACGGGAACATTTTTTGCGCCTGGAGGGGAGTTGGGACTTGCTCTCCATGAAATACAGGCTGTTTCTAAGCTGCCGTGGTGGGTGAGGCCTTTGAAGTATTCACCCCGACAAACGAGGAACTCGAGGATCTGGATCGCCGATTCCCGGGTTTTATCACCGTGTACCGGGAACTGCTGTGCCACTACAGTATTTGTCATCAGACTGCTATTAAGAAAAATAATAACTCAGAAGGGAATGCCCCCCATACCATATCCTGGGTCACGTATCTCTTCAAATTCAGTCCCTCCGGCCGAGTTTCTTCCCGGGGTCCTCAAACCTAGGAGGAGGTAAAGGACCTGATGTCGACTGCCAAGAGGTCGAGGTCCACCAAAGAAAGATTTAGGAGTCATACTGACTCATTCAGCTATTTCTACCACGGTACCCGGCAGATGACGGAGAAAGCACTCTTGGCCGGGTTTTTTATGGTGTGGCTACGAAACTGCGTAGTCTCGGGAGGGGCAGGTTCTATTGAAAAGATCAGGCGCCACTTCATCCTTCCGGCCGTGAAGCTGGTCTTCAGAGTCAGGCTGGCCCTCCTTCCGACTATGGTGTGTAGCAAACACCACGTCCTCCGTGCCTTTTCGTCCAAAGTCATTGCTCGCGAGACGACACTGGACTTTGAACGAATAGAACTACCCTACCATTATTTAATGGGTTGGCTACTGATGCATTATCGGTCGCTGATGAGGCCCGGAGCAGACGATGGCGTTACCGATGATGACGCTTTCCTTTTTCGATATCGTCGTCAGCCTTGGGAATTCTACACCATGCCAGCCTGTCGGAGGGCGTTGGTGAGAGTAGATGGGCACGACTTTTTTGTGTCTGTCCCTCAATTTACCGCTAGAGAAGTGAGGGGTGTGCATGTTAACGGCATTGAACCTCCCCTGCTCTTATCTGAAAAGATGCTTCTCTGGCTGCACAATATTCGTCCGGCGCACCTGGTATATCGTTACCGCAATAACGTGTACCTGGAGCCCTACTTGCCCAGTAGGTTCTCCCGCCAGTTCGGGTACAGCCAGCTGTTCCTCGATTGTACAGTGCTTGTTTAGGCTACGAGGGCAGTGTCCTTGACGGTATCCGAGCGTGGCATTATTACAATGTGGTTCATACCCGGGCTAGCTTCTCGGTCCCCGACGCTAATACATAAGGGAAGATTGTGTACATGGCGGCCCTCTATAATATTGCAGCGAGCAAACCTTCCGTGAATTTTGATATAAGCACCAGCTTCATTGTCGGGACTGGCTTGGCAGAGAAGCCCGAAGGGTCCAAGAAGAGGAAGAAAAAGGCGAATACGGTTCCTGTGCCGGACTCAGAGTCCACGACGGCGAGCGAGAAGGATGATAGATTGGATGCCGATGATTCGTCCCATTCCTTAGACGAGAAGACGGGGGATCAGCCCCCTAACGTGTCGGACGACATGGTTGCGAGGCAGCCGCCTGTTGTGCCTGGTCCTTCGCGTAAGCGAAGCAGGCGTATGTCTACTGATGATAGCATAACGTACTCTACTAAGCGAACTGTGGTAAGACCCCGCAAGCTATTTATCGATGATGTTGGCGCTGTTTCTGAGGTAATTTGAATTTCTACTACCTTTTCCTTCTTTTTCTAAACTATGGCCTAATCATCCTCTTTTACTCTTTGTAGGCATCAGAGGAGTCGGTTTCTCGGGATCCGGCTACTGAGGTCGATCCGGCCCTGACCACTTTGGTTGATGATATGTGCACCGCTATCATTTCTGCTGGGGTTCTTCCGGAGGCGGCCGAGGAGTCCCACCTTGCTGAGACCTCCACTCATGGGGACGGGGGTTCTACTGCACCTGTCCCTGAGACAGTCGAAATTCAACGAGATGATGCTGAACCGGCTGGCTCCCTTTCAGGAGTGGCTGGGGTAGAGAGACTAGTTGAATTCAATTTGGAAGTCGCAGGTGGAGAGACTATGTCAACCGCGAGCGAGCTGCGGCCTTCCTGCTCCTCCCCTGGTAAGACAAGTCGAATCTTAACTTGTGAGGAAGCCTATCTGCTCTATCATCATATCCTTCGGGTTACGTCGATTGATGGTTGCTTTGGACGTACAGGTCCTGCCCCTTATTGCCGGTGACGGACATTGTCGGGGTGGACTCTACCGGAGGGGATCTGATGGAAGCACGTATGCCTCCTTCTCTTCCCACCTATATTGAAGGGCCTCCTGTTGGTTCAAGTTCGGGGGCTCAAGTGGTGGCACAGCCAGGGCAAGGAACAATGCCTCCTGTGTCCTCCTCCGTTAACATGGTTTCGGGGGTTGACCTTTCCGCCTTGCCCAGTATCCAAGCTCTTCGGGTAGCGGAAGTGGAGCTAGCCGCTATCCATACATCTTTTCGCACGGGATTTATTTCCCTGATGGCAGGGATGGCAAGTTCCGATGCTACTCCTTCGACGTTGCCAGCCACACTCCCTTTGATGCCATCCTCTATAGAAGTTTTGGATGAAGTGTCCCAGGATGTGGTCGACAGCTTTCACCTCCACCTGAAGAGAGGAGTCGAGGCAGCCGTGGGGAAGGGAACTCCCTTTGATATGGCCCGTCGGTGCGCCGGTGGCCAAATCGATATCCTTAGAACACTCCCCGGTGGGGCGGGGTTAGCCGCGCTTCTGGAGCCTAAGCTGTTAGAGGCCAATCGTCTTGTGGCCCAGTTTCATGTGTTGCAACAAGCTGATCTGTCCGCGGCGATAGATCAAGAGTGCGCTTTCCTCATAACCGCGGTGGAGAAAGTGAGGCTTGCTCAGGAGTCGATTAAGCCATCTATACTAAAGAATCGTCGTGATCTGTCTCAGTTACCCGATCAATGGAGCCGTAGAAGCGAAGATTGTGCGGCTCGAGAGGCGACCGCCTCCCGCGGGGTAATTTACACCAGGGAGCAAATCCTTGAGCTCCAGAGGAAGCTGGCCTTCCTGGAGTCTGAGCTCGAAGCCGCCCGTACTGAGAAGGGGCTTGCTATCTAGGAGACTGACAGACTTAGTCGAGCTTCTGCCAATCTGGAACTTGCCCTAAAGAAGATGGAGGATGACTGACGGGCATATATGCATTTGGATGATGCGGAGCAATTGTCCCAGGAAGCCGAGCGTAGAGCTAGACAGTGGCTTGAGCGGGGGACCACCTTGGTGAGAAACCGTCTCTTGGAGTTGTGTAATGCCGAACTATATTCGGCCTTTTTCTCCTTTTGTTTCTGTTCTCTTTTTCTTTTCTTTTTGAGAGGGACGTGGTCCCAAAATATGTAATGCTTTTTGGCTTCCAAATAAAAGAGTATGTTTTATTTTACCCTTTATCTGTACTGCTTGTTGTGCTTTTGGTGTTATGGCGGCGTTTGCCCTGAGTGGGGGGACTTTTTTGTGGACCTGTTACCCTTGGCATACCTTGGTTTTAGGTACGGATAACAAGTTTGATGGGTATACCTAGAACAATTCCATGGCAGGGTGCTCATGGACGTTCCGGGTATCGGGAGAGAGAATGCCATGGAGCAGCTGGGCTCCCGGGGCATGATAAGGAATGGTGGGCCTATACTAAAAGACTTAGCAAAGGCCATTTGTGGGCCTATTATCCTTGGCATACCCCGGCTTAGGATACGGATAATAGGATGAAAAGGGAACCAACATACTTACTCACAGGTAATGAGGACATGGCAAGCATGAGGGTTTTACCGCGGAGTCTTCCTACTCAGAGGTAATAAGGACATGGCAGGAGTGGACTCAACGGAGGATATTTGTGGTCAACAGAGGATATTTGTGGGCCTATTACCCTTGGCGTACCCTGGTTCAGGATACGGATAATAAGATGAGAGAGAACCAACATACTTACTCAGAGGTAATGAGGACATGGCAAGTACGAAGGTTTTACCGTGGAGTCTTCCTACTCAGAGGTAATGAGGACATGGCAGGAGTGGACTCAGCGGAGAATATTTGCGGACCTATTATCCTTGGCGTACTCCGGTTGTGGGTAAGGATAATAAGTCGAAAGGGAATCGTCATACTTACTCAGAGGTAATAAGGATATGGCAAGCATGAAGGTTTCTTCGACGGAGCCTTCCTACTCAGAGGTAATGAGGACATGGCAGGAGTGGGCTCAATGAAGGAGGGCACATAGAACGACTCAGAGGTAATGAGGACATAGAAGTTCTATGTAAAGGGGTGATTTGTTTTTGGCGGAAGTAAAACGACTCAGAGGTAATGAGGACATGGCCATTTTGGAAATTTGTGGATCTGTTACCCTTTTTGTGCACTGGGAGTATGGGTAGTGGATCATGAGGGAGGATCTCTTTCAGGAAGAAAGTTCAGAGGTATAGTCGTACATGACTTACCATCTGAAAGAGTGACCGGAATGTGAGTTCATAGGCACCTGCGGGCGCATAACTCGATAATCTGGAAGATTATGGGTTCAGCGGTACCAGCGGGTACATAACTCGATAATCTGGAATTTGGAAATGTGAGTTCAGCGACACCAGCGGGTATATAACTTAATAATCTGAAATTTTGTGGATGTGAGTTCAGCGGTACCAGTAGGTACATAACTCAATGATCTGGAATATTGTGGATGTGAGTTCCGCGGTACCAGCGGGTACATAACTCAATGATCTAGAATGTTGTGGATGTGAGTTCAGCGGTACCAGCGGGTACATAACTCAATGATCTAGAATGTTGTGGATATGAGTTCAGCGGTACCAGCGAGAACATAACTCGAGGATCTGGAAAATGTCGTTTAGACATAATATTTCTTCAGGAACTTGCCGTTGATGGGCAACATGAGCAAGTTTCCATTTTGTTTTGCGAGGCGATAAGCACCGTTGGAGAATACAGCCTCAATAATAAATAGACCTTCCCATTTTGGCTGGAACTTGTTGGCGGTCTTGTGAGTCATGACCATCGGCCTCCGGACTGCCAGAACGAGATCGCCCACTTGGAATGTTCTAATTTTAACCTTCTTATTGAAGGCTCCGAAAATGTGTGCTTGGTATAGCTCGATCCATTGCTGAGCCAGGAGGCGCTTTTCATCTAAGGCCTCCAACTCTTGTAGTCGTCGACGGTAGTTATCATCCATCGTCAATTGGTAAGTAAGGGCAACGCGGAGTGAGGGTATTTGAGTTTCCAACGGGAGAACTACCTCACTCCCGTATACCAGGGAAAAGGGCGTGTTTCCAGTGGCTGTTCGGACTGTAGTACGGTATGCCCATAAGCATTCACCAAGCTTCTCGTTCCAGTCGCGTTTGTTGGACGATACAAACTTCTTAAGGAGTTTGATGATTGTTTTATTGAATGCTTCTGCCAACCCATTTGCTGCTGGATTGTATAGCGTTGAAGCAATATTCTGGATGCGATGCTTGTCACAGAACCGATAGAAGGCGTGGCTTGCAAACTGCGAACCATTATCGTAGATGATCCTTCGGGGCAGTCCAAAGCGATAGATGGCGTGATGCTTGAGGAAGCTGATCATGTTTGAAGTCTTTACTTCTGCAAGCGGAACAGCTTCCGCCCATTTGGAGAAGTAATCTGTGATTGCGAGTATGAAGCGATGTCCTCGAAAAAAAGGTGGAGCGATCGGACCGATGATATCCATTCCCCATGCTTCGAATGGCCAGGACGCCACTGTCGGATGTAGATATTCGGATGGTTAGTGGATGAAGTCCACGTAGACTTGGCAGGCTTTGTACTTTCTTGCATAGTCTATCGCATCTGCTACCATCGTGGGCCAGTAATAGCCCATTCGACGAAGACAGTTTTGTAATTTTGGTCCAGGCTGATGGGCCCCGCAAATACCGTCGTGAGCTTCTCGTACGGCTTCTTTGGCTTCTGCGTTTGACAGACATCGAAGCAATAATCCATCGTAGGATCGGCGATACAGCATCTTCGTCTCTATATCGTAGAAGAATCTGAGAGAACGCCTTCTGATGGAAGTAGTGTCTTTTGGGTTCTCGGGCAGGATGTCATAGACTACGAAGTCTATGAATGGTTGTCTCCAGTATGGAACTTTGTCGATCATCTGAGCGGAATAACTTGCCACGAATTGAACATTATTCTTGGGACAGACCAGTTCGTGGCCTATCACATCCACGGACTGGCGAGCATAGTTTGGAACCGCTAGGAAAGCGGCAAGGCCAGCTAGGGCATCGGCTTTGATATTTCGGAGTCTGGGAACGTGTTCTATGAAGAACCCCTCGAATGATGCGATGATGTTGATTGCTATTTGGTGATAGGGGATCATGTCTTCATGGCGAACCTCGTAAAAACCCCGAATCTGATTGACGATTAACTGTGAATCGTCGTATGCTTCAAGATATTCTACCCCCAGCTCTCTTGCAAGTTGGAGGCCAATGACCAAAGCGTTGTACTCAGCCACATTGTTAGAGCAGGGCTCTGTGAGAGAGTAAGTGCTGTTAATCACCAATCCGGAAGGGGAGACCAGCACCACCCCGACTCCGACGACGGTGTTGCCTTTAGGTCCGGTCCTTGAGGCACCGTCGAAGAACATTCGCCATATATCATCGTGAGAGGTTGCATGCGAGTCGGCGACTTCATCTGGGATTTCTTCATATATTCTGGACGACTCCGAGCTCGGGTGGGCTGCCAAAAAGTCTGCCAGGGCTTGACCTTTAACAGCCTTTTGTGGGACGAAGATCATATGATAAGGGGACAGCAATATTGTCCATTTAGCGAGGCAAGAGCAGAGTGCCCCTAGTTTAGTCATGAGGAACCTGAGAGGGTTGACTCGTGAGATCACATGTATGGTTTGTCCCGTGACATAGTGCTGCGTCTTCTGAATGGCGAACACCAGGGCGAGGCATTCTTTTTCTACGGTGGTGTATCGGTGCTCTGGCCCAATCATTATTCGGTTGAGGTAATATATAGCTTGCTCATGGTCTGCATCGTTGTTCTGTGCTAGGAGAGCGCCGAGGGAATGTTCCATTGCTCGTACATAGAGCAGGAATGGTTTTCCAGCAACCGGGGCTACCAGGACTGGAGGGTTCGACAAATATTCTTTAATGTTGTCGAAGGCATGCTGACATTCTTCGTCCCACACGAATGAGATGCCCTTCTTCATGAGGTGGGTGAATGGCTGACAATGCCCGGAGAGGTTGGAAATGAACCTCCTGATGTAAGCTAACCTCCCTTGGAGGCTTCGAAGTTCTCGAAGATTTCTTGGGGGACCCATCTCCATGATTGCCTTCGTCTTTTCAGGGTCTACATGGATACCCTGGGCGGTGATGATGAAACCCAAAAACTTTCTACTGGATACGCCCAGGAAGGACTTTGTAGGGTTCATTTTTAAATTGTGCGTTCGCATCAGGTCGAATACCGTCCTCAGATCCTGTAGATGGTCTCCCTTACAGCGACTCTTGACGGCGATGTCATCAACATAGCACTCCACCGTCTTGTGTAAGTGGTCTCTGAAGATGATATTCATGGCTTTTTGATATGTGGTGCCAGTATTCTTCAAACCGAAAGGCATGACTGTGTAGCAGTATAGCCAATCGGTGTTCGGAATGATGTATGCTTTTTATCGTCAGAAGACATCTTGATTTGGTTGTACCCTGAGAAGCCATCCATGAATGACATACGTTCGAAGCCGCAGGTGTTGTCAATCATGATGTCTGTGATAGGGCGGGAGAATTCATCTTTAGGACATGCCTCGTTCAGATTGTGGAAGTCGATGCAGATTCGAATCTTCCCATTCTTCTTGAGGACTGGTACTATGTTGGCGACCCAATCCGGATGTTGTTCCTCACGAATGAAGCTCTTGGCTATCAGTTTGTTGACTTCGGCTTCGATCGCATCCATTATGCCCGGCCGAAAGCGTCGCTGTTGTTGCTTGGCTGGCTTTGCATCTGGCCGAATGTTGAGTTTATGAAAAGCAATACCGGGATTTAACCCCGGCATGTCTTCATAGCTCCAGGCGAACACATCAATATATTCTTTGACATGTTCCAGCAGCGATTCTTGCTCTTCGTCTGTTAGGCTTTTACTGATGAAGAGCGGTTTTGGAGAAGATTCGCTGCCGAGATCCACTTATATGACCTCATCTTCAGTAGGAGGTTCTCTCTGTTTGAACCGCTTTTCCTATTGTGTGTCCAACTATTGGGCCCACGGCTCTAACTCGAGGATTTTCGAAATGTCTTCATCTTCTTCATAAGCGTCGGTGAATGACATGTTGACTGACAGGACATGTCTGAATACGTCTCTGATGCTGGTATCCGAGTCAGAAGTTGGTGACCCGGTTGAATGTGAATGCCAGTCACATTCTTCATCTGAACTTTCAGGGGTCGTTGTGGGTATAACATACCCTAATCCACATCGAGTCTTGCTATAGTAGTCCCGTGGTTTGCCAGCCGGGACTGGTGGCTTTAGAGGTAATCGTCGTCCGATGCCGTAGCTCAAGCCTGGCGTAGTCTCCAGATCATACCCATGTTTTTGCATGAGGTATTTGGATTGGGGGCTATAAAGATACAGAGGCAGTCTCCCGGCATCTGATTCGAGATCGACCTTCTCTATGGTAAAGGACTGTGGGTCGTCCTTCTGACCGAAGATGATTGGATGGTCCCTCCCTCGATTATGCGGTAAGCGTCTTCCACTGGAGTAAGCTGGTTTGCGGTGTACACATTTGTCACCTGTGTGTGTAGGTGAGTGCCTATACCGTGTTCCATAGCATACATTGTACAAAGCTTATTGAGCTCGAGGTAGTTCAAAGATAACCCTTTATTGTTGAAGTAAGGTATCTTTTCTAGCGGGATTATATCATACGCGGAGGGAACATCAGTGTGGACAGCCACATACTTGGCTAGCACTGGTTCCTCTTTGGCTAGCCCTGTATAAACGAAGACTGAGAGGACGACCTGGGCAGCTTGATCGTCAGGGGTTTAGCTGGTGAGGCCGAGCGTGGGGTCGTTGGCAAACTAGCGACCCCCAGTTTGGTACCTGATGCTGGATGGGTAGTGGTTGGTTCGCTAGAAGCCCCAGACCTTGCATCGGGGTGACGACTCTTCTTGGGAAGGCGTATCGTCATTGGCTTGTCGGAGGGATTGAGCTTCTCCGTTTGTGGCTGGCCGACTCTCGGCAGTCTGATTGTTAGTGGCTCCGTTGTGGGTCTTGCACTTGGCCAGACCTTGGCAGCCGGATTATCATTTGCTCTTTTTGTGCCGAGAGGCTGATTGCGTCCTTACGCAGAGTGGCGGTAAGGGGTGCGGACTTGCCAGGTTTGCGGGCTTGGAGGTGGATCGTCAGAGGTTCTTCTGATCCTGTGGCTGTCTCGGTACGAGCTTGCACATCTCCTCCACCAAGGTGCCTCTTCGACTTTTCGTACAGGTAGGAGTCTGAGTTGTAGGATTTGACCCCTTTGAAGGGGTCGATGTCGACAAATTCTGTCCTCACAAAGCCGTATTTGTCGACATACTTGAAGCATTGGTGCAGCGTAGAAGGCACGATCATATAATCGTGTATCCAAGGGTGTCCCAAGAGGATGTTGTAAGAAGTGTCTGCATCTATGACGTAACAGGTGACTTCCGACTGGAGATCGCCAATTTGACACTTCAAACGAATCTTGTCACTACCACTTTTCTAGCTTGAGAGTATTTTGGTCATTTTCAAAATTTTGGAATTTAATTTGAATTATTATTATTATTTATAATTAATGAGATTTTTAAGTGATTTTAGAATAATTGATTTTTGGTGTTTTAGTGACTTTGACTTATGTTGACCTTGTAGACTAATCTAGTGGCAAACCTAGGTCTTAACTTTGTGATTAGGATATGAAAACCTAGGTTGACTTAAGTGAGTGAGGTTTAACTCATTGGGATTAGTTTGGTGAAATTAGGAGCTAGATTGATTAAGGAATGGCTTGTGAAATCACAAGTCATTTTATGACTTAAAGGCTTATGGCCCATAGGCCCTCACCCCTTGAACCAAGCCCTAACCCTAGAATTTATGGTCGGCCATAGGTGTTCCCCTCTCCTATTAATAGCACCTTGAAATTAGGGCTTGCCTCTTTAGGAAACCATTGCCATTTGGAAGAGGTGAGTCTCCATCTTTGTAAATTCTTAGAAATTCCATTCTAACTCCAAATTCCTCCAAACAAATTGCAATAGGACGTAATATTAGTATTCTTGTTGTTGATGAGTATTTTCAAGAAGGACACAATTTGAGGGAGTTGGTGGCTTGCGAAACTCTTTCCATTTGGGGATTTTAACCCATTGTTCACCTATAGGTATAATCCTTTCTATTTTATTTAAATTCTGTTAAATTTTATTTCTAGGATGTCCTAACCCTAACCTAACAGTAGGATAGGCTAACCCTAGAATTTGGACCCATTTCGTGTCCGTATCGGACACGTATCCACGTGTATAGGAAAGTGTTCGACGAAATGTCTCAAAGAGCATTTCGATCGATTTTGTGTATTGTATTTGAATAGGAAAATCCATTTTAGCCTCGCTTATTCTATTCTTGGTCACTGAGCACGTTTTTATGTCGAGTTGAGCCGACACGAGCGCGTGGGCACGCGGTCGCGCGTGCGTGCACACTGGCAAATTTCTCTCCTGCTACTCGAACACGTTTTCTCTATGCACACAGGGTTTCAACCCTCAAAACTTGACATAGGAGTCGTGTCCATGACTGACACAAGATCCCTAGAGTTTCAGGGACTCTCGTGTCGTATCGGACACGTATTTGCATGTGCACGTGCACTGTGCTGTGCAGTTCAGTGCACTCGGTATTTGGGTTCTGTTCTAATTCGAATTATATGCTATTAATTGTGTTTTCATGGATTATTTAGATCCTAAATAAGTTATTTAATCCCTGTTACATTAGGTTACATATTAGTTTAGGTTTAATGTTGTATTTTGGCTCGAAATGGGTTCGAACAGCTGATTTCTAATACATCACTGATACTGTTTATTTTAGTTTCCCAAAACCATTTTTATTCCCTATTAGTTATGGTTATCAACTGTTTTTGATCTCCACATGTTACATTTCATATTAGCTAAGCTTTTACATTCAATTATAGGATTTTGGTTGTGTGAAGGAGTTTTGAATGATTCAATTGCTAACTGGAACTGAGTTGGATGGTTTTCCAGTTATGTGTATAAACCTGAGTTTTCCTTACAATTGATTTCAATATTTTCCTTCCTTTAAAACTGAGTTATAGATGTTGATTTATAGGTCTTAAACTGAATTGAATTCCTTTCCTTGTGTTAACTGTACATTAACTGATTTTGTGTATACCTGAGTTTAGGATTGTATTGATTACTGAGTTGACTTCTTCCATTACCTGAGAATGAGTTCTGTATATTAGACTGTATGAGAATTCTAAAACCTGAGATTGTATAACTGATGATTGTGTGGTTTCAAACATGAGAAAAACTAAGTTTGAATTCTTCTAAAACCTGGGATTTTAAATCCTGAGAATGGGAGTTGTTTTTGTGAACTGATTTACCTATGGGATGTTTCCTATCAACTGTAAACTGATTTGGTTTCCTGATTTGGGTATAAACTAGAGAATTTGAATCTGAGATTTCTCCTTAGTTCAATAACCTAACTAGTTTCCCTTCCTTCTCATCTTTGTATGTTGTTCAACTGTTTTAACCTGAGAATATGTGTAACCTGGGATTGAAGGTATTGTTTGGTATTGCAAACTGAATTACATTCCTTTCCTTACTGTCCCCTATACACACACATCCAGCATTGTATTCGCTGGTTACTTTCCAGTTTTTCATTGAACATTACACACACTCTTGTGATAGCTCACACACACATGCCTAGTCTATGACACACACTCATACATCTAATACTCATGTGTCCCCTCTCTAATCCCTATAGATATATAATATGTGCATTGTTATATATACTTGTAACCTATATATTATATCACAGTATTATACCTGTACATATTAGTTATATATAGGAATGTATGAAAATGAATGTATATATATTTATGGGATATGACATGTTATGATATATGGGATATTGTGATATGATATGTCATAGAGCATGGGATACCATATGACATAATGTATTGTATATATGATATTGTGATTATGGTATGATTAGGCATGGTATGCCTAGTTGGAACCTGGAGTAGACTTGTTAGAACCTAGAATGACTTGCTAAACCTAGATTAGACTAGTTTGACTTAGATTTGACTTGGTTGACCTAGTTTGACTTCTAGGGTTGACCAGAGTTGACCAAGAGTTGACTTTGGTCTAGATTGACCTAGTTTCATGTAGAATGCATTGTAGTGCATTACATTACTATTCTGGACTTGTTGTGACTTGTACTGTTCTAAATAGGAGCCAGACACCACTCCTCAGACAGTACTTTCATCTCGGACATTTAGTTAGCAGGCGAGTACATTCTCTGATCTTTTCTTACCTGTTTGGATTATATTCTTGCTCTAGATTACTCTACTTGATGCTGACACGTATCTTCACGGATTAGTACTATATGGATCCCTTCCTGAGATGTTATCCCACTACGAGTGCATCGGGTATTTCATGTTCATGTACTTTATCATGTGCATCAGGTACTCCTTGTACTCGTACTAGTTCATGTTTTTACATGTTCTCATGTGCTTCATGTGCTTTCATGTGCTTATCATGTGCCTCATGTACTACTCATTACATGAGTTCACGTATCTTAGCTGTATTCATGTGCTTATGACATAACTTGAACGGATCCTTGTGTATTGATTGGGGCGGGGTGAGTAGAATTGGTTATGTGATCACTATCCCCAGTAGTTGTATTCATGTGCCTCCTTATTTGTATTCATGTGCCCCCAAGCCATTTACATAACCATTGTGCTCTAAATCACGTAGCCACTTACAGTCTCTACTATCATGTATTACTTTCAGTTAAAAAATATCTCTTGTTTACTTGTACTTCCATTCAGCACTTCCTGTATTTTACTCTATTGCCTGATTTATTTTCCTAACCTGCTATGAATTGTTTGAGAGATATGTGCTCGTTTCCGTCCTGACTGGACCTGTTGAAATATTACAGAGGACGAGGCTGAGGCGTTCTGTCCTACTTACTATGGTGCCACACTAGATGAGTGCTTGGGCTTGGACAAGCAGCAGGATCTATTAGCAGTAGACGACACTCCATTAGTTTAGGATTGTCTTACTATTTTGGATCACTGTATTAGACTTTGAGATATTCTAAGATATGTACTATTTTAGACACTTAGATTCTGGATTGTATCTCTATGATTCTCTGTTCTGGATATATTTATCTTTCATTATCATTCCATCTTACCTGTTCTACCTTAGCTGTGGTTGAGTTATATTTCTGTTATGTCACCCCCATTCGGGGAGTATAACTGTTTTACCTTCAACTGTTAGATGTTGTGACCTAGGACAGCGTTCTACCGTCGATACTGCGGCGTAGGCTGGACGTACCCACGTCACGTGCCCTTATTCTAGGGTGCGGGTCGTGACACATTTTTAGTGGTGGCCCATGCAGGTCTAGGTTGGAAATATAGTGGTATTCGAACTAGAATATCGCTGCAGCCTGCAGTAGAAATTAGCATATTTTTTTGAAGGTACTCAATCACACTAGGAAAATTCCTTATCAGATTCCGTATATCTATTTTTGCTGCTTATTGTCTTCCTTAGAAATTTAAATTGTCCTCCTTTGATTTTTGACTCATTCTCAGTAATTGCTTCTTGTTTGATCTGTGTCTCCAGGATGGTTGAGACGCGATCGCATCGTCCCGTGACGGGAGAGGCTGGAGAGGGGTCTGCCACCTCTCGTGTCCAGCAGCCAGCTTCCAGTACCATGGGGCCAGTGCAGCCCTCAGGAGTCGGTGTTTCTGCCACTTTTGGAGGAGCACCTCCAGCAGTAGGAGGCCAGTTATGATTCCAGAAATCCTTCCCACGTAGCATCCTCCGCCTGCGGGGATGGTAGATGCTGCACATCTCTTCTCCTTCGTAGAGAGGATTCTTGAGTCCCACCAGCAGCAGCAGACGAGGCAGACTACCAATTTCCGTCAGGGGATCGATGAGGCACACCAACTGGTTCGTACCACAGTCGAGATGATTACAGCTCAGGGGACCCAGCAGCAGCCCCGTCGGAGGGAGAAGGACATTCAGGACTTCCAGAAGATGCATCCTAGGGAATTCTTCGGCACACAGGGCATCCATGTTGCAGACGACTGGATAGAGCATATTGAGGAGATCTTTCGACTAGCAGAGATACCAGCTCGACTCCAGATCGAAGCAGCGGGCAGCTAAATGCAGGATTTGGCCCGTGCATGGTATCAGGCAGATCCCAGGTTAGGAGTTGAGGGCCAGACTTGGGCCCAGTTCAAGGAGCTGTTTAAGGAGAAGTTCTTTCCTGATGTTTCCTTGGAAGGTATCGAGGCACAGTTCGAGGCTCTGGTTCAGGGGAACCAGACAGTAGCTGAGTATGCCGGAGAGTTCTGCAGATTGGCCCGGTTCATTGATGATTTATCTGAGAAGACGAAGGCGAAAAAGTTTTGCCAGGGTTTGATTAGGGAGGTTCGGTCGCTGAATAAGAGCGATCGGGATGCCACTTATGCTGAGATATTTTCTGGGGCCATGGCGGCGGAGGACGACCTAGGGCTGAAGCAGAAGAGGGGTCGTGACTTCCAGGATGGCAGCAGCAGTCCGGGGCAGGCCAAGAGGCCTCACTTCCAGCAGCAGCAGCAGAGGCCAGCTCAGCAGCAGTATCATTAGCAGGGTCATGCACCCTTTCAGCAGCACCAGCAGCAGAGAGGGCAGCAGGCACCTCGTCAGGTAGTCATTTGTGCCTTCTGCAAGAAGCCGGGGCACATGATCCATGAGTGCAGGAAGAAGCTAGGCAAGTGCCTACTTTGTGGTGCTGGAGATCACCAGTTGAGGGACTGCCCAGGCGCTTTTGGGCGAGGACAACAGGGAGGTGGAGCCAAGGCTCCAGCAGGCCAGCAGAGGGGACCAGCCCTGCAGACCCAGCAGCAGAGGTTCCAGCAGCACCAGCAACAGGCATGAGGTGGACATCAGGGGCGAGCTTTCGCCGTGGTAGCTGAGGATGTCGAGGCCATCGGAGAGCTGATAGCAGGTTCGGTTCTTCTCGACTCCCTTCCAGCATTTGCACTCTTTGATTCCGGGGCTTCCTACAACTTTATGTCAGTATCGTATGCTATTAGACACAGTTTGGTTTCTGAACCATTGCCTAGGACCTGTAAGATCACGACCGGAGGTGGGGTCATCCTCGTGAGTGATGTTTGCAGAGGGCGAAGTGTCATATTGGGAGGCCGAGAGTTGGGAGTGAGTCTATTAGTCATACCATTATCGAACTACGACATTGTATTAGGCATGAACTAGCTGAGTAGACACCACGCCCGCATTGATTACCGTGGGGGTAAAGTTTTGTTCGGGGCGCCAGGAGAGCCAGAGTTTGAGTACACCCGACGGCAGGCAGAGCAGGACGGCGGAGTTTTCTGTGGAGCATCAGTCGAGGAGCAGGTGGCTCCGTATCCCTTGATCGCAGAGTTTATAGACGTGTTTCCAGAGGAGTTGCCAGGGCTTCCACCGGACAGAGATGTAGAGTTCTCGATAGACTTGGTTTCCGACACGGAACCGATCTCCCAGCATGTCTATCGAGTGAACAACAGCGAGTTAGTGGAGCTGAAGAAACAGGTGGATGAGCTGTAGGACAAGGGCTTCATTCGCTCGAGTTCTTCACCTTGGGGTGCACCGGTACTCTTCGTACCCAAGAAGGATGGGTCGGTACGGATGTGTATCGACTACAGGGCACTTAACAACCAGACAATCAAGAACAGATACCCACTGCCGCGGATCGATGATCTGTTTGATTAGTTGAGCGAAGCTCGGGTGTTCTCCAAGATTGATTTGAGGTCGGGTTATCACCAGGTGAAGGTGAAGAGGTAGGATATCCCCAAGACCGCTTTCAGGATGCAGTACGGACAGTTTGAGTTTTTGGTTATGCCGTTTGGGCTAACCAATGCACCAGCAGTATTTATGAATCTAATGAACGAGGTGTTCCACCAGTACTTGGACAAGTTCGTGGTGGTGTTCATTGATGATATTTTGGTATATTCTAAGACAAAGGAGGAGCACGAGGAGCATCTGCGGATAGTGCTAGAGACTCTCAGGAGGGAGCAGCTTTATGGGAAACTCTCCAAGTGTGAGTTTTTCTTGGACCAGGTGGACTTCTTAGGACATGTGGTGACTGGAGATGGTATCTCAGTTGACCCCAAGAAGATTGCAGCAGTTGAGGCTTGGACAGCGCCGACTTCAGTGGCAAAGATCAGGAGTTTCTGGGGCTGACATGATATTATAAGAGATTTGTGCAGGATTTCTCCCGGGTTGCAGAGCCGTTGACATGGTTGACCCGGAAGGATACTGAGTTTGTTTGGTCAGAGGAGTGTCAGGAAGCTTTTGATGAGTTGAAGAAGCGGCTTACGACAGCTCCGATCCTGACATTGCCTTCAGGATCAGGTGGATTCACTATTTATAGTAATGCTTCAGGGAAGGGGCTGGATTGCGTCTTGCAGCAGCATGGAAAGGTGATTGCCTATGCTTCCAGGCAATTACGTTCCCATGAGAAGAACTACCCTACCCATGACCTGGAGCTGGCGGCGGTGATTTTTGCTTTAAAGTTATAGAAGCACTATCTGTATGGCGAGAGGGTGGAGATTTTTACAGATCATAAGAGCTTGAAGTATGTATTTACACAGAAGGAGCTCAATATGAGGCAGCGTAGGTGGCTCGAGTGATGAAGGACTTTGACATCGCACTTCAGTATCACCCAGGAAAGGCTAACGTGGTTGTCGATGCCTTGAGTAGGTATCCGACAGCCATGTGTTTGACTATGGATCGGCACCTGCTTGCAGACTTGGAGAGCCTTGGGATAGATGTGATTGTGCCCGGAGTGCAGATGCAGTTAAGGGGCCTTTAGATACAGTCAGACTTGATGGACAGGATCAAGGCGACACAGTTTGATGATGTGGCTCTGCGGTGTATCCGAGAGCAGATCAGTGCAGGAGTAGAGGATGTTGAGTTCTCACTTGCAGAGGATGGTGCCCTGAGGCACGGTTCCTGGTTATGTGTGCCCAGCGGGAAGCTCAGAGAGCAGATTATGCAGGAGGCTCACAGATCGCAGTACTCTATACATCCTGGTGCCAACAAGATGTACAGGGATCTGCGAGAGCATGTCTGGTGGTACGGGTTGAAGAGGGAGGTGTCCCACTTCGTAGCTAGATGCTTGATCTGTCAGCAGGTAAAGGCAGAGAGGCAGAGGCCCGGAGGATTATTGTAGCCATTGTCCATTCCAGAGTGGAAGTGGGAACATATCACCATGGATTTTGTATCGGGTTTGTCGCGTACACCAGGAAGAAAAGACGCAATTTGGGTCATCGTTGACAGGTTGACCAAATCGGCCCACTTCTTGTCATTCAAGGTGGGTACGTCTACAGAGAGGCTCGCAGAGTTGTATATAAGACAGATAGTCAGGATTCAAGGAGTTTCCATCAGCATAGTCTCAGATCGGAATAGTCGCTTTACTTCCCATTTCTGGAGGAGTCTGCAGACTAGCTTGGGTACTCAGCTCAAGTTTAGTACTGCATACCACCCCCAGACAGATGGAAGTCAGAGAGGACTATTCAGACACTTGAGGATATGCTGCGGATGTGCGTCCTGGATTTTGGAGGTTCCTGGGGGGATCACCTGCATTTGGTAGAGTTTACTTACAACAACAGTTATCAGGCCAACATTGAGATGTTACCGTTTGAGGCTCTGTACGGGCGTAGGTGTCGTATACCCTTATCTTGGGATGATGTTGGCGAGCGAGCTTTACTGGGACCAGAGATGGTTGTTGACGCAGCCGAGAAGGTGAAGCTCATTAGGGACAGACTTCGCGTGGCGCAGGACAGACATCGGCACTGGGCCGATAGCCACCGGAGGCCGTTGGAGTTTGATGTACAGATTTAGAGATTGGATTAGAAGTAGGTTGTGTTTTATTTTATTTTGTTTGATTGATCATGTTTGATTTTTAGTAACTTGAGACCTTGCTTGTGATTAGGTTGGAGACATAGTTTTTCTGTGGATATCTTCGACTCGGGGTACGATACGTTTTGGTGGAGGTGGGAAGCATAGCCCGTGCTTCATCGGCCCTTTCGTTATCAGCGGGAGAGTCGGTGACGTGGCATAAAGGCTAGACTTGCCACCCGTACTAGTGGGAGTTCACAACGTATTTCACGTATCACAGTTGAGACGGTACGTGGCTGACCCTAGCCATGTGCTCGATCATTCGGAGATAGAGGTTGGATCTACTCTCAGTTATCCAGAGCAGCCTATGGAGGTTTTGGATCGCCAGGAGACGGTATTGAGGAAGCAGGTGATACCCTTGGTACGCGTCGCATGGAGGCATCATTCTCCAGGAGAGTCTACGTGGGAGCGGGAGGATGAGATGCGCGAGCGGTACCCCTATCTTTTTGGACCTTGAGGTATACTTTTCTATCCTTCTTAGCAGTTAGTTTCGCCTTCAAATTTCGAGGACGAAATTATTTTAAGGGGGGTAGATTTATCTCTACCACTTTTCTAGCTTGAGGGTATTTTGGTCATTTTCAAAATTTTGGAATTTAATTTGAATTATTATTATTATTTATAATTAATGAGATTTTTAAGTGATTTTAGAATAATTGATTTTTTGTGTTTTAGTGACTTTGACTTATGTTGACCTTGTAGACTAATCTAGTGGCAAACCTAGGTCTTGACTTTGTGATTAGGATATGAAAACCTAGGTTGACTTAAGTGAGTGAGGTTTAACTCATTGGGATTAGTTTGGTAAAATTAGGAGCTAGATTGATTAAGGAATGGCTTGTGAAATCACAAGTCATTTTATGACTTAAAGGCTTATGGCCCATAGGCCCACACCCCTTGAACCAAACCCTAACCCTAGAATTTCTCGCCGGCCATAGGTGTTCCCCTCTCCTATTAATAGCACCTTGAAATTAGGGCTTGCCTCTTTAGGAAACCATTGCCATTTGGAAGAGGTGAGTCTCCATCTTTGTAAAATCTTAGAAATTCCATTCTAACTCCAAATTCCTCCAAACAAATTGCAATAGGACCTAATATTAGTATTCTTGTTGTTGTTGATGAGTATTTTCAGGAAGGATACAATTTGAGGAAGTTTGGTGGCTTGTGAAACTCTTTCTATTTGGGGATTTTAACCCATTGTTCACCTATAGGTATAATCCTTTCTATTTCATTTAAATTCTGTTAAATTTCATTTCTAGGATGTCCTAACCCTAACCTAACAGTAGGATAGGCTAACCCTAGAATTTGGACCCATTTCGTGTCCGTATCGGACACGTATCCACGTGTATAGGAAAGTGTTCGACGAAATGCCTCAAAGAGCATTTCGATCGATTTTGTGTATATATTTGAATAGGAAAATCCATTTTAGCCTCGCTTATTCTATTCTTGGTCACTGAGCACGTTTTTGTGTCGGGTTGAGCCGACACGAGCGCGTGGACACGCGGTCGCGCGCGCGTGCACATTGGCAGATTTCTCCCCTGCTACTCGAGCACGTTTTCTCTGTGCACACAGGGTTTCAACCCTTAAAACTTGACATAGGAGTCGTGTCCATGACTGACACGAGATTCCTAGTGTTTCAAAAACTCTTGTGTCGTGTCGAACACGTATTTGCATGTGCACGTGCATTGCACTGTGCGGTTCAGTGCACTGGGTATTTGGGTTCTGTTCTAATTCGAATTATATGATATTAATTGTGTTTTCATGGATTATTTAGATCCTAAATAAGTTATGTAATCCCTTTTACATTAGGTTACATATTAGTTTAGGTTTAATGTTGTGTTTTGGCTTGAAATAGGTTCGAACAGCTGATTTCTGATACATCACTGATACTGTTTATTTCAGTTTCCCAAAACCATTTCTATTCCCTATTAGTTATGGTTCTCAACTGTTTTTGATCTCCACATGTTACATTTTATATTAGCTAAGCTTTTACATTCAATTATAGGATTTTGGTTGTGTGAAGGAGTTTTGAATGATTCAATTGCTAACTGGAACTGAGATGGATGGTTTTCCAGTTATGTGTATAAACCTGAGTTTTCCTTACAATTGATTTCAATGTTTTCCTTCCTTTAAAACTGCGTTATAGATGTTGATTTATAGGTCTTAAACTGAATTGAATTCCTTTCCTTGTGTTAACTGTACATTAACAGATTTTGTGTATACCTGAGTTTGGGATTGTATTGATTACTGAGTTGAGTTCTTCCATTACCTGAGAATGAGTTCTGTATATTAGATTGTATGAGAATTCTAAAACCTGAGATTATATAACTGATGATTGTGTGGTTTCAAACATGAGAAAAACTAAGTTTGAATTCTTCTGAAACTTGGGATTTAAATCCTGAGAATGGGAGTTGTTTTTGTGAACTGATTTAGCTATGGGATGTTTCCTATCAACTGTAAACTGATTTGGTTTCCTGATTTAGGTATAAACCTGAGAATTTGAATCTGAGATTTCTCCTTAGTACAATAACCTAACTAGTTTCCCTTCCTTCTCATCTTTGTATGTTGTTCAACTGTTTTAACCTGAGAATATGTGTAACCTGGGATTGGAGGTATTGTTTGGTATTGTAAACTGAATTACATTCCTTTCCTTACTGTCCCCTATACACACACATCCAACATTGTATTCCCTGGTTAATTTCCAGTTTTTTATTGAACATTACACACACTCTTGTGATAGCTCACACACACGTGTCTAGTCTATGACACACACTCACACATCTAATACTCATGTGTCCCCTCTCTAATCCCTATAGATATATAATATATGCATTGTTATATATACTTGTAATCTATATATTATATCACAGTATTGCACCTATACATATTAGTTATATATAGGAATGTATGAAAATGAATGTATATATATATATATATATATATGGGATATGACATGTTATGATATATGGGATATAGTGATATGATATGTCATAGAGCATGGGATACCATATGACATAATGTATTGTATATATGATATTGTGATTATGGTATGATTAGGCATGGTATGCCTAGTTGGAACCTAGAGTAGACTTGTTAGAACCTAGAATGACTTGCTAAACCTAGATTAGACTAGTTTGACTTAGATTTGACTTGGTTGACCTAGTTTGACTTCTAGGGTTGACCAGAGTTGACCAAGAGTTGACTTTGGTCTAGATTGACCTAGTTTCATGTAGAACGCATTGTAGTGCATTACATTACTATTCTGGACTTGTTGTGACTTGTACTGTTCTAAATAGGAGCCAGACACCACTCCTCGAACAGTACTTTCATCTCGGACATTCAGTTAGCAGGCGAGTACATTCTCTGATCTTTTTATACCAGTCTGGATTATATTCTTGCTCTAGATTACTCTACTTGATGCTGACACGTATCTTCACGGATTAGTACTATATGGATCCCTTCCTGAGATGTTATCCCTCTACGGGTGCATCGAGTATTTCATGTTCATGTACTTTATCATGTGCATCAGGTACTCCTTGTACTCATACTAGTTCATGTTTTTACATCTTCTTATGTGCTTTATGTGCTTTCATGTGCTTATCATTGCCTCATGTACTACTCATTACATGAGTTCACGTATCTTAGCTGTATTCATGTGCTTATGACATAACTTGAACGGATCCTTGTATATTGATTGGGGCGGGGTGAGTAGAATTGGTTATGTGATCACTAACCCCAGTAGCTGTATTCATGTGCCTCCTTATTTGTATTCATATGCCCCCAAGCCGTTTACATAACCATTGTGCTCTAAATCACGTAGCCACTTACAGTCTCTACTATCATGTATTACTTTCAGTTAGAAAATATCTCTTGTTTACTTGTACTTCCATTCAGCACTTCCTGTATTTTACTATATTGCCTGATTTATTTTCCTAACCTGCTATGAATTGTTTGAGAGATATGTGCTCGTTTCCGTCCTGACTGGACCTGTTGAAATATTACAGAGGACGAGGCTGAGGCGTTCTGCCCTACATACTACGGTGCCACACTAGATGAGTGCTTGGACTTGGACCAGCAGCAGGATCCATTAGCAGTAGACGACACTCCATTAGTTTAGGATTGTCTTACTCTTTTGGATCACTGTATTAGACTTTGAGATATTCTAAGATATGTACTATTTTAGACACTTATATTCTGGATTGTATCTCTGTGATTCTCTGTTCTGGATATATTTATCTTTCATTATCATTCCATCTTACCTGTTCTACCTTAGCTGTGGTTGAGTTATATTTCTGTTATGTCACCCCGATTCGGGTTGTATAACTGTTTTACCTTCAACTGTTAGATGTTGTGACCTAGGACAGCGTTCTACCGCCGATACTGCGGCGTAGGCTGGACGTACCCACGTCACGTGCCCTTATTCTAGGGTGCGGGTCATGACAAATCTTCCCAATTGGGTAGCTCCTGCCTGAATTGAAACCGCTGATGGCGGTGCTTGTAGGCATCAGGCGATGCATAGGGATACGGAGATGATGTAACAGACCCTTCGGGATAATGCTTATGGAAGAGCCAGGATCAATGTGCATCCGATCCACCTTTACGTCGCCGATGTATCCAGTGTAGTATAACGAGCGATCATGCAGGTTGGTTTTGATGAGCATATCCTGCAGAGTGAAGACAATGTTGGGCATCGCTCCAGTGTAAGCACTGTCTTGGAGATCTGCAGGCGGGTTCTCTCCCGTGAGGTTGACCTGAGCCAGGTACGCGTCGGCATTTTGGAGTGTATCGCTCAAAGCCGCACGAACATCCTTTGAGAGTCTCAGAAGCTCGTATAATGACAATTTGGTTGGTGTGTTGGCCAATTGCGCTAAGATGTCGAAGTTGTAGGGCTTCTCCAGCCCCTGCGGTGCCTCTTTTCGGAGGGATTTGTCAAAGCGAGTCTCCTTCGGCCTAGGCTTGTCGGTCGTCGGAGGCTGAGAAGGTCCCGTAGCGTCAGTTGTAGCGGGCTGATGATCTTCAGCCGAGTTATCAGCCACGGGTTGGGATTGTGCCCCAGACCAAGTGACGACGGCTGTAACTTCTTTGATATCTGTCGAGATTGTGCAGCAGGACCTGACTTTTCCACTCTTCTTCTTGCGAATGAAAGATGGTGTAGACTGAGTCACTTCAGGTACCAAGTCTGGATGGACCACATGACCTCTCCTCATGATGTGGTGAGGGGCACTAGACCAGCAGCCTGATCTCGGGAAGGTGGAAGATTAGCAATCTTCATTGTCGCCAGAGGGATGGGGACCACACCGTCTTAAGTTTCGGTTGGAGGGAAACTGCCAAATTATACTGACACCATATTGGCTGCCACAGTTACCTCCTCAAAATCGATGGCCAGAGCGTTCGAATCGATAAGATTTTGGATGTACCGTTTTAGTTGATAGCAGTCGTGTGTAGCATGGTGGACGTAGCGGTGGTAATGGCAGTACTTTGGGTTCTCCATTTCTGCCGGCCGAGGTTCCCGTCTTGGCGGAGGGAGCTAAATTCTGTCTCCTTGTATGAGCATGTCCAAGATGGGCTTGACGTGGCCGTCTTCGAAGGAGTAGGTCATTTGTGGCCATTGCTTGTCTGCCGATTTTGGCTCAAGTTTTTGTGCTGTGTCGGCCACCATAGCCTGCTTGCCCTTGTTGTCCCGGTTGTTGGTGGAGCTACCCCCATTGTTGGTGTTGGCGTTGGAACACCGGCCCTTGTCCTCTCCCTCTGAGATGTGCAATCCCAGTTGGCGAGCCTTCTTCAATCGTTCTTCGGCGCTTGTGGCATTGATGATAAACGTCTTCCAGTCCTTGAATTGACTTTCGCCCATCCAGAGGCTGATTGTTGGAAGTAGTCTCTTTTGGCAAATCTCAATTAAGGAGGAATCCGGGTTACCAGAGGGCAGCTTCATTGCGGTTTGACAAAACCACTCAATATAGTTCCTTGTCAGCTCTTTCTCCCCTTGAACGATGTCCATGAGGGTGGACATCGTGACGTCCTGTCCTACTTCATAGAATCTCTCCAAGAACATGCGCTTGAAGCTGGCGAAGGAGTGGATGCAGTTGTCCGGTAGGTTGCGATACCAGTCGAAGGCGACTCCTTCCATTGCTCCGATGAATAATCGTGTAAGGATGGCATCGTCATGGGGCAAATGGTCGGTGGTGACCTCAAAGTAAGTGATATACCTTGCGAAGTTCTTGCCATCATAAGGATTCATGTTGAACGACTTATATCTTGGTGGGAAGGGGACATCCCTCCATGCTGCAGGGTATGGTTGCCGTATTCTGAGGTCTTGAGAGGATTCTCGAACGTAAAACATGGCTCGGAGCTCCTGGACCTCTCTTCTTGCTTCCCTGGCCTCATCCACAGCGGTGGGGGCCGTCATTTCAGGAGGATTGTTGTTCGGGTTCGGTGTCGCTGAGTTCGAGTTCGTATTGACCATGGGACCTGCGCTTGTTTGGCCAGGCGTCCCTCCTTGGAGAGTTGGAAGGGTCGCTTTGATCTCGTCTACAGACTTGACCAAGGCATGCAGTATGGCCTCCAGAGTGTCGATGCGTTGGCGATCACTGGAACCACCTTGGTTGCTGTCCGTCATGAACACCGTCTTTGTATGAGGAGAGATGGACGGAACGGTAGAGGACATGTCCTCTGAATCATACCCCTGTAGCGAGAAGTCATCGGGGTATGTGGGAATGTTCTCCTCTGGTTCGACTCAGAAGGCATAGTACCCCCAGCTTCAGAGTTTGCTTCATCTTGGAAGTCGTGGACGTCCTCGTGGACGTCGGCCCTTGCTGTATCTGATGGAAGAGTTGTTTCCTAGGGCTCATCTCCTTAGAACATCGAATTATCGTAGATTTTCTGAGGAGTGCTACCCCCAGTCCCAGCAATCTCCAGTGGTGTGGACGATAAATCTCCTACTGTAGCAGATTTCTTCTTTGAACGGGTACCTTGGAAAACTCCGGTGGTGGGCACCCGTTTAGACGATAGTCTTTTAGTCATGGTGGTTGAAATCTTCGGGCTAGAAACATTTGTCTTCTTCCCTCTCCCATCGACAATGAAATATAAAAGAACAGAACAATTATCGGAGGACTGGACTTTTACTTTACAATACAAACTCGCTTGTACAAAGAAAGCCTAGGGACGAAAACCTAGGTACAACAATCTAAGTACAATTGTTTATTTTAGATTCTGGGGGGTGACGGTAGAGGCTCGGAAAAGCGACGGCAGCTCGGCCTTACTCCATGGACGATCGGGTGCAGCCTTGGCTCTGTAGAAGAACTACTTGGCATTGATGAAGAAATGCTCTCCTTTCAAGCTCTGTATATTCTCTCTCTGGCTTTCTGTATCTCTGTGTCTTCTTTTGTAAAAGTCAGAGCCTCTCCCTCTCTATCTGTCTCCCTGTTGCAAGGGAATGGCACCTTGCTATTTATAAGAGTGGAGGCATTATTAGGGTTTTGCAATGATTGTCCATTCTCAAAATTCGACGGCTTAGGATCAATGAATCTGGGCCGCTTATCTTAATCATAATAGATCCGGGCAATTAATGTGATTGCATCAAATCCTTGGGGATAATTAATGATGATTGACATAAATCCTCATAATTTGTTATGCCAATCTCGGATTTCCCGCCACGTGTCATTGATTTGCCTGATTGAAAATGATCTGATTTGATCCCAATATTTTATTGGGATTTTTTTGATAGATTTCGGTTGATTTGATGCCACGTGTCCCATTATCATGCCACGTGTCTTAACCGTGAGCCACTTAGAAAATCTGAACCGCATGAGGGTTGCTCCTCATTGAGCCGCATAAGGCTGGCCACGTGCCAAGGCTACTTGGGAGTGACCCCTGAACATTTGAACCGCATGGTGATGATGGGTGCCTTCTTCGTGAGCCGCATGAAGATAGTCCTTGTGAGCCGCGTGAGATAGCCTCTACTTGAACCGCATAGAATAGCTTCGGCCTGAGCCGCATGGGATAGCTTCGGCCTGAGCCGCATGGGGTGGTCTCTGCCTGAGCCTTATGCGACTGTCCATGTGTCAAGGCCGCATGAAGGTTTCTGGATTTCGGAGGATCTTGTCAGAGATTTCCTTCGTTTCCCTAGGAGTCTGCCATTATGACGGAGTCATTATTGTTTCTTTGTGTCAGAGCTGTCATTTGTCAGAGTTGTCAGCCGTCAAGGCATTTAATGCAGTAAAGGACAAAGGAAAGAGCAGTTTGCAGGCCACGTGGCTTCTCTCTGAGCCGCATGGAACTTATTCGAGCCGCATGGATTCCTGAGCCGCATGAGCTCTTTGAGCCGCATGGGGCTCCCTGGCTGCATGGATCTTTCTTTTATTCTTTTACATGCTTCTACAAATGCTATGTACGAGACCAGACATCTGCTTTGCCGTAGGCATGGTCAGCAGATATCAGTCTAAACCAGGACAAGAGCACTGGACTGCCGTAAAGCATATTTTGAAGTACCTGAAAAGGACTAAAGAGTATATGCTAGTTTACCAGGCAGATAGTTTAATTCCCTTGGGGTATACAGACTCATATTTTCAGTCAGATAGGGATTCCAGGAAATCTACCTCAGTTTATGTGTTTACTTTGGGAGGTGGAGCCATTGTGTGGAGGAGTATCAAGCAAAAATGTATTGTTGATTCCACCATGGAAGTCGAGTATGTGGCAGCCTTTGAGGCAGCCAAAGAAGCGGTTTGGCTCAGAAACTTTCTGTTGGACTTGGATGTGGTACCTAGTTTGCCTAAGTCTATTACACTTTATTGTGATAATAGTGGTGCAGTTGCAAACTCGAAGGAAGCACGAGCCCATAAGATTGGTAAACATATTGAGCGCAAGTACCACCTGATACGAGATTTCGTAAAGAAAGAAAAAGTTGCTGTGATCAAGATAGCATCAGCCGACAACCTAGCTGATCCCTTTACAAAAAGCTTACCAGCTAAGGCTTTTGATAATCATGTTGAGGGAATGGGAGTCAGATGTGTAGCAGCATGGCTTTAAGTATAAGTGGGAGATTTGTAACAGTATACTAAAAAGCAATACTTTGAGTATAAGTGGGAGATTGTTAGGGTTATATACTAAAAGCATCACTTTTTTAGTAACCTTATTTCCTTAAATTTTGAATGAGAATCATATGGGTAAATGTTTGCATATTATATTTGTTGTAAGTGTTAATGAAAATGTCTGATATTCTATATTATAGATAATATGGTGTGTGGTGTCACACAGAAGATCATATTATCAGTTCCCTATGGAGTATATAAATAGTTCACAACCTAGATGGACTTGGACAATCTATCGGAAAGGTTGTAGTGTAAGCTGGTATTAGTCTATCTTGACTATAGGTTTACACTAGTACACTTTATGTGTATTGAACAGGACCACTTGAGGTTGTTCTCTTTGTACTGACTACATAAGAGAACAAACACCTCTGTTATTATGGATGCTTGTGCTCTTAACCTAGATATAATAACGGACATGTATATGCAGTGTGCATTATTTTGACTCATAAAAGAGTGAGATTCATTATGGATCGACAACCTCTATGAATTGGATAATAACATTGTATGTATGATGGGTTGTTGATTATAAATGGAATCCATGTCCCGATACATCGGGTTGATGATGTCCCCATAACGAGCTCATAAGGATTGTCGTGTAAACCCTGCAAGTGGATTATATCCGACATAACAAATAAAGTTGAGCGGTACTACTTAAGGATAAAAGATGTCGAATCAATATAGTTGTCAGTAACTTAATTTGATCGACGGACATACGATATCTTAACATGGGGATCCAAACGAGCATATAATAAAAGGATCCCACAAACATAACTTAAGATTAGGGGGGTAGTGCAACAATAGCTCATTAGTGGACCGAGCTATTGTTAATGGGCCTGGATTGTGTGTTCGGGCTGAACACGAGTTATCCAGATCCGTTAGGAGGCCTAACCCTAATTTCTCTTCATGGTCCCTGTCGTAGCCTATATATATCCTCTATTCTCTGGCCGCCATATTACCTATCAGAAATCTGAAACTTTCTCTAAATTTATGATTCACGTAAGGAGAGAAAGAGAGGGCTGCCAAGGAGAAGAAAAGGTTGGGAGATCGTCGCCCACACGACGTCCAACTCGAGGAAGGAATACGTGCAGAAGATCTTGGGATCGTCCGCTCGAGATTGCCAGAAATTACTTGTCTCCTTTCCGCCGCAGGTATAATTCGTGAACCCTAGTTTCCACCTATGAAGGGTTAGAACACGTATTAGATCTGTTTAACTTTCTATCGATCAATACGCACACCAAAGGAAGGGTCCTGAGAATCTCCAATTCCATCAACATAGAGTGATTCGAAGGACTTACTAGATGTTCCATCATCATCATTGTCTAGAAAGATGATATTTTTTTCAACATCCGTAGGAGAACTATAAGGATATATCTTTGCATAACATGTCACCTTGTCAAAGACCCTTAGTGTGAATATCATGTTACCGCGGTGTCGGAAGACTAACATGTCATAATTTTCTAAGCCGTGTACTTTGACATAATCCTCCCAACTCTTTCCTCCTATGTAGTAATCTTGCATTTCTTTATGAAGTTCAAGACGGCATATAATGACTCGTAATGGAAAAATATGTCGTCTTGAACTGATAAAGAAATACAAGATTACTACATAGGAGAAAAGGGTTGGGAGGATTATGTCAAAGCACACGGCTTAAAAAATTATGACATATTAGTCTTCCGACACCGCGGTAGCATGGTATTCACATTAAGGATCTTTTACAAGTTAACACATTGTTAAAAGATATATCCTTATAGTTCTCCTACGAATATTGAAGAAAACATCATCTTTCTTGACAATGACGATGATGGAACATCTAGTAAGTCCTTCGAATCACTCTATGTCAAGATTTTCTATTATTTTTCTATTCGGACGGCGCATTCGAAGAAGGAGTGGATCCGACAGGACTATTATGAGCAGCTCTTGGAGAAGATGGATGCTCCTGCCAATACCAATCTGATGGATACTAAAAGCACTTATAACTTAGTAAATTTAATTTAAATCGAAAAAAGCGAAAGCGAACCGACGGGTTGCGGAACTACATACGGGGGGAGCAAAGCCCCACGCAGCGACACTTGCAGATCTGGTGAGATACCACAAATTCATTCACTTTCTAATTCGGTACTATTAATATACTTCATTAATTAAATTCTAAGAATATTTCGTATGCAGACCCAACAAGCGTTGAAGGAGGAAAAACCTGCTGACTCGGCCACCATACACGATGTATTCCAGCATGTCCACAAGAGGCGAAAGGACGGAAGCTTCGCCGACGAAAGGGCCAAGGCGACGGATGTAAGTACTTACGTTTATGAGATTTATGTTAGAATTATAAGTATTCAGACAATAACTTAGGCAAACTTAGGATTCAGACAATAACTTAGGTAAACTTAGGATTCAGACTATAACTTAGGGTAACATAGGATTTAGATTATAACTTAAGTAATTCAAAATCGATCCGAATTTAGTATATTCAAAACCGAAATCGAACCGAATTTAGTATATTCAAAACCAAAATCGTACCAAATTTAGTATATTCGCTTAGTTTGTCTTCCGATACAGATTTTCACATCCAAATTGAAATGGATCGTTACTTTGTTGATCGTACATGGATGTACCATCGGATCAACCTCCTCGACCGTAGGTACTTATAAGTATTGACCGTATCGGATTATTATCGGTCTATCGGTTTGGTATAGGTCGTATCGGTTGGTATTGGTCTTAGCGAATTGGTATCGTCCTATCTGATATGTATCGGTCGTATAACTAGGATTCGTATTGGCCTTATGGATTCGTATAACTAGATCTTAGCGAATTGGATTTCTCTCTTCTAGATCTAGATTACCATTGCAAGAGAGTCACGAGAGCGTAGCTGGCCAGTTGCAGAACATACATGCTTCCTTTTTAATCTCGCTTTTCCTGATGGAAATAGAAGCATGTATGTTACTGTTACTGGCCAATTACGATCTGGTGAATCTCTTGCAATGATATTCTAGCTCGAGAAGAGAGAAATCTAAGTATAGTTGTTACTAAACCTTCCATGATACTAATCTGAAACGGTCGATACTAATCCGACACGGCCGATACCTATCGGATGTGACCAATACCAAATTAATAAGGCCAATATGAATCCTAGCTATACTGCCGATACATGTACATATCGGATTGGACGATACCAATTTGTTAAGGCCAATACCAATATGATACGTCCTATACCAAACCGATAGACCGATACTAATCTGATACGGTCGATACTAAGTACATTCGGCCTATACCAGCGGATCTACCAATTACTGTACGATAGGCCCAAGGACTCCAGTTATATTCGGTTATTGGAAGAATTCGAAGATGTTGAGGAAGAAGTATTGGAAGATGAAGATGAAGATCATAGTGATAGTGAAAATGAAGAAGCAGAAGAAGACACTTCGGAATCAAGCGATGATTCAGAAGACTCTTGGGAAGATGAATCAGACTAGTACGTATGTTTTAATTTAATATACGAGTTCTATTAGTATAATGACATGACAGTAGTTTTTATTTTTAACACATCATCACTTATTATTTCTTTCAGATTTTTCTATGGCACCGAGAGGTCAACGTTCACGTTTGCAGCTTGGATCTTCATTAAGTCCGCTGAGAGGTCTTCATCATGTCCGCCGAGAGGTTTTCATCACGCCCGACGACCTAGATGTACTGTACCAGTACTTTCTTGTATTAAAACATTTTGGATATGTGTATTAATATTTCTTATATTAAAATATTATTCGTATGTGTGTATGAAGCTAAGTTTGGATATGTGTGTATGTGTTGTATTAAAACATTTGGCATACGTGTGCATGAAACTGAGAACTTGCAAGAAACACAAATACTGATACGTGTGCCTACTGTAAAACTGTCGACAGGGATAAGGACTGCTGGAAATACGAATACTGATATTGTATTTGGAAACTGTTTATATGACTGTATATTGTGTGTGTAACAATCGACAGGGATGTGGAGTACAGGGAACACAAATACTGACATACAATATTGTATTTAGCGACGGAATGGCGGCAGAACAGCGACAGAAAACCTGGAACATTACAGGATAGCGACGGAATAGCGACTGTATTTTCCGTCGCTAAGGTTCTGGAAAATATTATATTTCAGTATAGCAACTGAATAGCGACGTAATTTTTACTTACTATTCCGTCGCTGCGTTCCTGTCCGACACCAAAAGCTTATCGAAAACATCTTAGCGACGTAATTTTTCGTCGCTAGCCTGTCACTACTCTCATGCTGAATTATGCCGCTGCGACGTCGGTAGTTCGTCGGTAACTATAGCGATAGAATTTTTGTCGCTATTATGTCGCATTTTCCAATAAATAGCTTGTCGCTAAATGCGTCACTCATCAGTCGCTATTTTCGACAAACTAACGACTGATTTAAATTAGCGACACGTGTTTTTCCGACAAACCATTTCCGTCGCTGATATGTCGCTATTTGGCTTTAGCGCAGAAAAATAACTTTTAGCGACGGATCCCGTCGTCGCTAAAAGCCTTTTTTTGTAGTGCTTGGGCGATGAATATATCGAGACTTAGCTCGATGAATAGATGGTAACACAAATGCTATGTCCCAAGAATTGGGTAGTGCGTATGCTTGAATGATGACGGATGAATGTATGGTATCAATGATATAGAAAAAGATTAAGTAATCAACATTCTATTATCTTATCGCCAATGTAGAATGTTGATTACACTAAGACCCTGGATTGGGCAGAATGATAATGTGAGCGTTGGCTCAAAGCAAGATGGTAATACGAATATAAATAGTGGCTTATTACTTAGTTTTCTTATCATTTATTATATATTTTCTTCATAAATAAGTTGCATATATTTGCATGGTCATGGACAACTTTTTGACAAGGTGGTTCTTCGAATAGTATTCTGAGGCCTCGGAAACCGATTCGTCCTAGGGAGAACCTCGTGCTGAAGTAGTAGCACGGTATACGGGACCTTCGTGGGGCTAGCTACCCACACCGCAAGGGGCACCGTTATACCAAAAAGATGGTCCAAGATGACATGTTGCCAGTGACCTTCATATAGGTAGGTCCAGTTCTAATGATGTCTTATGCAGACAAAGTAAGTTATGAATCGTATACAAAAAAGGATGTTAGTTGTTGGTAAAAAAAAATCACCTAAGCGGTGGCCAATATGATAATTATATTGTAAATAACGTCTTGTGCAGGCAGAGTAAGTATTATAAATGTACATGGATGGCTATACGACTGTGGGTAAGAATCACCAAAAAGAGTGATAACATATGTTTTATATTATGCTGACTATGAGATTTACATGCCTTACTTCTTTCGGATATGAACTGCTAATTGATCATACAACAACGATAAAGATCGCTTTTAATAATGTTCTATGACATGATTACTTAGTATTGTCTTCTTTGGTGAGTTGGGCCAGCACTGCTCACCAGTACATAGATGATGTACTGACCCACGTTGTGGCATCATTGTAGGTGCTTAGGCTTGGGGGAAATTGTTTGATCAATGCTTGGCATCGATGAATCGGATGGATGTGCAGAAGCTCTTCTTACAAGAAGATGTCTTTTACTATATAGGACATAATGTATGAAACAGTGTAACTCAGATGAACCAGTGAGATTGTAAGCCAAACTGACAAGATCATTGTAATCCAAGTTGGCATATTCAGTTGTAAGCCGAAATGGCAAGGAATTCAGTTGGCTATTCATGAAGTGTTATGATATGATGTAAACTCTGTATTCAGCTACAGGTCTTGTAATCTATTCCAATTATCAATAAAGAGATTCATTTTCTTCATATCTTATTGTTATTCAATTTTTCTGTTTGGTTGGCTGTAATGTCATCGTTTTCTGAAAAATATCGGGAAATATAATGGTTTTGTCTTGTATAAATTCAAATCTATACTTTTACGGCTTCACGTCCAGTGGCTAGTTTTCGATCTCCCGGAATCCGGGTGTGACACTTCTCCTGCTTTACCTCTTTCCTTCTCCTCCTTTACCCAATTTACGAGGGCCAACCACCTCTCTTCCCCTCTCTTCCATTATTTTCTTCCCCTTCTCTTTTCTTCTTCTATCTTCTTACTTCTTCCTTTGACTTCTTATTCTTTTATTTTCTTCTTTTACTTTTGTTTCTCTCCTCCTTACAAAAAAACTTGAGAACACACACCCTCTCTTAGCTAAGAAAATAAGCACCTTCTCCTTCTGTACTCATCTTCAACCCAAGTACACAACTCCTTATCTTTCTCTTATAACACCAAGGCTAGTCCTCCTTTTTCTTCAAAAAGTTTAATTCCTAAACTATATTGTCAATCCATTTGGATCAAACTATGCTTATATATGTTCTTCTAGCACTTAAAGTTTAACCCATGAATATTTGTAGTTATGTTACATCATGGACTCAAGAGTAGAAAACAAGTACATATACACCAATACGTTCGTAGGACATGAATGTAATATTTGTCTGTGTATCTTTTTATGTATGCATGTTATTCATGAAAAATATTGCAATGTTTATATACTTATATAATAACCTGTGTGCACATATACAAGCATAGACCTAGAAGAACGTATATCATATTGTATAGACCAAGTCATATCCAATTTACGTATCGGTACTGACTCATATAACTTAACCTAGTACAGATGAAACCTATTTTTGATATTATTAGTAAGAGAATAACATAAAAAATTATTTTTATTTTATCTTATATTTAAAGCATCATTAAAGTATTATATAACTCAGAGGAACCAAGAGCTAGGTATTGAACTATTGAAACCGATGGATACATCAATACCTTGAAACCAAGAGTACTAAATTTAACGAAACTTGTATTTTTTATATTACTCGAATTGGACTATCTATTGCATATCAATCCAAATATATTTTAAAGCTTAGTATCACTTTAATATCAATTTTTTGTTGTTTCCTATTTTCACTTAATAAGTATTAGAATGTATTAAAACTAGGTTAGATAAATGATCAATACCTTAGAAATATATTTATTTGTAAACGTTTGTTTATATGTGATGAGTATTATTGCTTCATTTTATTCTGGTAGATATGTTTCATTTCAACTCTATGTTTCTAACGTATATATTTTTATTCGTTGGAAAGAACAAGTATAACAAGGTTAATAGTAATTATGAAAGTAGCTCAGGTAAGAATAATCATTTCTTTTTAGTATCTCTACAGTTTTTACTTGTTATAACTGCGTGTCCGATGTTGAGTAGTTCCACCGAAGGGGTTATAACTTGTAAAATTAATGGAGGTTGAAATATAAATGAGACTCTACCGAAAATTCTGAAAATTTTGGAAGATAACTGAATTTCGAATTTCCTAACTTTAATAGTCATATGTTAGTTAGAGACAGACTTTAGACAACCCTGAATATATTTAGGGATCGAATAATATAAGTTTTGGACTCATAGGACAAAAACACGTAGATATGCTAGCGATATAAATATATAGTTCCGATTGTGTTTATCTTATTCTAATAGATGGAATCTCATCTTGTGTTGTATTATAGTACTGCATGATACTTACTACATTTATTGAGATATATGCCTTCTCTTATTCTAGTAGATAAAAATCTCCAGTGAATAATATCCCCGTATTTACGTGATACCTAGGGTACACGAATCGATATACATATCTAAGCTAAGGAGGAAGATTTAATAAGATAATAGAATTACAAATTGTTTGTGATTGTATAATAGAGCATTAAACGAGGGAGAATAAAATGAATCATACCGTATGAAATCTTTACAATATAAATAACACCAAGGTTAATCAGTATCTCTTACCTTCTTTGGCACGACCTCTAAGGGAGGATGTGAGTGCTTAGCTCACTTATCTATGAAAAACACATATGGACATGGCTATTATGATAAAAAAAATGGATTACGTGTTTAATTATACATCTCATCCTAACTCCTTATATGGAAAGGGTCGGACCAACTAATCACCGTGATATCCAAAAATAAACTAATCGTGAGTAAATGTGACTATTGCCGAGAAACTAGTCAAGTATGAGATCCAAAGATTTTTTTCAAATTACATAACCATTTAGGCGGATTGTATTACGATTTTGGTTGTGACTGTTGTGCCATAAGAATAGTTTTGACACCAATGAACACTAGATTTACAATTATAGTAGATTCATATTTCAAGTTAACACTACAATACATTCATAGGGTTTGTTCATTTTAATTTCCTATCCGAGGATCGAAACATAATTTTTCAATCATATATTATTTTATTTTATTTACTTCATCATTCTTGAATCGAAGACTTGCATGTATTTAATGACCTAGTATTTCTTCACTAGATAAATGCATGACACCAGATGAGACGCAACCTTTGTATAGCATGGATGAATTGGAGAAGTAAATTGAGAATGACGAAAGAGTAGAAGTTTCATTTTGTTTAGCTGTGTATCCTTTTTTTTAAATTAATCTTTTTGGTAAACCAGACTTATGGGTTGCATATATTGATAGCTTTACATTAATAGATGTGAATATTTTTAAAAATGTTAATAGCTTAGTATTGCCCATACTTTATCCTAGAACTTTATAAGCGACAATCTGGATACAGATACCTATGTATTTGTGTGACGCGTAGTCCGGGATGCTAGCTAGTTAAGTACTCGACTTATCATATTATGGGAGCGCGGTCTGACACGTCTATATATTTGGACTACCAAAATTTTAACAGACATATTTATTGCTAGGACTGTCAATTTTTGACATTCTTGTGCATAATTAGGACTGTCAAAATTTTGGCATTCCTTTGTCGTCCCAAATGGGACTATATATTGTGATTCTCATGCTTCGAAACTCCATTAATGGAGCTTGAAACTTCAAATATATTCCCAAATGGGACTATCTACTAAGAAACTATGTAAAAGAAAACATGGATTAAAAGCTAGGAATTTGGTAAGGAAGAGGAAGAAGCCAATTATATAAATATACTTAAAGTTGTGATGTCCCTAACAACTCTCAAAGAACATTTTGAATATTAAAATTTCTGGAAATTGCTGAAAAACCCAATTTCGTGATGGGCTTTTATGAAATGCCCACCCGCTGGATGAGTTTTATGAAATGCCCAGAATTAAGTATTTTCACGTTAAATATTCCAAGATTCCCTTTTAGATGCCACCCGCTGGAAACTGCTATTTTTATAATACCGAAACTACCCTTTCGCGCGAATTGGTCATCTATATGTATTTGAATTCAAAAAACTCAGATCTGGATTGCGATTTTCGTCTTCTTCTTCTTCACGGAAAATCTGAATTCTATTGCTCTCATCTTCAGCAGAGATCGTAAAGATCGTTCGTAGTTCGGTGTGCTTTTCTTCGATCGAACTCAGATCATCGCTTGTCATCATCATCACCATCATCATCATCTTCATCGACGTCAATTGTGGAGAGAAGATCTTTCTTCTTCTTTTCTATAAGAATTATCATCGCTTTGAAAGAAGAACGAAACTCTTTATTCCTCTCTCCTACGTTTTAACACTGGAAATGACCATTCTTTGTGTAAATTAACACGGAGAATGATATTCTCCATGTTTCTAACACGGAGAATGATATTCTCCGTTTTATTTAAAACTCATTCTCCGTTTTATTTAAAACGGAGAATGATATTCTCCATGTTTCTAACACGGAGAATGGCCATTCTTCTGCGTTTTAACACCGAAATGACCATTCTCCGTGCTAAATTACACGGAGAATGACCATTCTCCGTTTTATTTAACACGGAAAATGACCATTCTCCGTGTAAGTTAATACGGAGAATGTCATTCTCCGTTTTATTTAAAACGGGGAATGACATTCTCCGTGTTTCTAACACGGAGAATGGCCATTCTCCTGCGTTTTAACACTGAAATGACCATTCTCCGTGCTAAATTAAACGGAGAATGACCATTCTCCGTTTTATTTAACACGGAGAATGACCATTCTCCGTTTTATTTAACACGGAGAACGTCATTCTCCGTTTTATTTAAAACTAGAATGCCATTCTCCTGCGTTTTAACACTGAAATAACCATTCTCCGTGCTAAATTACACAGAGAATGCTATTCTCCATTTTATTTAACACGGAGAATAACATTTTTCGTTTTATTTAACACGGAGAATTTCATTCTCCGTTTTTCTAACACGGAGAATGGTCATTCTCCTGTGTTTTAACACTGAAATGACCATTCTTCGTGATAAACTACACGGAGAATGGCATTCTCCGTGTAAATTAATACGGAGAATACTCATTCTTCGTGTAATTAACACGGAGAATGGTCATTCTCCGTGTAAATTAAGACGGAGAATGTCATTCTCCGTGTAAATTAAGACGAAGAATGACATTCTCCGTGTTACTAACACGGAGAATGACCACCCTCATGCGAAATTAACATTTTTTGTGTTCTAACACGGAGAATGACCATTCTCCTGCATTTTATGGTCAGCTGAAACTTTGGAGAGCCATAACTTTTGACTGGGAGGTCGAAACGAGGTCCCGTTTGTCGCAAAATGAGCGTATCGTCGAGGAGACTGAAAGTAATAGCTTTACCTTTAGACGACCTACCGAAATTTTAGAATCGCAAAAAAATGATGTTTGGACCTCCGTTTTAGCACTTTTGCCGTTTGTCCCGGTCTTTCCGAAATTTTTCGACGAGTTTTTGAAGATTTTTGAGGAGAAAACCTAGATTCGAAAGTGAGCAGCGTATGGAAGAAGATGAAGTATCGAAACGTTTTTTTTAATAGCAGTTTCGTGGATATTTTCAATAAATTAAAAGGAAGGGCAAAATGGTCATTTGGAACCCGCTTTGGATAAGTTTCTCTAATTTTGGGCACGCGATGAAAGATTTTTTAGCGGTGGGTTTTACATAAAACTTTTTTAGTTTTTGGGCATTTCATAAATCCTCCCTTAAAATTTTAGAAAATTTATGTTGTCCCTATCAATTGTTGTAGTGCACTTATCATTTGTCTTGATGAACTTGCATAACAACAAGGCTTTTTCTATGGGCACCACAACAATTACTGGGGGCGTCATTTTACTAGGGGACAGCCCAGGTTTGAGAAATTTTTACTGGGGACGTCCCGAAAATTACTTGGGGGCAGCCCAATATTAGGGTTTTTTCTCTCTCCTCTCTCCTCCTCCTCCTCCTCCTCCTTGCTCCTCTTCCTCCTCCTCCTTGCTCCTCCTCCTCCTCCTCCTTGCTCCAGCGAAGGGGTAGCGGGAGTGGATGACGTGCGTGAAGTCGAGTTCGGCGGCGGTGGAGGAGCGGAGGGACGGAGGACGGGGCCGAAGGAGGAGGAGGAGCAAGGAGGAGGCGACGGCGGTGGAGAATCGGAGGGGGCGGAGGACGGGGCCGGAGGAGGAGGAGGAGGAGGAGGAGCAAGGAGGAGGAGGAGGAGAGAGGAGGAGACATGGATGGATGGATGGATGTAGGTGCTGCTTCTTCTTCTTCTTCTTCTTCTCCGAGGACTGCCAACTTGTTGGCAGTCCTAACACATGTTAGGACTGCCAACATGCTGGCCTGCCAGCATGTTGGCAGTCCTACTTGTTGGAAAAAAAATTGGGCTAGCCCCAAGTAAAAAATTTTGATGGCAAACTTGTAATTTTTTGTAAAAATTTTGGAATAGCCCCAAGTAATTGATGTGGTGCCCTTAGAAAAAGCCTAACAACAACAACAACAAAATTGTAAACTGAAGTGCCAACATTTGTTGCAATAATCAAATTTAGTGACAAATTGCCATGACATGACTAATAGTATAATCTACAATAATTACTTGTCACAACGCTACTGAGGACCTCGAAAGTATCCCATCCTGAATTGGTAACTAAATTTAACTATGGTAGCCAATAATCAAACCATAAACTATTAAATATCACATCAGCCAACACATGCCAAACCAGTTGCATAGCGGTACCATGAATACCAACACCCTTATTAGGTTGTAAAGCCTAGACCGCGTAGGTTCAATGAAACCAGGAGATCATGGACATAAACCAGGAGATCACCTTGATGTAAACTCCTTTTAATTGGAAAGAAGCCATGTGGCTTACTCTTCAGCAAGATCAAGAACAAAGGCGTGGTGATGTACTCACTAATCAAGGGCGGAGCTAGGATTCCGAAGTAGGGTGGGCTAGATTAGGTTGGGGTAGGTTGGCCATGGATACACTTATATTAAAAAAAAACATATGAAAAAAAAAACCAAAAAAACTTTTTAGGAGGGGGGCTGGAGCCCACCCCAGCCCCCTGGTAGCTCCGCCACTGTCACTAATATAATCCACCAAGTAAGCATCAAAACTTATCTCCTTCATAATATGACACACTAAATCCATGTTAATTGAGTCGTACACCTTACTCAAATCCAACTTGATAGAACACTTATTTCCGCCTTTTTTTTTTTGTAAGTTAGGAACCACTTCATAAGCCAACGAAAAAACTTCCTATAATTGATATATCTTTAATGAACGTCGTCTGATTCTTGGTAATGAGTTCAATCAAAATATCCTACATATGACCACCACAACTTGAGTAGTATCTTGTGTATGAAATTATACCATGTTATACATCACACAATCCACTAAAAAACATGGGCCTTCACCCTTAGAGGTATGAGGAATACTATATAGCTTGAAAATATTTCTGAAAATAAATTTTTCAGTAATGAATTTTTCTGAAAATTATATTTCCCTGTTTGGTGATTATATAAATATTATTTTAAAAAATAAAAATTGATTAAAAAACCTAAGAATAAATATAAAAAAGATAAAAAAAACTGAGGAAAAAACAACAACAAAAAAAAATCTTAAGAAACATTAAGAAATGAGAAAAAAAAAACCAAGATAACCAAAAAAATTCTTTAAAAAATGAACAAATAAGGGAAAAAAAACTTAAAAGAAGAAAAAGAAGAAAAATGAACAAATGAAAATAATTAAAAAGAGTATAACAACAAAAAATTTATTTTGTACGGACAAAAAATACCCATTTAAAGGACAAGATTTTCATATTAGATAAATTGTTTATCTGAATAATTTTAATTTCCGAAAATAAATTTTTGATTATATGAAAATAAAATTTTATCCTAAATTTGTCAGAAAATAAAAGAAATCTTTGTATATGAAAGATCCCTCTTAAAGGTATAAGCTTAATAAGGTATGATTAATTTCACAAAGCGATCTCCTTGACTTAAACAAGTCATCACCAACTAAAAAGACGTCGTGTTTAATAGCTTCCTAATGATGCTTGTAGAATATTACGTTACAGTCGATCGTCCGGGTCTGGCAGCTCCTCCATAGTAGTAGGTGCCCGCGACCTATCATTGCCCCGCCTGGCCTGCCTGATGGTGCGCCGACAAGTCACGACAGGGAAAGCTGGTGCTATAGTCCCCCTGAATGATTATATATGTTTCTGAAAAAATTGAACCGCCTCTTCATGCAAGTGTCGACAGCCTGCTCCACACCTACGTACTACTTGTCTCGTCCAGAAAAACGTGAAAGTTTGTTCCAATGCTGTATGGAAGAATTTGGTACATCAATCCTCGTCTCCAAAGCTATACGAACATTTGGACCGCTGCAAAAGCAACAATTCCTCCTCAATTTTGCCTCCCATCTCCTTTTTATAGTTGGATTGTGTCTCGTTTTCGATTGATGGATTGAGTTCTTATAAGAGAAGTATAACGGAGTTGGTAATAGATAGAAAGTGAAATCATGCGATATAGATAATTGAAATGGGTTCAGATCTTATATAGAAATTCTCTTTTAGAACATACGGGTCCAGTCCAATATCAACCTCATAGGCCAACTCCTATTCAGATCACACCGCATTCCAAACACGTGGTCTGGAGGTACGGATTCAGACCTAATGTTAATGTTGGAGGCAACTACACGGATTGACTTTAAAGGTGGAGACGACACGTCATTTTGTGGTCAAACTGTTCGAGATGACAATATGTTGGATCTCCTGGATGCTCGGCTGGCGGCCGTAGTGATGAATAAGGTGTTTGGCTAGCGGGAACAAGTAAAGGTAGTTGGGGTGTGCTTTGTTGCTCGGTCAGCAAAAACGAGATAAATTGGAGATTGTTGGATTGTATCCCGCTTCCGGTTGAGCTATCAAAAGGGGGATGACAATGAAGTTGATAATTTAGTCCTAGAAATAGAAAATGTATCATGAGGTGCAAATAATTGTGATTGGTTCAGGTCTTACATGAGAATTGTCTTTTATAGATCAAGTCCAATATCTAATGGACCAGTTCTGATTCGGATCACACTGCATTTCGTACATCCTCAAGCCAAGTCCTTCATCAAAGGGCTCAACTTTTTCGAACATCCTCAACAGCCAAATCCTTCATCAAATGGCTCAACTTGTAGCCAATGTTGCTACTGTTAGAAATATATTGCTCTTCTCCTCTAATAATCTGCAAACAAAATAAAAGAAGTTAAAGTTACCGGCCTTCGGGAAAGTCGCGCACGAAGCACTGTCCTAAGAGTTAATCCGGATCTATGTGCAGTCTTTTCCGGATGCTCCTAGTGGTAAAATTTTCGCTCTATCGGTATCCCGTCGTCGCACATAACTCGGGGAGCCCTGACTTAGCTCTGCCCAGAGCAACAAACCAAGAACAAAGGAGTTTCAGAGTGACAAGAATTCGAGAGAGCGAGAGAGAGTGTTTTGTAGTAATTTTTAGTATTTTTAAAGTATTGAGATTGGCCTCAATATATAGGCTTTTCTCTAAGGTTAGGAAATAAAGGAGAATGAAGACAATTTACTCCGGCCATAAATACTGAACGTTATAAAATTCAAATGAAAAACCATGTGGTACATTGTACCTGGACATGAGTTGATGTTACAAGTTTAATGGGTTCATAACGGTCAAAATTATTGTAAGGGGGTTGAGCTTTTGCTAGCTCATGTGTGTGTGAACACAACACACATACAACTAACAATCCCCCCAAAGGTCAAATCCTGAAGTAATAGAAGAAAAGAAAGTAAGACAAGAATAAGAGAATGTCTGGACAGTTGTATACTATGCATAAATGAGATGGACTACAGCCTTGAATCTCACGCAGTGACTTTTGTCTTTGTTTGAAGAAGAGCTTGATGGACTACGCCTTGAATCAGTCTTCTTGAACTAGACTCAAAAATAGCACACATAGTACGCTAGAGGTACTTGGGTCTATTTGGTTGCGCATTTTGTTGGCCATGCGCACTTTTACACATTCATGAGAGTTGTCTAGGATCGTCCTGTCCTATAGTCGCGGCCCTCACGACCTCTCATATCGGTAAGTCCTTAAGGGTTGGTGATAGGAATCAACCCTGCATATCATGCTTGGACTTATTAAGAGTTTAAACTCAACCTATCCATATCATAAAAGGAATACTGTCACCATAGGGATGGGGTATGAATGTACACATATACAGCCTCCTGGACTTTTATTTTAAAGAGAATTTAATCTCAGGTCAGTGTTCCATAATAGTCACCTAGTCGAGCTTGTTTCTACCCATTGAACCGGCTTCTTGGGATCTCCAATCAGACTCGGTTGGGTTGCCACTGCTGGTGACTATACTATGGGCTTAACCCCATCCCCCTCGATGATTCTATGATCAATGTCCTAGACAAACTCTTTGTCAGGAGTAAACAGACTTCGTCAAGAGATTTGTAAAGTTCTTTTATGACTTTATAGTCAAGAACTATAATTTTTTTTAAGGCTCTTTACATGTCTTGACACGCAACTGCATGTACCTGTTCATCTTAGAGTTCACAAGATAATACTTTTAGCATAATTTTAAAACAAATGACATGTACAAAAATATGTAGTATAAAATATTGAGCCATACTGCTAGCTTTATTATAAGATGCATGTGGTTGAAGATAACATTTCAGACTATATAATAGTCTTAGCTATGATAGATTTGTTACACAAACCTCAAGAGATGACAACTTTTCATAGAGAAAAAAAGTATATATATCCATAAATGGATTAGATGTCATATGAATCAATTACCCAGTTTGTATTTAAAAAGACATTTCTCTGACATAAGAGTATCTAATATGATACAATTTATAGCCTACAATATCCTTAAAATATTTTTTCTATTACTATATAGAATAGAATAACTGGTTTGGCTGATTTAGAAATCAGAGTTAGTGACATCAGACTCACGTGATTTTACTAATTACTGATATAAGTCTTAGAATAGTGAGTCAAAAATTATTTTACTCTGTCACAGTATCCATGGCTCTAAAGATTTATCTTTACTAGCCATGTTTGCAAAAATGACAGTTTAAAGTACTAGAATAATAGTTTAAGTGATTTTGCTAATCAATCAACCTTAAAAAAAATTTAGTTCATCAAGTGTTGATTAACTTGGGATATGTCACGTCCCGATCCGGGAAATCGCTTGTCCTCGCTAGATTTTACCCGAATCATCGTCCTCGCTGAGGCGTGATGCCGCACGAGCCTGGAGTTGCGCTCGTGCAAGGCAAGATAACGGTTCACATAGTGATTATCTCAAATTCGTAACATAAGCAGCAGAAGGAAACAAAGAATACAATAAGAATCTCTTTTATTCATAATGAACTGAAGGTGACAAGGCTCTGAAATAGCCCAACTTAATATGCCAATTGGCTACAACGCTCATGATCTCTCTAGCTCACAAAGGATTATATTATTCCATACATTATGCCTCTTTATAGCCACCAAGTAGTCTTCGGCCGAACATCTCCATGTCGCAAGTCCGAACGCCTATGCGGTAGCTCCTCTTGAACACCAAGGACTCCATACCTCGGCACGTCCAGGCCAAGCCCCGCCCCGAGTCAATCATAAGCCGAACCTGTACACAAACTAGTGGAAGATTAGTGCTTTCGTCCTCGCTTCGCACTGATCAAGACCCGCTCACACCCAAACCAAGCACTAAGTAAATTTAGTGGAACATGCATCATTATTTGGTGATCTTTCTATTTAGCCTTAGGATCATCTTCATGGCAATATTCGATGTATAGCAACATATCGTAAATGTGTCCCACATCGTGTTCCTGCAGCAGATACAGTTAGACATAATCTGAAACATAAACATAGTAATTCGTGCTCATTCCATTCCTCTTTGCCGAGCCTACCATGGTTAGAACTTACATACGCAAATCATACGATTCGTACAATTGACCAATCATAACCGTAAACATATGCATAAGGGTGGCAGGCCCTGCGCCTACACCCAGCTCTCATCCCAACCCACCGGCCCTATCTATATAAAGGTCACGGTGTTTCGTATCGTAATGGACTTGACATCTCTTATGTGTAAGCTTACGATCACTTCGATACGGGTTGCTAGCCCAGTATCCGAAGGATCCCAAACTTACGAATATCATAGCTTATCACAGCATTGGACGGTCGTAATCCGTCTGAATGATGTGCACCATAAATACCACACATAATTTCCTCCTAGGCCGAACGTTCCCGGTGCCACGGTCGTAACCGTCCGAGGGAAGCCGCACCCGTGCACGGGGAATCCGAGTCCATTGACCATGCAATACGTACCTGTAAGCCCCTATTTTTCAAAAATTATTTAATTAGTGTTAATTAATTATTAATGTCATATTTAGCCTTAAAATAATTATTAGGAATTTTAGGAATTTTTCTAGAATTTTAAATGATTTTTAAATGAGTTTTAAATACAAAAATATCAATTTATAATTTTTAAAATATTTTAATATCATTCTGTAATTTTTAGAATTATTTTTATATCAGTATGCAATTTATTTAATTGTTAATATATCAGTTTGCAATTATTAAATAATTTTAAAGTGTGGAATGCAAATTTTATTTTGTATTTAGACTCTGTTAGGACCTATTTGCAATTACCTAAACTATAGGGACCTAAACGCTAAACCCTAATCCTACCCACCCCGACGACTGGCCAGCTGCCGACGACCGGCCAGCTGCCCCCCGCCATTTCTGGCCGACCTAGCCCCGTTCGACCGACTCTAAACCCCTATAAATAACCCCCATCTCCCCGACCACCATCGACGCCCCCAGCCCCATTTCTTCCCCAAAACCCCTAGCCGTAACGCTAACTCCGGCCATCTACCCCGTCCAGCCTCACTGACGAACGTCACCGCCCCCAACCACCGCCAGTCGCTTCGCCTCGATGAGACGACCGCAGCGCCACCCGAGCGCCACCGTCCCATCGCCTCCTCCGCCGTCCACGGCCTTCGAAACACCCCAGACTTGCCGGACACGTAAGTTGCAGCAGTGATTCGTGTCGTGCGTGTCTCGTTTTCACGTACGTGACTCGCCAGGACACGGGGACACTAGTCCAGTGCTTGGACACGAGAATAGACGTGCGTACGTGTCGTGCATAGCACGGACACGTAAATTCCTGTGTCCCTAACTGTCCGGACACAGGATTGATTTTATTATTTTTTTATATGTTAACTCGTTTAAACCTAAATAAAACTAACCTAAGCCTAATCCTAACACACCCAGCGGGCTGACCCCCTGGCCAGCCCGACCCAGTCAAATCTCCCCCCCCCCCCCCCCCCCCGCGTAGTGGGCCGAGTTCGAGCCCCTGTGCTGCTGTGTTTATTTCTTTCTTTTCTTTTTCCTTTTTCTTTTTTTCCTGTTATTTATATATATATACTTATATATATATATACATATATGAATATACATATATTTGTACATATATATATGTATATACTGTATATAGGCAGTATTTTTATATACGTATATATATTTTTATGGTTAGTAAATTTTTATATATATATTTGTATTTACATACATATATGTATATATGTATATATTTTCATGTGTATATATATATTATTATATATATACTATTATATATATGTATACAATATTTGTATATATATATATATATATATATATATATATATATATATATATATATTTTGTATATATATATATATATATATATATATATATATATATATATATACTTTATAATTAAGTATTTTCTTATATATATATATATATATATATAAATATATATATATATATATATATATATATATATATATATATATATAAGAAAATACTTAATTATAAAGTATATATATATATATATATATATATATATATATATATATATATATATATATACTTTTAGCATATGTATGTATATATCAATTATATATGATTTTACCTTATTAAAATATTAATATTTACTTTGCACTTTTACCATTTTGTATTTTTGGTGTATTTAAATTACGGCAACCATTTGGTGTCCAAGCCTAGCATGGATTTTTGGGCCAAAATGTGTTTTCACACATTCAAGACCTGTACAAGTCATATTGGACTTGATTCATGGCCTTGGATCTTGTATTTGAACTTTGGTTCAAATTATATACATGGACAAAATACGCAGATAATAAATTATTTAATTTTATTTGTGTGCAATGCTGTTTTTGAATTTCTAAAAATAAGTAAATATTGTTAAAATTCTGGAAAAATAGTATTTAGATACTATGTTAATTTAGCTAATTTAGTATAATTTTTATAGTACTTAATTTACTGTTTTGTCACTAATTTGGCATATGAAACCAAAACTCATTTTCTGTATACTTAGGAAAACTGATTTTTATAAAATACTTGTACTAGTTAATAAATTCCCGAAAAAATATAATAAATTTCTATAATTAACAAGGATCATTTTAGTACTTTATTTTATGTAAAAATAAGCTTTTGTCTATCTTAAAAATTATTAAAACATAATGATCATTTGATTTATTTATTGAATAATTATGACTTGTAACTTTTTGTGCTATTTTGAGTTTTAGCCGTATTGAACCTCACCCCTCACTAGTGTAAAGACCCTAGAAAGTTAGTTAAAGTAGTGTATCATCCCACATTGGTCGCCTATGCTAATGTCATCATTTTGGCTAGGTGCCCAGTCACAAGTCGTGTTGCACCAATTAGTGTCCTAGTGTTTTAGCTTAGTGTAAAAACTAAGTTTATGTATTTAATTCTACAGTCACGAGTTACCAGACATCTATAGCACTTTTATCATAGCTTGCTTTGCTTTGCTAGAGGCAAGAACTTTCTACAAACTTTACATACTGTTACATAAATGAACTGTTAATCCAACCATGTTAAATGCTGATCCTTGGGATAGTAAGTTAGATATTCACATATTATACTTTCAGTTACTTCCATGCTTAGAACAATCTTTATATATCTCTCACATGATTAGAATCTGCGTTATGGGGAAACTGTTAGTAGCATACGTGATCATACCCCCATCTCCGTACGTATGTACCGAGCAAGGTTGACATTTTATATGTATACCTTGTCGTAGGCTTTATCTCAAAGCGTATTTGTGCGTATGCACATCTGTCGCCGTTTACTTGTACGGAAGTACATTTCATTATGTGCCCCCAGCACATTATACATCTATTGACCGATCACGTACCTGCTACAGTTTTAAACATTACATATACATCTGTCTATATGACATATGTGTCCTTGCCATGATAGATTGTGTGATGCCATGTTTCCAGTTATTCCTCTTATGTTCATTTCCATGTTTCATATGCTAGTTTGTTAGTTTCAGTACTTGCTCCCGTCCTGACAGGATAACGTTGTAGGTGTCCTTACTGAGGAGGAGTTACTCTGCGACACATATTATGGAGATACTGCCGAGGACCCGGCTTTGCTTTACGAGGATGTTCCTGCGGGGAGACTCGTCTAGTTTGTATAGCTGTTTGGGATACTTAGTATAGTCATGTATTAGACTACGTGTTTTGTAACTGGACATGTATCCAGTTTTACATTTCAGACTTGTACTTGGATATTTTACTATATGAGACGACTTTTGTGTTTGGAGCATTTTTGACTTTTATTCACTTATAGAACTGTTAGCACATTTAGTTTTATCCTGTTGTCTTTAGAACAGCTTACTACATTTTATCTTAAGCGTAGCTGGACATGACTCGGTCTGGCCCAACAATTTGGGTAGCGGATCGTGACATGTTTTTAGTGGTGGCTCATGCAGGTCCTGACTAAATTGTTTGGTTACGTTATTGTACCAAGCATGCCTGCAATTAGGAACTTAAGGTAATTAGACAACATTAGAAATGACGCTTAGAACACCTAGAGGAATGCTAGGATTGCAATATAGGAAAACATCACATGCTTGCTATTATAATTAGATTTTCTTGCCTATGATTGCTTACTTTAAACAAGTTCTTATAATTCCTTTTTATTTTAATTAGATGGTGCTTACTCGTTCATCCCAGTCTGTTACACCTGAGAATGGCGCACTCCATATCCAGTCAGCTGACCAGTTGACTGATACACCCCCACCTCCACCTACCACATTCCCCCACTCCACAGATCCACAGACCCAGATACCTCCACCACCTTCCACATCACAGTCCCAGCAGGCCCCGATACTTCTACCACCCCCTATCACTATACCTACCTAGGCTTCCGTCACACTCGACGGGAACCAACTGCTCACTATGATCCAGGGGTTCCTAACAACCCATCAGGAGCAGACTACCCTACTCTGCCAGAGCATAGAGCGTTCTGAGGAATGTACCGTGGTCCCACCACCTGTAGAGCCACGGCAGAGAGCGGGGACGATCAAGGACTTCATGGGTCTGAAACCCAAGGAGTTCTTAGGGACTGAGGGTATAGTAGTAGCAGATGACTGGCTAGATTCGGTAGAGAGGAAGCTCCTTGGAGTTAGGATGTCGGGTGACCTCCAGGTCGAGGCAGCAGGATTTCTGCTGATAGACTTGGCAGGAGTCTGGTTCCGGAATGAGCCGTTGTTTGCGAGAGGGAGGGCTACTTGGGATCAGTTCAAGACCCAGATCAAGAAGAAATTTTTTTCGACCACTGCTAGAGTAGCCATGGGGCTATGATTCCAGAACATCCAGCAGGGGAACAGTTCTGTTGATGACTATGCAGCAGAGTTTAGTCGCCTGAGCCGTTTTGCTTCTAGTTTGGTTGCAGATCCAGAGGAGATGACCCGTAGGCTTTGCCATGGTCTAGTTCCAGACATTGGCATTCTTATAGTGGCGAACGGTACGACTGACTACTACCAGAGCCTAGAGTTTGTCCGGAGCATCGAGGAGCGTCTTCTGTCATACAAGAGGCCGGCTTCAGTACATCATGAGGGACTGTCCAAGCGTCAGGCTTTCCAGCAGAGAGCACCGACGGCGCCCCAGCAGACTTACCGTCCCCCTACATCACATCATCTGACCGCGCCAGTTAGAGCCCCGGGACCCAGGTATCAGCAGCAGCAGCAGAGGGGAGCTATATGTTCTTTTTGCAGAAGACCAGGGCATGATCGCACCATCTGTAGGAAGAGGTTGAAGCAGTGTCTAGCTTGTGGGTCTCCCACCCATCAGCTTCGAGAGTGCCCAGTAGCGAAGACTAGAGGACCACTTCCGACTCAGCAGCAGAGGTTTGGGCAGCATCTGCAGCAGCAGAAGGGACCTCAGGGGAAGGTTTATAGTCTAGCTCTCGAGCCGGAGCCGGAGCAGGTTTTGGAGCCAGATTACTTAGCTGACATCATCACATGTCATGTTTATTTGCATACTTTTATAGCTCTATGCTTGTTTGATTTTGGTGCATCTCATAGCTTCCTATCATTAGAGTTTATGCATAAACACCATCTAGTAGCTACACCTACTGCGGAGATTAGTAGAGTGATGACGGGAGGAGGACCAGTGCCTATTAGAGCTATCTATAGATGTTCTATTTTTATAGCCGGGAGAGAGTTCAGGGGACGATTCTTTGTGATGCCACTCCCCGGTTATGATATCATATTGGGGATGGACTGGCTTAGCTATGCCCATGCATCTATAGATTATCATAAGGGTAGTATTTTGTTCAGTCCCCCAAGCACAGCACCATTCAGTGTCAGGAGGACAGGGCCGGAGATCAGCCTAGAGCCGAACTATTGTGCGACAGTTTGGGACGTAGCACTGCCACACCATATCATTAGGGAGTTTATGGATGTATTCCCAGAGGATCTTCCAGGGCTTCCACCTGACAGAATGTGGAGTTCACTATAGATTTAGTGCCGGGTTCGTCACCAGTATCTCGAGCTTGCTATAGAGTGAATCCCAAGGAGGCCGTAGAGATGAAAGAGCAGATTGATGACCTGTTGAAAAAGGGTTTCATTCGATCCAGTGCTTCTCCATGGGGAGCGCCAGTGCTTTTTGTGCCTAAGAAGGATGGTACAGTCCGGTTGTGTATTGACTACCGGGCCTTGAATGCCATCACCATCAAGAACAAATATCCTCTGCCCAGGATAGATGATTTGTTCGACCAGTTGAACGGGGCGAAGGTGTTTTCCAGGATGGACTTGAGATCCGGGTACCACCAGGTGAAGGTCAGGGCAGCAGACATCCAGAAGACGGCGTTCAATACGAAGTACGGGCAGTACGAGTTTCTGGTGATACCATTTGGTCTCACAAATTTGCCAGCTGTCTTTATGAATTTGATGAATAATATATTTCACCAGTATATGGATAAGTTCGTCGTAGTATTTATCGACGACATCCTGATATACTCGAAGACGCCAAAGGAGCATGCAGAGCACTTACGGATAGTTTTGGGAATTCTGAGGCATGAGAGATTGTTTGCCAAATTGCCGAAGTGCGAGTTCTTTTTAGACCGAGTGGAGTTTCTCGGCCATGTAGTTACAGGAGATGGAATCTCGGTGGATCCCAGGAAGATTGCTGCAGTTGAGACATGGAAGGCTCCGACGTCAGTTTCAGAGATCAGAAGCTTTCTGGATTTAGCAGACTATTATAGAAAGTTCGTTCAGGACTTTGCTAGGATAGCTGAACCCATGACGAAGCTGACACGGAAGGACGCAGAGTATATTTGGTCAGAGGACTGCTAGGCAGCGTTTGAGGAGCTGAAGAGGAGGCTGACGACCGCTCCAGTTCTGACATTACCTTCAGGTTCTGGAGGTTTCACCATATACAGTAATGCTTCTGGGAAGGGACTAGGATGTGTCCTACAGCAGCATGGAAAAGTGATTGCTTATGCACCTAGGCAATTGCGAACTCATGAGCGAAATAATCCTACCCATGACCTAGAGTTAGCTGCGGTGATCTTTGCACTCAAGTTATGGAAACATTACTTATACGGAGAGCGTGTGGAAATCTTTACTGACCACAAAAGCTTGAAGTATGTGTTCACGCAGAAAGAGCTGAACATGAGGCAAAGACGATGGTTGGAGTTGATGAAAGACTTCGACATCGATTTACAGTATCACCCCGGGAAGGCAAATATGGTGGCGGATGCGCTGAGCAGGCATCCGATGGCATGGTACCTGATGATTGATCGATATTTACGTGAGGATCTGGAGAAGCTCGGTATCGAGCTAGTTTGACCAGGATCAGTAATACAGATGATGGCGCTTGACATTCAGTCAGGTTTGATAGAGCAGATCCGGGAGGCACAGTCTACAGATGAGATCCTTCGCAGACTTCGAGCCCAGGCTTTAGCTGGATTGCTGGATGACTTCACTATAGCAGAGGATGGATCCTTGAGGCATGGCAACCGATTGTGCGTGCCAAAGGAAGAGCTAGTAGAGGCAGTCTTGCAGGAGGCACATCGATCGAGATATTCTATTCACCCTGGTGCTAACAAGATGTACCGTGACTTGCGGGAACATCTTTGGTGGCACGAAATGAAGAAGGATGTATCACGTTTCATCTCGAGATGCCTAGTTTGCCAGCAGGTCAAGACGGAGCGCCAGAGGCCAGCTGGGTTGTTGCAGCCGTTACCCATTTCCGAGTGGAAGTGGAAACATATTACGATGGACTTCGTCTCAGGGATTCCTCGTTCCCAAGGAGGGAAGGATGCCATTTGGGTCATCGTGGACAGGCTGACGAAGTGTACGCACTTCATACCCTTCAAGGTGGGACTTTCCACCGAGAAGTTGGCGGAGCTATACATGCAGCAGATAGTTTGCCTACACGGAGTGCCGGTGAGCATCGTGTCGGACAGAGACAGCAGATTCGCATCCCACTACTGGAGGAGCTTGCAGGAGGAGTTGGGCAGTAGGCTCAAGTTCAGTACGGCATACCACCCGCAGACAGATGGGCAGTCCGAAAGGACGATACAGAACAGGAGGATATGTTGAGGACCTGCATGCTGGACTTTGGAGGATCTTGGGAGAGCCATCTGCACTTGGTAGAGTTTTCATACAACAATAGCTACCAAGCCAGTATCATTATGTCTCCTTTCGAGGCGCTATATGGACGACGATGCCGCACACCGCTCTTTTGGGATGATGTTGGAGACAGAGTTATGCTTGGGCCAGAGATGATCACGGATGCAGCAGAGAAAGTCGGAATGATCAGAGACATGCTCAGAGTAGCTCAGGATAGACAGAAACACTGGGCTGATGCTAGTCGCAGGCCGATGGAGTTCGCAGACGGTGATATGGTGCTAGTAAAGATATCACCTACTAGAGGGACGATCCGGTTCGGACGAGGATGGAAGCTGAGCCCCAGATACATCGGGCCGTTCGAGATACTTGGCAGGATCGGAGAGATAGCTTACAGGGTTGCACTTCCACCCAACCTAGCAGGAGTTCACGATGTCTTTCACGTATCTCAGCTGAGGAGATATGTTTCAAACCCCAGTCATGTGCTAGATCATTCAGAGTTGGAGGTTGGACCAAGCCTTACAGTTTATGAGCAGCTAGTAGAGATATTAGACAGGAGGGAGAAGAGGATGAAGAACAAGGTTATACCCTTAGTACGAGTAGCTTGGAGCCGTCACTCTCCAGGTGAATCTACTTGGGAGAGGGAGTCGGACATGAGGGAGAGATACCCTTACTTGTTCGATCCAACCGCTGCGAGAGAACCACCCGTTCCCGCTTGATACCTTAGAGGTTAGTTTCGATCGCAGCCTTAGTCATTTTGTTGCAGTGCTTGCTATGTTAGAATATTGTAGGGTCTTCAATCCTTGTGAATTTCGAGGACAAAATTTTTCAAGGAGGGAAGACTTGTAAGCCCCTGTTTTTCAAAAATTATTTAATTAGTGTTAATTAATTATTAATGTCATATTTAGCCTTAAAATAATTATTAGGATTTTTAGAAATTTTTCTAGAATTTTTAAATGATTTTTAAATGAGTTTTAAATGCAAAAATATCAATTTGCAATTTTTTAAAATATTTTAATATCATTCTGTAATTTTTAGAATTATTTTTATATCAGTATACAATTTATTTAATTGTTAATATATCAGTTTGTAATTATTAAAATGTTTTAAAGTGTGGAATGCAAATTTTATTTTGCATTTAGACTCTGTTAGGACCTATTTACAATTACCTAAACTACAGGGACCTAAACGCTAAACCCTAATCCTACCTACCCCCGACGACTGGTCAGCAGCCGACGACCGGCCAGCTGCCCCCCGCCATTTTCGGCTGACCTAGCCCCGTTCGATCGACTCTAAACCCCTATAAATAACCCCCATCACCCCGACCACCATCGACGCCCCCAGCCCCATTTCTTCCCCAAAACCCCTAGCCGTAACCCTAACTCCGGCCATCTACCCCGTCCAGCCTCACCGACGAACGTCTCCGCCCCCAACCACCACTACTAAAATATGATCTATTAGCGACGTAATTTAGCGACGGCGTAATATTACGTCGCTATATATGGAATTCAGCGACTCCTTTATATAAACATCGCAAAACGTCGCTGAATAGCGACGTTCAGCGACAGGTATAAAATTACGTCGCTGAATAGCGACATTACGTCGCTGGATTATTAAAATATGTCGCCAGTTTATGACGTTTAGTGACGTCCTCATGTGACGTCGCTAATATTTTTACTTAGGGCACAGCGTTTCGTTTTTCCCACTAACTCGAAATTTCCAATTTTTTCCACTACTCCTTCCCCCCCTCCGACGATTCCTTCGGCGACCCCTTCCCCCCCCCCCCCCCCCGGCGACTCCCTCCCTATCCGGCGACCCGTACCCCCCCGTCGAGCTCCTCCTCCTCGAGCTCAGGTAAACCCTAACCTAACTCCTCCTCCTCCTCATCCTCCTCTCCCACGGACACACACACACACACGGACACACACGCACACACACACAGAGACGCACACACACACACGGACACACACGCACATACACACAGAGACACACACACACACACACATACGGATCACACGGACACACACACAGATGGACACACACACACACACTGGACACACTGTGTCATGTTGTGGTGGACACGAGACACTATGTTGGACACGTACACATAGCCTAGATCCTTTACCAACTATTTATTTTCCATTTTAACATGTTTTTATATATCAATTTCTAAATACCCTATGTTGACTGATACCTTGTTAATTTATTGTATTTTCTAATTTTGAAAACCCAGTTTTGACAACCATTTTAACCTAGTTTAATGCTTTAATTTAGATGTTTAAAACCCTAGTATAGTGTATCTATATATGTGCTGACTGAGTTTCAAGTTTGGGGTAATTTGGTTAGAGTTTTGGTTCTCGATTTGGGTTTGAGGTGAATGGGCCTGAAATATGTTATAGGAGTATGTAATATTGTGTGAAATGAACTGATTTCCTTTCTTTTCCTTTCCTATTTGACTGAACACAGTAAATCCCCTTACTATCCAGATTGGACTGACCTATAGTTCATATCACTCACTCATTCACTCACTCTTGCCTAGGTACACACACGCATATAGCCTAATACAAGCATGTTAGCCTCCCTCATATACACGTATATGTGACTGTCACATGTAACAGTCAACACACTCACCCCCCATTCACATGTGCATGTACACACACCACCCACTCTCTACTTCTCTCTCTCTATATATATATATGTTTGATAGATGGTATTGTATACATATATACATAACTATATCATGTAACTCATATGTGATATAGGCATATAGCCTATGTTAGAGTGTCTAAATATATGAATGCATGAAAGTTGCCTTGTCTTGTAATATAGGCATATAGTATATACATGCCTATATATATATATTATATGTATATATCTACATAGATATTACTTGTGTGTATGAGATAGCTTGAGTTGACTTTGGTCATTATTGGTACTTGAATTGATCGGAACAAAGACCCCCAATGTCGGTATCGGTCAATATTTGGTATCGGTCAGTATCGCATCGGAATATGCCAAACCGTATCGGTATCGGCCGTATCGGATCGGTATCGGCCGATACTTTAAAATTATATGAAATAGTAGTCACCCCCAAGGTTGACTATTTTTACTGAAAGTCAAAGTAGAGTAAACATCTGACCTAGATTGGACTAAGAGTTGACAAAGTCAACTATAGGTCAACCCTTGACCTAGTTTGACCTTGTTTGACTTTGTTTGACTTAGCTTGACCTTGTTTGACTTTGTTGTCTTCATGTTTGTTAAATGACACCCAGATACTAGTTTTAGTTGTTTAAATGACACCTAGATACTAGTTTTAGTTTCAGTTTGCTTTGGTAACTCACTATTGCTCATTACTTGGTACTAGTTTTAGTTGATTGTGTTTTTTTAAGACTAAACAAATGACACCCAGATATTACTTGTGTGTATGAGATAGCTTGAGTTGACTCTGGTCATTATTGGTACTTGAATTTTAGGTTAGGCTTGTATAGCCTTGAATGGTGTGTGCTAGCTAGTATTGGGATACCAATAGCGATAAGGTAAAGGGTACCTTGGTAGGTCATGACTAGAAATAGGATATTTGACTTATATTTGACCTTGTTTGACCAAGGTTGACTATTTGACCTAGTTTGACCTTGTTTGACTTTGTTTGACTTAGCTTGACCTTGTTTGACTTAGTACAACCTAGTTTGACCTAGTTTGACCTTGTTTGACTTTGTTTGACTTTGTTTGACTTAGCTTGACCTTGTTTGACTTAGTACAACCTAGTTTGACCTAGATTGCATATCATTGTTATTAGTAACTGTCCGCTACTAATGTGTGTCCCATAATAAGACATAATATACGAATTTGTGCCTGTTGGATAATGTGTGTCCATCTTTGCAGAATTATTTTCAAATGGATATGAATTACTACTTGCAGAATCGTTCATGGATGTACAATCGTCGTCCTGCTGATATGTGTGGTGTGCGGGATGAATACATAGCGGGAGTAGAGCAGTTTCTGCAGTTTGCTAAGGCGTTCCCTCAGTACATGGACGGCACCAAAATTAAGTGTCCGTGTGTGAAATGTCACAACATAAAATATTATCCAGAAGTGGAAGTGACATATCATTTGTACTCGAGGGGTTTCACGCCTAATTACTATCAGTGGACCGCACACGGAGAACTTGTGTCTTTAGCATCAGAGCCGGAGCCTTATGTTGAGCCGTATATGCATGCATAACCTAATTTTATTTCAGATAATCATGCATACGACGACGGGTGCGTGAACATGGTTTTCGACGCTGCGGGGCCTAGTTTCGTTCATGACGCACCTGAGGAGGCACCGAACGCCGATGCTGCACAGTTCATGGAGTTGTTGGAGAATGTAAGGACTCCATTGTATCCTGGTTGTGAGGATCATTCACCGTTGGAGGTGGTTACAAGACTGTTGAGCATTAAGTCAGATTTTAACATGTCGCAAGAATGCTACAACCGAGTGTTGGAGTTGATTATAGAGATCTTGCCGGCGGGTGCTAAGTTACCTAAAGACTTCTACCGGTCTAAGAGGATGGTGAGATCGCTCTGGATGGGATACGAGAAAATCGATTCCTGTCGCAATGGGTGCATGCTGTACTACAAAGACGACAAGGACGCAGATGTGTGCAGATTTTGTGGTGCTGATCGCTATAAGACAACTAGTACAGGAAGGTCTACCGGTGCAAAAAGACCGACCGATTCAATGCACTACTTGCCTTTAACGCCGCGGTTGCAAAGATTATTTATGGTGAAAGAGACGGCCGAAAATATGAGTTGGCACATGCGAGAACAGATTGAAGGAGTGTTGGATTACCCATCCGATGGAGAAGCGTGGAAGCACTTTGATCGAGTGTATCCAGATTTTGCTTCAGATCCGCGAAATGTCAGGTTGGGACTATCTTCTGACGATTTTACTCCTTTTGGTCTTTCGGGATCCCAGTATTCGTGCTGGCCTGTGATTGTCACTCCGTATAACCTACCGCCTTGGATGTGCATGAAGACTCAGTACATGTTTCTAACCGTTATAATTCCTGGTCCGAACAATCCCAAGAGGAACATTGACGTGTACTTACAGCCTTTGATAGATGAGTTGAATCAGTTATGGGAAGTAGGCGCTAACACGTACGATGTTTCCAGGAAGCAGAATTTTCAGATGAAGGCAACCCTTATGTGGACCATTAACGACTTTTCGGCCTATGGAATGTTATCTGGATGGAGCACTCATGGCCGTCTCTCATGTCCGTATTGCATGGACCGTAGTAAGGCTTTCTGCTTGAAACACGGTGGAAAACCGTGCTTCTTTGATTGTCATCGGCAATTTCTGCCAAAAGATCATCCGTTCAGAAGGAACAGGAATGCTTTCCGTAACGACGTTGTAGAGAAGGGTGATCCACCGCCAAGGTGCTGCGGAGCCACGATATGGGAGGAGGTTAAAGATTTTCTAAGTGCTATAGAAGATCCTACAACTGGGTACAAGTGCGATGGATTTGGTAGAGTTCATAACTGGACAAAGAGGAGCATATTCTAGGATCTGCCATACTGGAGTACCAATCTGATCAGACATAATCTTGATGTCATGCATATTGAGAAGAATGTGTTTGATAACATAATTAATACTGTGATGGACGTAAAGGGAAAAATGAAAGACAATCCCAAGGCCAGGTTGGACTTAGAAGAAATATGCAAACGCCCTGCGTTGCATTTGATACAGCAGAATGGAAAACAATTCCTGCCGAAGTCAATTTTCTCGCTGGACAAGGAGAATAAAGTGAGACTTTGTCGATGGATCCAGGGCCTGAAATTTCCAGACGGATATGTGTCAAATCTGAGAAGATGTGTCGATCCGAAGAAAAACAAATTGACGGGTATGAAGAGCCACGATTGTCACGTATTCATGGAGAGGTTAATTCCGATTGTATTTCGGGAATTCTTACCGCAGGCAGTTTGGGATCCATTGACGGAGCTTAGCATATTCTTCAGGGATCTTTGTTCTAAGAAATTGCTCGTTGATCGTCTAGAAAAGCAAGAGAAGGACATTGCGGTAACACTATGCAAGCTAGAGAGGGTGTTTCCTCCTGGATTCTTCGACTCTATGGAGCATTTGCCGATTCATCTATCCTATGAGGCACGTATTGGTGGACCCGTCGAATATCGATGGATGTACCCGTTCGAGCGACATTTGAATCACCTAAAAAGAAAGGTGAAAAATAAGGCACGGGTCGAGGGTTCTATTTGTGAAGCCTATGTTCTCGAGGAGATTACAAACTTTTGCTCGATGTATTTCAAGCCTCATGTTGCAACTAATAGAACGAGAGCTTCCAGAAACGACGAGGGAGATCATGAAAGTAATGATACAATACTGAAGGTATTTAATGCTCCAGGAAAGCCATCGGGTAAGATGAAAAAGAGATATCTGAACGATGATGAGCTAAGGGCTGCTCAGGTGTATGTATTACTCAACTGATGCGATCCGTGATGCCGTCATAGCCAAGCTCATCCGTGATGCGATCGACGACCAGAAGCGTCGTGATCGCTCCGGACAGCCGATCCAGGGTTGGATTACGCCAGAACAGTGGACTGCGATGAAGGCTAGATTCAGCGAGCCCAAGTACCAGGAGCGGTCTGAGAAGGCCAAGGTGGCGCGGTCAAGCGCCGGTAAGTGGTGTGGTGGCTCCATTCCGATGACGGAGCATTTTTGTCGTCTGGTACATTTTCTATGACGGATATTAATTTATATATAGTTCGATATAATGTTTAATACTAATAATAGATAATATATTTAAACAGATAAAGAAGGGTGAGGACCCGAACATGGTGACCGTCTTCCTGGTCACCCATCGGAGGGCTGGGGACTTCATTGACGAGAGGGCGACGCAGGCATATGTACGTTCTATTCTTTATATTAACTGACTATAATTTAGAAAACAGAAAAATAGATATCAATATAGACTTTAGTAAATGCTTACACGTTAGCAAACATATTCTAGGCCGAGTTTGTTCGGCTACAGAAGGAGGCGGCTGATGCTGCTGCTGCTGCTAGTGCGCAAGCAGAGGGAGGGGCTGGTACTTTCTCCCAGCCGCCTGCAGAGCCATCGCCGGACGAGCTCTGGATGACCGCCGTTGGCGGTCTTCAGAAGGGTACGTACTACGGTACGGGATCCTACGGCGTGTATTTGGCTTCGGAGTCATCCCGGGCCCCCTCTATCAGTACGCAGTCTCCGGCTACGCAGGCGTCATCACGAGCTGAGGATGTTCGTCGTCAGGCGTCATCACGAGCTGAGGATGTTCGTCGTCAGATCGAGGAGCTGCGTCGTGAGTTGCAGCAGCAGATTTCTGATGCGGTCGAGCGACGATCCGATCCTCCGATGGTCACCGGACGATTTGATGCGGTCGAGCGCAGTATACAGGACCTGATGAGTCTGTATCAGGCTGCAGCTGCCAACTTGCAGACGCTCACCGAGTCTACGCATCGCACAGAGCGTAGACAGGTCGAGCTGGAGGGATCGCAGAGGAGCCTATCTGCCTCACTCGCTCAGTATACTGAGAAGGTGGTGAGTACCCTTGCTGCGCATGGTGAGCGACTGCGAGAGCTGGAGCAGGTACGTCCTCCGGGTCCATCGACGGCGCCGACTCCAGATACTGTACTGCCTCCGGCGCCGACTCCAGACATTGTACTGCCTCCTAGTGTCCCTACGGTACAGCTCATCCAGGAGCAGTGTGACTAAATTCTATCCCAGTTGCGCGGCAGGGGTCCGCAGTGATTTTATTGGTTTTTTTATGACTTGTATGTATTGGCCCTATGGGCAAATTGTTTATTCATACACTGTTGTTTATACACTTGGTGGGAGACTTTTTATCATCTTTCATTTTTATTTGACTCTATTGGATGTTTGTGAGGATGTGTGTCTGTAATATTTACTTTGCACTGCCTCCTATTTTTATTGTGATATTTACTTTGTGATATCTGCGACGGGATAACAAATATACCTACGCTGGGTTATAAGCGATGATCTGATATACAAAGGAGGTGCTGCTGAAATTTTAAAAAAATATATTGTGTATTTTTGTTATGATGTGTGTCTGTGTTTACAGTGAATGTGAAATGCTGTGTTCGGAACCATCGACAGTTTCGATTACTGTTGTATGTTTTATCTTGGATAGAAATAGCAACAGTTTAGGGTGCACTTCTGAGAGCTTCATTTTCACGTCCTTCACTTTCTCGGACGTCGTAAAGGTTCCCGAGAAGGTGAAGGACGTGAAGAGGAAGCTCTGAGAAGTGCACCCTGAACTGTTGCTCTTTCTATCCAAGATAAAACATAGAACAGTAAGCGAAACTGTCGATGGTTCGAACACTGCACTTCACACACACTGTAAACACAGAAACACAGCATAACAAAAATATCAATTATATTTTTTAAAATTTTTTTTTTAACATTAGCGACGTATAGCGACGTTCTGCGACGTACTGCGACGGCAAATAGACGTCGCTATACGTCGCTAACTAGCGACGTTACGTCGCTCGACGTCGCTAATATACGTCGCTAAGTTGCCCACGTGGCCACGTGGATGCCATGCCTCGTCATCATTTATAAACTTTTGAAGCGTCGCTAGTGGTCGCTTTACGTCGCAATGTTGGCGACGTACTGATACGTCGCTCTCTGTCGCTCATTTGGCGACGTCTAGCGACAATGGATGCCGCGTCGCAAATAGCGACATTCGGCGACGAAAGTATCATCTTCGACTTGCCTATAAGCGACGTACGTTTTTCGTCGCAAATCATTTTTAGCGACGTATTTTCTGTATTTAGCGACGTCTCCTGACGTCGCTAATCTGGGTTATTTTAGTAGTGCACCGTCAGTCGCTTCGTCTCGACGAGACGACCGCAGCGCCACCCGAGCGCCACCGTCCCATCGCCTCCTCCACCGTCCACGGCCTTCAAAACACCCCAAACTTGCCGGACACGTACGTTGCAGCAGTGATTCGTGTCGTGCGTGTCTCGTTTTCACGTACGTGACTCGCTAGGACACAGGGACACTAGTCCAGTGCTTGGACACGAGAATAGACGCTCGTACGTGTCGTGCATAGCACGGATACGTAGATTCCTGTGTCCCTAACTGTCCGGACACAGGATTGATTTTATTATTTTTTTATATGTTAACTCGTTTAAACCTAAATAAAACTAACCTAAACCTAATCCTAATCCTAACAAACCCAGCGGGCTGACCCCCTGGCCAGCCCGACCCAGTCAAAACCCCCTCCCCATCCCCACCCCCCCCCCCCCCCCCCGCGCGCAGTGGGCCGAGTTCGAGCCCCTGTGCTGCTATGTTTATTTCTTTTTCTTTTTCCTTTTTTTTCCTGTCATTTATATATATATTTATATATATATGTATATACATATATTTGTACATATATATATATGTATATACTGTATATAGGCAGTATTTTTATATATGTATATATATTTTTATGGTTAGTAAATTTATATATATATATATATTTGTATTTATATACATATATGTATATATGTATATATTTTCATGTGTATATATATATATTATTATATATATACTGTTATATATATGTATACAATATTTGTATATATATATATATATATATATATATATATATATATATATATATACTTTATAATTAAGTATTTTCTTATATATATATATATATATGTACTTTTAACATATGTATGTATATATCAATTATGTATAATTTTACCTTATTAAGATATTAATATTTATTTTGTACTTTTACCACTTTGTATTTTTGGTGTATTTAAATTACTGCAACCATTTGGTGTCCAAGCCTAGCATGGGTTTTTGGGCCAAAATATGTTTTCACACATTCAAGACATGTACAAGTCATATTGGACTTGATTCATGGCCTTGGATCATGTATTTGAACTTTGGTTCAAATTATATACATGGACAAAATACGCAGATAATAAATTATTTAATTTCATTTGTGTGCAATGCTGTTTTTGAATTTCTAAAAATACTTAAAGTATTGTTAAAATTCTGGAAAAATAGTATTTAGATACTATCTTAATTTAGCTAATTTAGTATAATTTTTATAGTATTTAATTTATTATTTTGCCACTAATTTGGCATATGAAACCAAAACTCATTTTCTGTATAGTTAGGAAAACTGATTTTTATAAAATACTTGTACTAGTTAATAAATTCCAGAAAAATTATAATAAATTTCTATAATTAACAATGATCAATTTAGTACTTTATTTTATGTAAAAATAAGCTTTTTGTCTATCTCAAAAATTGTTGAAACACAATGATCATTTGATTTATTTATTGAATAATTACGACTTGTAACTTTTTGTGCTATTTTGAGTTTTAGCCGTATTGAACCTCACCCCTCACTAGTGTAAAGACCCTAGAAAGTTAGTTAAAGTAGTGTGTCACCCCACATTGGTCTCCTATGCTAAAGTTATCATTTTGGCTAGGTGTCCAGTCACAAGTCGTATTGCACCAGTTAGTGTCATAGTGTTTTAGCTTATTGTAAAAACTAAGTTTATGTATTTATTTCTATAGTGACGAGTTACCAGACATCTATAGCACTTTTATCGCAGCTTGCTTTGCTTTGCTAGAGGCAAGTACTTTCTACAAACTTTATATACTGTTACATAAATGAACTGCTAATCCAACCATGTTAAATGCTGATCCTTGGGGTAGCAAGTTAGATATTCACATATTGTACTTTCAGTTACTTTCATGCTTAGAACAATCTTTATATATCTCTCACATGATTAGAATCTAGGTTATGGGAAAACTGTTAGTAGCATACGTGATCATACCCCCATCTCCATACGTATGTAACGATCAAGGTTGACATTTTATATGTATACATTGTCGTAGGCTTTATCTCAAAGCGAATTTGTGCGTATATACATCTGTCGCCGTTTCACTTGTACGGAAGTACATTTTATTATGTGCCTCCAGTACGTTGTACATCTATTGACCGATCACGTACCTGCTACAGTTTAAACATTACATATACATCTGTCTCTATGACATATGTGTCCTTTCCATGATAGATTGTGTGATGCCATGTTTCCAGTTATTCCTCTTATGTTCATTTTCATGTTTCATATGCTAGTTTGTTAGTTTCAATACTTGCTCCCGTCCTGACAAGATAACGTTGTAGGTGTCCTTACTGAGGAAGAGTTACTCTGCGATACATATTATGGAGATACTGCCGAGGACCCGGCTTTGCTTTACGAGGATGTTCCTGCGGGGAGACTCGTCTAGTTTGCATAGCTGTTTGGGATACTTAGTATAGTCATGTATTAGACTACGTGTTTTATAACTGGACATGTATCCAGTTTTACATTTCAGACTTGTACTTGGACATTTTACTATATGAGACGACTTTTGTGTTTGGAGCATTTCTGACTTTTATTCACTTATAGAACTGTTAGCACATTTAGTTTTATCCTGTTGTCTTTAGAACAGCTTACTATGTTTTATCTCAAGCGTAGGCTGGACATGACTCGGCCCGGCCCAACAATTTGGGTAGCGGGTCGTGACAGTACCATAGCATACAATTTATATCGTTCCAACCAGTCCTTCGTTCCATAAACATAGTCTCGTACCATAAACATATTCGCGTATCATAAATATAATCCACCATCTATATGGGGAGCTCCGTCGACGTTATGCCCCAATACATCCATATTGATCCACGATGCCCAACGGCTTAGTCATCTCATACTCATATTCAACGCGTACCATTCGTAAGTCGTTCTCAAAGCCTAGTTCCGTAGTTACTTAGTTATTCCTTAGCTTCCGTGCACGAGGGCACGCTCAGCGCCGTAATCCATATTCTACGCCTAGTGTTCAATGTTCTCGAAGTCGTGCACATGATGCACATCTCAATATCGTCTTTCAATGTTCTACCATTATTGCCCTACCACGACCCGTACACTTGATGCACGTCGCTTCGATTGTTCAATGTTCAATGTTCTACCTTAGTGTTCAACATATATTAAGATACTTAATCGTCGAGCCACGCTCGCTAACTTAATAGCAACTTTACGCATACGATGATATATTTTATTGGACATGAAGGAGTAGGAAGAGAGAGTCCAGATCCCGCCCACCTTAAGATGATACGCCTTGTCGTCTAGCCGATTGAAGCGGCTCGCTTCCATAACTTGGTCGCATAGCTAACTCTCAGACTTAGCCATTCCTTTGAACTACTCGGTTGATTCGGCCTATCGTGCCCATGCCACAATCCGTTTCAAGGCCACGATTTGGTTTCGCAGACACTTCACTGCATAAGGCAAAATGCCGACCTCTTATCGTCCAGCGTAAAAGCGTAGCCTGCACACTAGATCAACTAAAATCAGCACTTGCTCAAGGGGGCTTATCATTTGCATCGATTTGATTCATAGATTCCAACCGACTCAAAGCTTACCTTTGGCCAACATAACTCTTGTATCGATTCATATCGATACTTCATCGGGTCAACGCAACTCTTCGAGTCGACGACTCATCATAATGCACCGTGCGGAGCGAGGCATTACATAATATACCACTCAAAACAAGGTTCGCCCTCGAACCGAAACCAACACTTAATCCAAGTGCCTCGCTAGATCGTTTCACGATCTCGTGCCACTATCATTGGAATCATACAACTTAGTTTGGATCACACACATATTTTAGGCGTCCCACCAATATATGCATTTCATCCAAGCTTAGTTGTAGGATATCGGGACAACTGACAAGCTCAACTTAATCTCAAGCACCAATCAGTCCGTACTCGACTTGGTCAAATCTTAGCGCCTATTCTCAAAATACTTCTCGTATGCATTATACCATAACATGCGATCATATTCCAAGCATCTCTGCACATAACTTGATTCAAACCCGTAACTTCGATCTCATAAGTTTCTTCGACGGCCATCTAACGCATGCATTGCATTAAGCCGTTGCGCATCCGATCGCAACAATTCTTTGCAATGCCTATTCGCCCAACCGTTTCCTATCTCTCACGTAACCCAAGCCTTTCATCCAATCATTCATAACACTTGGCCTTAACGACATGGACTAAGTCCAACATGTCCCGAATTCCTTCGTCTACCATTCGTACCAAGTCTTGCACACACCTATTCTATTACGACCCACGTTCTCGAACTGCCTACGCATCGTGTCTAGGGCTACCCCCGCTAGGTAACTTATCCAGACATCATGCTCGCACTCTCCTGACACAAGAGGTCAACTTGAATCTACGATGCTCAAGGCAACAATCTTTTCGACCCAAGGTCGCTTACGATACGCCCATCTCCTATTCTCGACCGAGTACGAATTCTTTACTTAATTCTCGAATCAATCCCGACTAGTTCATTTCGTATCATAGATAGTGCGCTCAACACACATAGCCTAACCGTTACTCAAATCGATCTACGACACCACTTTTCTCGTTCTACTTTCCGTCGCTCTCACGTATTGCAGAATTCTTGCAATCGCCGTACCACATCACTATGCTAAATACGTTTTCCAATATCTATTTGATCATCGACCAACCAAGTCTACTTATGCACTCATTCGATCGATCGTAAATTTTCTAACCATATCGATCTCGTCGAAGACTACTTTCTAACTTTCGAAATACGGTACTCGCTCGCTTAGACTTATCCTTAACATGCACTACATCATCTTTCATCCTTGACAAAATCTTTATGCGACTTCATTGGGTCATCCTATGGGACTTTAATATTCACTTGATTTGGCGGTCAAGTCTTCTAGGGTCATCTACCCCGAAACTACGCTCGATAATTGAAGATCATCAACGAGGAACAGTTACAACGAACCATGCTATCTCTTATCGCAGAGCCAAATCAATTTTCGACAATTCCTATGGGACTTTATCCAATCCAACATATCAATCCATAATTTATCTACCCCCTCGTGCAACTGATGCGTCGTTACTACTCGAATCACTTATGCACATTGCGTGCCGTTTCTACTCGAATCACTCATGCATTATCGTCGACTATCTTTGCTAGTCGTATGGCATCTACTCGTCTCAGGTCCGAGTTTACCTATTCATAATCACAGTCTGACACATTCCACCATCCTCGAACAACTTTCGCATCAAACCACAAGTCAAATCCAATTTGTCACGCCTTGCAAGTTCTATCACCCCCGTTGGATGAATCACCATACCAACGCTCACGCGGAATGATCGTCCTAATTTAGCGTGACGTATGTACGATGTTGGAGTTGCACTCGCATAAGATAAAAATGTCAACATTGTGGTTATCCACGAAGCAATCAAGCACCTTCGTTTTCATCCAATTAGCATCCATTCACTCTTAAATTCTCGAAGCATTCCTACCGTCATCATCCAAACTGCCATAACTAAACTTGCATCTTATTCATCCAACAACAATGCTCAACACAATTTTCGTTCATTCGATTAGAGTATCTCCGAGTTATTGCATATCGTCTTTGATACGCCTCAATACCATTGTCGATATGCATAACTTGAACATCTTCGTCTCTCATAAGTTCCAATTTGTTGCAATCACTGTTATTTTCCGAACTCGAATATGAATCAATTCGCACGTACCAAAATCCATTCTGTTGTAACTAACTACCGTCATCGAGGACGATTTCTAATTCATATATTCATTCTCATATCCCTAACTTGCACTTTCCGATCGTGCTACCGACTCATCGCGCTAACTCAAATTCGTTCGCACGATTTCCACGTACCTACTCAACTCGTTTCGAACAAGTTTCATACTAACTCAATGTAAATTCAACCGGGCTGACTATTCTTCAACACAACATTCTCTCGCTATGCCCTGCCTATTGTTCGACTTACACTTAACGAATCCTCATCCGACGTATCATCTATAGGTATGACTTCGCACATAATCATTCAACTCAATTCATCAAGGCATAATTGCATCAACTTCTATCAAGTCATTTCCGCTCGAGTCTCGGTACTACTTCGTCCGTTGAGGACAAACATATCGCAACATCATAATCGTCTCAACGAAATCTATCGCAAGTCACCAAGCGGCTTAACATAGCTATCGTTAAGTGGTATCCCATATACCACTCAGGATCGAGCCTATCGTTATCGATACAATACTTCGCTACACTTGCTCGCACAAGTGGTATTGCATATACCACTCAAAATCGAGTCATTACTCGACTTCACACTCCGCATAGGTCCAACATCTATCTTCCAATCAACTATCCCGTATGGCGATCTTTCCGATCCCAGCTCTAGCGTTAGCTCAAGTTTGACACACATTCAATCTAACCTTATCTTAGCAATCATATCGATCACATACGTAACATTCGCTTATTCACAGCTCAACGCGACATACGGCCAACATAAACGTTCACCTACTCAACTTGACTTAGCAATCAACTCGACTCGTTACTATCGCATCTGCGATCTTCCAATCTCACTCGTTGCAACTCGTGCAATAACTCATTCTCGATGCTTAAGGTCTTTACTCAACCTCGTTTTATATATCGCTATCCATCCGCATAGCCATACAATACGTATCTCACCCGGTCGACTCGTTACACTGATGCAACGAATGATTCATGACTTGCTGCACTCCGTGCAACCAACAACACATAACCGTTCGTATAGTAACATAACACGCATCGCCACACATATCGTCCCGTTGCACTTCGTGCAACCAACAACAAATATCTTCTCGCACTTTGTGTGACCAACAACACATATCTCCTCACACTTTGTGTGATCAACAAAACATAAACAACACGTATTTCTTCACACTTCGTGCAACCAACATCACCATATTCGTTGCACTTCATGCGACCGACGACTCGCAGCTTTGTTGCACTTCGGAAAACCAACATCTTATAACTCATTGCACTTCGTACAACCAAAATTCTCCGATGGCATTTGGAGATCACGTGATAGTCACGACATACTTGTGGCAAATGTACTCACTTAATATAGACTTATTGTATGGAACATCCAATGTAGCGTCGAGCAGATCCATGAGCCATGCGGTTGCGAAAACAACTTAGAGTCAACTGAATTCGATAGCGAAGCAACTGAGGGTCAAAGAGATTCATTCACGGTCCAGAGGATGGAACCGCTATGATACCAACTTGTCACGCCCCGATCCGGAAAATTGCTCGTCCTCGCTAGATTTTACCCGAATTATAGTCCTCGCTGGGCCGTGATGCCGCACGAGCCTGAAGTTGCACTCGTGCAAGGCAAGATAACGGTTCACATAGTGATTATCTCAAATTCGTAACATAAGCAGCGGAAGGAAACAAAGAATACAATAAGAATCTCTTTTATTCATAATGAACTGAAGGTTACAAGGCTCTGAAATAGCCCAACTTAATATGCCAATTGGCTACAACGCTCATGATCTCTCTAGCTCACAAAGGATTATATTGTTCCATACATTATGCCTCTTTATAGCCACCAAGTAGTCTTCGGCCGAACATCTCCATGTCACAAGTTCGAACACCTATGCGGTAGCTCCTCTTGAACACCAAGGACTCCATACCTCGGCACGTCCAAGCCAAGCCCCACCCCGAGTCAATCATAAGCCGAACCTACACACAAACTAGTGGGGGATTAGTGCTTTCGTCCTCGCTTTACACTGATCAAGACCCGCTCGCACCCAAACCAAGCACTAAGTAAATTTAGTGGAACATGCATCATTATTTGGTGATCTTTCTATTTAGCCTTAGGATAATCTTCATGGCAATATTCGATGTATAGCAACATATCGTAAATGTATCCCATACCGTGTTCCTGCAGCAGATACAGTTAGACATAATCTGAAACATAAACATAGTGATTCGTGCTCATTCCGTTCCTCTTTGCCTAGCCTGCCATGGTTAGAACTTACATAAGCAATCATACAATTCGTGCAATCGACCAATCATAACCGTAAACATATGCATAAGGGTGGCAGGCCCTGCACCTGCACCCAGCTCTCATCTCAGTCCACCGGTCCTATCTATATGAAGGTTACGGTGTTTCGTACCGTAATGGACTTGGCATCTCTTATGTGTAAGCCTACGATCACTTCGATACGGGTTGCTAGCCCAGTATCCGAAGGATCCCAAACTTACGGATATCATAGCTTATCACAGTACTGGACGGTCGCAATCCGTCCGAATGATGTGTACCATAAATACCACACATAATTTCCTTCTAGGCCGAACGGTCCCGGTGCCCCGGTCGTAACCATCCGAGGGAAGCTGCACCCGTGCACGGGCAATCCTAGTCCATTGACCAAGCAATATGTACCATAGCATATAATTCATATCGTTCCAACCAGTCCTCCGTTCCATAAACTAGTCTCGCACCATAAACATATTCGCGTCTCATAAACATAATCCACCATCTATATGGGGAGCTCCATCGGCGTTATGATCCAACACATCCATATTGATGCACGACGCCCAACGGCTTAGTCATCTCATACTCATATTCAACGTGTACCGTTCGTAAGTTATTCTCAAAGCCTAGTTCCGTAGTTTCTTAGTTATTCCTTAGCTTCCGTGCACGAGGGCACGCTCAGCACCGTAATCCATGTTCTACGCCTAGTGTTTAATGTTCTCGAAGTCGTGCACATGATGCACATCTCAATATTGTCTTTCAATGTTCTACCATCATTGCCCTACCGCGACCCGTACACTTGATGCACGTCGCTTCGATTGTTCAATGTTCAATGTTCTACCTTAGTGTTCAACGCATATTAAGACACTTAATCGTCGAGCCACACTCGCTAACTCAATAGCAACTTTACTCATACGATGATATATTTTATTAGACATGAAGGAGTAGGAAGAGAGAGTCAAGAACCCGTCCACCTTAAGCCGATACGCCTTGTCGTCTAGCCGATTGAAGCGGCTCGCTTCCATAACTTGGTTGCATAGATAACTCTCGGACTTAGCCATTCCTTTGAACTACTCGGTTGATTCGGCCTATCGTGCCCATGCCACAATCCGTTGCAAGGCCACGATTTGGTTTCGCGGATACTTCACTGCATAAGGCAAAATGCCGACCTCTTATCGTCCAGTGTAAAAGCGTAGCCTGCACACTAGATCAACTAAAATCAGCACTTGCTCAAGGGGAACTTATCATTTACATCGATTCGATTCATAGATTCCAACCGACTCAAAGCTTACCTTTGGCCAATGTAACTCTTGCATCGATTCGCATCGATACTTCATCGGGTCAACGCAACTCTTCGAGTCAATGACTCATCATAATGCACCGTACGGAACGGGACATTACAGGTTAGCTGTAGGGGCCGGTTCCCAGCTAGCAGAGGTCCACAGGGGGACGATTAAGTACCGTGTCGCTTAGGGCTATTTACGCCCGGTTGACAGAAGGACCCTTTCGGCATGTACCTAAAATAATCTCAACTTTTAAACTTCAAATTTAAAGGAATTTACAATTTCACTAACTATTTTTTTGTGACTAAATTGTTTGAATGTGTCAAAGAAATTATAATGTCACGGATTATAAGCAAACCAACGTTTGCCTAACATATTCTAAATATTGTGATAGAACAATGTTGTGATTTCTTTGTCTGATTAGAAATTCTAATATCATGATAATATAATCGATAAGATTCAACCATGCAAAACTAACATGCGAAGAATATCACTTTAGTACAACAATATATAAAACCATATATATATAAACCAATAAGATTGGCTCATATTTCAATAATATATTTCTCCAATTAAAATTAGGAATAAAGAATGATTACAAAATGTAGGTTGTACATATGAAAATTACCTTTTCAATTGATCGGAGCCCGTTGTCTTCTTGATTTTTATCTTAGTAATAACACTTCAAAAGAAATATGATTTTGTATATCATTTTAAGTAGTTCCATTATTCTCACTAAATAATCATTAGTATCCAAGACTTTGGAGAATAAGATTTACAAAACAACACATTCAGAAAGATAGAGCAAAGAACTTCTGTTTTATATACCTTTACCTTTAGCATGTTTGCTCTTTTCCTAATCAAGTCACAATCTCTGATGCTTCTGGCTTAAAGAGATATTATAAATATCATGTTAAGAGTAAAAGTACAAAAATAATTTGTATTATTGTCACTGTTAACATGTCTCTTATTTCCTAAACATTTAAAATATTTCTAATGATTACGTCTTCAAAAAATTGAAGTTTGTATATTAGTATAGATGAAACAGTGCACAACTAGTTTATTCTGATTAAAGCTCCAAAAATATACTTGTAGAATAATTATCAATATGAAAAAAAAAAATATGGACTAATGTCCAATGGAGTGAGCATAATTCATGTAACACATGATAAAAACTAATTAACGAAAAATACTTGAATAGTGTTCAATGATTCAATGACATTAGTTAATGGGAAGCAATGGTTGATCATGTTAAGGTCCTTTACAACAACTGAAACTATATGAGCTAGCATATACAATTATGTAAAGTCAACCATCAAATCTATTGAAGTAACATTCTAAATCTATATTCCAATTCATAGAGGCTACAATAAAACTCTAGAATGATGATGCTAGTTAAGAGACCAAATAATTAATATTTATCTCAAAAATGTATAATACATCCAAGTGTTTTGGAGGATGAAAATGTGAAACTATGCAAAGAGAAAAACTAGTAGCATAACTCAGACTATGGAGAAGATGCCATCTTTGCAATATTAGCAAAAAAAAAATGCCGAAGTGAAGTTTTACATGAACTTGCAACATTATACAAGAAAAGATGTCATAGATTCTTGCATTAAGCTATTTTAACTGATTTGACAAAAATAGTAGCAAAAAGATGAATAACAATTATTTGCCAGATAGAGAGCACTAAAATTTTCAAAAAAAAGTAGTTAGAAAAATTATTTTTAAAGATTTCACATAATTCTAAAACATATACTTTAAGGCCAAAATATTTAAAAATAATCACATGGGATTAACTCTTAGATTGTTAGAAAAATATTGCTCTTCTCCTCCAATAATCTGCAAACAAAATAAAAGAAGTTAAAATTACCGGCCTCTGAGGAAGTCGCGCACGAAGCACTGCCCTAAGAGTTAATCCGGGTCTATGTGCAGACTTTTTCGGATGCTCCTAGTGGTAAAACCCCCGCTCTACCGGTATCCCGTCGTCGTACATAACTCGGGAAGCCCTGACTTAGCTCTGCCCAGAGCAACAAACCAAGAACAAAGGAGTTTCAGAGTGACAAGAATTCGAGAGAGCGAGAGAGAGTGTTTTGTAGTAATTTTCAGTATTTTCAAAGTACTGAGATTGGCCTCAATATATAGGCTTTTCTCTAAGGTTAGGGAATAAAGGAGAATGAAGACAATTTAATCCGGCCATAAATACTGAACGTTACAAAATTCAAATAAAAAACCATATGGTACATTGTACCTGGACATGAGTTGATGTTACAAGTTTAATTGGTTCATAACGGTCAAAATTATTGTAAGGGGGTTGAGCTTTTGCTAGCTAATGTATGTGTGAACACAACACACATACAACTAACAGCTACATAGTCCGAAATTGAATCTCCCAGACATTAATCTCTTCCACTGAGCTACAGCTAACTTGACCACTTCAAATTTATTAGTAAATATCGTCGAGTGGCTTTGTGGTTATGGAAAAAAAAAATATAAAATTCATACTGGATGATAAAAGATCAGTAAATCAAGCTACAAAAATTTATTATTCTTTACATTTATAATAATAATAGAAATTAGAAACAACATATACAAAACATATATAATACAACGTATATAAAGTCCGTACGTATCCTCGAAATTGGTAAGTAAAACAAAACATATATGCTAGCTATAGTGACCGCAAGACGTAATCCTTCCGCCACTGCATCCTTATAACCATTTATACCCCTCTTATCGGCCAACCGCAACAACAAATGGAGAATGAGCACTGGAAGCAACCGACAGAAACACTCAACACGACAGTCAGGAAACCAGGCCATCCACGTACTTCTTACACATGCAAGGCTCTATCTAGCTGACACATGGTAAGTCCAATGGTCACATGACTGCTCCAAGTCCGAATATATATATATATATATATATATATATATGCCCTCTCGGTCACCATAGGAATAAGCCTAGAAATGAAGGAGCCAAGGAAATCCTGAAAATCATTGAGCACCAAGTTTTTCATGACCATACAACGGAGATTTCAAATCCCCCATCATTCACCATCGAATTATTGAGTCCCAACACAAGGTTATCATGCATTAGATTTTGCCACAATGCGACCCTGTCAGGGCCATGAACTTTCTTTCGAAACAGGGCCCCATAGATAAGGTGGAAAAAAATAAAAAAGTTAATATAATAAAAATATTTGCTGCAATAAAAAATTTAAACAAAGGATCTCTAATGTATAAGTCTAACATGATAACTATTACGTCATAGCTCTTTTGATATATGGGTGGCATATAGTTTATTGTAATTGTGCTCTAGATACATCTATGTTGGTGTTCCTTTAGTTTTTGCTTCCTAGAATGTCGTCCAGCCTACCCAAGACTACGACGACCCCTGTACCGTGTCATCCTATAAACTATGGCCATATACTACTCAAAGCGAGAACTAGAATCCACTATGATTAGATAACTCCAACACAACATATTGATCTGCCATCACAAGAACACTCCTCTTCCAACATCTTCCACAAGTTCCAAATGTGAGCCGTATCACAAAAGTGCTACTCAACAAAATTCTCTCAGTAATTTTTATAGATGGAAAAGAATGTATTTCGAAATTGTTTTGAGTATTGCTCATTTCGCGCTAGCACTCATTCAGTCGAGAAATCGACATGGGAGATTGAAAAAGAGATGAGTAAAAAGTTTTCTTTATTGGTCAATTGATGTTGATGGAGGATTTACTCTTTTAAGTTTCGAGGATGTATTTTTTCTGAGTGGTGTATTATGCAATATCTAGTTCCACGAGATGCATTAGGCTGGCTTGTTGGAACAGAGGATCTAGCTGGACGATTCATGCAGATGAATCATTTAGAATTTTTATGGTCGAGACGAAGGCAATTCGTCAATGATGGATGATTTTGACTTTTTTTCCTTTACCTTCACACTTAATAAAAAAATATTCTTAGTCTTTCTTTCTATATTCCATAAAATTATTAATGTTGAGTAAAATAACAAGAGATAAAAGAGAGTAATCCGATTGTTGTTTACTTGCTATAAAGAGATGTAATATATATTATTGTTCAGTTGTTATAGAAATATGAAATATTTTACTATTGTTGTGGACATATGCAATAATGTTGTGAAAACAAAGAATATGATTACTAAAATATAAAATGTATATATATGAACGAGATTTATGTGGTAAGATTTTCGTAAGCGGTATGGATGTGGTTTGGTACCCCAAAACGGTAGGTTCGGAATGATTTGGGACCGACGGATCGCCAATCGGAATAACTTTGAGTAGAACTTGATATTATCGTAAGAATGAACTATTATACAAGTAGAGAAATACATTTCTTTATTTTAATTTTTGTATCATGCATATGTTTTATAGTTAAACTATTCACGCATTTGCATGTTCATGTAAAACTTGTGCACAAGATACGGCATTCCTCGAACGGGTGTAAAACATGCTTCACACACGAGATATTCTTCAGTGGGACTAGCTATTAGGACTGGAAGCATACGTCGTAATATCTTGTATAGTCCTTTATGGTGTCGGATGTACCAATGACCATCATATAGTTATGCTATATGTCAACGATAATTATCTTGTTGGCCTAACAAATTGATGCATAGACGGGTACTTGACATAGTTATATATTTTATGAATACTAACAATTTATGTAAGGACACACTTATGGCACATTTATATATTAAGAATGTTAATCCATGTTTACATGAAATGATAGTAGCTTTGGTAAGTCATTATGTCAAGTGAAACTTTTATGTTTATAAATTGTTAACTAGTCCTAAAAAGTAGAAATATCACATAATAATTTTACTGCGTTAAAATTATTGCGGTGTTGGCTTGGGTGAGTCGGGTTAAGATCGCTCACTAGTACATTTTCCAATGTGCTGACTCCATCCTCCACATGTACGAGGAGTCGCTTGGACAATCTTAGACATTGGAGCTTGATTGGCAACTTGCAGCTGTTCGGCTGGAATATGACATTTTTATATATAAAAGACATAATATATATAACATTGTTGATTGTATTAGTTTTTTTTTAGTTGTAAGCCTTGTTGCATTGTTTATTGTAATAAGATCCATTCACTATAACAAAAAATTCTTTTAATGACGGCTAAAAAGCGTCATTAATGACAAACCATGACATTTTTTTTCAAAGCAACCGTTATGAAAACGGGTGTTATAAATATTTTTTAAAAGCGTTATAAAAAAACCGTCATGAATAGTTTCTATAAAAGCGTTATGAATAGTTAATATATAGTGCACAATTCAGAACAATTTTAAAACGTTATGAAAAGATAATATGAATAGGCTAATGCAGCACATTATAACACTTTATACTATTCAAATTAGCATATTTATAATGCTCTATACTGCACAGTATATATTACATTCCAAAAACTTAACATTATATATCACCATCTTTATTACATTTCTCAAAATAGAGTACATATCAACATCTTCATTACATTGAATATCCAAATACAGAATGTACCCAAAAAATAGGAATAAATCTCTCTTTTGCTAACCAAATTATTCGAAATATTTACTGAAGTAGATTCTGACCACGGATCTTCTCTCTGCCATCTCTTGAAGATATCGGGAGTCCCATAGAGAAGTAGTGTCGCAGCTGAGCGACGACTTGGCACTGCTACAGCCGGCGCCGTCGTGGGAGAGCCTCATCCTCTGATCCTTTACTCTCGCCTGAACCCTCACCAGCGCCTGCATGCACCTCAGTGTCACGTTCGTCTGCCTCCTCACGTTGTCCCCTCGCACCAGCGGCTGCAGCTTCACCAGCCCCTTCAGAGCTCTCAGCGCCCTCCTCGCCTTTTCGCAGACACAAAATTAATTCATCATCAAACACCAATCAAACTCCAAAGAGAAAATAGTTACGTACCAAGTACCCTCTGAAGGACGTATGGATGGCAATGGCGGCGTGATGCTCCCTAACGAATCCAGGATTAGGCCTGGTCAGCCTCACCACCTCCGCGGCCGCTTGTGTTGTGGCTACTGCCGCCTCTGCCGTGGCAACGGTCGTGACGGCTAGCGCTATAGCGTGCCTATGCTCTGCAGTCGCTGCCGGCTTCACCTGTTCTTGATTTGAGGTGGTCTTTCTGAATAGCCATCTCCTCTTCTCCCTCTTCTGCGAACAACAACATAGGCTCATGAGCAATATTTATAATGCGTACAACCGCTGCCATGTCGCATATCTGCCACTCAAAGATGATGCTCAAGAAACAGATAAATGAACAACATATGTAGTACTTAGAAAACAGAAAAACTATTTTATTTACACTGTAGTTTACATACAGAATGAGGTACAGGTTTTATCATTTGTTAAATACAAAAAAAAAATTTAAGCCACCAACATGCAGTAGAAATAAATTATGCATTTACATGTCCAGGAATAATTAGCTAGAGTAGTGGTAAGTATTGGAGAATCAGGGATTAAGAGGAGCTCTAGAGGCAAAAGGGGGAAAAGAAGGTTAGGCAGGTCAAGACATAGGTAGGATGGTAAAGATTATGGATCGAGCATCAAGGAGGTTCTAGGTTGGATCGGTTTAATTTGTGACTATATAATTTCCTTTCTTTTCCCTAATGTTAGTTATACCATCATAAAAAGGAAACCTGAAGTTAGTAGCGAGGCAAGCCTGCCACATATTACATTTAAGAGTTCAAGGTCTTTAATACATAACTAAAACCGTTCAGTTGTATTTCTGTCCAAGAAAAGGTGCTTGCACGTATGGTTTGTGAAGCATAATTTCCATGCATAAAGCAGTTTCATAAAACCAATTTGGTAAATGGGAGCACAACTAACAACCAAAAGAAACTTGGTTATGTTCTTCAAATCACTATCCATACGGGAGCCAGGAACGTAATTTGTATTAATATGTAGTACGTAAGTGAATTCCAACGACGCCAATGCCAACGATGCCAATGCCCAAAGCAGGGCCTGCCTCTCACTTACTGTTGTGGCCTCCCAAGTCCAAGTTTCTCATTCTAACCTGTCTAGCAGTGAACTGTTTGCAAGGGTATGGACTGATACATACACTACAACAAAAATGGTTAACAACGACACTTTATTGATGACACTTCTTAAATAAGTGTCATTATATTTTTTTTATGATGACACCTTACCAAAAAGTGTCGTGGTAATGGAAGATATATCATCATCTATAACACTTTTTTACAAGTGTCATAGACATATATTCAACGACATCAGCAAAATGTCATCTAATATTAAATAATAATTTACAACACCTTTCTAATGCCATGCTAAAATTAGCTATCCCGCTTTTTTTTCGTCATTTTGGCGCCTCCCAACTTTTTTTCCCAAATCATCTTTATTACTCCCTCTACAGACCTAGTTTTTCCATAGCAAATTAGGGTCTCTCTCTTCACCCCCGCCAAATTTTTTTCTCAGGTTCAACTCCCATGGCTCCACCAATCGATCTATTCCTCTTCCAACTCCGCTTCCCGCACCTCTAGTCTCCTTCGTCGGGAGCTCGGCGACCGGATCCTCTCCGTATAGTTCTTCGACCTGGTGCTCTCGTCTACCGAGTGTGAGAGGAGCATGACCGGAGGGAGGTAAAAGTCACCACCTTTTTGTTTATATTTTACTATGAATTACAGGTCGGTGGGGTTCGGAGTGGTTGAAGACTTGCCTCCTTCAGTTATCATAACCGCGGACGACTTGCTTCCTTCAACGACCAGCATCGACGACAACGACGAGCATCGACGACGACAAAGATCGGTTATCAGTGAACATCATCGATTGTGTTCACCAAGTGTTTGGTGAATTGTCACAGTGGAGATGTTAACCCGTTCGAGTTCTAGGATTTGTAGCACAGGATGTCATCTTCCTAGATCGGATATTCCGGTTGATGTTTCATATTGTGTGATCATTACCACAATTGAAGATCGAGGAGAACAATACCGAGGTGTGTCAACATCCTTTCTTTTTTTTTTCTTTTCTTCTGTTTTATTCTGTTTTGATCAAGTGATCAAATTCGGTATGGATCAACTGATTCATCTTGATTTAAATAATTTGATCATTAGATCACATGATATGATTTTCTCTTCTCTGTTTTGATTACTAGGGATAGGCTCAATCGATTGAACTCTCTATTCCAGTCATGCTCACAAATGTTCGATCAAAATCTGCATAGGAGTAGTTGTCTCCGATCGGGCGGGCCTCTAGAGTCAATACTGACTTCTGTGTCCGTGATCGGACACATCAGGTATCCAATTCTCTCTGTCCTCTGTTTTCAAAAGTTTGTATGTTCATATTATGAGAGAATTGCAAGATTTTTTTCCAATTACTTTTTCTGTCTAGACACATGTTAGCGAGATGTTGGTATCAGTAAATATCTGTAAGTCTATTTTTTATTTCTAAATGTTCTTTTGCAACCTGCTTAATGTTCTATATTAGAATTTTTTATAAAGTACTTACAGATATTTACAACCTGTTGTTTGTGATGCTCGATGCTGCGGACCTCGTGGTAAGGAGGCTCGATGAGCTGTTTGTGGTCGATTAAAAGAACCTCATGGACATCTTGTTTCCGAAGTTTGAACCAGAGGTGGAAATGGAAGAGGAGGAGGAAGACCCTTCTCCGTCGTCATCTATGGTGGTGGATAATGCCGTCCAGTAAGAAAAATTATTCTTTGTTGTCCTTTAGTTTTCTGATATGTATTTACAATATCAATGTTTCATTGATTTATGGTAGTTGATTCACAATTTTACTTAGGGGGCGAGGGATTTCTTGGGCATTCTAGTAGCAACAGCTGCTGCTATTAAGGCATCAGTAATGTGTAGGACTGCTAGAGTATGCAGCAACAACATTTGCAAAAGGTTTTGAAAATTTTATTTAGGTTACAATTTTATATCATTTTTATGTTGTCTGAAACCTAGATAGCCATGTAGGCTTCCTTTTGGGATGATTAATGGATGATAATTTTCAAGATCCATAATTGAAATGATATGTGGTGCAAAGTTTTCAGGTTTGAAGCCTACAAAACATGTGAAGCCTTCCCCCCTTGTTTTTTTCTCTTCTTTTCTTAAATTCTCTGTTAAAACCTTTTTCTTTTCCAATTCCTGGCTGGCATAAACCTGCATTCCATATATAAACCCTGCGCTTCATTCCCAAACAACCAACAACAATCCTATTTAATCCTTAAGCCTTCCCACGGTCACACCCTACCCAAATCAGTCCTGGAATAGTCGACTATAACTGCTGTTACAATAAAGTACAAGCATCCAAATTCTTTTCAGAAGCTAAAATAGCAACCAAGATCCATTATTCCCAATTCCTATGATTTCTAACAATATTTTTTGCCAATTCCCAATTATTACAAATTTTTTCCTAATGCTGATCATTTTCGAAAGATTGACATCAGTCCTGCATCTGTAGCTTTGTAGGAACAATGGGATCTAAGATAACTTGCTTAGTGGACTGATTTGTGCATCAATTACTGTAATTATGAACTAAATAGGACGAGCTATATTAATGAACACAGTTTAAGCATTCGACATTCAATCTTTAATTGATGTTATATAATTATACTATGAGTCAATTGCACCCTTTTTAATGGCGGCATGTTATGGTTGCCTAGTGCTTTGCATATATTAACCTTATCAACTGCCTTATACCATGTATATAATGCTTCTTAAACATAAAACACCTACTATGATATTATCTAGATTTGGAGAGGTCCGGACTTTTTTACCTTTCTGAACATAAAATGCCTACTATGACAGTCCACTTATGTTAGTACTATTTTAGTATTTGTTTCAGTTTCAAAAATTTTGATATTTAGTATCAAAATAAAAAGGAGAATGAACAGAAAAGGTTATATTTTTGTTGTATAAATGAACCCAAGGAAATTGTTGCATTAGACTGTTTTTTTACCTTTTTTTAGAATATGGTTTCAAGTTCTCCTAGTTATGAAGCATTTAGCAATGTTCTGTTCCTATGTTGTCAAAGTACTTGCATATTTGGATGTGAGCTTTTCCATGCTTTACATGGGAACTGTCCGCGTTAACCTAGCAGATTAGGGGTTGGAAGGGATATATCATGTGTAACATATCTATGTTCTTTATTGGTTTGCTAATATCTTCTTTCTCTTGCATATGCTTTTTTTGGAAAACAGAATAGGACTTCTAAAAATAAGCTATCTCGTCTAGCACACCATTTTAAGTGGATTAACATATAGTTATACCTATTTAATAGTTGATAATTTTACTAGATTCCTCGTTGTAGGAGAATTCTCTCTCTCCAAAGTTTTTTTTCACCTCCTACCCCAGCATATAGATGTGGGCAATTATTCACCTATGGTAACAGGTTCCTCTTAGTTTATCCTACATATTATCATTTTCTTTGTCCTATTTTTTTTATTAACTTCAAATATAAGGAGACTGGACCTGTGTTAGTTTATAACTTTTATATTACCCTAATTTTCATAACTAGGATTACCTTTGATATATTCTATGTTTGCTACACGTGAGTAGACCCTTTTATCTACAACTCTAACCCAAAGGAATATGAAAGGATCCCAACAAAAATATAATAGCATCGCTACTACAGAAGTTCCTCCTTCAGATACTAAATGACTTCTAGTAGCGCCATTTTTCCAGTTACCATTTTTTGCATTTAAGGAATATGCTTCACTTTGTGAGGGCTGCAATAAGGGTTATTTGGGATCAAAAAATTGGGTAAGGAAAGGGTTTTAGTGTAGGAAGAATGTATAGGATGTAATATAGATATACTAGTGTATGAGTTTAGGGTGTATCAGTGGTAGCCTAGTGTACAGTGTATAGGTGAGCAACCCTGTGTATAGCAGTAGGGAATGGTTAGAGAATGGTGCAACAGTATACTTGCGCTGCACACTGCAGATAGCAATTTCTGCAGCAGTGGCTTGCAATGCAGGTGATCTGCAGGATATATATATATATATATATATATATATATATATATATATATATATATAAATATATATATATATATATATATATATATATATATATATGTATCATAAACATCTGTTGTGGTACCATAAACAAGCTCAAAGACGCCTCCCAGGCAACTAATTTCAAAATTTGTAATTGATAAGAGGTGCATGATGTTTGCTGTCCTTATAGACAAGGAGGCTAATGAAGCCCATTTGGATCCTTAATTGCTACATCCCATTGATCCCGAGTCGACTCACAACACATATGGATGCATCAACAGTAAATTCTTTTAAGTTCTGTTACTATACAATTACGAGGTATTCTACTGTTTGGGTTTCCTATGGCTGCATACTTGGTAAGAATGATTAAACTAGTTATGGACATGGAAATGAGGATAAGTTGGTCGCTGATGGTGATATTGACATGGATGTCGAAGAAGATGTTCGTCCAAAAACAGACATATTGAGCCAAATTTCTTTACCAGAGGGACTCTTATTCTCACCAATATACCAGGTGTTATTTCTAACATGTTTATAATTGATATCAGGTACAATTTTGCTACTTCTGATACTTCTTTTATGGAACTCTCATGCTCCATACTGGACTCCATTCTGATGGGCTTGAATTATTATAGTAAGACTGAACGTTTTCACTTTATCTTATGACCTTGTGTTTCTGGTCAATCACATTTGCTACAAATATCAGTACATCCCTTCACCTCTCGTGCAATGTCATTTGAGAACTAGAGTTGCTTTAGATGGCAATGTTAGCAGAAGTGCAAGTGTAATGCGAGCTGTAACAATCTCTCTTTTTTCTCCATCATGTCATCTATATATCCTGATATCCCTACATTTTCAGGGTGCAAGAAATAAAATTTTTGCTATGCAACCGGCACCTATCCAAGTTTCTTATATGGGTTTTCCTGGAACCACTGGAGCTACGTACATCGACTATTTAGTTACTGATGAGATGAGATTCAGTTCTTTCTTACCATTGTCCTTATGCTTCATTTTCATTTGTTAATGACTTTTCCATGTGCAGTTTGTTTCTCCTACTCGTTTTTCGCATATTTATTCAGAGAAGCTTGTGCATCTTCCCCATTGTTACTTCGTCAATGATTATAAACAGGTAATAAACTTTTAACCTGTACTTAGTTATTGTTTTTGCTATTATGAGGCGATTAGTAATGTTTCTAAGTGAATTTTATTTAGAAAAACCTTGATGTTTTGGATCCGGTTTGTTGACACAAGCGCTCAGACTATGGTTTGCCAGAAGACAAATTTATTTTTGCTTGCTTCAATCAGCTCTACAAGATGGATCCAGATATATTTAATACTTGGTAACTGATTACTTTGGTTTCATTTTTGATAAGTTTATATACAGTTGACAGTTGTAGTCTATTACCTTCTGTAGGAGCTTTGTCAGACATGTACTTTACTTAGTAAATTGTTGTTTTTTCCCCTTGTCAACTTCAGGTGCAATATTCTGAAGCATGTTCCAAATAGTGCATTGTGGCTACTCAGATTCCCAGCGGCTGGTGAGAGAAGACTTCGTGAGTGTAAGTATATGTCTATGGAACTTATTGGTCAGGTGGTCATTGGTTGTGCATTTATTTGCTTTACACAAGTGATATCAAACTGTTGACATTTATCTTGAGTCCAACCAAGATACAATTATCATGAATTCAGTTTGAATTTGCTTGAATAATCCTATGGCTTTCACAGATGCTAAGAAGCAAGGGGTTAGAGAAGATCAAATCATATTTACAGACGTTGCTATGAAAAATGAGCATATCAGATGTGGTGCTTTAGCTGATCTTTTCCTTGACACGTGAGTGTGCCCGCGTCCTTGTCTTCTATAAAATATGCATGTTACATTGTGTCTGGTCCCATCTGAGTAGTTTTTTGATGTTTCAAATGGCTAGGCCCCTGTGCAATGCCCATACTACAAGCACAGATGTATTATTATGATGATGGGCTACCAATCGCAATTTTTGGTAGTGCATAAATGAATGAACGGATTAGGCGTAAATTTGTGGATCTTGAATGTTTCTAGGAGACTGACTGATCACTCGTCTAATCCATATATATGTATTCATCAGGATTTCAAAATTCAGAACATTGTTGCCTCCCTGTGACATGAAGTTCCTAATAAGGCTGGAGACTCTAGCAGTTTGGCACTTTAAGTTTTATAAATTAATTGTTTCTTCTCACTTAACAGTTTTAACGATTTTAAAGGCCCTCACCCTTTTTCTCATTTTTAGGGTTTTGCATTTGTGATCACTTGCAGCAGTATGAACCAGAAGACTCCTCTGGCCTTGTCTACATGATGCAGATCTATTGATGAGTGTGGATTAGGTTCCAATTTGATGCTCGAAAAAGGTGGACGCAAAGTAGTACTAGGCCTTGCATATTATGTAATAGACTTTGTAACAAGTTGAATACTATATTCTTGTAACCTTTTATTGACATTTTTGGGTTGGAATTTGTTTAATATATTATTTTTGGCACATTAAAGTTTTGTTTTTTGTGAAGATGGTTTTGGTTAATTATATATATATATATATATGAAATAAATTTTTATTTAAAATAAACTAATGATGCTTAGATGGCATTTAAAAAAGTGCCGTGAAAAGTATCCATGACATTTATTAAATGTTAAAGAATATTTTTAGATGACATTTACAAAGTGTCATAATTTTGACGACACTTATGAACAGACATTGAAGCACGCTAACATGACACCAGTAAAGTGTCGTGGAATAAGCATTACATGACATTCAGAAATTGTCGTCATAAAGTTATTAAATGACACTTATTGAGTGTCGTTGAAAGTCAAAAACTTTCTATGACACCCCCCTAGACAGCACCAAAAAAGTGCCATGGAAAGTCATTAACGACACTTTTCGAGTGTCGTTAAAGCACTTTTTTGTTGTAGTGATATCCAATTATTGGATAGATATAAATATGAGGGCAATACTGATACAAAACATATAGCTAATGACTGAGGTATACAACTCGATTACTGATACAATATATATTCCCTTACCTAAGATAGCTGCTATAAAAATGGGATCCCTTACAATACATATATATAATATTGTATTAGAAGTAAGGACTAGACTTATCAGTTCAGAGAGAATAAACTATAAATGAATCAAAAGCTAACCCAGTTAGACAGGGACTTAATAATGAGGATAGGACTAAACAATGTGCCAAAGTGGACTGGAATATCTAATTAAAGACTGGATCAGAAAGTTCAGAGGTGACCGATACAAATGAAGCTTGGGACTGAATCATTTGAACATCTAATCACAAAGATATGACTACTAAAAGTATAAGATGCATGACTGTTCAATTAGCTAAGTAAGGAGGGGTTGAAATCAAAGTCCCAACAGGGACTGAATCATATATGGATCAAAGACTGAACAGAGCTATGGACTGAAACTTAGTGATATATAGAATCTGGACATGGAAGGGAACTGAATGCCTAATAAAGGATGGGGCTGAACAACTCAATGCAATATAAGATGGAACAATTACTTGAACATTGTGTTAACTGATGCTAGCATGAGGATGGACATTTGTCTAAGTGGACTGTTAGCTAGTGGAGGAGAGTATAGTTAAATAGGTTTGAGTATAGGCAAATAGGTTTCAGATTTGACTATTCAATCCCTTCTTTAGCCTTTCACTGTTAGCTAGTGGAGGAGAGTGGATGAGTTCAGTTGATATCAGTCATGAGGTTGGGAAGCTCGAGTGTAGTTAATTTCTAATTTCAGTCTCTTTATTTCTCTTGATCAGTCAATTGGTAACTCACTGCTCTGTTTGATGTTTGGATTTGAAAATATGGCAGTCCATTTAGTTAGAAGAGGAAAGCTTGAGTTGGGGTGTATTTGAATGCAGCCCTTTGTGAGTTCAGTCGACTGATACTCATAGAGTATCAGTCTCAAACTCTAATTATTCAGCCCATATCTTTAATGATCAGCCCCTACTGCATAGATAGCTAGCAGTAGCAGTATATTAAGAGGAGATATGAAGGGTATCTTGGTTAGGGGTTGCATCAGTTAATTAGACAAGGGGGGAGGGGACTTAGAACCGAGCAGTAGCAGCAACATTACCATTGTCCAGTCCATAGCCATTGTATCACTGGTTAGGAGCTCAGGTTAAGTAGACTATATGGTAGTGGTGGAAGGGAGTAGGGTCGGACATTTGTGAAGGCCATGTAGCTTTGTATTGTGTATCCTCCATAGGTTAAGTGGACTATATGGTAGTTGTTGTTGTCTGATATATCATTGACACCAATATAAGTTTCGGTAAAATTTTAAATCATAAACTAAGAGGTAATAGCTTATTTCACCTCTGTGGTTGGCATCTCGGGATCACCTTACAAACTTGTGTGGCCCTCAGAAATATGAGCTCTATCATGGGGTAACGGTTCTCCCATTGTAGGAAGTGGGTCTTGCGTCACATTTGATTCAAAGGAACCAATATCCGGTGCGGAGTTGCTAGAGTATGCATAGGAACACCGATGGATTCTGTAACTCCAGTAACAGCAGCAGTGGGACGTGCTACTGCTTTCTTGGCTTTGGGCTTTAGTTCGACCTTCGGTTAAAATCTACCAACAGTGGCTGCTGCCAAATTTACCATATTAACCAACGAACATGGCAGAAGAGAACTAAATGTAAGAAGTGAGACTGTACCGGTTGTCGATGCAGGCTGAACATTTTCACCAAGAAGATCCATACCGCAGAAAATAAATGCATCCTGAAAAAAAGTTAGCCAATAAACAACACGACGTCCAAAATGAAGCAGTACAGAAACTAACTCTGCCTCCTTCTGCTTTACCACTCCCTCCGCTACCGCCTCGTCGTCCTCTGCGGCCGCTGCTGGATTGCCATCGTCCGGATACCTAACGACGACGATAGGACACACGCAGTAGTCGCTGACGCTCCCGAGGTGGCCCTTGCTGCTCCTTCTGGACGTGCCGAAGCCCCTGCTCCCTATGATGACTGCGCTGAGCCCGAGCCTCTCGACCTCGAGGCAGAGCCTCTCCTTAATGTCGTGGTCCTTGACGATGTGGATCTTGAAGGGGATCTGCGATCGTCGGATCGAAGAGGTTAAACATAGGAAAGAGGAAAAATTAACGCGGGGGGTGGGAAATTAGAGTTAGGTTTTGGGACGGACCGAATGAGTCGTCGAGGCCGAAGTCGTGGCGGATGATCCAGCCCTTGCTGGTGTCGAGGACGATGACGTCGTTGCCGGAGGCCATGGAGGTGATGGTGCCTTGTCCCCTAGGCCTGGACGCTGGACCGAACCCTAATTCTGAGCATGGGAGCGGAGGAAGAGGAAGAGGAAGAGGAGGAGGAAAGGGAAAATGGAAGGAGAAGAAGGTTGCTGGAACGTTTAATATTAATAAGTTTACAAAATATTACAAGTTTGCCACCTCTCTAAAATATTAATAACGTTTTGTTTTATAAACGTTATAAAAAGCCCAGAATTAGTCCAAACCGTCATAGAAAAAAGGTATTTTGAACTTTTATAACGCTTAGGTATCAGGCGTCATCAATATGTCTTATCGAGCGTTATTAATAGGCCTTTTTGTTGTAGTAATTTTATGTAGTTCAGTTGTTCTTTTGACCTAAGAGCCATTGTAATTATGTTGTAAATTATCAATAAAAAAATTATTTCTCATATATATTGTGCCTATTAACTTTTAGTATATTTTCTGTTGTAATGCCTTTATTTCTGAGATATTTTATCGACCTTGTTTTTTTTGTCTTGTACAATTACAATTTAGACTTGTACAACATCAAGTACAGTGACTTTGATTCTTGTGGAAGCATGACATAATGGTTTCAAAGCAACATTAACTTCCTTGTACCATTAATTGGTTCCTTTCAACTTTAAGTTACTTATGTGATCATTCTTTTGACCATTTTTATTTTTGCTAAGAGTTCCATATAATAAGCCTTGATATGTTATGATTCTCATGTGGATATTTTGTTGATTAATGATGTCTTCAAAAAGCACCAATAGATGGTTTCAGAGGATCGTAAGACATGATACTTGAAAAAAAATATACTTTGAATTTTGGATGAGAGACATGATATTAATAGATGTGTTGTAGTAAGTTGTGAGTATTGTTATTGCATGGTAGAAAAAAAAGTGTGCCAAAACTTCAAGGAATAGAACGAGTTAAGTTTGTTCAAGTGGAATGATTATAATTTGATTTCAGGTGACTGCCAAGTGGCATAAAAGTGGATGGTATATTTGTGGTCATTGGAGCCACCATAGTAAGAATTGTCGAGAAGAAACATTGACTTAGTGTCTGAATAAATAATTGTGTGCTATGTGGCTTAGTTTTTTAAGTGTTGTATTAGGTATCCCTAGTGGTGTGTGCTTGATTTGTGATATTAATTAATATCGATAATGCTACATGTATTAGATGGGGGTATTCAGAGGTCTTAGAGTTATGACAGGTTATATGTGACTTCGAATATTCCTTGTTGAATTAGTTCGGATGATCAAGGACGATTTTTGGCAGACTAAGGGAGTATTGGATAAGAATTCAAATTATGAAATATATGATTTGATTAAGAAATCAATGCGGAATGTATATAAAATTATTGCTTGAATCAATTGGATTGAGTTATAAGTTGAGTGCAAAAACTTGACAGTACAATTGAAAATTTGGAGCATATAAAAAAGACCCTAAGGATTTAAGAATTTTATTGCTTATCGACTTAAGATAGTCTATAGTTGATTTAACCTTTAAGTGTGGAATAAGCTGTTCTTATATTTAGCTTGACAGATAACATTGGTTGAAACAAGTTTGATTTTAGCGAATGGATGTGTCCCTAGATATGCATATATTTAATGAGACTGAGGTGTATCGAAGATCAAAAGACATTAGCTTTGGATATTGTGGCTTGATGTAAAGATTATATAACATATTAATAATTGAATTATATTATCTTATTGGATTTTAGCTATATAGATTATAAATGGATTGAATGATAGTATTGGAGTTTCCTATGACTTGGTTAGGTGATCCTGAGCATGACATGAATGGATATTAGTTCAACTCGGTTTAGTAAAAGTTAGAATTCCTTGTGATTGCTTTAATAACTTTGGAGTGACAAACTTGATGGACTACGAGAATTATTGGATAGATTACGAGAATTATTGAGTCGATATATTATTTGGCTAGAATAGATTTGTATGTTTGAAATAGCTGGTGACTGTGAGAATTGTCTTGACCTACTGATTTATTTAAGTTAATTTTGACAATACAAATAAATTGGATGCACAAAGATTGAGTAAGATTGAGTACGAGTTAGATTGGAATTGAGAGTATGTTATGATCAATGGATTTGTGATTGCGATTTAGAACTTGTTATTGGTGGTTTGAATTTATGACTTAGGATTGGTGATTGAGATTTATGAATTTTGATTTGTAGAATTTATCGTACGAATTTAATATTTGGACTATAAGAGTTGTTTGGATGGATTTCGTCGAGTATGATATCGCTGAAGATTTGTTCGGTATAGTCACTCTAGAAAAAGACTTTGTTAGATAGACTTCGGTCTTTGGATTTTTTTTTTGTTATGTTTATGTTACCATATTGGTCTGAGTTGGTTCTCTAGCTATTTTGAGTTAGAAGTATTTTTCTAAGTTTGGATTAGAATTCCTTAGATTGTTGGATAAGGTTTGGCTTTTGATGGTTTAAGATTTTTTTATTATTAAGAGAAAGTTAATAAGCATGGATACATGTTTCAAATATTTTACAAGCTACCTATTAATTGAGATTGAACTTGGGAGCTAATTGATGGTGATCCTATATTTGATTAAATTTTTTGAGATGTTTGGTTTAAGTATTTTAAGTAGATTAGTCTTCGTTGAATAATAGATCGTTTGGGTGTTGGTGGACTTCTATTAGTGAAAAAAGATTGACATTCATTGGTTGGATAATGACATGGTTGAAACTAACTTTAACTGTGGATGGATTCTCTAAAATTTGAAGCGAGATTGAATTAGACGACGTTGAAAAAAAATGTGAGTACATTGAAAAGAGTACGATTAATGTTGTTATAGTAATGCTTCAAATTTTGTTTAGTTGCTTTCTTTGATTGAGAAACTCTTAGGAGATAGAACGTAGATTGGTTCAATGGTAATGTTTGAGATAGTGGAATTTTTCTATAACTGAGCATTGATGTATAATTGTGATTGGGACTTGATGTAATCAGGATTAAAATTTTAGTAGATAATGGAAATTGTATCTATTGGTTTTGGTAATATTTTTTTCATTCAGAATATAGCAAGTATAATGCTTGGATATGTTTGTCTTAGTCTTCAGTTGTTTTCTTCGTACTTGCGTATGTAGCTTAGGTTTGGCAAGTGATATCTTTCCTATGAGTTTTAGAAGTATAGTTCTATACGAGGCAAACTATTGATGGAGACATATAATGTTGATAATATTTTTAAAATGGTTGGATCAAATTTGACGGTATAAGATATACAACGGATTTGGCTAAGGTGTGATAAGCTTTCGTTTATTGAGAAATGATGGAAAGTTATGCTTGAGTGACCTTCAGTTATATCAGACGTATTCAATATTGGAAAAGAAGGTGTTTCATAATTGTTTTGGGTCTTGATCCGTCTAATTTGGTTGTCACAGTCGAGGAATCAACATGAGAGTTTGAATCAAAGATAAATAAGAAGTCTTTTCATTGTTCAATTGTTGTCGAGGGAGGAATTTGTTCTTTTAAGTTTCGAGGACGAAATTTTTTCGAGTGTTGTATTATGTAGTTCTCCAATCTCCACGGTGCTTTGCGCTAGCTTGTTGACTCAAAGGACTTAGATGGACTTGGATTCATGTAGAGAAATCATTAAGAGTTTTTTTTATCGGGACGAAGAAAATTCGTCAATGATGGATAATTTTGATCCTTCTCTCATTTACCTTTACACTTAATAAAAAATTGTTCTTAGTCTTTGTTCCTATATTCCATATATCCTGAGTAAACTAACAACAAATAAAACAGAGTAATCTGAGTTTTGTTAACTTGTTATATATAAAAAAGAATATTTTTTGATGTTGTACAAGAATGGAAAATTTTATTGTTATTAAGTACATCTATGTATGAGATTTATTTGGTAAGAGTTCCATTCAGGAAGCAGTATGAATGTAGTTTGGTGACACAAAATGGTCGAATATGGTTTGGTTCCACGAAATAGTCAAATGTGGTTTGGAATAGTTTGGGACCGATGCATCTACAATCGAAATAACGCTTAATAAAAATTAAGATTATTATGAGAATGAACTATCATACAAGTAGTGAACTGAATTACTTTATTTTAGTCTTTGTACCATGCATATATTTTATATTTAAACTATTCACACATTTGCATGGTTATGGACAATTTGTGGACATGGTTTGGCCTTCCTCGAATAGAATCTAGTGCATCGGGACCGATTTGACATAGGAAAAATTTATGTGGAACTTGCTTCACGCAAGATGTATTGCGGGACCTTTAGTGGGGCCAGCTACCAAGAATAGATGGGCTCATCACAATATTATGTATAGTCCTTTATGGTATCAGATTCACCAATAATCGCGATATTGTTAGGATGCATGCTAACGATAACTATCTTGTTGGCCTAATAATTTTCTTTGGGGACGGACACGTGACACATTAATATATTTTATGAATATTAACAATTGATGCAAAGACACACTTATGACACATTTATATATTATGAATGTTAATCTATGTTTGCAGGGAAGAATAGTACCTTGGGTGTCACTGTGTTAAGTAACACATTTATTTTATATATATATATATATATATATATATATATATATATTTTTTTTTTTTTATATATATATATATATATATATATATATATATATATTGAAAGAAGGTAATTTTGGCGAACGCTCCCACCTGGAATCGATCTCCTGACCATTTGGGCCGCATGCCTCACCACTACCACTAGACTAGAGGGTCATTGGCTATATATATATATATATATACATATATATATATATATATATATATATATATATAATGCAAATGACCTCTACCCTAGTGGTTAAGAGAGATGCATGCGGCCCGAGTGGTCAGAAGTTTGAACCCTAGTGAGAGCGATTCCAGAAATAATTTACCTGGCTCCAAATATATATATTTTACATTTTATATTATATATATATATTTTTATTATATATATATATATATTAAATATATATATATATATATTGTTAACTGATCCTAGAGAAAGTAAAAAGCCCACATAATAATTTTACCTGGTTCACATGATTACCCGTGTTGGTTTAGGTGAATTGTGTTAGATTGCTCACTAGCGCATTTGTTGACACACACAAAAAGAAGAAGAAAAAACTGTCTTTTCTTTATTGGCACAAGGCACCACAAATCGAGTACGCCTGAGAGATCCTGCGATGAGGATCCCTGAGTACAAAAAAGAATTCTGGAGAATGGGACGATGGAGATCGAGCGGCAGTTGCTCCTTTACTCCGTTGACACTCCGATTACAAAAGTAAGTGAAAACCTAAGAAAATTGCTAACTCTCGGCTCACTGGCAAGAAGTGCCGCAGTTTGGCTCTTGAAAATGATCTCCATTCTGTATTTTGAAGAGGGATGAGGCCCCTTTTTATAGTCGTTCTTGAGCTGAAATAATGTTATGTGCCCATATGAGGAAAACATACTGGTTTCCATATGGGCGTATAGTCCGGCCTTGGGCGCATAGGGTGTAGGCGCATGCAGGCTGCGAGATCGTAGGTTAGTCGTGGTGTTGACGTGGCCATATGCTTCGGTGCACGACTGCTCGTAGGGACTGAACTGACGTGGTCGTGCGATTCGGTGCATGTTTTGATCATGGCTTTGACCGAGTCAGGCTTGGGCACATAGCCTTGTTTCAGGCTATGCGCTCTCCTTCACAGGGGGTGGCTTGGGCGCATAGAGCTTCAAAGGCTTGGGCACGTAGAGCTTCACAGGATGATGGGCGCATAGGAGCTTCACAGGGTGACTTGAGCACATAGGAGCTTCACTTGGGCGCATATGTCCTCTTTTGGCTTGGGCACATAAGGCTTTATTTGCTAAAATTTTCATGCATCTATAAGACCTCCTTCAAAGTTTTTGATACTTGAACGAGTTCGAAATACTTTAAAAGAAGCATGGACTGTCTTCTCGTGATGCAATGGACGCATAGCACGGCTCTCTCATTGGGCGCATAGTATTTGGCTAGCCTGTTAGAAAGATATGACTATTGAGATCTTCCTCGAAATCTAAACTAACAGATTCATCGGGGTAGAATTTGAAGAGGTCCATCCTTCATACGTTGTCTACGTCAGCAAGTGGCAGTCGTATAGTATGCAAGAGACTGGATCATCACATGGGCGCATAGGTCATTGTGGGCGCATACTGTGCAATGGGCACATAATGATAGTGGGCACATAGGAAGTGGCCTGTGCCTATAAATAGGCTCTGAAGAAGAGATAAAGCCCATTATTCTCCTCTCTTAGATTTTTTAGAAACTATTCATCTTCTTTCTTTGAGAAACATGTCTTCCATTGTCGCCAAGAGATCTGCAAAGGGCAAGAGGGCTGCACCGAGTGGCTCTAAACCTGCGACAGTGTCCTCGTCAGTCCAGGACCCGATTCTGGGTGAGGGCACGCCTCAAAAAAGAAAGTCTCGAGCGTTAATTTGCGACACTCAGACTTTTCTTCTGCCTGGGCGCATGCGCCTAAGGCAACATACTTCTGTGAGCATCATTATGCGCCCACAGAAGTCATGCGCCAACACTGTGGTGTACTATACGCCCATATGTTGCCATGATATGTGCCCACTTGCTGATGCATGTTATGCGCCCATGCACTGTTGTATGTTATGCACCTACATGTTTATTTTTGGCCGCATGGTCTGTTTGCCATAAAATATAAAAGAACAGAACAATTATCGGAGGACCGGACTTTTACTTCACGTTACAAACTCGCTCGTACAAAGAAAGCCTAGGGACGAAAACCTAGGTACAGCAGTCTAAGTACAATTGTTTGTTTTAGATTCTGGGAGGTGATGATAGAGGCTCGAGAAGGCGACGGCAGCCCTGCCTTACTCCTTGGACGATCGGTATGCAGCCTTGGCTCCTGTGAAGAGATGGTTGGCGTTGATGAAGAAATGCTCTTCTTGCTCTCCCTCTATTACTCTTCTGGCTTCTCTCTCTCTCTCTGTGTATTTTTCTCTCTGATTATTGGGGGATTCTCTCCGTATATCTTTCTCTGATAGTGTATCCTTTACAAGGGAATGGCACCTTGCTATTTATAATAGTGGGGACATCATTAGGATTTGGATGATTACCCATTCTCAAAGTGGCGGCGGTCTGATGTATAATCAATCTGGACCATTAGTTTAAGGCGTGAAGGATCTGGGCCATAAATGGGGATAGTATTGAATCCTGTGAATGATTAATGCTGATTGCTTTAAATCTTCATGATTGGTTGTGTCAAGCTTGGATCTCTCACCACGTGTCCCATTGGCTTGATCATGAATGATATGACCTGATCTCATTAATTATGAGGATAACGTTAAATATGGTCATTGGGATCTGGTAAATCTCTGATTGATCTGCATCCCATAATCATTCTTGCTACCAGCTGTCAAGTCGTGGAGGCCATTGAATCTCTGCCACGTATCTTAATGGTGGACCATGTCAGAACCGCATGATATCCATGAACCGCATGAGACAGCGTCTCAGTGAACCGCATAGGTATAGTACTTGCGAGCCGCATGGGATAGTTTTTCGGAGAGCCGCATAGGTATAGTGCTTGCGAGCCGCATGGGATGGCTTCTTGGTGAGCCGCATAGGTATAGTACTTGCGAGCCGCATGGGATGGCTTCTTGGTGAGCCGCAGGAAGATGATTCTTGCCAGCCGCATGAAGCTGTTCTTCAATTGAGCCGCATGGGAGTAGCCACGTGGCAATCTCGGATCGTGTCAGAGATTTTCTCCTGTTCCCAAAGAGTCTGTCATTATGACAGGACCATTATGACACTTCATGTCAGAGCCGTCAGCTGTCAAATCATGGCAGAGCAATGAATAGGGCCATTACTCGATGGCCAGCTGTGTGAAGGGGTCCCATGGGGACACGTGGTGTTGATCGAGCCGCATATCTCTGTTGGTCGTATGTGAGCCGCATGTACTTCTGAACCGCATACGGCTGGAGGGCTCTTTAAACAGCATAGGACTGTCCCTATGTAAGCCGCATGGACTCTCTTGCCCCGAGCCGCATGAGACTAAGAGTCTCTCTGAACCGCATGGGACTGCTCCTGTATGAGCCGCATGGGGTTCTCCTGTTCCGAGCCGCATAGATCATCATTCTGATATTTTCTATGCTTCTACAAGACCCCCTTCAAAGTTTTCAATTTGTAAAATTGAAATACTTTGAATAAGAAGCATGGCCTTTGTTGATCGCATAGATGATTCAGCCGCATGGATTTATCTGGCCGCATGAGCTGTTAGGCCGCATAGACTTTTTGTCACGTGTCCCAACCACGTGTGCAAATCTTCTACATTAAGTGCCCTTGATTCGTCGCCTCTTGGGGGAGGATCCCAAGGGTCAGTTTTGTTTTGACCGAAGCATTTTTCCTTTATTCTTTTAGGCAGCGCGTGGATCGAGGCGTTTGTTTGATTTTTTGAGCCTCCTTCGCCAATAAATAGGAGTAATTTTATTCTTTGAGGGTTTTTTTACCTTCTCTCTTTTGCTCGAACTCCTTGTTGTCGACTTCCTCTTTGTCTTCTCCCATCAACGATTGCCAATGGCTCCCAAGAAGACTACCGCTGCTACGGGCAAGAAGGCCGCGTCGTCGTCTGCGGCAGCGAAGGACAAGAAGGTCGCGTCTTCATCGACGGCGACGAACGTGGCGGCTTCTCCGCCGGCTGACGTACCTGTTTTTCACCCCGACATTCACCCGCCTATTGCTGGTAGGACCATCAACATGAACTGTCACGGCTACGTCGCATATTTTATGCGCGAGCCTGTATTTCCAAGTATGCTGCGTGTCCGACTCATGTTCGAGTCGCATGGGATATGACATAGGTCTGAGCCGCATGAAAGTTGTTGTTTGTAGCCGCATAACTACTTCATCCTCAGGGCCGCATAAGCTCATCTGGACTGGACCGCATGAGCTTTTTCAAACTGAGCCGCATAAGCCTATTTCGGACTGAACCGCATAAGATCATTCGAATTGGACCGTATGGGCTCATCCGAACTGAACCGCATATGCTCCTTTCGAACCGAACCGCATAAGCTCATTCGAACTGACCCATATGAACTCTTTCAAACTGAGCCGCATGAGGCTATACTGAGCTAAGCCGCATAAGCATCACGTAGTTTGTGTTTCGGCTATCTTTTTGACTTGTTTCTTTTGTCTTTCTTCAGTGAATCTGCCAGTAAATCCTGCAGGGGAACTTATAGTGGGATCAAATCAGTTCGCCTTGGGCGTGCGTCTTGACGACTTAATTAAGCATGTGCTGAATCAATTTCCTGCTAATGAGCCTTCGGAGAGGTTGAACGTCATCGAGAATCAGACCCTCCATTATCTCCGTCCCATGATGAATACTGGAAAGTTGGATGGATTATATCTGAAGCCTTCATTCCTCTTTGGAGACGCTTTAATCATAAAGAATCCTCGAGTATTAGAGATTTCTGAGAACTGAGATTTTTCTTTGGATGGGATGGTGATCCATATTCCTCTCATGGAACGTCACTATCCTCTGTCGTGGTTCAATATGGTGTTGTTGGATAGGAAGATGGTGTGTAACTTAACTCCTACCCAATCAGGGATGTTGATGGACAACATCCATTATAACCCGAACATGCGGTCAGCGTACGCGGGTAAGGATTCCGTCCTCCGGTACATGATGGGTCTGGCCCCAGGCTCTTTCATGAATGTATACGCTCCCAACTTCACACTCACTCAAGCTGACACATTCCTGAATCGAGTCGCTCGCAAAAAATCTTATCCCGTTGGCAGACTGGCATTGCTGAACTGGATAAACCCCACTTCTACGTGGGCCCAGTTGACCACTTGGGTTCTGCAGACCTACGGAACATTCCTGCGGGAGGTAGGACTTTACCATGCCATTCGGGGCACTTGTCATGGGCTTCCTATCAATAAACCACTGTTCGTGGCGATCTTGGAGATGTATAACCGACGAACGGGGACGTTCTTTGCACCCGGAGGGGAGTTGGGGCTTGCTCTCCATGAGATGTATACTGTCTCCAAACTTCCGTGGGGGAATGAGCCTTTCGAGGTGTATACCCCGTCGAACGAGGAGTTCGAGGACTTGAACCGACGACTCCCAGGTTTTGTTGCGGTGTATCAGGAGTTATTATGCCATCATAGTGCTTGTCACCAGATGGCTATAAAAACGGTGGATAGCTCAGAAGGGACCGCTCCCCACACCACATCCTGGGTCAATTATCTTTTTAAAGTTGACCCCTCTGGCGAAGTTACTCCTCGAACCCCTCGAACGCATGGAGAGATAAAGGACCTGATGTCGAGCGTCAAGAAGTCGCGGTCCAAGAGCGACATATTCGGGAGTCAAACTGACTCTCTTAGCTATATTTACTACGGAACCACACTAATGTCAGAGAAGGCGCTCCTGGCTGGATTTTTAATGATATGGCTACGGAAGTGCGTAGTCTCGGGAGGAGCAGGTTCTATCGAGAGGATCGGTCGCCACTTCATTCTCCCTGCCGTTAAACTGGTATTTGGAGTTAGACTGGCCCTTCTTCCTGCTATGGTGTGTAGCATACACCATGGTCTTCGAACATTCTTGTCCAAGGTTATTGCGCGCAATAAAACGCTGGATTTTGAGCGCATAGAACTGCCTTTCCACTATTTGATGGGGTGGTTGGCGATGCACTACAAGTCTTTGATGGGACCTGGAATAGCGGAAGATGCTACAGATGAAGACGCTTTCCTTTTCAAATGCCATCGCCGGTCTTGGGAATACAATACTATGCCAGCTTGTCGGAGGGCGCTGGCGAGGGTGGATGGGTGTGACTTTTTTGTGTCTGTTCCTCATTTTCTGATGAGAAAGTGAGGAATGTATACCTTGATGGTACCGAACCTTCTCACTTTCTGTCTCCGAATATGCTCACCTGGTTGCGCAACATCCGCCCCGCGCATCTGGTTTATCGTAGCAGTGATAATGTGTACCTGGAGCCCTACCTACCCAGTAGGTTTTCCCACCAATTTGGCTATAGCCAGTTATTCCTTGATTGTCCCAACCCTTGCTTGGGCTTTGAAGGTAGCGTCCTTGATGGTGTCAGGGCATGGAATTATTATGACGCTTATCATACTCGGGCCAGCTTCTCGGTCCCCGATGCTAAGGCGCCGAGGGAAATTTTTTACGTGGCTGCTTTGTATCATGTTATGGCGAACAAGCCTCGTGTTAATTTTGATACGAGTACCAGTTTCATCGTGGGTACCGATTTAGAGGAAAAGCCCAAGGGGGCTAAGGCTAGAAAGCAACTAGCGCTCCAGACTCCCCTCTCTAAATCAGAGTCTTCCGAGTCGGCTGAGGAGGATGATGATCATGATAGCGGAGACTCCCTTTCTGGTGGGGGTGAAGAAGTATCGGATCAACCGCTTCCCACACCCGATGAACTGGCGGAGGATCCGTTACGTGCTACACAAGAGGAAGTAGTGAGGGAAGAACAGCCTCCCGCTGTGTCTGGTCCCTCACGTAAATAAGTCAGACGTGAGTCTTCTGACAGCAGAGCGACCTTTTCCGTGAAGAAAGCTGCCGGTAGGTCTCGTGGATTACTTATTACCGAGAAGGGTGAAGATGCAGACGATGTTCCAGAGGTAAGACCAAGTCGGAGCCATCTCCTTGTTGTGGTTTTCTTTTTCTTAGGATATGACTTAATCACTTTTCTTTGTAGGTGTCTGATGAACCGGCCTCCCATGAACCGTCTGCCGCCCCTGAGGTTGACCCGGCCCTTACTGCTTTGATTAGAGGTATGTGTTCCGCGATCCTTTCAGCGGGGGCTCTTCCAGCAGCGGCTGAGGATTTCCAAGTTGCTGAGGCCCCAGTCCGGGATGACGAAGGTTCCCTCGGGCCTGCCTCCAAGGTTGCTGAATTTCCGCAAGGTAACGCTGATCTCGTGGCATCCCCTCCCGAGAGGGTAGGGGCGGAGGAGCCTATTCTCCCTGACTCGGAGACTGCTGGTGAAGAGACTGCGGTGGCTGTAGGCGAACCTCAGCCTCCACACTCCTCCACTGGTAAGATAAGCCAAATATTGACTAGTGAGGGGGCTTATTTGCTTTACCAACATATCCTCCGGGTCAAATCGATTCATGGTTGTCTTGGCCCTACAGGTCCTGACCCTTTACTTCCCGCCGCGGATGTTCTTGGGGAAGGCTCGGCCTACCGTGATCTGGAAGAAATGAGCGTTTCCTCTCCTTCGCCGTCTCATGTCGAGGGGCCTTCCGCCAGCCCCGGGCAGATGGGAACGGAGCTGGCGATGGTCTCCACCTCATCCTCTGCTGATCATACGGCTCCGGAGATTGACCTCTCGACCCTGCCGAGCATTCAAGTTCTGCGGGCCGCTGAAGAGGAGTTGGCCGCTGTTCATGCGTCCTTCCATGCGGAGTTTGTTTCTCTTGTAGCAGGAGCGGCAGATTCTGTTGCGTCTTCTTTAGCGTTGCCGGCTACACTCCCGTTGACACCGGCTTCCTCGGAGGCTCTGGACGAGGTGACACAGGATGTGGTCGACAGCTTCTATCGCCATTTAAAGAGGGGCGTAGATGCTGCTGTAGAACGGGGGACCCCTTTTACTCTGTCTCTGCGGTGTGCTCGGGGTCAGGTTGCAACTTTGAAGTCTCTTCCTGGCGGGGTGGGGTTGGCTGTACTCCTGGAGCCTAAGTTGGCAGAGGCTGATCAGCTTGTGACCCAATTGCTGGCGATATAGCAGGCGGGCTTGCCTGCTGCGATTGAACGGGAGCGGGGCTTCCTCATTGCTGCTCGGGATAGGATCAAGCTCGCTCGAGATACTGCCGGACCAGTTGTGCATGGGGACCTTGACAAGTTCTCCGCTTCGTATGACAGGCTGGGTCGTCGAAGTCAGGCTTGTCGGGCTCGGGAAGAGTCTGCTTCTCGTGGAATCGCTGATACGAAGGAGCGGATTCTCGCACTCCAGAGGGTGTTGACCTTCTTAGTGTCAGAGTTGGAGGCTGCTCGTGCTGAACAGGAGTCGATTGCTCGGGAGGCCGAGAGGGTTTCCCGATCTTCTGTCAACCTGGAGCGGGCCTTTAAGAGATTCGAGGATAACTGGCAAGTCCATGCTCAACTGGAGGACGAGGCGGTGCTGACCCAAAAGGCGGAGCGTCGAGCTACCCAGAGGTTTGAGCGGTTGGTTGCCTTGCTGACGGACCGTCTCAGGGCGTTATGTGCCCCAGAGCAGTAATCAGTTTTTTGTTTTTCTTTTGCTGTTGTTTTCTTTTTCGTCTTTTTTGTTTTGATTTTGTAAAGGATGTGATCCTAAATGATGTAGCACTTTGAATTTTGAATGAATGAGCATGTTTCAACTCATCTTCTCTTTCTTGTAATTGCGGTGTTCGTGGAACTGGACTTGCTGGGGGATTATTTGTGGACCTGTTACCCTAGGCGTACCTTAGTTTTAGGTATGGATAACAAGTTTGGTCAGGATATCCGGAACAGCCATGGCAAAGTGGTCATGGGTGCTCTCGGTATGGGGAAAAAGAATGCCGTAGAGCAGTTGGGCTCCCGGGGCATGGTGAGATGGTGGATTTATGCTAAGAAGCTTAGCAAGGGATATTTGTGGACCTATCATCCTTGGCGTATTCTGGTTCAGGATACGGATAATGGGATGAAAGGAAACCAACATATTTGCTCAGAGGTTATGAGGACATGGCAAGCATGAGGGTTTTACCGTAGAATCTTCCTGATCAGAGGTAATGAGGACATGGCAGGGGAGACTTCACGAAAGATATTCGTGGTCAATAGCGGACATTTGTGGTCAACAGAGGACGTTTGTGGTCAACAGAGGACATTTGTGGTCAACAGAGGACATTTGTGGTCAACAGAGCACATTTGTGGTCAACAGAGGACATTTGTGGACCTATTATCCTTGTCGTACTCCGGTTGTGGGTACAGATAATAGGTTGAAAGGGAACCGACATACTTGCTCAGAGGTAATATGGACATGGCAAGCATGAAAGTTTCTTCGACGGAGCCTTTCCACTCAGAGGTAATGAGGACATGGCAGGAGTGGGCTCAATGAAGAAGGGGTACACAGAACGACTCAGAGGTAGGAGAACGTGGAAGTTCTATGCGAGGGGGCGATTTGTTTTTGGTGGAAGTGAAAACGACTCAGAGGTAATGAGGACATGGCCGTTTCGAAAATTTGTGGATCGATTACCCTTTTTGTGCGCTGGGAGTGCGGGTAGTGGATCATGAGAAAGGATCTCCTCCAGGAAGGAAGTTCAGAGGTATAATCATACGTGACTTACTATCTGAAAGAGTGACCGGAATGTGAGTTCAGAGGCACCAGCGGGTACATAACTCGGTAATTTAGAATATTGAGAAAGTGTGAGTTCAGCGGCACCAGCGGATACATGACTCGATAATCTGAAAGGAATGTGGAGGTGAGTTCAGCAGCACCATCCGGTACATGACTCAATAATCTGAAATGTTGTGAATGTGAGTTTAGCGGTACCAGCGGGTACATGACTCGATGATCTGGAGAGAATGTCGTTTAAACATAATATTTCTTCAGGAACTTGCCGTTGACGGGCAACATGAGCAAGTCTCCATTTTGTTTTGCGAGGCGGTAAGCATCGTTGGAGAATACTGTCTCAATGATAAATAGGCCTTCCCACTTTGGCTGGAATTTGCCGGCGGTCATGTGAGTCATGACCATCGGCCTCCGGACTGCCAGAACGAGATCGCCCACATGGAATGTTCTGATTTTGACCTTCTTGTTGAAGGCTCAGGAGATGCGTGCTTGGTATAGCTCAATTCATTGCTGAGCCAAGAGGCGCTTTTCATCTAGTGCCTCTAATTCCTGTAGCCGGCGATGGTGGTTTTCGTCTGTCGTCAATTGATGTGTGAGGATGACGCGTAGTGAGGGGATCTGAGTCTCCAATGGAAGGACTGCCTCACTCCCGTACACCAGGGAGAATGGTGTATTCCCGGTGGCTGTTCGAACTGTGGTACGATAAGCCCATAAGCATTCATCGAGCTTCTCGTTCCAGTCGCGTTTGTTGGAGGAGACAAACTACTTGAGGAGTTTGATGATTGTTTTGTTGAATGCCTCTGCCAAGCCGTTCGCTGCCGGGTTGTACGGTGTCGAAGCAACATTCTGAATACGGTGCTTATCGCAAAACCGATAGAATGCGTGGCTTGCAAACTGCGGACCATTATCACGGATGATCCTTCGGGGCAGTCCAAAGTGGTAGATAACGTGATGCTTAAGGAAGCTGATCACGTTTGAAGTCTTAACTTCTGCGAGTGGGACAGTTTCCGCCCATTTGGAGAAGTAATCAGTGATCGTAAGTCTGAAGCGATGTCCTCGGAAGAAAGGTGGGGTGATTGGACCAATGATATCCATTCTCCACGCTTCGAATGGCCAGGACGCCACTATCGGATGTAGAAACTCGAATGGTTGGTGAATGAAGTCCGCGTGGACTTGGCAGGCTTTGCATTTTCTAGCATAATCTATCGCATCTGCCACCATTATGGGCCAATAGTAGCCCATTCGACGAAGGCGGTCTTGAAGTTTTGGGCCGGGCTGGTGGGCCCTGCAGACACCGTCATGAGCTTCTCGTACGGCTTCTTTGGCTTCTGCATTTGACAGACACCGAAGCAGTAATCCGTCGTAGGAGCGGCGATACAACATTTTCGTCTCTGTATCGTAGAAGAATCTGAGAGAACGCCGTCTGATGGAAGTGGCTTCCTTTGGGTTCTCGGGCAGGATGTCGTAGACGACGAAGTCGATGAATGGTTGTCTCCAATCTGGGGCATCCTCGATCGTCTGTGCGGAATAACTCGCCACGAATTGCACATTGTTCTTGGGACAGATCAGTTCGTGGCCTATCACATCCACTGATTGGCGATCATGATTCAGAACTGCTAGGGAAGCGGCAAGACCAGCTAAGGCATCAGCTTCGATATTTCGGAGTCTGGGGACATGTTCGATGAAGAACCCCTCGAACGACGAGATGATGTCAATTGCCATTTGGTGATAAGGGATCATGTCTTCATGGCGGACTTCTTATGAGCCCCGGATCTGATTGACGATTAGTTGAGAATCGTCGTATGCTTCAAGGTATTCTACCCCCAGCTCTCTTGCAAGTTGGAGGCCAATGACCAGAGCGTTGTACTCGGCCACATTGTTAGAGCAGGGCTCTGTGAGGGAATAAGCGCGATAAATCACCAATCCGGAAGGGGAGATCAGCACTACCCCGACTCCGACGACTATATTGCCTTTAGGTCCGGTCCTCGAAGCACCGTCGAAGAACATTCGCCATATATTATCGTGAGAGGTTGCATGCGAGTCGACGAACTCATCTGGGATCTCTTCATATATCCTGGAGGACTCCGAGCCTGGGTAGGCTGCTAAGAAGTCTGCCAGGGCTTGACCTTTGACTGCCTTTTGTGGGACGAAGATCATATGATAAGGGGACAGCAATATTGCCCATGTAGCGAGGCGAGAGCTGAGTGCCCCTGGTTTAGTTATGAAGACCCTGAGAGGGTTGATTCGTGAGATCACGTGTATCGTTTGTCCGGTGACATAGCGTCGCATTTTCTGAATGGCGAACACCAGGACGAGGCATTCCTTCTCCACAGCGGTGTATCGGTGCTCTGGCCCAATCATCATTCGGCTGAGGTAATATATGGCCTGCTCATGGCCTGCGTCGTTGTTCTGTGCCAGCAGAGCCCCGAGGGAGTGTTCCATTGCTCGTACATAGAGCAGGAATGGTTTTCCAGAAATCGGGGCCACCAAAATTGGAGGATTTGACAAATATTCTTTGATGCTGTCGAAAGCACGCTGACATTCCTCGTCCCATACGAATGAGACTCCTTTCTTCACGAGGTGCGTAAACGGTCGGCATCGCCCGGAGAGGTTGGAAATGAACCTCCTGATGTAAGCTAGCCTCCCTTGGAGGCCTCTGAGTTCACGGAGATTTCTCGGGGGACCCATCTCCATGATTGCCTTCGTCTTCTCAGGGTCTACATGGATACCCTGTGCAGTGATGATGAATCCCAAGAACTTCCCGCTAGATACGCCCAGAAAGGACTTTGTAGGGTTCATTTTCAAATTGTACGCTCGCATTAGGTCGAATACCGTCCTTAGATCCTGCAGATGGTCTCCCTTGCAGCGACTCTTAACGGCTATATCGTCAACATAGCACTCCACTGTCTTACGTAAGTGGTCTTCGAAGATGATGCTCATGGCTCTTTGATAGGTGGCGCCAGCATTCTTCAAACCGAAAGGCATGACTGTGTAGCAGTACGTGCCAATTGGCGTTCGGAATGATGTATGCTTTTCGTCATCAGGAGATATTTTGATTTGGTTGTACCCCGAGAAGCCATCCATGAATGACATACGTTCGAAGCCGTCGATATTGTCGATCATGATGTCTGTAATAGGAAGGGGGAATTCATCTTTAGGGCATGCCTCGTTCAGATTGCGGAAGTCGATGCAGATTCGAATCTTTCCATTCTTCTTGAGGACGGGTACTATATTGGCGACCCAATCGGGATGTTGATCCTCACGAATGAAGCCGCTGGCTATCAGTTTGTTGACTTCGACTTCGATCGTGTCCATGATGCCTGGGCGGACGCGTCGCTGTTGTTGCTTGACTGGCTTCGCATCTGACCGAATGTTGAGTTTGTGAAGAGCAATGTCGGGATTTAACCCTGGCATGTCTTCATAGCTCCAGGCGAACACATTAATGTATTCTCTGACAAGTTCTAGCAGCGACTCCCGTTCTTCGTCTGTTAGGCTTTTACAGACGAAAATTAGTTTTGGAGAAGATTCGCTGTCGAGATCCACTTGTATGACCTCATCTTCAGTAGGAGGTTCTCTTTGTTCGAACCGCTTTTCCCATTGTGCGTCCAACTGCTGGGCCTACGGTTCTAGCTCGAGGATTTTGGAGATGTCTTTGTCTTCTTCGTAAGCGTCGGCGAATGCCATGTTGACTTTCATGACTTGTCTGAACACATCTCCGATGCTGGTATCCGAGTCAGAAGTTGGTGACCCGATTGAATGTGACTGCCAGTCGCATTCTTCATCTGAACTCTCAGGGGTCGTGGTAGGCGTTACATATCCTAACCCGTATCGAGTTTTGTTATAGTAGTCCCATGATTTGCCTGCCGGGACTGGTGGCTTCAAAGGTAATCGTCTCCCAGTTCGTAGTTCAAACCTGGCGTCGTTTTCTGATCATACCCCTGTTTCTGCATGAGATATTTGGATTGGGGGCTATAAAGATAAAGAGGCAGTCTTCCGGCATCTGACCCGAGGCCGGCTTCCTCTATGGTGAAGGGATACGGGTTGTTCGTCCGGCTGAAGATGATCGGATGATCCCCTCCCTCGATTATTCGGTAAGCGTCTTCTACTGGAGTAAGCTGGATCGCGGTGTATACATTTGTCACTTGTGTGTGTAGGTGAGTGCCTATACCGTGTTCCATAGCATACATTGTACATAGCTTATTGAGCTCGGTGTAGTTCAAAGATAACCCTTTATTGATGAAGTAAGGTATCTTTTCTAGGGGGATTACATCATCAGCGGAGGGAACTTCAGTGTGGGCAGCCACATACTTGGCTAACTCTGGTTCCTCTTCGGCTACCCCCTGTGTGAATGAAGACTGAGAGGACGTCCTGGGAAGCTTGATTGTCAGTGGTTCAGTTGATGGAGCAGAGCATGGAGTTGTTGGCAGACTAGCGACCCCCAGTTTGGCACTTGATGTGGAGCAAGGAGTGGCCGGTTCGCTAGAAGTGTCAGACCTTGCATCGGGGTGACGACCCTTCTTGGGAAGGTGTATCGTCAGTGGCCTATCGGAGGGATTGAGCTTCTCCGTTTGGGGTTGACCGACTCTCGGCAGTCTGATTGTCAGTGGCCCCGTTGTGGGTCTCGGCACTTGGTCGGACCTTGGCAGCCGAATTATCATCTGTTCTTTCTGCGTCGAGAGGCTGATCGTGTCCTTCCGCAGAGTGGCAGTAAGGGGTGCGGACCTTTCCGGTTTGTGAGCTTGGAGGTGGATTGTCAGAGGCTCTTCTGATCCTGTGGCCGTCTCGGTACTAGCTTGAATATTTCCTTCATCAAGGTGCCTCTTCGACTTTTCGTATAGGCAGGAGTCCGAGTAGTAAGATTCGACCCCTTTGAAGGGATCGACGTCAGCAAATTCCGTCTTCACGAAGCCGTGTTTGTCAACATATTTGAAGCATTGGTGCAGCGTGGAAGGCACGATCATATAATCGTGTATCCACGGACGTCCCAAGAGGATGTTGTATGAAGTGTCTGCATCTATGACATAGCAGGTGACTTCGGATTGGAGGTCGCCAATTTGACACTTCAGACGAATCTTTCCAATAGGGTAGCTCCTGCCCGAATTGAAACCGCTGATGGCGGTGCTTGTAGGTGTCAGGCGATGCATTGGGATGCAGAGATGATACAGCAGACCCTTCGGGATGATGCTTACGGAAGAGCCAGGATCAATGTGCATCTGATCCACCTTTACGTCGCCGATGTATCCAGTATAGTATAGTGGGCGATCGTGCAGGTTGGTTTTGATGAGCATGTCCTGCGGAGTGAAGACGATGTTAGGCATTGCTCCCGTACAGGCACTGTCCTGGAGATCCATAGATAAGTCCTCCCCGGTGAGGTTGGATTGAGCCAGATAGACATCAACATTTTGGAGTGCTTCGCTTAATGCAATACGAACGTCCTTGGAGAGCCTTAGGAGTTCGTACAGTGATAACATGGCCGGTGTGTTAGCCAATTACGCTAAGATGTCAAAGTTGTAGGGCCTCTCTAGCCCTTGGGCTGCCTCTTTTCGGAGGGATTTGTCGAAGCGAGTCTCTCTCGGCCTAAGCTTGTCGGTCGTCGGAGGCTGAGCCGGTCCCGGAGCATCAGTTGTAGTGGATTGATGGTTTTCAGCTGGATTGTCAACCACACGTTGGAATTGCGCTCCGGACCGTGTGACGACGGCTGTAGCTTCCTCGTTGTCTGTCGAGATTGTGTGGCAGGTCCTGACTTTTCTACTTTTCTTCTTGTCGGTGGAAGATGGTGTGGGCCGAGTCACTTCTGACACCAAGTCTAGATGGATCCACATGACCTCCCCTCGTGATGTGGTGAGGGGTACTAGACCGGCAGCCTGATCTCGGGGAGGTGGAAGATTGGTAATCTCCATTGTCTCTAGAGGGACGGGGACCACCCCATCTTGAGTCTCCGTCGAAGGAAAGCTGCCGAATTGTACGGACACCATATTGGCCGCCACGGTTACCTCTTCGAAATTGATGGCCAGAGCGTTCGAATCGATGAGGTTTTGTATGTACCGTTTCAGCTGGTAGCAATCGTGTGTAGCATGATGGACATAGCGAGGATAATGGCAGTACTTTGGATTCTCTATCTCTGTCGGCCGCGGTTCCCGTCTTGGTGGAGGAAGCTGAATCCTGTCCCCTTGTATGAGCATGTCCAAGATGGACTTAACGTGACCGTCTTCAAAGGAGTAAGTGATTTGCGGCCATTGTTTGTCTGCTGGCTTCGGCTCAGGTTTTCGTGCTGTATCGGCCACCATAGCCTGCTTTCCCTTGCTGTCCCGATTGTTGGAGGGGCTACCCCCATTACCGTTGTTGGGACGCTTGCCCTTGTTTTCTCCTTCCGAGATGTGCAATCCCAGTTGGCGAGCCTTCTTCAGTCGTTCTTCGGCGCTTGTGGCGCTGATGATGAACGTCTTCCAATCTTTGAATTGACTTTCGCCCATCCAGAGACTGATCGTTGGAAGCAGTCTCTTTTGGCAAATTTCAATTAAAGAGGAATCTGGATTTTCGGAGGGCAGCTTTATGGTGGTTTGGCAGAACTGCTCAATGTAGTTCCTTGTCAGCTCCTTCTTCCCTTGGACGACGTCCATGAGGGTGGACATGGTGACATCCTGCCCTACTTCGTAAAATCTCTCCAAGAACATGCCTTGAAGCCGGTAAAAGAGTGGATGCTGTTGTCCGGCAGATTGCGATACCAGTCGAAGGCGACTCCTTCCAATGCCCCAATAAATAATCGCGTGAGGATAGCATTATCATGGGGCAGATGGTCGGTGGTGACCTCGAAGTAAGTGATGTACCAACTTGCTGAGGTCTTGCCATCATACGGGTTGATATTGAACGGCTTATATCTTGGTGGGAATGGAACATCCCTCCATTCAGCAGGGTATGGTTGCCGAATTCTGAGGTCTTGAGCGTTTTCTCGGGCATGGAACATGGCTCGGAGCTCCTGAACCTCTCTTCTTACTTCTCGGGCCTCATCTGTCGCGGTAGGGGCTGTTATTTCGGGAGAATTGTTGCCCGGGTTCGGTGCCGCTGAATTCGAGTCCGTATTGACCGCGGGACCCGCGCTTGTTTGGCCAGGCGTCCCTCCTTGCAGAGTTGGAAGGGCTGCTTTAATCTCGTCTACAGACTTGACCAAAGCAAATAATATGGCTTCGAGATTGTCGATGCGCTGGCGATCACTGGAACCACTTCGATTGCTGTCTGTCATGAACACCGTCCTTGTATGATGAGAAACGGAAGGGACGGTGGAAGATGTATCCTCCGAGTCATACCCATGTACCGAGAAGTCATCGGGATATGTGGGAATATTCTCTTCTGGTTCGGACTCGGAGGGAACAGTACCCCCAGCCTCAGAGTTTGCTTCGTCTTGAGAGTCATGGATGTCCTCGGGGACATCAGCATCTGTTGTACCTGATGGAAGAGTTGTTTCCCCGGGCTCGTCTCCGTGAAACATCGGATTGTTGTGGATGTTCGGAGGACTGCTACCCTCAACCCCCAGCGATATGGATGATGAATTTCCTACTGCAACAAATTTCGTCTTTGAACGGGTGTGTTGGAATACTCCGGTAGAGGACAACCGTTTAGACGACAGTTTCTTAGCTGTAGTGGTCGATATCTTGGGGCTGGAGATGCGTGTCTTCTTCCTTCTCCCCTCGGCGGAGATTTTCTGAGTGGAATTGCAGAAGATAACAGGAGGTGCCTCGTCCTCTGAGCTCAGATGCTGTAGTCTTTGGAAGACTGACGGCCGATCTTTACAACAGCAGTTGATGATTTAGGTGCAGTGATGTCCAAGTGAGGACTCTTTGCACGCCGAGGCTCCTTCTCTTTCCTTGCGCTTGTGGAGGATCGCCTCACGCAGGTCAGAGGAACCACTCCGTCCGTTCGCCGCCGGGGGCTGGACTCGAGCGGTTCTATACAACTTCCCATCAGAGACCCGTGTGATAGTCAACGGGACGCCCCGATAGTCAGAGGTTGGGACAGCTGACTGGGCTTGATGAGCCCGCGCTGTCCTAGACTTCTTCTTTTTAGCGCTTGCGGGTGCGTAATAAGAAGAGTCTTAGTTGATACCACAGAGTCTGGCTTATCATCCAGAGAACTATCAGGGTCGGGACCGTATGAGAGACGGTTGAAGACTGATCGAGAGGAGCATGGAACGGACGCTATGCGGCTAGAATTGAGTACCGTGCAGGCTGTCTGCATGCGGTTGTCTTCTGCTGTCGGATGACTTATTTTTGTGCGGCTAGGAGTCACGACCGTGCAGGCTGGCCTCATGCGGTTGGCAATTGTGGCCGCATGGGTTTTCTACAAGCGATTGACTTCCATAGCCGCAAGAGTTTCATCCATGTGGTTGGCAACTATAGCCGCATAAGCTATGCGGCTGACAGATATGGCCGTATGAGTTTTCTTCATGTAGGTGGCGGATGTAGCCGCATGAGCTTTCTTCCTGCGGCTAATACCCTTATGCGGCTCTGATCGCATAGAGTTCCTCTTTGCCCCTGCAAGTCCAGCATCATAGTGTTTTCTTCTGCTAAACTTGGGGACAGCAGAGTTGTCTACGGTCTGAAGTGGGGCCGCACGAGAGTCTTGCTCGCCGTCTTGAACAACAGAGGGTATCTCAGCAAGAGCTTCAGTAGGAACGAAGGATCGGGGTCTCCACTCCTTGCGGGCCTTCTTTGTGCGGGCTCGCTTCTGGACCGGGCCAGCGCTCTTGTCGGAGAGCATTTCTTCGAACGCCTGTTGGTCGAACCGGGCGACCATCTTTTGTTGCATGGAGCCAAGCTTGGCTGCATCCGATTGCGTCACCAACTCCTCAGCCGTGGAGAAGTTTGTCCCCAGCAGAGTCGCCATCGTATTTGCCATAAAATATAAAAGAACAGAACAATTATCGGAGGACCGGACTTTTACTTCACGTTACAAACTCGCTCGTACAAAGAAAGCCTAGGGACGAAAACCTAGGTACAGCAGTCTAAGTACAATTATTTATTTTAGATTCTGGGGGTGACGATAGAGGCTCGGAAAGGCGATGGCAGCCCTGCCTTACTCCTTGGACGATCGGTATGCAGCCTTGGCTCCTGTGAAGAGATGGTTGGCATTGATGAAGAAATGCTCTTCTTGCTCTCCCTCTATTACTCTTCTGGCTTCTCTCTCTCTCTGTGTATTTTTCTCTCTGATTATTGGGAGAGTCTCTCCGTATATCTTTCTCTGATAGTGTATCCTTTACAAGGGAATGGCACCTTGCTATTTATAATAGTGGGGGCATCATTAGGGTTTGGATGATTATCCATTCTCAAAGTGGCGGCGGCCTGATGTATAATCAATCCGGACCATTAGTTTAAGACGTGAAGGATCTGGGCCATAAATGGGGATAGTATTGAATCCTGTGAATGATTAATGCTGATTGCTTTAAATCTTCATGATTGGTTGTGTCAAGCTTGGATCTCTCAGCACGTGTCCCATTGGCTTGATCATGAATGATATGACATGATCTCATTAATTATGAGGATAACGTTAAATATGGTCATTGGGATCTGGTAAATATCTGATTGATCTGCATCCCATAATCATCCTTGCTACCAGCTGTCAAGTCGTGGGGGCCATTGAATCTCTGCCACGTGTCTTAATGGTGGACCCTGTCAGAACCGTATGATATCCATGAACCGCATGAGACAGCGTCTCAGTGAGCCGCATAGGTATAATACTTGCGAGCCGTATGGGATAGTTTCTCGGGGAGCCGCATAGGTATAGTGCTTACGAGCCGCATGGGATGGCTTCTTGGTGAGCCGCATAGGTATAGTACTTGCGAGCCGCATGGGATGGCTTCTTGGTGAGCCGCAGGAAGATGATTCTTGCCAGCCGCATGAAGCTGTTCTTCAATTGAGCCGCATGGGAGTAGCCACGTGGCAATCTCGGATCGTGTCAGAGATTTTCTCCTATTCCCAAAGAGTCTGTCATTATGACAGGACCATTATGATACTTCATGTCAGAGCCGTCAGCAGTCAAATCATGGCAGAGCATTGAATAGGGCCATTACTCGAGGGCCAGCTGTGTGAAGGGGTCCCATGGGGATATATGGTGTTGATCGAGCCGCATATCTCTGTTGGTCGTATGTGAGCCTTATGTACTTCTGAACCGCATGCGGTTGGGGGGCTCTTTGAACCGCATAGGACTGTCCCTATGTAAGCCGCATGGACTCTCCTGCCCCGAGCCGCATGAGACTAAGAGTCTCTCTGAACCGCATGGGACTGCTCCTATATGATCCGTATGGGGTTCTTCTGTTCCGAGCCACATAGATCATCATTCTGATATTTTTCATGCTTCTACATGGTCCTTTGGACGCATAACCCTTTGGGCGCATAACCCTTTGGGCGCATAAGAGTCCTTCAGCACTTAGTTTTTCCTGCGGTTTTCTGAGTCTAATGTTCTCTTCTGTCCTTGTAGTAAACATGTTTGCCCCGGAGCTTGGTGGTATCCCTTTCGGTTCCGCTTGCCACTGTTTCACTTAACAAAATTGCCAAACAAAAGGGTTGGATTTTGAAAATAAAACGAGAAAAAGTACAAGAAGTACAAATTTGATTCTGGAAAAAATATTGCTATGGAAGTCTGATTCGTAAATGATCACTTTGTTCCTTGGACCATATGATGATGATGAAGATCACTGCTTGAAGTAGAACAACTTAGAAGAACTAAGTCACTAGAAAGGTATCGACGCACTTGGGCACTGATGGCGAGGCCGAATGCTTTCCTGCTTTGCTTCACTCTGTTCTGGAAGAAAAGTTGAAGAAGAATGCTCTGGAGAATCAAAATCTCGAAGTCATTATCTCTGTATTCTCTCCTGTTCTCTCTCTGTCCCCCGTGTTTGAGAAAAATGAGTCTATTTATAGACTGGGGCTTCTGTGCGTAAAAGAGCATCAAAGTCTGTCTTTACGCTAACAACTGCCACCCATGATCAGAGTCATCCTTTGCATATGTTGACACGCGTCCCATGATTTTAGTAAGAATAGGATATATGTACACACGTTCTTCGAAATATGTGGCATGAAGGCCATGTAGGCAAACCACGTTCCAAACTGGCCAGAAAGAATAGGGCGTAAAAACAGCTCCAACATCCTCTGAGCGTAAAACAGTGAGATGAGCATAAAATAGCTCTGTCATAGGTTCCCTGCGTAAAGTGGTTATTGAATAACCTTGAGCATAAAATGGCTCAAATAGACTTTACGCACACATTGTTTTATGAGCGTAAGAACTCATGTAAAACTCCGTGCGTAAAAAAAACCATTCAATGAGCGTAAAGTAGCTCGATCTCCATAAACGACAACTGTGGTCTTTGTATAAGACAAATTCCATTAAATTCTATGGTAAATGCCATCATTAATATCTTCATGTCAGAGTTTGCATTAAATGTGAGATTTGACAGTTTTGTCCAACATAAAAGAGGCTGCTCTGTCCTTGGCGTAAAAACACAGGTGTAGACCCAAGCGTAAAACGATCAGGCTGCTTAGGCGTAAATTGATTAGCATGGTCTTGGGCATAAAAGAGATTACCCGCTCTGCTTGGTGTAAAAACCGATCACTTTTGAATGGGATGACTCTTTCTTTGAAACACTTTTTACGCTCCTACAAGACCCCCTTCAAAGTTTTCAAATATCTCCAACATTTGAAACACTTTGAACAGAAGCGTAAAAGTTAAGATTTGACCTGCCAGCGTAAAATTTTGGATACGCAACAGCTATCCGCGTAAAAGCGGAGATGTCCAACAGTCGGCGTATTTTCCAACAGTGTCGGTCAACACTTAATTGTCACAATGAATTTCTTTTTTCGAAACTTTCGAATGCCTTTTCGTTTCCCCGAGTTTTGCATTTATAATGAGCAGTTTCCAAAGAGGAATATGGACAGTTGATTTAACCATATAAATGAGGAGAAATTCTTCACTCTTGTCGTTCATCTCCATAGTAACATGGCGGCCAAGAAGGAGACTAACAATGAAGAGGCTTCGGGCTCAAGGATTGACTTTGAGCGAGCACGCAATTTTGTAGCGTGCTTCGGATTAACACCAGCAGTCTTCAGCCGCATTGATGGTGGTCCTCCGACTGCATATGAGGGCTTAGGAGATGCAGAAGCATTTTTGAATCTGATGCGTCGCTCCGGGATTCACAACATACGTGAGTTAGGTGCCTCTCTTTGTCAGTCTAATGAGGGAGAGGGAAAATGAAATTCCATGTATTGCGACTCTCTTATATGTAGGAGTGGACCCCTTTATAAATAAAATCTTGATGTTAATCTCATCTGTTAGTAGATAGAACTGTTCAACGCTTTATTTTGGTTGTTCATTTCCAAGAAACAAACCAACACGTGGCGTCTAATCTTGTGGTTACGAGAGCCTTTAAATAGGATCTTCCCCCGAAATAGACTCATCCCAACAGTTCTTCAGTCTTTATAAATAGCCGAGAATGTTTCATATTTTCTCGTACTCATTCCTCTGAAGATAATTTTCTGTGATGTTGTTCTCCAACAAATGACAATGGCGGAGCTTTCCCACGGTGTTCTTTTGTACGTCTAGTCTTCAAATGTGGATTCAACCACTATTATAGCCAAACTATTCAACTTAAATGGTAAGTCTGATTGTAAGCAAATATCTGTCTTCGAGTTTTTTTTTGATGAAAACATCTATTCATGAGCGTAAAAACTTGTTGAAGCATTGGCGTAAAATCCTTGCCGAAGTATTGGCGTAAAAGCCTAGCTGAATCACTGGCGTAAAAGCCTTGTTTTAATCACTGGCGTAAAAGCCTTGCTGAATCACCGGCGTAAAAGCCTTGCTGAAGCATTGGCATAAAAGCCTTGTTGAAGTATTGGCGTAAAAGCCTTACTGAAACACTGGCGTAAAAGTGTTGGTGAAGCAATGGCGTAAAAGCCTTGTCATATCACTGGCGTAAAAGCCTTTGTGAAGCGCCGGCGTAAAAGCCTTGTCATCTGTTTTTAGTCAACGTTCAATACGCATCTGATGATACTTCTGTTTAAAACACTTTTTCTTCGTTGTTTTCTGCAGAAGCTTGGCTGAGCAGCTTTTCCAGAACCGGCATTGGTGACTTTGACGTTGTGAAGCATGTTCTTCTGACATCAACATCTGGGAGCTTATGCGCTTTTGATGCGCAAATCAGACAACTCAAAACTCTTTGTGGGATAGAAGGGTCTTCCTATGCTGGTAGGAAGAGCCTTTATACATGGAGAGTTGGATGGTGGAGTCAACTCTACCCCGAGAAATTGGGTAGTAGAGTTCCTTTCACGGCAGAACTAGGAATCGTATCCCAATGCTGGATACATTCCTATCTCCTTTGAGGTGCCGCCACTAATCCACCAATTGTATTGGCAGCAACGCGCCTTCGGGCCGCCATACTCTGGGGTTCTCCTCTCGTCTGAGAGATAAGACCAGAGTTTGATTACTGCTGTTCCGGTTGCCACTGGGGCTTAGACAGTCAGGAACTGCCACCAACAACGAACCCATCAAAGAAGATCAAAGAAGGAATAGATCTCTATTAGGTTATTGTTGGTGTATAGAATGAAAATCCAAGAATGTAAAAGATTTCCATTGTAACTTGTAAGAAAGTCTAAGAAATGTAATAGACTTTTTGATGATATGGGAATGAAAATGATGATTCTTCTATGATCAATGATTTGTATCTATCTGGATGTAATAAAGACATGATAGATAAATGAAATCCTATTTTCTGTTTTAGAGTATATGATACTATCAGAGGTAATATGGACATAATAGCATATATGAACTCAAAAGAAAATTAGACTAATATCTATACGGAGGTCAAAAATAGAAATGATAGATAGGAAAAGAAAGTAGATTTAATATTTATTCAGAGGTCATGGAAACATGAGAAATAGTGAATCCCACTTTCTAATCAATTGATAAAAAATAGAAGATATAAAACCCCTTTTCCTGGAAATAAGAAGTCAGCTTAACCAAACCTTGGTAGCTGGGGATTCGGAAGACGGATGTTGTGAGCGTAAATGTCAAGGCGGTGGATGAATCAGCGTGTTTCTTGGGAACAGAAAGGACGATTCAAATTCCATAATTAAATGGATGAACCTGGTAACATGAATGGACGAGCTTTTTCAGAAAAAGTCGTTAGTAATCATCCTCCATAAATAGGTGAGAATTGCTTGTAACCCTTCATTCTTATTTCTCTTCCTCTGTTGGAAATGTCTTCCGAGAATGCCCAGCGAAAGAATGAAGTCCCCCAGAAAGTCGAGGGCATCATTGAGACGTTCCCTGTCACGTCTCTTGCATCAGGCTCATCAGACTCGATCGAAATAGGTAGAAGTTCTTCTGCGCCCAAGCTACCCGAAGATATTCTTACTTTTTTAATAGAGCCAGGGAAAACTCCTGAAGAAGAAGCGTCGAGGATGGCTGCCTGCGAATTTTTCATGTGTTCAAGAAACGACGCCTTCTATGCCTTGGCCGACTATGTATTCAATAAGGAAGCGAGTGGCCCTCGTCCTTAGTCTTTTATTTTGAACAAAAATAATAATAAAAGAAGTTTTATTTTTGTTCTGTCTTCTCTTTTTATACATAGTATTTTTTAAGAAATTTGCCATTGATCGGTAGCATGAGTAGATCTCCATTGGGTTTCGACAACCGATAGGCGCCATTGGAAAACACGGACTCAATTACATAAGGGCCTTCCCATTTTGCTTGGAATTTCCCTTTACTTTTATGAATCATTACCATCGGTCTCCGAACAGCTAATACGAGCTCGCCCACTTTGAATACTCTCTCCTTAACTTTACGATTAAAAGTTCGAGATATGCGGGCTTGGTACAGTTCAATGTGTTGTTGTGCTTGAAGACGTTTCTCATCCAATCCTTCAAGCTCTTGGAGTCATAAGTGATCATTATTCTCTGTAGTTAGCTCATTAGCAATGGCTATTCGTAGAATAGGGATCTAGATTTCCAATGGGAGAACAGCTTCGCATCCGTAAACTAATGAGAATGGTGTAAAACCAGTAGGAGTTCGGACTGTTGTTCGATAAACCCATAAACATTCTCCAAGTTTCTCATTCCAATCACATTTATTAGAAGAGAAACTATTTGAGAAGTTTGATGATCGTCTTATTGAAAGCTTCAGCTAAACCATTAGCAGCTGGATTATAAGCCGTAGAAGCCAAATTCTGAATTCGATTCTTGTCACAGAATCGATAAAATGCTTGACTAGCAAATTGTGGACCATTATCATGAATTATCCGTCGAGGAATCCCGAAATGATAAATGACATGGTGCTTGATGAAACTGATCACATTAGATGTTTTCACTTCCGCAAGGGGGACTGCTTCTGCCCACTTCGAAAAGTAATCAGTTATAGCTAGTATAAACCGATGTCCTTTGACAGAAGGAAGGTTAATAGGGCCAATAACATCCATACCCCAAGCTTCGAAGGGCCAAGAGGCTGCTGTAGGATGTAGAAATTCAGACGATTGATGAATAAAATTAGCATGAATCTGACATGTTTTAAATCTCCTGGCATAGTCTACAGCATCTGCTATCATAGAAGGCCAATAATATCCCATTCTTCGAATGCAGTCTTACAACTTTGGACCCCGTTGATGAGCACCACAGACACCATCATGAGCCTCACGCAGTGTTTGTTTGGCTTCACTTTCTGAGAGACAGCGCAGCAAGAGTCCGTCATATGAACGACGATATAACATATGTAAAGACGAATCATAATAGAATCAAAATGATCGTCTCTTAATTGATGCAGCTTCTTTAGGATCTTCAGGCAAAATTCCATGAACTGCATAATCAATGAATGGAGTTCTCCAATCTTTCTGCTGGGAACTTGACTCTGTAGTATAACTTTGTTCAATATGTAGATTACTTTTCACACAGAACAAGTCTCGGTCCAACAAAGTGATTGTATTTTGCCTTCTGATTGGGACAGCCAAGTCTGCAGCTAAACTGGCAAGAGCATCAGCCTCCACATTCTGAGAACGTGGTACAAATTCAATGAAGAATCCTTTGAATGATAGGACTAACTCAACTACCACTTGATGATAGGGGATGAGATCAGGATTTCTGACTTCGTAAGTCCCTCTAACTTGATTAATGATCAATTGAGAATCTCCATAAGCCTCTAAGAATTTAATATCCAATTGCTTTTCTACTTGGAGACCAATCAATAGAGCATTATATTCTGCTGCATTGTTAGAGCATGGCTCATTAAGAGAATAGGCACGATATATGACTATTTTGTCAGGAGAAACCAAGACAATTCCTACCCCAGAGACAATATTACCTTTAGGTCCTACTCGTGATGCTCCATCAAAATATAATTGCCATATATCATTCTTCAAAGTCATGTTACAATCCACTACTTCGTCTGGAATGTCTTCATATAACTTCGAAGTTTCAGGTATAGGATGAGCAGCTAAGAAATCAGCTAATGCTTGTTCCTTCACTGATTTTTAAGGCACATAAATCATATCATAAGGAGTGAGCAACATCGCCTAGGTAGCTAACCTGGAATTAAGAATGCTCGGTTTCCTCATCAATACCCGAATGGGATTTATTCTGGAGATAACATGAATAGTCTTTCCGGTGACATAATGTCTTGTCTTTTGGACGGCAAAAACCAAAGCTAGACATTCCTTTTCTACAGGAGTATATCTGTGTTCAGCTCCGACCATCATTCTGCTCAGATAATATATTGCTTGTTCATGACCCATATCATTTTTTGTGCCAAAAGAGCGCCAAGTGAATGATCTAAAGCTCGAACATATAGCAAAAATGGTCTTCCTACCACCGGAGGTACCAGAACAGGTGGGTTTGTAAGATATTGCTTAATGTCATTGAAGGCTTTTTGACACGCTTTATCCCAAATGAAAGATACTCCTTTCTTTAATAGACGGGAGAAAGGTTGACATCTCCCAGAAAGATTAGATATAAATCTTCTGATATAAGCAATACGGCCCTGAAAGCCACGGAGTTCTTTCAGATTACGAGGAGGACGCATTTCAAGAATTGCTCTAACCTTGTCAGGATCAACATGGATACCTTGAGAGGTAATGACATATCCTAGAAACTTGCCACTGGAAACCCCTAAGAAAGACTTAGTAGGGTTCATTTTCAATTGATGCTGACGCATCAATTCAAATACTGTTCTCAAGTCCTGAATCTGATCATCCTTTGATCGACTTTTAACAGCGATGTCATCTACATAGCATTCAACTATCTTCCGTAGATGTTCTTGAAAGATATTGCTCATAGCCCGTTGATATGTGGCACCAGCGTTTTTAAGACCAAACGGCATAACTATATAGCAGTAGACCCCAAGAGGTGTACGAAAAGCGGTGTGCTTCTCATCTTCTGGATGCATCTTGATTTGATTGTATCCTGAGAATCCGTCCATGAAAGACATGCGTTCAAAACCACATGTATTGTCTATCATGATATCAGTAATTGGAAGTAGAAATTCATCTTTTGGACAAGCCGTATTAAGATCTCGGTAATCTATACAAACTCGAACTTTTTCGTTCTTCTTCATAACAGGAACAATATTGGCCACCCAATCTGGGTGTTGTTCTTCACGAACAAAGCCACACGTAATCAGATTTTTGACTTCTGCCTCAATTGCATCCATCATATCTGGTCTAAAGCGTCGTTGCTGTTGTTTTACAGGCTTGACATTAGGCAAAATGTTGAGTTTATGGGTAGCAACTGTAGGATCTAGCCCTGGCATATCTTCATAACTCCATGCAAAGATGTCAATATAATCTTTTATAAGTTTTATTAGCTCTTCCTTTTCATCTTCAGAAAGATTCTTACTGATGAATGTTGGTTTAGACGTAACTCCATCTCCAACATTAATCTGGATAACCTCATCTTCTGTAGGTGGTTGTCGTTGTTCAAAACGAAGTTCCCACTGAGTATCCATCTGTTGAGCCCAAGGATCATTTTCAAATGGCTCTGATTCATCAACGGCTTGAACCATATTGACTGAGAGTACTTGTCCAGATTCACAATATGAGGAATGAGAAATATCGGATTCGATGAATAGAATTTCTTCTGGTTCTATGTTGTCTTTATATCGATGACTTTGATTATCAGAAGATAAAGTCATTCTTTCAATAAACTTGACAGCCATATACTCGAACAGGAAATCTTCATTGATATCAAAAAGTACAGAATGATCAATATTTACATCATTTACAGTCTGATTGCTACACTTCGGATTAATCAACAGTGGACCATCATCCGTCTTCTGCGTAGACTTGCCAAGATTGACAATCAATGGTAGTTTTGGATCATTCGTGCAAGAAGTACGTCCTTTGACCTTAATCATAAAAGGTTGAACTTGGCTCTTAGCAGGAATATTTATTGATTCCTCATATGAAGTTTGAGTTCTTCCTTTAACCTTGATCATCAAAGGTTGATCATTGACAGGTTGGGATTGGATTCGTCCCCTGACTACGATCTTCAAAGGTTGCTCCTCTGGCGGATCTTCATTAATAGAGTGATCCTCAGAGGGTGTAGCTCCCCTTCCCAGAAATTTCGAGATATTTTATTTTTTTGATTTAATGGTGATTGAATAAATATATTTATTACCAATAAATATTATGATTATTAGTTATTTGAGTATTTATATATAAATGTGTTTGTATATATGAATAAATGTATAGTGTATATATATAAAATATATATGTATGAATGTATAGTGTGTATTTGTATGTATATATAAATATATTATATTAAGTATGTATTTGTATATATATATAAAGATATATTAATATATGTATTAAGTGTGTATATATTAAGTGTGTATTTGTATATTTTTTTTTTTTTTTGTATTAAGTGTGTATTTGTATATATATATATATATATATATATATATATATATATATATATATATATATATATAAAATATATATATATATATATAAATATATATATATCAATGTGTGTATTCGGATGTATATATAAATATATTATATTATATTATATTTGTATTTATAAATATAGGAATGTAGAAATGTTATTGCCTGGTATACATGTATATATGCATTTTTAAGCCCACTGCAGCAGCAAACAAGCCAGCCCGGCCCGCATTCAACCCAGCTGAGGTCCAAGACCCAGCTCCCACCCAACTAGGCCGAGCCTAGGCTGAGCAGTTGCGAACCAAGCTTAGCTTGGCCGACCCCTGTTGTTCAAACGGTGTATATATAACTAAATATATCCGAGAGAGAGAGAACCGAGAGGAAGTTCGCAACAAACCCTAACAAAAATGCGTCGCCACCCTTCCTCCCAACCCTGGCGACCCTGACGTCACGACCACGGCGCCGCCATAGGCCACCGCCGGCCGGCGGACACGCACGCACGCGCGCGGGCGGCGACAGCCGCGCACAGCAAAGACCGGAGCCCCCAACCTTTGTGGTATATTTTCTTCGTCGACGCTTGATCGTTTTCAATTTCATAAAGTTCTATGGAAACCTTATATGACCCTCTAGAGATCCTATCAAGTAGAATCCAATGTGGTCGATCCATCGACTCATAAAACCGATTCGAAAACCTGTCGAACAACGTCCAAAAAACAGGATATGAAAGCAGCGAGCACCACCTTTTTGAAGGGAAATCCCGAGCCAGATATTAGGAATTTTTGAAAACCAATTAGAAACAGTCCTAGATAATATATACAAGATTAAAACCTATTTTGTAGATCCAGATTTCATCAAGTATGTACAAAGTTATCTGAATTCAAAAATCATCGAAAACCTGTTTTCAAAAATATAGAAAACTAGAAAAATCCTTCGATACCACGTCCGTCCTGCCAAACCGGGCGACGTGGTCGTGCACTGTAAGCATCGAAAGCTGCGTATCAGCTTCGTGGTTGTGTGGGCTTTGACGAAATTCAAATTGGTCGCGTGTGCGCGACGAATTTGATGCGTATTCGTCGAAATTCCCCGTATCGACCTTTGTGCAAATTTCCCAATTACTTCGTGCATGCTCGTTAGATCAAGATGAAACTTGTGCCAACAGGACCGTATCATTTTTTTGGTCCTGCATGCCAAGTTTGGTCCAATTCTGAGACAGTTGAAATCGACGTCGTTTTGCGGGCCCCACGGTCCGACTTAACGGGCGACTTTGTGCACGGCCCGCCGGAATCCAACTCTGGACATACGGTTGGGTTCGTATCAAAAAATTGGATCCGCAGACAGGTAGTTTGACGACTTTAGAGACCTTTGACTCTGGCACGCTTTTCGGTGCAAAGCGGGTCCAACGACGGACATCGTTTTTGTCCGAAATTACCGTTTTGCCCCTGTGTCCAGAATTGGACTTAAGGACAGGCAATCCTAGCAAATTTGACTATTCTGAGACTGTTGGCATTGTCTGTTTCAGCTTTCGGAGACAGTTGTGATGATTTGGACTTTATGGCTTAGCAGTGGACTAGATTGTTATTGGATTTGTGTGCAACCTCCAGGCAAGTATACATTGCCTCCCTCTACAGTTTTATTTACATGCATTTTATTTCAGTTTCCATCTTTTGGATTATTTATGGACATGTGCTTTTTTGTGTTATTTTTTGTGGAGTTGTTTTTATTGTTTATAGCCATGTTCATGTTTTGGCCTTGTGTTTCGCATTTGGAGTTTCTCGTCAGTACCTTGCTTGAGTCGTGTCATAGAACGAGTACGTGTAAGTGAACTGCTAAATCCTTGACATTATTTCCTTGGCACCAGAGAGTCCACACTCGGGACTTGGGTGTTTTTCTTGATCTGTTTACATCCGTGAGTCCACGCTAGGGACTAGGATGTCGATTATTTGCACCAGAGAGTCCACACACGGGACGAGGGTGTAGACTTGACTTGACTTGCACCAGAGAGTCCACGCTCGGGACGAGGGTGTTTACATCAGAGAGTCCACACACGGGACGAGGATGTAGTATTTGCACCAGAGAGTCCACACTCGGGACGAGGGTGCCTTGCCATGAACTAACCAGAGAGTCCACACTCGGGACGAGGGTTAGTACTAACCAGAGAGTCCACACTCGGGATGAGGGTTAGTGTTAGTTCAAACCAGTGAGTCCACACTCGGGACAAGGGTTTGGTTCTTCCATTGTACAGTAAAATTTATGTGCATGTTCACCATCTCGCTGCTATTTTTCCTTACATTCGTGATTGCTTTATTTTATGTCTAGTACACTTTTCCTGTTATAGTTTCACTTTACATGTTTCTAGTTGCCTGTACATTCTTGTTCTCTCTGTCATGATATTTCTACCTGTTGCACTGTGTTAGCCTCATATGTATTCCTTGCTAGAGTCGTCTAGTCCTACACCATGACTTTCTCGACTTGATTATAACTTGACTTGCACCAGAGAGTCCACGCTCGGGACGAGGGTGTTTACATCAGAGAGTCCACACATGGGACGAGGATGTAGTATTTGCACCAGAGAGTCCATACTCGGGACGAGGGTGCCTTGTCGTGAACTAACCAGAGAGTCCATACTCGGGATGAGGGTTAGTACTAACCAGAGAGTCCACACTCGGGACGAGGGTTAGTGTTTAGTTCAAACCAGTGAGTCCACACTCGGGACGAGGGTTTGGTTTCTTCCATTGATCATCATGTTTCGTTCATCCGGCAGTTCATTTATACGTAGTTGTTCTAGTGTTCGTATTCGTGTTCGTGTTTGTGTTCGTAGTCATTTGTCTTGTCCTTGTTCTTTCTTGTTGATTTCCTTGCGCATGATAAAACTGTTAGATAGGCATGTATATTATGTATCTTGCTAGTCCTCTGAGGACCTGATGATCTCCTCAGGTTTAGCGATCGCATGGAGTTAGCTAGTAGTTCTGGATGGCAGACATGATGATACATTACGGGATTCAGGTATTATTATTGTGTTTATTATCCGCTCGTGCTTTTCATTCCTTATCATGAGATATCCTGTTTCTCATTTCAGTTGTAGACTCTAGTTATTTTCCTTAGAGTCTTATCGGACATTTATGCTAGTGGGCTGCAGACCACGACCCATAGTGTTCATTCTTGTTTATTATCTTATTGTGGATTGAGATATATATTTGTTTGCCATGATTTGGCAGTTTACCATGACCTTGACAGCTTATACGTATTCGAGTCGGGCTGGAGTCCGCTCGATGCGTAGCTAGGCTTGGACACGGTCTCGCGTCCGAAAAGCGGGTGCGGGTCGTGACAGAGGGTGATTGATCTTCAGCCATGTCTGATATATCTTTCACATGCTCTTGTTTATAAAGTCTTGAATCAGAGAAGTAGGCTTCAACACCTTTGAATGGATTAATATCAGCAAACTCAGTTTTCACAACTCCTTGGGAGTCCACATATTTGAAACATTGGTGAAGAGTTGAAGGCACAATATTGTGCTCATGAATCCACGGTCTTCCAAGAAGAATATTGTAGGATACGTCCGAATTGATAACATAGAAAGTTACCATAGTTCGAAGATCACCAATCTGGATCTGCAGACGAATCTTCCCCAGTGGTTTGCTCTTACCAGAGTTAAAATCGACTATCGTAGTACTAGTGTAAGTCAGCTCACTAGTAGGAATCCTCAGGGGTCTTAGCATACTCTGAAGAATTATACTAATTGAAGACCCAGGATCGATGTAAATCCTGTCGATTTCAGTAGATCCGATATATCCAGTGTAACACAAAGGCCTATCATGCTTGTTGTGTTTCAATAGCATATCCTCTTGTGTAAAGGTGATGTTGGGAATTTCTTCTATCACACTATGGCATTGCGGACATGACACTGGTATATTATCAGGAGTCTTGAGTTATGCCAAGCATGAATCTGCTTGAAGTAAAGCCTCGCTCAAAGTCTCTCTGCTTTCTCTGGAAAGGCGAAGCAGTTCAAATATAGAAAGTCTAGCCGGAGTATTGGCTAATTGAGCTAGAATGTCAAATTTGTAAGGCTTCATCATCACCCCCTAATTGGAAGCAGGCTTCAATGGGATATCAAAGCGTACTGCCTTCTGTTTCCCCTTTTCAACCACAGAAGGTTTAGCAGGAACAGGAGAAGGTTGAACTGGTAGAGTCCCCACTACATCTTCTGCTTCTTTGGAGGATCCCTCATAGTCTTTATGGTACTCTTTTCCAGATCTTGTACCAGCAAAAATTTCTTTTTCAGACTCAGGAGAAGAGAGTATCATATTACAGGATTTAGTCTTTCTTTCCCTAGTCTTTTTCTTGTGAGGGTTGTTATGAGGCATTTCAGAACCCAATCCAGCAGTGGAATTCTGATTTTAAATTTGTAAAGGAAGACGTATTCCTTTATCATAATTCAAACCTTCTGCCTTTTGAAAGTCGTAACCCATCTTCTTCGTGAGATGAACAAATTACTGACTATACAAGTGAGTGGGCAGCAAACTTTTGACAGGTGTTTCAACAGAGAAAGAGGAAGAAGCAGGACCTTCTGTAACCTCAGGAGAATGAAGAATAAATGTCTCTGTAGTTACGGAAGGAGGAGAATTCGGGATATGAGGAAAAATCCCTGTCGGAGCTTTTTTATAAGTAGCGAAGACTTGTTGTGCCCGATATAAAGGAACACTATTCATGGCTAACCACTGCTGATGGATAAGCTTGAGCTTGGTAGGAGGAGCTAGACTTGGGGGACAGATGTTTAGTCCTTTCAGTCTATCTTCTAGAGGAAGGCCATCCCATAGATGATCCAAGTCATCAGGATCTGGAATAACATGGAAAATCATGTTACAGGTTCTAACTTTCTTACCCTTCTTAGATTTTTGAAGTTTTATCTTCACTTTCCAACTCAGGCACTAAATCAGGATGTACCTACATGATTTCACCATTCTTCAATGTGAGCGGCAACAATCCTATATTTTCTCCCCTGGCGAGCAGGATATTTACGATCTTCATCGTCGCCTTCGGAATTGGGATAATTCCATCTGGGACCTGCTGTGGAGGAAAATCTCCAAACTGAAGAGAGACCATGTTGTTGTTACCGTATGGTCATCATTGGTTAAAGCGATAGCGCCACCATTTATCAGGTCTTGGATCTTCTTTTTCAAGACGTAGCAAGCACTGGTAGGATGATTAATGTATCTATGATAGATACAATATTTGGGATTGTCAGTCAGATTCACCTCATTAGGCCTTTTTGGCTCTGGAATCTGAAGTTTGCCACTTTTTACCAGACACTAAAATATTCCTGGGATATCACTTTCGTCAAAAGAGTATTCTTCCTTTGACATGGAGGATTCCTGATTACTTGGCGTCGTTTTGTTCTTGGAAAGATTGACCATAAGAGTATCTTTTCCTTTCACATTACGATTGCCAGGATTATTACCAGGATTACTTTTCTTTCCTTTATCTTCTGAAGCAAAAATCATCCCGTGTTCCCGAGCCAACCTACCATTGGTCTCGGCAGAAACTGCTGCTATGATAAATGAAGCCCAATCTGAGAATTGGGAACCTGTGAAGACAGCAATAGATAGTCGCAGATTCATCTTGCATGTATCAATCAATGCTGAATCTGGCATACCAGGAGGCATCTTGAGAGTAGCCTGTCTGAAACGTTCAATGAACGTTCGAGTATCTTCTTTCTCCTTTTGTTTTATTTCTATTAAGGAGGACATGTTCATGTCCATACCTCCTTCATAGAAGCGGGAAAGAAACATTGCCTTGAATTCGTCAAAAGACGAAATAGAGTTATCGGGTAAGCTACGATACCAGTCATAAGTTGAATCCGTCAAGCACCCAATGAACACTCGAGTGAGAAGAGCATCATTTTTCTGCAAGTGTACAGTCATAATATCAAAGTAATTGATATATTGACTGGGAGATGCTTTTCCATCGAATAAAACCATGGATTGTGGCTTGAACTTCGGAGAGAAGGGTACATCATTCCAATGAGGAGGATAAGGTTGCTTAATCCCTAATCTCTGGAGCTGATCTTTGTGCCTCAACACCTCAAACTGTGCTTTGAGTTCACGTACTGCTTGAATGGCTTCACTGGTTTGAGGAAGCACATTTGATTGAATAGTCGTTGGATGTACCGTAACCCCCACTGGAGGTAGTACATCTTCTGGAATGATGGGATCTGGAGATGCAGAATTTTGATTAACAGCAGGTTCTTGAATATTCGAAGGTATATCATCCCCTTGACTATCTTGAGTTTGTGCCGCTGCTGGTACCGGAGTTATTACTGTGGGTTGAGCAGTTTGCTGATTCAAAATTATCTGATGCATGCTTTGCACCATGTTGAGCATGTCTTTCAATGATTGCTCAACGGCAGTGAGACGCTGTTCCGTATTAGCAGATGACGTCTCTGGCTCATCTCCAACAGCGTAGGATTCAACCTCTCTTGAAGATATAGAGGGATTAGTATAGAAGTATGAATCCACACTATCGGTATCAGACTCAAAAGATTGAGTACCCCCAGCTTCTGAATCAGAAATCTGCAATTGTCTTTGTCTTCTTGATCGAGTATTCTGATATACTCCTTCAAAGGAATCAAGAAGTCTGTTGAACTGTTGTTGACCTGGAGTTTGGGACATGTTCCGTCTTGGTCGTCGTCCTCTGTTAGTATGAGATGCCATGTTGACTGATGCATATGACAACTCATCTTCTTGGTCCTCAGCTTGATGTTGAAGTGAAAAACTCAGTCGATCAAAAACTGACTGTTTTGAAGCTGAACAACAACAATTGATCACAACCTGATGATATCCACAATGATGTTTTTCTTGGGGGAGCATCATCGGAGACTGTGAATTCTTACGCTTTTGCATTAGCAATTCACGTAAGTCAGAAGGAACAGATGGAGTATTCTTCTTTATCACATTTGGGGTAGAAAAACGTTTAATCCCCTGTGTATAAAAAAGATTACTGGCTTCATTCGCAGAACCAAACTGTACATTTTTACGCGTTTGGAGTTGTGTGCGTAAACCTTGAGATTTAGCACGAAGGAGCCCATTTTTATGGCGTGTGATTTACAAGTTTGGTACTTTGCGTAAAGCAGTATAAGAAGGTTGTTGGTGTAGGACAGAAGTTTTACCAACATCACTTTTACGCTGTATGTGTTTAGGTATATTCACATTAGATATGTAAACATCGTTGTGAATTTTATCTACACTGTCACAGACAGGAGACTTACCTTTACGCGTAAAATGTAAAAATTGATTATCTACCACATCACAGACGGGAGATTTTGTTTTACGCGAGGAGCGTAATTTGTGTGAGTCTACCACGTCACCGACGGAAGATGGGTTCTTACACTCAGAAATATTAGAATCTGCCACATTACAAATGGGAGACTCATTCTTATGCTTTGAGCGTAAAATTTGGTTCTTACCCACTGAGCGTAAAACTTGATTCTTACGCAGTGGGCGTGAAACCAGATTATCTTCTCCGTTACAAACGAGAGATAAATCATCACACTTTGAGTGCAACTCTGAAGTAGGGACTGCCTCGTTACGAACGGGAGCCCCTACGACAGGAGTGGAAAGAATTCCCTTTTCACCAGAAGTCACAGAGAGATCAGAAATCACTTTGGATTTGGGAATCCAAACTTTTCGTGCTTTGCGAGACTTTTGAACATTGGAGTGGCGAGAACCACCCCCAGTTCGGAGCATTTCTTCATAGGCAGTCTGGTCGAAGTGTACAACCAGAGTCTTCTTAGTCGAACCGACCGAAATATCATCATATTGAGCAATCACCTCCTCGTCAGAGGAGAAGGTAGTCCCCAGCAGAGTCGCTATTTTGTTTCACATAACAAAATTGCCAAACAAAAGGGTTGGATTTTGAAAATAAAATGAGAAAAAGTACAAGAAGTACAAATTTGATTCTGGGAAAAATATTGCTATGGAAGTCTGATTCGTAAATGATCACTTTGTTCCTTGGACCATATGATGATGATGAAGATCACTGCTTGAAGTAGAACAACTTGGAAGAACTAAGTCACTAGAAAGGTATCGACGCACTTGGGCACTGATGGCGAGGCCGAATGCTTTCCTGCTTTGCTTCACTCTGTTCTGGAAGAAAAGTTGAAGAAGAATGCTCTGGAGAATCAAAATCTCGAAGTCCTGATCTCTGTATTCTCTCTTGTTATCTTTCTGTCCCCCGTGTTTGAGAAAAATGAGTCTATTTATAGACTGGGGCTTCTGTGCGTAAAAGAGCATCAAAGTCTGTCTTTACGCTAACAACTGCCACCCATGATCAGAGTCATCCTTTGCATATGTTGACACGCATCCCATGATTTCAGTAAGAATAGGATACATGTACACACGTTCTTCGAAATATGTAGCATGAAGGCCATGTAGGCAAACCACGTTCCAAACTGGCCAGAAAGAATAGGGCCTAAAAACAGCTCCAACATCCTCTAAGCGTAAAATAGTGAGATGAGCGTAAAATAGCTCTGTCATAGGTTTCCTGCGTAAAGTGGTTATTGAATAACCTTGAGCGTAAAATAGCTCAAATAGACTTTACGCACACATTGTTTTATGAGCGTAAGAACTCATGTAAAACTCCGTGCGTAAAAGAAACCATTCAATGAGCGTAAAGTAGCTCGATCTCCATAAACGACAATAATGGTCTTTGTATAAGACAAATCCTATTGAATTATGTGGTAAATGCCATCATTAATATCTTTATGTCAGAGTTTTTATTAAATGTGAGATTTGACAGTTTTCTCCAGCGTAAAAGAGGCTGCTCTGTCCTTGGCGTAAAAACACAGGTGTAGACCCAAGCGTAAAACGATCAGGCTGCTTAGGCGTAAATTGATTAGCCTGGTCTTGGGCGTAAAAGAGATTACCCGCTCTTGGTGTAAAAACCGATCACTTATGAATGGGATGACTCTTTCTTTGAAACACTTTTTACGCTCCTACAGCCACGTTCTCGATACAAGCTTTATAACCAGCATGGTCAGTGATGTTCAGACAAAGATCAGTCATGACCAACCTACGGAACGGGCGATCGCCATAATTGAACAGGACAAAACCTTTCTGAAGTAGATGATTACTGATGAGAAGTTCGGAGGGTCACGCTGTTGGAAGAAGCCATACTTCCTATTCGGTAACAGCGTAGGATTCGAGGATGATGCGATAATATGTCTGGAAGATCCTTTGGTAGTCACGTTGAATGACCAAAGAATAGGGTTGCCATCTATGAAGCGCCAATACCCACTTTCGACGTTTGCTGATCTGGTTGTGTAGAGGCAAATAAAATGGGACCTGACTCCTGAACCGCCTGGGGTTGTTTTTGGCAGGATCCAGTTCAACTCTGGTGACCGAAAGATGGACACGTTCAAGTGTGTCAAGGGTTCCACTTTCTACTCCATGAGGGGGCTACAACCGGGTGTTATAATGAACGATGTCCCGACTCATCTTCATCCTTATGCTGCTGACTCTTTCCAACTTGATGCTGTCGAAGAAGGAGTCATATCCGGGAGGGAAGATGCGAATGGAAGGCTAGAGACATTCTGTTCCGTTCTGGGGTGACCTTACTGGATGGGTGCTCTCGACTTACGAGGCCACCCTAAAAGCCGTCGGTCTCTTTTATGCCGTCAGGGCCACCCAATATGGTATGAAGGTTAACTGGCCGATGTCCATCTCCTTGGCGGAGCTGTACAACCATCATACGTGCACCTTCTTCACTCCGGGCGGGGAGATGGGTTTAGCTTTTCACGAGATTCAGACGGCATCCAAACATCCCTGGAGGAAGAAGCTATATGCAGAGTATGTCCCCATTGATGCAGAGATCTTGGATTTGGAGAAGGAGAACCCTGATATGATGAATGTGTACAAAGAGTTACTTTGTCACTTTTTTATTTGTCACCAGATTACGAAGAAGGGTAAGACCGAAGGGTCCATCCCACATACGAGGGCCTGGACCAACTATGTTTTCACCAAAGAATGGAAGAATGACCCTGTCTCCTTCTCGCCTCGTAAGCCCTTGATGATCTTTGAGATAGATCAGCTGATGACAGATCACGGAGCTACGGATGCCGAAGATAGTGATGATCCTGAAGGAAAATTCCCTGATTTATCATTTCTTCAGACAAGCCGAGTTCAAGATGTCAGAAAAGGCAGTTCTAGCCGCTTTCCTGATGATATGGCTTCATGACTGCGTAGTCCCTGGTGGTTCAGGGTCTATTGAGAGAATAAGCCGGGGTATGATGCTTTCGGTTGTAAGGCTGGCCTTTGGATGCCCACTTGCTCTGCTTCCAGCGATGGTTTGTGCCATCCAATGGGGTTTACGGCATTTTGTTGTGAATGCGATAACATCAGAAGACAGGAAGGACTTTGCTAGGACTGAATTACCCTTCCACTATCTGATGGGGTGGCTGGTACTACATTGTCCCAAATTGATGAATGCCAGGCTGGTGGCAGATTCTTTGGCAGGAGATGCCTTCATTCGGAGGTTCAGAGACACGGATTGGATCGTCACAGGGGAGCCTGTTTGCAGGAGGGCTTTGAGTTCTGCAGAATTACAAATTCTTCAGAGTATTGCCTCTATCTGGTAGTGGTCGCACGGGAGACACCCTAGTAGATGAGGGAGCACTCATTACTAGCCATCCTATTGGAGCATTTCGTTGGCTCCAATCTATTAGGCCTTCCCATCTGGTATTCAGGAACAGGAATCACACTTTCCTGGAACCTTATTTGCCAAGCCGCTTTGCACGGCAATTCGGCTACAACCAGCTTCTCTTGGGCAATCCCACTCCTCATCTCCAGTCGATAGGGAGCTTAATCGATGGGGCACGCGCATGGGGCTACTACAATGCTGGATGTACAGGGGCAGTTTTTACCTTGTCCAAAGATAAACCTGACACCCACATACTCTTTGCTGCTGCTAAGTTCTATATTCAGGTCAATACCCTTCCTTCTCAATATGACCGTGAGTATAGTTTTATATCGGGGACCAAGCTTGCCCCGACCCTTGCTGATATAGGACGAGCACGTGCGATGGAGAGTAGCAGAAAGTAAGGCACGCTCACAGTTGAACCAGCTGCAGCACCGTATCAAAGAGTCGTTGTTGAAGAGTCTATCGTTGTAGCGCCTTGGAGAGAGGACACTGAAGAACCTCTTCCTACCGTTCCTCATAAGAGGAAGGCTCCCACCGAGCTGGTGTCACGGCCAAAAAACAAGAAGGTGGTTGTTTCCCGGGGGAGGAAGAAGGTTGCAGACGTGGGTGCCGGCTCGCCTCCTCCCAGAAGGTTTTCTCGGCAGACGGCATTACAAGCCGTTGCCATTCGGGAGGTAGATCCCTTCCTAGACTCCATAGCCGTTCTGGTCAAGCCTTTAGAAGCTTTCTCACCCTTGCGTTTGTCCTTTGCACAGGACCCCGAAGTCGTAGCTGAGACAGGTGCCTCCTCATCTGAGGAGGTGGATATGACGACAGAGTCCCCTGCTCGTCCTCGACTGATGGATGAGGGCGGGTCTTCTTCGTTTATAAGATTTGAGCGCGAGGTGATCAGGACGAAGGCCCAGACCATGACGGCGATCAGAAGGTCAGTTTCTCCTACGACATATCTGTGGGAGATATGTCTGCAATAGGAACTGCGATGAAAGAGCTGGACGAGAACCAAGTCCAATCGGCTCATCCTTCTGCGGGTACGTTGCCTTTGCGTCTCTCTTCGGATGAGATTTTTCGACTTCAATTTTGTGTGCTCCTCGTGAGGCTAACCACGTGTAACGCCCCAGTTCCAAAATACGTAGGACCAAGTACGTAAACATGCCAGCTGTATTCATACGAAATACGTAGGTCTCGTATGAATACATAAGCTGTAAAATACAGTAATCGAAGACAACTAAATTTCATCCATAATGAAAAGAATAATAATATGAATATCAACTCGAATATTTATGATATAATCGTTGGGCGGAGACAAAGTCCACTACCAACTATCTTAATGAAAGAAAATATACAATAAATCAAATGATAAAAGTAGCAAGACGAACCAAGCGCAATTGTCTTCGAAGAAATGGAGAAGACCATGGCCTTGGCTAGAATACCTGCGGAAAACATGAACACACACCTGGGGAAAAACCAGGTCCACAGAGGGACGTAACAAGATACATAAAAACAATACCATGATGAACTGTAAATGATACATGATAAAGAAAAGACCACATGCTCCAACACAATGGAACCTAACCATCTAGGTGTAATGCAAGTCAAAAACTATACTGGAACGTATAAGTGGGTAGGAATAAAGCATAGCATCCACTAGAGGCTTTCGCATGAACTAGTATACGTCTCTGACCGTATCTGACGACGAGGTCAGGGCCGTGCAATGGATATATCCCCTAGTTCATACTTTGCATCGCTAGCATACCTCCTGACTTTATCTGACGTCGAGGTCAGGGCCGTGCAATGGATATATCCTCTAGCGACACACCCATAACAGGGAAACCATAAACCCATAACCGGGCAATCTAGAAGGCTGTGGGATAGCTCATACGTCCCAGTAGTTTTCTCCGCCCATGTATCACACAAGTCATATCCATGTCTTGGCGATCCATATCTCTATGCAAGTCACTATCTAGACTCCGCTAATCCATAAATGAACCGACACACGAACCGCCCGTATCGGTAGCAAGTCGAATACGTAGGTTCGTGCCGACTCTATGATCCTCACTCCTGTGTCATGTATGAGACGTGTCGACAAGTCAAAGAAGTTATGAAGCATAACTTCAACACACCGAGAAAGTCCACTACCACATATGGTCCACACACACACACACGCACACACACAAACATCGATATACATATCGATGGCACCCAAGTCATACTTGGACATACTCTTACTAATGTAAAAATACTAGCAACATATGAAATATCATGAATCAAATGTAAGTACAAGATGGCAAGGTATCTTGCCTGGTAGGACGCCTGGTGTGCTGCAATGATCCAGGTGGCACGATCTGTGACTCCGGTGCAACAACTGTACAAGGTGACCTCGGATGGTGGCACGGATGGTTCCATTAGGTTCGGGACGGTCAACTTTGTTAGGGTGGATATAAGGTTGTCTAGAATTGACGGGAGATTAGAAAAAAAATGGGATGAGTCATGGACAGAAGGATAGTCAGAGGACATTTAGAAAAACTATTTATACTACTCGATAAAAATATTTTATGGAGAAACTAGCTTGGAATTAAATTTAAAAAAATATAAAAATATAAAGATTGCTTTTAGGTAAAACTCTAGATTTGTGAGATATACTCCTTAGATGGAAGCTATATTTTTATTGGCAAAACTAATATTTGATAAATTCACAAAAATAGGAAAAATATCGATTTAGGCTAAAATACGTAAATAAGGTACTATAAAAAATTATAAAAATATATTTAGATTTATCCCCATATCATGAGACAAAATAACAATATAGGTCTTTGGTCGATCCAATAAAATAATAATGATACTTACTATCCTTATTAATAACAGTAAATAAATGAAAATTTATATTTAATATATATACATATTTTTACGTACTAATTTACAATTCAAAACATATACTCTTATTATCATACAACAAAATAATCATAAAATATTACTGGTGTAATAATAATAATAATAATACTAATTATAATGATAATATTATTAATAATAAAATAATTTATAAGTTTAATAATTATAAATAATAAGAAAAAGGAGAATATTAATAATAATAATAATAATAATAATAATGAGAAATAATAAAAATTAATAAAAACTAAATATCAAAAAAAAACAAAAAAACCAACAGGGGCTGTGTGCTGCTCTCTCTTTTCGAGAGAGCTCAGCCCAAAAAAAAAGCAAAGAGAAACAAAAAAAGAAGGGAAGAGAAAGAGTAGACGAGAGGAAGAGAGGAGAGAGAGAGAGAGATCGGGAGAGCTGAGAGGAAAAGGGGCGGAGGCGGTCACGGACGGAGAAGTAGGCGGCGCGCGGGGAAGCTGCGGCACCGACGGAAGAGGGAAGGGGAAAACGGAGGAGGAGGAGATCGGAAAGAGCGGCAACGGGCTCGCCGGTGGCGGAGCTGCGCGCTGCGACAGTGGCCGGCGAGCCGGAAAGCGCGATGGAGATGGGAGAGGGTTTCAGGCGGAGCGGCGTTGGGTGTAGTCTCCGGCGCCAGATCCAGGCAACGGCGGTCGGTGGTTTGCTCGAGAAGGGGAGAGGGTCGGCGAGGGATTGATCGGCGCCGGGCGGTGCTGCGAACTGGCGCGGCGGGGCAGCTTGTGTTCGCGGAGGCGGAGGTTTGGGGCACAGCCAGGCGGCACCGGCGGAGGACGAGCGGATCCAGCCAGCGGTCCAACGGCGTTCGCCGAGGTCACAGGGGAGGTAGGTATTCTCGGTTTCCCTTGTCTCGAGTATTTATAATTTTTCTTTTTGGGGCTTCGATCGGATGTTGATGCCGACAATGGTGGTGGTAGAGTATTGCGGCCCGGTGGCTGATATTGGCCGGTGGCAGTGGCCAGCCCAGGGCTTGGGCGGTGGTCGCAGGTGGTGGCGGTGTACTGGTTAGGGGCGGTCGGCTAGGGTGGTGGTGACGATGTGTCGGAGATGGGATAGGTGGAGCGGCTGGTTTTGTGACGGCGACGGTGGTGGCGGTCGAACTGATGGCGGTGGTGGTCCGGGGTCAGGTTGTGGCGAGGGGCTGTGGCAGAGGCAGGACAGGGGTCGGGGAGGAGAAAGTTGGGTAGATGGTTGTGTCGAGGGTGGTGCTGGTGATGCGTGGGTGATGACCCGCAGGTGGTGGTGATGGCTGGGAAGGTGGCGACCAAGGAGAGAGTGATGCGTGGTCGAGTGAGTCCGTGTCGTGATGTCGATACGGACACAGGAGTTTGTTTAGAGGTTAGGCCTAGGATGGACATGGAAAGACGTCAAGTCCGGGGCTGTCGGACGGAACCAATATGTAACTGTAATGGAGAGAAAGAATATAGTGGATGGGAGACACAGACACGATGCACAATCTGTAGAAATTTGGTTTGTGAAAATTTTGGCTTGTGGAATTAATGGAAGAGTACCTGCCTGTTTATAGGATGTGAGAATTCCCATTGGGATAGGATTAGGATTATTTAGAATCCAAACTAGATATTTCATAATTAATTTTAAATCACTCAAATTCAAATCAAAAATCTAATTCAAATCTAATTAATTTAAATTAAATTTTTAGTTTAAAACGAATAGAAAAAATCAAATTTCAAATATTTAATTATTTAAATAAATGCATAAATTCAAATCAAGATTTAAAATGGACACAAAATTTTCAAATACATTTTTCCAATAATACCGATAATAATAATTTCGAAAATAATAAATATTTATAAATATCCTTCTTGAATAAATTATTATTATAAATAAATTTAAAAATTATATGTTTATTTAAAATAAACTAGCAAAAAATTTTATGAATTATGTGCATGCACTAAAATATTATTTATTCTAAACAAAAAGCTTTTCATAACTAAAATCACAAATTTAGAAAATTTTTGGTAGCTAAATTAAATATTACATATATTATTTTGAAACCATAAAAATGTTTTTCTAAAAATATGTACGCTCGCACATATTCGCACTCGTCGAGCAAATTCGAAAAACAAACTTTCGTACAATACGACTACGTGACGTATAATACAAATATTAAAATCCGTACAAAATTTAAAAAAATATATAGTAGAAATTTAGGGGTTTTATATCCTACCCAACTTAAAAGAATTTTGTCCTCGAAATTAAGAATTCGTAGGGGGTGAGAAAGCACAACGGTAGATAGAAGGGTTCAAAATTTATATGGTCGTAGTTTAGGTTGAGGATATGATTAAGGGACGATTGTAATCACTTCTTAAATTCAAGTGATTAGAAAATCAAAATTGTAGAATTAGGGTCGAGGGAAAGGTCGAGGAGTTTATGATGAAGACATAACAATGTCGAGTGGTAATGGTCTTAATTGATAGGACAACTAGAGGAATTTCAAGTACAAGTGCCTTCGTCCTTCCAAAATTGGTGAAAGCGAAAGCGATTTAAGGAGTTCAATTACGAATACGTGGTTCAAAGGCGGTCGTATAGATTTCAAAAGAATCGTCAAGGCAGTCGTGGATGGGATTCTAAAGGACAAGTTTAGCTATGTCCCCATCCACGAAGAGTAATAGACAAAAGCGAACCAAGGTGCACTTGGTTGATCAGACCATTATGCACCGGTTCTGATTAGACAATAAGCTAGTGAGCGCTCAATAGCATATGTCATGAATAAGCTCGATAAAAATAAGCTTGCAAAAATTAGGCTACATTAGCATCATTAGTCAAAACGGTAAATACATAGGTACGAGTGATTAAGATTTAAAGAAGGTAGAATGATTCTAAGTCATACAGTCGTCCTATAGTCTTCTTGTCCAAGTCCTTGGTTGGCTAGACGGGTTAGGTCCTCTAGATTCTAGGAGCTAAATATGCTTGCTAATATAGGTTGCTAGGTCAAGAGGTTGTTAGTTCATAAGATATTTTACCCAACTTAAAGAATTAAACTAATGGTGTTTTGGGACAACTAACTAGTAGGGTCAATCTCTAGCAAGCACGAAGGGAAGATAAGAATAGGAAGGAAGCAAGCAAGATGCAATTGATGAGTCAAATGGTTGATAAAATCGAGGATAGAGGTCAAGTATGTGGATGAGATCCTAAACTTCTAGTCCTATACGCAGGCTTGCTTGGTACGGTAAAGTAACCAAACAATTTATCTTGACCTGCATGGGCCACCACAAAAACATGGAATGCCCCAGTCCCAAAATACGTAGGACCAAGTACGTAAACAAGCCAGCTGTATTCATACGAAATACGTAGGTCTCGTATGAATACATAAGCTGTAAAATACAGTAATCCAAGACAACTAAATCTCATCCACAATGAAAAGAATAATAATATGAATATCAACTCGAATATTTATGATACAATCGTTGGGCGGAGACAAAGTCCACTACCAACTATCTTAATGAAAGAAAATGTATAATAAATCGAGCGATAAAAATAGCAAGACGAACCAAGCGCAATTGTCTTCGAAGAAATGGAGAAGACCATGGCCTTGGCTAGAATAGCTGCGAAAAACATGAACACACACCTGGGAAAAAACCAGGTCCTCATAGGGACGTAACAAGATACATAAAAATAATACCATGATGAACTATAAATGATACATGATAAAGAAAAGACCACATGCTCCAACACAATGGAACCTAACCATCTAGGTGTAATGCAAGTCGAAAACTATACTGGAACGTATAAGTGGGTAGAAATAAAGCATAGCATCCACTAGAGGCTTTCGTATGAACTAGTATACGCCTCTGACCGTATCTGACGACGAGGTCAGGGCCGTGCAATGGATATATCCCCTAGTTCATACTTTGCATCGCTAGCATACCTCCTGACCTTATCTGACGTCGAGGTCAGGGCCGTGCAATGGATATATCCTCTAGCGACACACCCATAACAGAGAAACCATAAACCCATAACCGGGCAATCTATAAGGTTGTGGGATAGCTCATACGTCCCAGTAGTTTTCCCCGCCCATGTATCACACAAGTCATATCCATATCTTGGCGATCCATATCTCTATGCAAGTCACTATCTAGACTCCGCTAATCCATAAATGAACCGACACACGAACCGCCCGTATCGGTAGCAAGTCGAATACGTAGGTTCGTGCCGACTCTATGATCCCCACTCATGTGTCGTGTATGAGACGTGTCGACAAGTCAAAGAAGTTATGAAGCATAACTTCAACACACCGGGAAAGTCCGCTACCACATATGGTCCACACACACACAAATGCACGCACACAAACATCGATATACATATCGATGGCACCCAAGTCATACTTGGACATACTCTTACTAATGTAAAAACACTAGCAACATATGAAATATCATGAATCAAATGTAAGTACAAGATGGCAAGGTATCTTGCCTGGTAGGACGCTTGGTGTGCTGCAATGATCTAGGTGGCACGATCTGTGACTCCGGTGCAACAACTGTACAAGGTGACCTCGGATGGTGGCACGGACGGTTCCATTAGGTTCGGGACGGTCAACTTGGTTAGGGTGGATATAAGGTTGTCTAGAATTGACGGGAGATTACAAAAAAATGGGATGAGTCATGGATAAAAGGATAGTCAGAGGACATTTAGAAAAACTATTTATACTACTCGATAAAAATATTTTATGGAGAAACTAGCTTGGAATTAAATTTAAAAAAATATAAAAATATAAAGATTGCTTTTAGGTAAAACTCTAGATTTGTGAGATATACTCCTTAGATGGAAGCTATATTTTTATTGGCAAAACTAATATTTGATAAATTCACAAAAATAGGAAAAATATCGATTTAGGCTAAAATGCGTAAATAAGGTACTATAAAATATTATAAAAATATATTTAGATTTATCCCCATATCATGAGACAAAATAACAATATAGGTCTTTGGTCGATCCAATAAAATAATAATGATACTTACTATCCTTATTAATAACAGTAAATAAATAAAAATTTATATTTAACATATATACATATTTTTACGTACTAATTTACAATTCAAAACATATACTATTATTATCATACAACAAAATAATCATAAAATATTACTGGTATACAAGGAAAATAATAATAATAATAATAATAATAATAATACTAATTATAATGATAATATTATTAATAATAAAATAATTTGTAAGTTTAATAATTATAAATAATAAGAAAAAGGAGAATATTAATAATAATAATAATAATAATAATAATAATAATAATGAGAAATAATAAATATTAATAAAAACTAAATATCAAAAAAAAACCAACAGGGGCTGTGTGCTGCTCTCTCTTTTCGAGAGAGCTCAGCCCAAAAAAAAAAGCAAAGAGAAACAAAAAAATAAGAGAAGAGAAAGAGTAGACGAGAGGAAGAGAGGAGAGAGAGAGAGATCGGGAGAGCTGAGAGGAAAAGGGGCGGAGGCGGTCACGGACGGAGGAGTAGGCGGCGCGCGGGGAAGCTGCGGCACCGGCGGAAGAGGGAAGGGGAAAACGGAGGAGGAGGAGATCGGAAAGAGCGGCAACGGGCTCGCCAGTGGCGGAGCTGCGCGCTGCGACAGTGGCCGGCGAGCCGGAGAGCGCGGCGGAGATGGGAGAGGGTTTCAGGCGGAGCGGCGTTGGGTGTAGTCTCCGGCGCCAGATCCAGGCGACGGCGGTCGGTGGTTTGCTCGGGAAGGGGAGAGGGTCGGCGAGGGTTTGATCGGCGCCGGGCGGTGCTGCGAACTGGCGCGGCGGGACAGCCTGTGTTCGCGGAGGCGGAGGTTTGGGGCACAGCCAGGCGGCACCGGCGGAGGACGGGCGGATCCAGCCGGCTGTCCAACGGCGTTCGCCGAGGTCACAGGGGAGGTAGGTATTCTCGGTTTCCCTTGTCTCGAGTATTTGTAATTTTTCTTTTTGGGGCTTCGATCGGATGTTGATGCCGACAATGGTGGTGGTAGTGTATTGCGGCCCGGTGGCTGATATTGGCCGGTGGCAGTGGCCAGCCCAGGGCTTGGACGGTGGTCGTAGGTGGTGGCGGTGTACTGGTTAGGGGCGGTCGGCTAGGGTGGTGGTGACGATGTGTCGGAGATGGGATCGGAGGAGCGGCTGGTTTTGTGACGGCGACGGTGGTGGCGGTCGAACTGATGGCGGTGGTGGTCCGGGGTCAGGTTGTGGCGAGGGGCTGTGGCAGAGGCAGGACAGGGGTCGGGAAGGAGAAAGTTGGGTAGATGGTTGTGTCGAGGGTGGTGCTGGTGATGTGCGGGTGATGACCCGCAGGTGGTGGTGATGGCTGGGAAGGTGGCGACCAAGGAGAGAGTGATGCGTGGTCGAGTGAGTCCGTGTCGTGATGTCGATACGGACACAGGAGTTTGTTTAGAGGTTAGGCCTAGGATGGACATGGAAAGACGTCAAGTCCGGGGCTGTCGGACGGAACCAATATGTAACTGTAATGGAGAGAAAGAATATAGTGGATGGGAGACACAGACACGATGCACAATCTGTGGAAATTTGGTTTGTGAAAATTTTGGCTTGTGGAATTAATGGAGGAGTACCTACCTGTTTATAGGATGTGGGAATTCCCATTGGGATAGGATTAGGATTATTTAGAATCCAAACTAGATATTTCATAATTAATTTTAAATCACTCAAATTCAAATCAAAAATCTAATTCAAATCTAATTAATTTAAATTAAATTTTTAGTTTAAAACGAATAGGAAAAATCAAATTTCAAATATTTAATTATTTAAATAAATGCATAAATTCAAATCAAGATTTAAAATGGACACAAAATTTTCAAATATATTTTTCCAATAATACCGATAATAATAATTTCAAAAATAATAAATATTTATAAATATCCTTCTTGAATAAATTATTATTATAAATAAATTTTGAAAATTATATGTTTATTTAAAATAAACTAGCAAAAAATTTTATGAATTATGTGCATGCACTAAAATATTATTTATTCTAAACAAAAAGCTTTTCATAAATAAAATCACAAATTTAGAAAAATTTTGGTAGCTAAATTAAATATTACATATATTATTTTGAAACCATAAAAATGTTTTTTTAAAAATATGTACGCTCGCACATATTCGCACTCGTCGAGCAAATTCGAAAAATGAACTTTCGTACAATACGACTACGTGACGTATAATACAAATATTTAAATCCGTACAAAATTTAAAAAAAAAATATATAGTAGAAATTTAGGGGTTTTACACCACGACTGTATGTTCCCTTGTTGACAAGGGGAAAGAACCCCTCGCGAAGATAGTCCCCGCCATTAGGAAAGGGACAAAAGTTGTTCCCGTCTCATCCAATTTTGCTGGTATGGGGGGAGCTGTTAGTGAGCCGATATCGGCTATAGAAGGAGAAGTTGAGCAGCCTGCTGAGAGGGCTGTTGCTGAATCCGCTTCTGTTTCGGCTGAGATTATGGAGGATATCAGGCCTGATGCTGCTCAGGACCTTGACATTATTCTCCTTGAACAGTCTGGGCCTGTTCTTGGTTCACCTGAAGCCAAGACTGATGGCGTAGTCCAGGCTAGAGTTGAGCAAGCCGAAGGTACGAAATTACAACTCTTTTATATTTCTCTTCCTCTTTTTGGTTACTGATATAAATATATTTTTCTTTATCAGGTTCAGCTTTTTGTCAGGTATCCCTTCCTAGAGCGGAAGAGACTTTCCAAGCTTCCTCTCCGATGACCTCCACTGAAGATGACGAGATGGCCTAGAAGGTCGTCAAAGCTTTCTACTATGTGCTGAAAGTGAAGCTTCTTGGAGTCTTGAATCGGAATGCTTCCTTTGGCCCTGTAAAGGTTATTGCAGAGTGCCAAGTGGCGGCCCTCGAGAGCATTGTCGGCTATGAAGAGCGGGCTAATACTCTGAGGAAAGTTCTGAATGGCCTGGAGGGTCAGGTAGCTCGATTCCGGGATGCTAAATAACGAATCTCGATGTCGCTGTTCCGTGCAGAGGATGAGGCTTTGATGACGGCTCTTGCGGAGGAGAAGGCTACTTTCCAGGCAAGGAAGGATGCCCTCATTCGGAAGATCGACGAATTGGTTGACCAGTATGGTCAGTTCAACCCTGCAAGTGAGGCATGTGCAGCCTCGAAGAACAGGCTGGCTGCGGAGATCATCGAGAGGTATAATCACATTGCATAGATCCAGAATGAGATCGCCCAACTGGAAGCTGACTTGAGGGTGGCAACATTTGAACAGGAGGATTATTTGGCTCAGGCTGCCATGACTGCCACCACTTCTGCCCATTTAGAAGAACAGCTGGCGAAGTTGGAGAGAGAGCATCTGAGTCTAGTCCTTATTGAGGATAAAGCCGCTCGTCAAGAAGAGGCACGGCGCCGAGCTATCGCGAAGTCCGAAGCCGAAGTCGCAGCTCTAAGAGACAATATAAACCGCCTATGTATCCTGTAGATTTTTGTAACTTTCTTCTTTTTTTAGCCATCACGGCTCTTGTACCTTTTTTTGTCTCTTAATAGACGTAAAGAATAAATAATCTTTTTAAAGTGAATGTGGCTTTGTGAAATATCGAAACTAGAGGTAATGTGGACGTAGCAAGGATATTTCTGGTGGGTATTCCGCTGGGAAATTTTGATGTGGACCTATTATCCGTTTTATATTCAAGTTTTTCGAATATAGATAATAAGTTGAACGAAGCTGCTAGTAGAGGTAATATGAACGTAATTGCAGAGGATGTTCTATATCTGAGTAGAGGTAATATGGACATAAAAAGATATATAATATTAGGTGGGAGTGGATAGTTCAGAGGTAATATGGATGTGATTATCCTTGATGAATGCTTTGCTTCAGAGGTTATATGGACATGGAAAAACATTTAATCATTCCACTGGGAAAATAATTATCAAAAAATAATTCAGAGGTAATAGGGACGTGACTTGTTTTCGTTAAACCGAGTTTGGACAGAGTAAAAAAGGGGAATGATTCCACTGGGGAAATGTTTTAGAGGACCTATTATCCAGGGCATATTCAAGACTCTTGAAATACGGATAATAGTTGGATAATTTTTCGAATCACATAAATATCGCACTGTACATTTACATGATTGAACATGTGTAAACATTAAAAAAGAGGTTATACATAGTATTTCTTCAGGAACTTGTCGTTGATAGGGATCATAAGCAAGTCACCGTCCGGCCTAGTTAGTCGGTACGCACCGTTAGAATACACTGATTCTATGATGAAAGGACCTTCCCATTTAGGCTGAAATTTTCTTTTTGTTTTGTGCGTCATGACCATTGGTCTTCTCACTGCTAAGACTAGATTGCCGACTTAGAAGATTCTTTCCTTTACTTTTTTATTGAAGGCTCTGGAAAGGCATGCTTGGTATAGCTCAATGCGCTGCTGAGCTAACAAGCATTTTTCGTCTAGCGCTTCGAGCTCCTGGAGTCGCAGATGGTAGCTTTCTTCGGTAGTTAACTTGCTAGCTAAAGCTACTCGAAGAGAAAGAATCTGGATTTCTAGGGGAATCACTACTTCGCTTCCATAAACCCGAGAGAATGGCGTATTGCCTATTGGAGTCCGGACCGTTGTACGATAGGCCCATAGACATTCACCGAGCTTCTCATTCCAATCGCGCTTGTTTGAAGACACGAACTTCTTGATAAGTTTTATGATTGTTTTATTGAAGGATTCTGCTAGCCCATTAGCCGCTGGATTGTAGGCAGTAGAGGCTACATTCTGGATTCGATTCCTATCGTAGAACCGATAGAATGCATGGCTTGCGAACTGTGGACCATTATCATGGATGATCCTGCGAGGTAGGCCGAAGTGGTAGATGACGTGATGTTTGATGAAACTGATCACGTTTGACACCTTTACTTCGGTGAGCGGGATAGCTTCCGCCCATTTGGAGAAGTAATCGGTTATGGCAAGGATGAACCGATGTCCTTTGGAGGATGGCAGGCTGATTGGTCCTATGACGTCCATGCCCCAGGCTTCAAAAGGCCAAGATGCTGTCGTCGGGTGTAGAAACTTCGAAGGTTGATGGATGAAATCGGCATGGAACTGACAAGCTCTATACTTCTTTGCATATTCAACAGCATCTGCTATCATTGTGGGCCAGCAATAACCTATTCATTTGAGGCGATCTTGTAATTTGGGGCCTGGTTGATGTGTACCACAAACTCCATCGTGAGCCTCCCGGAGTGCATGTTTGGCTTCTGTGTCTGATAAGCATCGTAACAGTAGTCCGTCGTAAGAGCGTCGGTACAGCATCTTGGTAGCTGTGTCGTAGTAAAATCTGAGGGATCGCCTTTGGATGTATACTATTTCCTTCGGGTCCTCAGGGAGGATTCCATAGACGGCGTAGTCTATGAAAGGAAATCTCCAATATTTAGCATAGATGTTTGTTTTCGTTGTGTAACTGTGATGAATATGTAAGGCATTTTTTACACAGAATAGTTCTCGACCGGATACTGTGATCGACTGCTGAGTACTGGTTGGGACAGTCAAGGAAGCAGAAAGATCGACTAGAGCTTCTGCTTCTATATTATGTAGTCGAGGCACGTGCTCGATGAAGAATCCAGCAAAATTAGATGCCAACTCGATTGTTGCTTTGTAGTAGGGGATGACATCTTCGTGACAAACTTCATAATACCCTCGGACCTGACTAATTATTAGCTTGGAATCACCGTAAGCTTCTAGATAGTCAACTCCCAGTTGCTTTACCAGTTGCAGGCCGATTAATAGGGCATTATATTCAGCCACATTATTGGTGCATGGTTCCACGAGAGAATATTCACAATGTATAACCAGATGATCATGTGAGACAAGCACGATGCCAACTCCAGCCATAATATTTCCTTTGGGTCATGTTCTTGATGCACCGTCAAAGAACATTCGCCAAATGGGGACTTCAGTTGCAGTGTTAGACTCCACTACTTCATCGAGGATTTCGTCGTAGAGTTTGGACGATTCTGGCACCGGATGAGCTACTAGGAAATCAGCTAACGCTTGGCCTTTTACTGCCTTCTGAGAAACGAAGAGCGTATCGTATGGAGTCAATAGCATTGCCTATGTAGCTAAATAGGAATTGAGAGAGCCTGGTTTAGTCATGAGTATTCTGAGAGGGTTGACTTTAGATATAATGTGGATAGTCTGCCCAGACACATAGTCGCGTGTCTTCTGGCTGGCAAATACTAGTACAAGGCATTCCTTCTCCACCGGTGTGTATCTGTGTTCGACACCCACCATTGTGCGACTGAGGTAGTAGATTGCCTGTTCATGGACACCTTCATTCTTCTGAGCTAATAGGGCGCCAAGAGAATGGTCCATAGCGCAGATATATAGTAAGAAAGGCTTCTCCATTATTGGAGCTACCAATACTGGGGGGCTTGTGAGATACGCCTTGATGTCGTCGAATGCGCGTTGACATTGTTCAGTCCACACGAAAGATACATCTTTCTTCATGAGCTGAGTTAATGGTTGACACCTTCCAGAGAGGTTCGAAATGAATCGTCTGATGTAGGCAAGCCTTCCTTGTAGTCCGCGTAGCTCTTTGAGGTTTCTTGGAGGATGCATATCGAGGATAGCCTTCACTTTCTCTGGGTCTAGATGTATACCCTTTGAAGTGATAACGAAAACAATGAACTTGCCGCTAGAGACTCCCAGAAAAGACTTGGTTGGATTCATCTTGAGTTGGTGTGCACGCATTAGTTCGAACACCGTTCTCAAGTCTTGGAGGTGGTTGCCCTTAAGACGACTTTTAACTACAATATCGTCTACGTAGCACTCCACAGTTTTGTGCAAATGATTACAAAAAATTGTGTGCATAGCTCGCTGGTATGTCGCCCCTGTATTTTTCAATCCGAAGGGCATCACCGTATAGCAGTATACCCCTAACGGTGTTCGAAAAGATGTGTGCTTCTCGTCGTCGGGGAAGATCTTGATCTGGTTGTAGCCTGAGAACCCATCCATGAAGGACATCCGCTCGAAGACGTAAGTATTGTCGATCATTACATCGGTGATCGGTAAAGGGAACTCGTCCTTCGGGCATGCATAGTTCAAATTACGGTAATCGATACAGACTCGAACTTTACCAATCTTTTTTATGACTGGAACGATGTTGGCAACCCAGTCTGGGTGTTGTTCTTCGCGAATGAATCCACTGGCAATGAGCATCTTGACTTCATTTTCGATGGCCTCTATGGCATCTGGTCGGAATCGTCGTTGTTGTTGCTTCATTCTCTTATAAGCTGTATAAGAGATTGGCGTTCATCGCCAGATAGACTTTTGCTGATGAAGATTGGTTTAAAAGATGATTCATCTCCTAAATTGACTTGGATGACTTCGCCTTCGGTAGGTGGTTCATATTGTTTGAAGCACAGCTCCCACCTAGTGTCCATCTTCTGAGTCTATTGTTCGAGCTCGATAGATTGGACATCGTCTGTAATTTGGTCAACGAAAACCATGTTGACGGACAGAGTTGTCTTGAACATGTCGTCATTGCTGGAGTCTGAGTCCCAGAGGGAGGAATCAGAAGAATGAGAACAACGATCTGCTTCATCATCTGATCTTTCGGGAGTTGTTGGAGGAGTGACATAACCCAAACCGATACCGCTTCGTTGATAGTAGTTCTCGGGTTTGCCGGGAGGAGCAAAGTGTCGTATTGGTAACCGTCGTCCCCGACCGTAATTTAGCCCCTGGTTGCTTTTGATGTCATATCCCATGTTCTGGATGATGTTCTTGGCCTGCCAACTATACCAAAAAAGTTGTATTTTTCCAGAGTTATAGCCAGCTTCTGTGTTGTACTTGGGAGAAGTAGAGTCCGGAACAAACTTTCTTTCGCCGATTATACGACCGAAGATGATTAGTTCTTCATCCTTCTTTCTGGCTGGAATGATGAAGTAGAGGATATCTTCTGGGTAAACATTTTCCTGCAGGTGAGGCATCATGACTGGCATGTAGAGGTGTGGTCCTATGTCGTACTCTAAAGCGTATATTATATCTATGTAGTGGTTTACATATTGATAGACATCGGAGTAATTTAAAAATAAAATTTACTAAGGAAATACGCAAGTTCTTCTCCAGGGATAACATCATCCACTGAAGGTACATTATTATGAGTATTGATATACTCATTGAGAGGATCATCATCTAGAAAAGGAGCCACAGTCTTGGCCGAGTTCACTACGTTGGGTAATTCTTCAGGATTGGGAGGACGGGCATCAGTAGGTTCCTCCTGGGTTGTCTTGCTGAGAGTGATGGTTAATGGTTTGACCTTGTCATGGTTCTTCTTTTTCACCCAGATTGTGAGAGGCTTCGGAGTACTTTTTGGAGTAGTACGTCCTTTGACTCAGATGATCAGGGGACCATCATTGGAGGATGAACTTGCTTCAGCTTCATTGTCAGCTTCGTTACCGTCATCCTTGGGAGGCTGAGATTGGTAAAACCGAACTTCCATAGTAAGCTTCGATATCCTTAAAAGGATCGATATCGGCAAACTCCATCCTCACGACACTGTCGCTGTTGACGTACTTACAGCACTGGTAAAGTGTGGAAGGAAGGATCATGTTCTCATGTATCCATGGACGTCCCAACAAGACGTTGTAGGATACATTGGAATCGATCAGATAGCAGAAAACCTCCGTTCGGAGATCATCGATCTGGCACTTGAGACGGATCTTGCCCAGCGGGTGGCTTCGACTAGCATTGAAAGCCATGATAGTTGTGTTGGTTGCAGATAGCTTGTATAGAGGAATTCCCAGAATTTGAAGCAAACTTCTAGGAATGATGCTGAGGGAAGATCCTGGATCGATGTGCATATGGTCCACCTTGATTGCCGTGATATATCATGTATAGTACAAGGGTCTATCATGACGATTATTTTTGAGTAACATGTCCTCATGTGAAAAGGTGATGTTGGGCACCACTTCCATAGTACTGTGGCAGTAAGGACAGGAGACATGATCTTCAGCAGGGGCTTGGACTTCAGCGAGATAAGAGTCGACATGTAGTAAAGCTTCACTTAAGGCCTTCCGTATTTCTTTGGAGAGTCACAACAGATCGAACATGGACAACCTGGCAGGTGTATTGGCTAGCTGTGCCAGTGTGTCAAATTTGTAGGGCCGATCCATTCCTTCGGGAGTTGGAGCCTTCAGAGACTTGTCAAACCGCGTCTCCTTTGCTTGGCTTTGTCCGTAGTTAAAGGCTTAGATGGGCCGGCTTCTGAGCTTGTGGGGGTAGCAGGAGCTTGAGAGGGTACTGCTTCTTCTTGTGCGGGGTTGTATGTCCGAAGATAAGTCTTCTCCGATCGCGTCTTGCCAGATAGAACCTCGTAGATGGAAGAGGATATCATATGGCATGACTTGTATTTCTTGCCCCTTTTTTCTTTGGGAGGTACCACCCCTGCGTCACTTCTTGTACAAGGTCTGGATGGACCCACATGATCTCACAATGTTCAGTCGTGAGTGGCACCAAGGTTGACTTGCGAGCTGGCGGTAGGTTGACGACTTCCATTATTGCCTTAGGAATCAGGACCGTACCGTCTGGGACTTCTGTGGAAGGAAAGTGTAAAACCCCTAAATTTCTACTAATTATTTTTTTATTTATTTTTGTATGAATTTAAGATTTCGTATTGTACGTCGCGTACTCGTATTGTACGTCGCGCACGAAAGTATTTTTCTTGCTCGTCGAGTGCGAATATGGACGAACGTACATATTTTTGAAAAAATATTATTATTATTATTTTTAATATAGATAAAAATTATTTCTAGCTAATATTTTCAAGTTTATGATCTTAATTATGAAAAGCCTTTCATCTTTCATTTATACAGTTGTAATAATAAATTATTTTTCCTATAAAATGATATATTAGAAAAGTATATTTTCGTAAACATTATTTGTACATACATAAATATTTAGTAATTATTTATTAGTTTTATTTTAATAATAATGTAATTTTTGAAATTAATATTATTAGTATTTTTGAAAAGCATATTTTGAATTTATTGTGGAGATTCAAATCATGATTTGAATCTATAGATTTATTTAAAAAGTTAATATTTGAAATTGGTTTAGTCCATTGATTTTAAACCAAGATATTTAATTTAATTTAAATTGGAAATTTTATTTGAAATTTAATTTGATTTAATTTGATTTAATTGGATTTGGATTGATTTGGATTTGATTGATTGATTTAATTTAAATAGATGATTTATCTAATTTGGGTTTAAACAATCTTAACCATTATCTAATTGGGAATTCCCACATCCTATATAAATAGGCAGGTACTCCTCCAATTTTCATCATCCATTATTTCTCCACAAATTCCACAAAGTGTACGTGCCTCGTGTCGGTGTCCATCTCTTCCGTGTCAGCCGTGACGGCCTCGGGTCTGACCCCGGGTGTCAATCCAATCTTATTCCAATCTATTTATTTACAATTACATGGTTATCTTCTTCGTGTCCACACACGGACACATGTTCCCATCTACCCCTTCGTGTCAGACATGCCGGACACGAACCCCCGACGAGAACCTAAATCCTGAACCTACTCCTTCCTGACTACCCATAGCCACCCCGTCTCCACCGTCATCACCCTCTCGTCCACCACACACCCGACCTCGACCACCCAGCCTCGACGTCCTCTGCCAACACCAGCATCACCAGACTTCCCAAATAACCCTGGCCGACTCCGACAAACCACCAACCATCATCACCCCGGCCATAGCCGGCCGGAGGCACCTACAACCACCAACCACCACCACCCCTGTCACTAAACACCAGACCGGCCACCACCAAAGCCATCGCCACCACCATCGTCGTCATCGTCACCACCCAACCACCACCACCGTCAAGGAAAAAAAAAGGGGAAAGACAAAACCCTAACCCTAAACGCACCTGTCCACCGTGTCCGCCGACGTGACCTCCGCCTGACCCGGCCGGAGCCACGCTGGCCGTCCGCCCTTGTCGTCGAGCCGCACAGGAATCTGCCTCCGCCGCGGCCGGCGCATCTCCGCCGTGCCCGCTCCCCGTTCTCTGTGAAACCCTCTGCCTCCGCTCCCTAGCGCCAGAGACCGCCGGCGACCCTTCCTCCTTCCAAATCCACGCGACCCCCTCCTCCTGGAGCGCCCGGCCGCCCGCTCCGCTCCACTGCGTCCGCCCTCCGGCTCGCCGTCTGACCCCACTCCTCCGCCACGACCAGAACCCCGACGACCCCCACCGCTCTTTCCCGCTTCCTCCCTCTCTCCCCTCTGCTCATCTCTCCCGCACCTCTCCCTCTTCTTTCTTTGTCTTTCGTTTTTTTTCTTAATCTCTCTCCTCCCTCTTCGACTAAGGAGAGGAGCAGCTCCCTTATCTGAGTGTGATTGCTGAGTTCTGATTTCTTTTTTTATTGTTATTATTATTATTATTATTATTATTATTATTATTATTATATTTTGTTAAAATCTCTGTTATTAATAGTAATGTAATTATTATTATTATTACTATTATTATTATTATTATTATTATTATTATTATTAATAATTAAGTTACTATTGTTATTAGTTTTTCTGTATCAATATTACAACTGGCATAAATATTTTTATGTATTATTACTAACTTCTTAATTAGCTATCATTAATATATATGGTACATGTTTTACTATTTGCATAGTAGTATGATAAATTATCAAAGTATTTATATTAATTCTCCCATTGTCATGTATATATTTTCTATAAATTAATATATCCACACCTTTGTAAAAATATATATAGTTTTGTCCTAAAATATTTTCTAGGCTTATTATAACATTTCAACTGGTAAAATATAATTTTGGGTTAAGGGGGGGTTTAGAAGTCTAATAATAATACTATATTTTTATAAATAGTTTTGCACCTGAAATTTTTATTACAAATCTATGATATTTTTGACTAAAACAATTTGTATATACATCTTGACCATCTTTTAGAGTTTTGGCCTAAAAGGAATTTTTTTTCTAAGAATTCCAATATATTTTTGCGTACTTTGACAAACTTAAGCTTTTGCCTAAAAGCCATTTTTATATTTATCTAAAAACTATTTTACAAATACAATATGTTTTTCATATGGTATGATTAGTTTTCTAAAAACCTTATATATATTGTTATCCTTTTGAAATTTCTTTTGTCCATGACCAAATCCCATTCTTACCAATCCCTCGCCAATTCTGGACTTCCTTATGTCCACCCAAACTAATTTGACCGTCCTGGGCCCGATGGAACTGTCTGTGCCACCACCCGAGGTCACCTTGCATAGTTGTTGTACCGAAGTCGTAGTTCATGCCACAGTGATTATCGCAGCACACCAGACGCTCTACCAGGCAAGACACCTTGCCATTAGCTGTTTAATTATTGTAGCTCATATTTTATGCATTTACTTATTTTCTTTATGCAAAATAAACTGTGATACATGGCATAACTGTTCATTTATATTTCCTGCTATGTATTATATTTCTTACAAATTAAACCTAGATTTAAGGGACCACCATGTGTGTTGCATTCATTGGCCTTGACACGTAGTAACACGAAGTTGTGTGTGTCGCATGTAGAATACGGAAGTGCGTGATTGGCTGGCCACCAGTACGTACAAGCCGTGCGATAGGAATAACCGCTAATAGAGGTTGCATGCTAGTTTGACTTAGCGGTTATAGTGGCTTGTGTTGTGGATACAACAAGTAGGCATTGGGCGGGGAGGACAATTCCTTAGCGTATGGGCTTCGATGCACTTCCCTTGTTACCCGGACTCTCCGTTGGAGATACGGGATTGATGACACATGCTCTTCCTGCTGGGGCCTCTGGTGCCCAAGAGGGGACTATGCCGATCCTATTTAGCCAGGGCCCATGCGTAGGAAGGATTGTTCTTAACAACATTTCACATAGAATGGTAGGCTACCCTATCCGTTAGGTATGAGTACTTTTGGGTTGGGTACTTATATCTGACCGTGGCTTGGGACAATAACTTGTCGCAAATTAGTTCGTCATATCTTGTCCTTGTTTGGTTGTAGGTGTGACTTACTACTTCGATGAGAAGGTATTGAACCTTGTTGAGGTCCGGATACCATATCGGATTCTTAGCATGGAAAGATACGTCGTCGTAAATTAGTTTACCATCTCCTGTCCTTGTTTGGTTGGGGGGATGGTACGTTCGTTCAGTAGGTGCGTATTGGACCATGTTATAAATTCGATTGACTTATTTATTGAGCAATATTTATTCAGTTTATATGGCATGCTATTATGTGTCTTGTTACGTCCCTCTGAGGACCTGGTTGTCTTGCCAGGTGTGTGCTATTGTCTTTCGCAGGTGCTTTAGCTCTAGCCGTGATCTTCGCTACTTCTTCGAGGATGATTGCATTTGGATCGTCTTCGCTTCGCTCGCCACTCATTTCACTTTCTATGTACTTTTTCTTATTTTTGTTGGTAGTGGATTTGTCTCCGCCCAACATATTGTATCAAGACAAATTTATTCTCATTATATGACATCTTTTATTCATTTATTCTGTGTGGATGAGATTAGTTATGGTTCTACTGTATTTTACAGCTTATGTACTCATACGAGGATTCCATATATTAGAGTATAATTCGTATGAATACAGCTGGCATGTCTACGTTTCTAGTCCTATGTATTTTGGGACTGTGGCGTTACAGAAAGTCATCAAACTGAAGAGAGATCATGTTAGAAGATACAACCTTGTCTTCAGCTTCGAGGTTGATCACTTGGCTGTCAATAAGCTGTTGTATCTTCTTCTTCAGGACGATGTAGTCCTTGCTGGAATGATGCACATACTGATGATAGAGACCGTACTCGGGATCGTTGAGCTGGCTTACCTCTGCAGGATGTCGTGGTGGAGGCAATGTCAGCTTATTACCCTTCATCAATATGTGAAAGATGGTAATAACATCGTCTTCGTCAAAGGAGAAGGTCTCATTAGGTTTGACGGAGGCGCCATGAGAATTGGAAGCTCCTTTGGAAGTGTCGAGCTTCGAACTTCTTTCCTTTTATCCCCACGAACAGGGATAGTTTGAGGATGCTTGCCCTTGTCTTCGGATTTGGGTATTTTCAACCCTAGTAGTTCTAGGTTAGGAATGTCGTTTTTAGCAGCATCAGCGGCCCCAACGAAAGTGGGCCATGTATCATACTTATGTATACCCAGACAAAACTTCACCGCAGGAAGGAAGTTATGTCGACAAGTATCCATAAGTTCTGAGTCTGGTATGCCGAAGAGCGCGCATCTTCAGTGCTAACCGCCTGAAGCGTTCGATGAAGGCGATGACAGACTCAGTCCTCCTTTGCTTGGTCTCGATGAGGGTGGACAAACTAACATGCATGCCACTCTCGTAAAACCTATTGAGGAACAACCTCTCTAAGTCTTTAAATGAATTGATACATCCGTCAGGCAGACTGCAGAACCATTCGAAAGCTACCCCCTACAAGGTGCTAATAAACAGCTTCGACCAGAACGGATCGTCTCTGGGCAAGTGTAGAGTCTGCATGTTGAAGTATGGCATGTGTTGACAAGGAGAAGTCAACCCGTCAAATGAATTCAGCATCAGCGGCTTGTAGTTAGGAGGGCAAGTAGCATTCTCCATTCAGGGGGATACGGTTGAGATATCCCCATATTCTAAAGCTCATCTTTGTGTGAGATGGTGTCGAGACGGGCAACCAGGAAATCAATTGCATCCTGTTGATTGAACAGGTATTGGGAAATGGCTGCTGAACGGTTGTCAGGCGTCGTTGGCGAAGGACCACCCCCAGCATTTGTAAGATTTGGAGGAGGCACAACGGAATGATACTCCTTTTGTAGTAAAGGAGGGTTGTTGTTATGTGTCGAACTAGCTTGAGCTGAGACATTTTGTTGAGGTGGAGGAATAGCCCCAGCAGCTTGAACCGCCATGATACTGGTAAGTATATCAATAATCTTGGCGAATGCTGTTTCAAGACCCTCTAGCCGTTTGCTGGTCTGATCCCTAGCTTCTTTAGGTCTTTCTCCGTCCGCCATGTATGTAGATAACATGCGAGGATGAACAGAGGAAACGGTACAACTGGTGCTGATACCATCTGTCTTCGAGTGAACAAGTCCTTCATCTTCAGGTAGAGGAGGTAGATAGTCGCCATCAGATTCGGAGGGATCGTCGTCCACTGGAAGGCTACCCACCGTGTGAAGGTCATCCACTTCAGACTCTGAGGGAATACTACCCCCAGCTTGGGAGTCTTCGTCGTCCATACGGAATCTTGCCTTTGACCGAGTACCCATATGGACTCCTTCAGATGTGACAGCCCGCTGGCCATCTGTTGGTAGACTTCTTCTTCTCTTTCTCGTGGAACTGAGAGAAAAAGTTGGGTTTGTGGTCCACCGTCTTTGATTGGGGCTTCCGTAAGGGGGACCCCATGAAGCCATGTTGGATGAAACACACAGTGGCTTTTCATCGTCAAAGAAATACAGCCGTCGAAACAAGGACTTTCTCTAAGGCACTCTTGTTGCTTTGGAGCAGCAACAGTTAATAACAATAATGGTGCACGGATGTGCACTATGAATTGTTATGTCCTCCCTCGCTTTACGCTTCTGATATATCATATCGCACAAGTCAGCGGAAGGGAGTTTTGCCTTACAACCCATGTTGCATAAATCGTCGAGCTTTGCATGCGGGTTCGTAAGGAGAGTTGGCGCGTCCAGACTTAGTTCACGTGCAGGGGCAATCCCTCCACTTAAGTTCTATAATTTCTTTGAAGACAGTCCCGTGTTATACGTGTTGGGGCCTGTCTTTTTGTTGTGGGCGCATAGGCCTTGGAGACTGGCCTTGGTCGTATACTTCTTGACAGCATGACCAAGCCTCCTTGATGTGGGTGCATAGTATGGATCTAGTGAGCCTGGGCGCATAGCCTTGGGCGCTTGACCCTGGATGTCCAATCTGTTGAAGACAGAAGCATTCTGGTTGGGGTTATGCGCCCAAACATCCCCTTGGGCGCATGTTTGGTGGAGCAGCGCTATTTTCTTCCAGTTTAGCCTCCTTCGTTTGTGAGCCTCGCTGGGTTTACCCAGAGTGTCGCACACCCCGATTCTTGGCATCGTAGTGTTTTCCTTTGCCAAGTCTCGAGCGTCGAACACTCTGTTGTTGGTTGTGCAGGAAAGAAGTCACTGCGCTAGTAGAGCCCAAAACGGTGTAAGCCTTCTCCATTTGGGGAACTTCTGTGGCAGAGTCATGCGCCCATGTGACAGAGTCCTCCAGTTGTATATATGCAATGATACTAGCAGGATATGCACAGCGAGCCTTCGGAAGCCAAGTCTTGCGAGACTTGTTTGGCTTTGCTAATTTTGAGGGAGTAGAGCCATCCCTCGAGAGCATCTCTTCGAACGCCTGCTGATCAAATATTACGATCAGCATCTTCTGAATGCTCCCCACATTGTCGGTATCGGATTGCGTCATCACCTTCTCGTCAGAGAAAAAGGTAGTCCCCAGCAGAGTCGCTATTTTTGTGGACACACACAAAAAGAAGAAAAAATGCTGTCTTTTCTTTATTGGCACAAGGCACCACAAATCGAGTACGTCTGAGAGATCCTGCGCTGAGGATCCCCAAGTACAAAAAAGAATTATGGGGAATGGGACGATGGAGATCGAGCGGCAGTTGCTCCTTTACTCCGTTGACACTCCGATTACAAAAGTGAGAGAAAACCTAAGAAAATTGCTAACTCTCAGCTTACTGACAAGAAGTGCAGCAATTTGGCTCTTGAAAATGCTCTACGTTCTGTGTTTTGAAGAGGGATGAGGCCCCTTTTTATAGTCGTTCTTGAGCTGGAATGATGTTATGTGCCCATATGAGGAAAACACACTGGTTTCCATGTGGGCACATAGTCCTGCCTTGGGTGTATAGGGTATAGGTTCATGCAGGCTGCGAGATCGTGGGTTGGTCGTGGTGTTGACGTAGCCGCATGCTTCGGTACACGACTGCTCGTGGAGACTGACGTGGCCATGCGCTTCGGTGCACATTTTGATCATGGCTTTGATCGAGTCAGGCTTGGACGCATATCCCTGTTTCAGGCTATGCGCCCTCCTTCACAAGGGGTGGCTTGGGCGCATAGAGCTTCACAGGCTTGGGCGCATAGAGCTTCACAGGATGATGGGCGCATAGGAGCTTCACAGGGTGACTTGAGCACAAAGGAGCTTCACTTGGGCGCATATGTCCTCTTTTGGCTTGGGCGCATAAGGCTTTATTTGCTAAAATTTTCATGCTTCTACAACATTCTCCATTGTGCTAACCCCTTATTCCATAGGTATAGGGAGTTGCTTGGACGATTTGAGACGTTGGAGCTCGGTAGCAACTTGACACTGTTCGATTGGAAGATATCTTTTGTTAATAAATAGCATAATGTATGAAATTATAACTACCACTTTTTCGGACTAGGATTATTTTGGACCAAATTAAAACTTTATCATTAGTGTGCTATTAGCATGACAACTAGCCTAGGCTCGTAGATTTAAATTCCCTAATTAATTAGATTCCAGTCATGGCTAGGCTAAGTACAAGCATTAATTAGAGCCAAACATTTATTGTCCTTAAAAATCATTAGCTAACTAAGTCGTGGAGAAGACTAGGGCTAACTAAACCCCACTAAAACTCTACAAATAGCCCCTCTTGGCAGCCACCATTTCAACACTCATTTCTTTCATTCCATACTCTTCCAAATTTTCTTCTCTTTCTTTCCTTGGTATGCTAAGGGCTTGGGGAGCTCAAGGAGACTTGGTAGGGGTTCTAGCTAGGATTTGGGGGCTAGTTCTTCCTCCGTCTTCTCTAAATTTGTGGGTCTTTGTGTAGGCTCCTTTATACATAGGTATAACCCTCTAAACTCTCTTTTACTCAAATTTTATGTATTCATGTAGGAGACCCCTCTAATGTCTAGATTCAACCCTATAGGTGGTGAAATAGGTGTTAGAGGACTCATTCCTAATAGTTCTATTGGTTAGAATGATATCAATTGGGTAGTTACGGGATTGTGACCACATGTGTTTGATACAAGTCCTCAAAGAAATTTGGTGTCATGTTTTGATGTAGAACTTGGTCCATGTGTCCTAACTATGGTATCAAAGGTTGTGTCATGACACGGAAGGATACACTTGGCCAAATGGACAAATCCCTACTTATAATGTGTCTTCAAATATGTTCAATACTATGGCATTGGCCATGGGCACATTAAAGTAGGGGTTTGGGGATGGTGAAGTGTGTTCACATGTCATGGAACTTTTTGTATCATTGCTAGGCCATATGTATCAGATATATAAGTGTATGCATTGGAAAATATATTGGGCTATATGTATTAGTGTATACAAAGCATATAGGTAAGGAATTTGGGTTGTTTTGTGCTTCATAAATGGTAACATGTATATTGGGGTGCCTAGTGCCTTGTCTATATAGAACTTGTGTTTAGGTACTGTCATATTATTCGTAAGTTTATATACATGTATAGGTTGATTAAGATTCATGTGTTTTTTTACTATAAACTAACCTCATATGTTATGTCTATGCTTAGTGCATTACATTTGTATAGAAGCATGTGTGAGATAACTGATGCCTTAGAAGTTTGGCCGTCAGTAAATGTGAGGCCTGTGCCCGGTACAACAGTGCCCAATTGTGTATTGATTTGAGGATAATTAACATAGGGGTGTTTGGTATCAGTGATTGGATGTGGGGTTGGTGTTAGTTCCTATGCAACATGTTTGTGAGAATGCATGTACAGTTTGGGAAAGGTATGTGTTACTCGAGTATGGAGGAATTTGTGTCCAGACCAATACTAGGTGGGTATGGAATGCTTACCTATGTACAGTTAGGGGAGGGTGCTCGATTACACTTGTGTTTGAGAGAACTAAATGGAGAATAAAAGATAGGGTACTATTACACAAGTATAAATGGTTTGTGAACACATGGATATACATATATAACTGATATATATGTATATTGGTTATAGGTATATATTGTGCATATGTTTGTGTACTATGTATTGAACCCTGCAGGATACATTGGGAGCTTACTAGGGTATGCTAAGTTTCTGAACAGAAAATTGATTAGGGGAGTCAAACCTGGAACCAGTGTGTGTGCCCCTTTGAGTGCACACAGGGGATTTCAGTAGGGAATCACCCTACTACTTGGTGTTTTCCTAAGTGTGTCAGTGAGGGGGAGTGAGTGTTCTTTGTTTAAGTGCAAGGGCTCATTGTTAATAGGTAAGGAGCAGTCCTAGTGAGAATAGGGCTAAGCAATAGGATGTGAGTGCCTAGAGGAATACAAGGGTGTTTTCCTGTAGGCAGGTCAGGGAACTTGTCTTAAGTGGTGTGGTGTCAATAAAAGTAGTATGTGTCAGTGATTTGAGTTGGGTGTACAGGAAAATAGAGATTTCATGTTACCTGTGTTTTGGAGAGCCTCATCTGTACTGTAGTAGAGGAATCGAGCAGATGAGTGCCTAGGGGAAGAGTCTACCAGTCTATCAGTCGGGCCAAGCCCTGTTCAGTTCCAGTGTACAGTTTAGGGGAATTTCAGAGGTCTGTGTGTGTGTGTGTGTGTAAAACATTAGGGTGTGTGTGGTGTTTACCTATCCCACGGGTGCGTATGCCCATCAACTGAGTGTGCATCGAGTGTTAGTGTGCTGGAACAACTGTCCTCATTAGATATATATGTGTATATATGTTTCTTAGATTGAAAGTGTATATGTTATTAAGGGTACTCACATATAAATATGGTTGAGGGTGGTGCTTCTTGTGTTAGTGCAGGACTGTTGGGGTTTGAACCCACCCTATTTTCTTAAGCAATTTGCACAGGCAGTTAAGGCCTTGCTTTGGGAAGTAGTAGGTGGTATAGTGTTTCAGTTGTATGGAATGGTATCAATTATTAAGGAGGGACTGTGTGTGAACCTAGTATGTGCGAGTGTATAAAAACATATGGTTAGGCATGTGTGTGGGTGTAACTTAAAGATAGATAGTTGTCATAGATATGGGGGTGTCAAGTATAATGATATGTGTGTTCATATATAGAGTCAGTTAGTTAGGGCATGGCACAGGGCAGTCCCTGGAATCACATAGGCAGAGAATGATGCAAGGTCAGGGCAAGGTTTGTTGTGGGTGTGTCTGTCATTGGGAAGAGGGTGTTGATTAGTAAGGTTAGGGAAAGGGGAAATGTGTAGGTCTATGATAGGGTTTAGGTAAGAAAATTGCCTAGTTTAGGATTTCCCACATGTGAGGATAGGATTTACCTAAGTAGGTAATGTAATTGGGTATGTAAAGATATATTGAGTAGGTAAGAGGAAATTACCAGGGTAAAGGTAAGGCAATAGAAAAGGTATGTGTAGGAGTTAGGTAATGTTGGTAGGTAAGTTAGGGTAGGGAAAATTACATGGGTATAGGTAAATACCCCTATGCTAAGGTAAGGTATGTAGGTTAAGGGTTAGCCTATGTAGGTACATGTTGTATTTACCTAATATAGGTAATAAGATATTGCCTATAGCTAGGTAATGAACTATAGGGGTTACCTAGGAAGAATAAGGTATTAGCCATAGGGTTTACCTATGTTGAATAAGTAACTAAAAATAGGGTAAAGAGTATTGAGTAGGGTATCCCAAGATACCCTATGATTAGGTAAATACCAATTTAGAGACTAGGGTATCCTAATATAGGTTGGGTTATCTTAGTATGACAATGTAATAGCCTAGAAACCTAGAGTTGACTCAATTTGACCAAGATTGACTGGTTTGACCCTAAAAGTCAACCTTTAAGTCAAATTGACCTAGTTTTGATCTAGAATTGACTTAGAATGCATATTATACTCTAGATATCCATATTTAACACACCAGAACATCAATTAACATGTATATCTCATATATAACTCCACTTTGGGTCTCGATTCACATTTACTACTTAGGACCACAAATGAGTATATTCTTTGATACTTTTTATTATTTGATAATTATTATGATTCAGCTTCTAGTATAGTATTCCTATTTTCCTGACATGACACGAATTGGTATTTCTAGATTTATTCACTTGTGACACATACATCTTACTTGTCTGGCCTCTATTTCTGAAATCACCTACTGAATCACATATTGGCATCACTTACTTTCTGGCTGGACTTGTACTTGATTTATGTGTCAAGATATGGATTCACTTGTACTAGTCGAGGTAGGAAAATACTCAAGTAAACATATAAACATTTCTGAATATGCTGGAATTACCCTACTGATCTAATCTGGAAAGATAGTCATTGTATAATTGCTAAGTTTAGATGTGTCGTATTTACCCCCTAGCCATTTACATGTCGAAAGTGGTATTTCAAAACACACCGGTTTAGTGCTTTCTTGCTGGATTCACATTATACTTGTTGGACTCACATCACATTTATTCCAGTTTAGTTATCTTTATTTACAACCTTTATTGTCATGCTTTTCAGGTTCACTATATTTACTTTCCTTGTACCTTAGTTAGCTGTTGTTATATTTCGTTCCTTGACTCATTCTTTTTCTGCTCATCAAACATTACTTACTAGAACTATTTTATAGTCTTTGTCATTTATTGGAATTGCTAGAAGAGGTGTGCTTGTTCCATCCTGACTGGATATATTTTTCAGATGACTGCTTAGGAGACTTGTGTCCCACATTCTACGGAGCCGAGGAAGGGATACCAACCATGGGTCCTGATACTCTGGAGTGATTATCGAGGGGCTTAGTTACTCTTTTAACAATGTGATAGATTTATTGTTAGAATTCTTGGCATGTATATATAATGGAGACTTTGTTATTATATTTGAGATTTGGATATTGACATGGTATTTAGAAGTTGTTGATGTTTTAGACTTTATAGTTTATTAGACTTCTTGATATCTTATCGTGCTTTAGATTGTGATTGGGTATTTAGTATTATCATTTATACTTGTCCTCCATTTGGAATTTAGATCTATGTCAGGTACATTATATCATTGCGTGAGATTGATAGTTAGTGACCTAGACAACGTTCTACCGTCGATGCTGCGACATAGACTGGACGTACCCACGTCCTCATGCCTCTATAGTATGTGCGGGTCGTGACAGAAATATTGTTGATTATATTAGTTTCATGAGTGGTAAGGCTTGTGACATCGTTCAAGTAATAAGCTCCAATATTTGTAGTCTAGTTATTCTTTTTTCCTAAGAGCTATTGTAATTCAACTATAAATTATCAATAAAGATAATTGTTTTTAATATATCTTGTGCATGTCAGCTTTTCTGTTTATTTTCCACTGCAATGAATTTTCTAAGATATTTTATCGACCTTATTTGTTCTTGTCTTGTACAAGTGTAATTTAGACTTTTACAACATCACACTTAGTGGTGACTCCTACGGGATCGAAACATGACAAAAACAAGATTGCAGAACTTTAATTTCTAGGACATTATAGTCGGATTAATCATGTGAAACTTCTGGTTCACAACATGTAATGTTGAATTACGGTTTTTTGATTTTTATCAGTGTATTACAAACTTCACGTTCTAGTGAACTTTGGTTCTTATGAACTTCAGGTTCTTGCGAACTTCAAGTTCAAAAATCATTTTTAGGTAGATAGTCTTTCTGCGCCTAAATGGTGGAGATAGAAACCCAAGTCCATGAAAATACAAACGAAACTAGGTTGTGCTAAAATTTGCTTCTGGAAAAATTATGCTCAATATCGACCAAGCTATCACTATAGGACTAGGTCTTAACCAATATTTGCTTCTCGCAAGTTCCTGACAATAACGTTAATCTTCTATGGGTTTAGGCACGAGCGAGGCTAGGCCACGACGAAGCTTCCCCGACAATGAAGTTATGGCCTTCCTTGAGGCTTTAGCCAAATTTTTTGTCTTCGTTTCAAGCAACGCTATTGTACAGCTGATGCTATAATGCCTTAGCAACTTTTTGAGTTTTACAATGAAACAAATTCGGATAGCTTTGCCGAATGTATAACGAGCTTCGCTTCTGACGAAGCTCGCTTGTTTAGGATCACTTATGGCGATGCGTGTTGCACGATGGAGCTAGACTTTGGCATGCTTGTAGTCTCACTTATAGTGAGTGCCTTCATTTTAGGTGAAGTTAAGCTAAAGAGCGTGTTATTAATGTCCTCCTGACAATGTTGTTCTAAGTCATTTCTGTCTAATATCCAAGTAATATAAAAATATAGAAGACCATTTCTGGTTGAGATCTTAATGATCTTATTAGTCTAAAAATAATTGTGGGCTAACATCCGAATGATCTAATTTACAAAGCCACCGAGGACTAAGATCCAAAGGATATGTCTAGTTTGGAAAGCCATTGCGGGTTAAGATTCGGAGGATCTGAATATGTACTAATGGTCTACCGGTCATGCAGGTTGGCAAGATGTAACATATCATTGTTCAAACAACAACAAAATTGTTAACATACTTGGTTTGTTCACAGACTTCGCTCTTGGACTTTCAGCTAACAGACAATTTGTAGATGACTTTTGTGAAAATCCTTTTACCTGTACTTTTCCTTTTGTTGTTTCTGGGGCGAACACGTCAGATGACGCTGATAACGTGTTGGTGTTTCTTGTGAACAAGTCAAATGACTTTAAGGTCCCCTTTAGTTTAAGTAACAAAACAAAATCCATCTTAGGTTCATTGGACCCAAATTTGACGGCTACCAAATACCAAAGAAAATTGTGGGGTATGAAGACGGACAATAAAACACATGCCAAAGGAAATTTTTTTTTTTTGAGAATGGCCAAAGGAAAATTTCAAAAGTGATGGAGAGTATAGGGGAACTGCTGGAGTGGCTCCCTCTCTAATATTTATGTTAAATTATTAACTTTGACTATATTTTATAATTTCCAGATATTATATGTAAGATTTATAGATTATATTTGATACAAAAGTTTGGACACCGTTAGGAGTATGAGCTATCGTTTTTTATAATTTCTAGGGAGAGAGTGTGACATGGTTGTGGAAACGCGACTCTCTTGTAGAGGATCCATAATATAGTACTGAAAAATTTATTCAGTTGGATGAGTTCACTGATGAATAATAAATTCGTCCAATGTTATAATGATATATAGTAATGTTAGAAATTAAAAAGTAAATAATATTAAAACAATTATCAAATATTATAAAAGTAGGATAAAAAATAGTAAAATATTATCATGTGTTATTATATTATTGGACTGACTCATCATTCATTATTGTCATAGCACGTGATGAGTCCGTCCCACATCAGAATATTAGACTTAAGTCCAAATATAATGTACTAAAAATGTCTTTTGTCCTTCAACCCCCAATTACAGTATAAAAAATTGTAAGATATTTTTTTTATAAGAATCAGTAAGAAGAGTTGAGAGTTTTTCACGAGTTAAAAAATGTTAATGCAATTCCTAATATTTATCCCACATTATAAACAATAATCAGCGTTGTTTCATCTCTTCGAACTGATATCTGTTTTAAATTTTGTTTGTGCTAATACCTTTGAGTTAGAGGTGACGGTATTTGTAATCACATCATAAATGTTTGAATTCCGTATGAAGATGATTTTCAACCATTATAGTCCTAACATACGGATTTGGATTGTCATTAAAGATAGCCTCAAAAATCCAATCCGGTCATGAGTTTATTTTTGATGCCCATGACAAAAATTAAAATAATGTCTTTCCTTAAAAAATAAAATAAAAAATAAAAAAATTGTAAAAAAATAATACAACTAGACCTTGAACACATGCCATTTTATATAAGAAATATAAGTGAAAATCAGCTTTGCTAAGTGACTCATTTTGTAAAAATATGTGAGCACTAATATTTAAAATACTATCAAAGATTACATATAAAAAAATAGGATCTAATTGTTTCCGTGCACCTCAGAAATTATAGATCCTTGACGGTTGTCCGATATGACCTCGCAGCCTTGCTCAAATCTTATGAGGATCTCATTTGGGACATGACAATTTAACAAGCAATGAAAATTATGACCGGGTTAAATCTTGGACAACCGAAAACCTGTAAAGAAAATAAGAAACCAATGAAAAATGTTACTATAGTTTCAATCTACAATGTTATTTTTTTTCTCGTGTACTTATTTCATAAACTCTCACATTACAATAAATAAAACCTAGGTGATGGGGTTCATACCCAACCAATTTTTAGGATTAACACTATTAGAGACTAAAAATATCCGTTGCTATATTGGTATTTTTCATCGCTAATCATATATAGCAATAAAATAGCGACGGAAAAGACCCATCACTACATCAGTTACCGCTGTCAAGTTTTCGTCGCTAGTCTGTCGCTATAGCGACAGATTATCGATGGTACGACTATAACTTAGCAACTGATTAGTGTCTGAAACTGTCTGTCGCAATCTCAGCAACAGACTAGAGACAGAATGTTGAATTTTTGTTGAGTCATTTTTGGGTATCAGACTAGGTTACCGACTGATTTTTTTATAAATCTACGTCGCTAACCGGTCACTAACGTATCATTTAGCAATATTTTTAGCGACAAATTAGCGTCTTTTTCTTAGACATTTTTTCTATAGACAAAAGGTTAGCGACGAAAATATTCCAGTATTCCGTAAATAATCCGTCCACTACTAAAATCTGTCAAATCAGCGACGCCTCAATGCGTCGCTAAATAGGAAAAATACGTCGCTAATTTCTATTAGCGACGTATGCACGTAGTCGCGATTAACCTAGTCGCTAAACAAGAAAACGTCGCAATACGTCGCTATTGCGACGAGCTTTAGCGACGCTGCTACGTCGCTAATTCAGCGACTGCCAGCGACATAAAACGTCATCATTTACCGACGTATACTAGCAACGTTAAGCGACTTGACATGCATCGATACTGACGTGGCTTGAGAGCCATATGGCGACGTTCTGCGACTTTTCTACGTCGCTACAGTACCGACGTTTAGTGACGATCAGCGACGGTTTTCCTCACAGTTAGCGACGTTGATAGCGACGTTATTGTCGTCGCTGAACGTCGTAAATCGTCGCTGAACGTCGCTAATATTAAAAAAATAATTAAAAAAATACAGCATTTGCAGCATTCCCTGCAGCATTTGCAGCATCCCCTGCTGCATTTGCAGCATCCCCCATACCATTTGTTACAGCAACAACGGTGTGTATCACGAATACATTATCAAACAACACAGATACACACAATCACGAACACGTTTGAAACACAATCTCATCAATCAACACAGATATATGAAAATTTGTAACAACAATGTCAAACATAATGGTCCACAACTTAATTGCCAAGTATGGGAACGAATGGCTCAGAACACAACCTAAAATTCATTCTAGCATACATTAGTGTGAATCATCTATGTTCTGTACATATGGTGTAGTATATGTTCTTATCGTATGTAGTATCTGAAGAATGTAACAGAATCAAGATGAACTCACATAATGTAATACTAAGACATCATCTACTACTATATATATATAAGATATAGTGATAGGTTGTCGTATCATTATTGTCGAGGGATGAGGGTCAGAGGACAGTCAACTTTATCTACGGCTACATAGTTTCTACTTCGCCAGTAGTCGAATGGCTGCAGGGACTATGTCCTGATCACGATGCCGTACCGTAGATTAATGCAAATGGAGCTGGAGCCAAAATACAGAAACCAAAATATGATATCCACCTCAAGTGTAGAGTCGGGGGATCAGAAGAACTTTTCCACCCTCTCCCTCTCTCACGCTATCAACGTCACAACTTTTTCACCTCAAGTTCTGATCAAGCATCTTCCTTCTCCTCTCCTCCACCATGGCTCTGAACCCATCTGCTCCTTCCTACTTCCCTTCTTCTTATTTGACTCTCTCAGCCACATATGATATACAGCTCAAGTGTAGAGTCGGAGGAGAAGAGTGGACAGGAAGAGGAGGGGGAAGCAGCACAGCTGGCGGCATGACCCGGAGGAAGTACATAGCTTTTCTTCAACATACGTAGGATAACTATAAGGATATATCTTTTCACAACATATCACCTTGTCAAAGACCCTTAATGTGACATCCATGTTACCGCGGTGTCGGAAGACTAACATGTCATAATTTTTTAAGCCGTGTGTTTTGACATAATCCTCCAACCGGATTTCAGTTCTATGTAATAATGCAAGATTACTACATAGAAGGAAAGAGTTGGGAGGATTATGTCAAAACACACGGCTTAGAAAATTATGACATGTTAGTCTTCCGACACCGCGGTAACATGGTTGTCACATTAAGGGTCTTTGACAAGATGACATATTGTTAAAAGATATATCCTTATAGTTCTCCTACGGATTTGAAGAAAACATCTGTACTTCCTCCGGGTCATGCCGCCGGCTGTGCTGCTTCCCCCTCTTTTTCCTGTCCACTTCTTCTCCCTCGACTCTACACTTGAGCTGGATATCATATGCGGCTGAGAGAGTCAAATAAGAAGAAGGGAAGTAGGGAGGAGCAGATGGGTTCAGAGCCATGGTGGAGGAGAGGAGAAGGAAGATGCTTGATCAGAACGGATGGCTCAGAACAACCCAAAATTCATTCTAGCATACATTAGTGTGAATCATCTATGTTCTGTACATATGGTATAGTATATGTTCTTATCGAATGTAGTATCTGAAGAATGTAACAGAATCAAGATGAACTCACATAATGTAATACTAAAACGTCATCTACTACTATATAAGATATAGTGATAGGTTATCGTATCATCATTGCCGAGGAGGAGCCACTTCCCCCGGCTCTACAGAATCAATGCCATCCAAGGAAGGCAAAACCGAATCAGCATTGTCTTCCGGATCGTCCTCATCAAGACATAACGGGTTGCTCAGCGTGTCCAGCTTCTTCAACTTCTCGCTGGCTGCAGAGTCAAAATGGGAACGGGTCCTCTTTGCCGGCCCGGAGCTCTGACTCGCACTCGTCGCCTCGCTACCGGTTTTCTCTCCTACTATGACGCGGGTCATAACAAAAGAAATTTTGTACCTCTTCTTCACATAAACATCATTGCCGCCTTGTACTCGAGCCTCCTCGTTGGATAGCGTCACAGACGAGGAGGTCGAGTACAAGGCGGCAACGATGTTTATGTGAAGAAGAGGTATGAAATTTCTTTTCTTATGACCCGCGTCAGAGGAGGAGAGGAAACCGGCAGCGAGGCGACGAGTGCGAGTCAGAGCTTCGGGCCGGCAAAGAGGACCCGTTCCCATTTCGACTCTACAGCCAGCGAGAAGTTGAAAAAGCTGGGCACGCTGAGCAGCCCGTTATGCCTTGATAAGGATGGTCCGGAAGACAATGCTGATTCAGTTTTGCCTTCCTCAGATGGCATTGATTCTGTAGAGCCGTGTATAAAAAGGAAGAGATTGGGAGTAGAGTGGACCCGGAGGGAAATGAGAGATGAAGGATGGCCCAGGGAAGGGGGCAGATGAAGGATGGCTCAGAACACAACCTAAAATTCATTCTAGCATACATTAGTGTGAATCATCTATGTTCTGTACATATGGTGTAGTATATGTTCTTATCGTATATAGTATCTGAAGAATGTAACAGAATCAAGATGAACTCACATAATGTAATACTAAGACATCATCTACTACTATATATATAAGATATAGTGATAGGTTGTCGTATCATCATTGCCGAGGGATGAGGGTCGGAGGATAGTCAACTTTATCTACGGCTACATAGTTTCTGCCTCGCCAGTCAAATGGCTGCAGGGACCATGTCGTACCGTAGATTAATACAAATGGAGCTGGAGGCAAAATACAGAAACCAAAATACAAAATACAGAATCAAATCCCTGGTTTCCCCGAAAATACAAAACACAGTTCTAATTAATATGTATTTTAAGTGTGAGAACGGATGGCTCAGAACACAACCCAACCGGAGAGGATACTCTGCAGATCCATCTGAGTAGGACGTATACTCTGAGAGATCACCTTTACAAGAATGATATCAGTAGTGGGATTGAGTGTGTACGTCCTACTCAGATGGGTCTCTTACCGTTACTATTTTTTCTGACAGCATGGTGGATGTGCTCCGTAAACAGATTCTTGCTCCGAGCCAAAACTTTGTCCCGGGGCTCAAGTGGACATCCTTTGTGTAGAGCTCGAGTGAGAGGTTCATGACAGCATGGTGGTCTCCTTTGTTAAAGTATCCGTGCTCGTCCCACAACCAATGTGTGATGAGCATGGATACTTTGACAAAGGAGACCACCATGCTGTCAGGAACCTCTCACTCGAGCTCTACACGAAAGATGTCCACTTGAGCTCCAGGGCAAAGTTTTGGCTCGGAACAAGAATCTGTTGACGGAGCACATCCACCATGCTGTCAGAAAAAAATAGTAACAGTGAGAGACCCATCTGAGTAGGACGTACACACTCAATCCCACTACTGATATCATACTTGTAAAGGTGATCTCTCAGAGTATACGTCCTACTCAGATGGATCTTCCAGAGTATCCTCTCTGGTTGGTTGTCGTATCATCATTGCCTAGGGATGAGGGTCGTAGTACCAATACAATCCAGAGATTGACATAGTACTAATTCATATATGTAGTCCAATACAAAAACAATCCAATACAAATAGTCCAATACAAATAAGTAGTAATAGCTAATGAGAACCACGCTGCTCACGTAAACGCTCAGTGATACGTTCACGCAACCACCTCGAAAAAGCAAAATTTTTGGCACGAGGCGAGATGTCGTCCCTTGCAAGGACTGCATGAAGAGAACTCTCGGTCTCACTAGCTACCGGTGCTGGATGAATAGAACTCCCGGTCTCACTAGCAACCGGTGCCACTTCCTCCTTAACTGTAGGAGGAGCCACCTCAGCATTCACTGTTTCCCTCAAACGATGTGCCGCTCCTCGGGTCATGGGTGCCATCTGGTAAGCAAGCTAATATAATTGTAACATAAGCATGCTAACTAAAGGAACCATCATGTAATTTGAGTACATTTTTGAAAGCAGATAAATTACAATAAATTTGATTTTTTGCCAAGTAGCAGAACGGATGGCTCAGAACACAACCCTAAAATTCATTCTAGCATACATTAGTGTGAATCATCTATGTTCTGTACATATGGTGTAGTATATGTTCTTATCGTATGTGGTATCTGAAGAATGTAACAGAATCAAGATGAACTCATATAATGTAATACTAAGACATCATCTACTACTATATATATAAGATATAGTGATAGGTTGTTGTATCATTATTGCTGAGGGATGAGGGTCGGAGGACGGTCAACTTTATCTACGGCTACATAGTTTCTGCCTCGCCAGTCGAATGGATGCAGGGACTATGTCCTGATCACGATGTCGTACCGTAGATTTAGGATTTAAAATATGGTATTCAGGTCAACTTAATTCAGTCAAAGGGTACTGAACAGAAAGTCTAATTATTCCATATTTTAGTAATGTTAGTGAGCTAAATCATACTCAACTGTTGAGAATACTTAGGAGAAAACTCATTCACAGGATTAGTATCCATCCTTCGTGACATAGCTGAAATTTTATAGGGCTCGATAATAATTATTAGTCAATTTATTCATCATTTCAAAACACTGAAAATGCCCAAAAAAAACTCCCAGTATCAATAAATAGGGCTCGAACCCTAAATTAGAATTCGAATCCAAGCAAAACATCAAATTGACAATTGATATGCCCAAAAAAATAAGATTTTTCAGCATATAGGTGTCACACTGTGAATCTCGTGTCCACACAGTGGGACACAACGTGTCCAAACCAACAAAATAGGTGTCACACGAACTAGAAGCGAGTCCACGCTCTCGTATCCTCGGCAGCGAGTCCACTGTCAGTCTCGTGTCCCCCGCAGCGAGTCTACGCTCTCGTGGACACGAACTAGAAGCGAGAGAGAGAGCTAGAAGACGAGAAGAAACTGGGGAGGAGCTACCAGAGGAAGGAGAAGGAGAAGAAGGAGGAGCTACCTGAGGAAGGAGGAGGAGGAGAAGGAGGAGGCCGGAGGAGGGAGATCGCCGGAGGAGCGTCGCGGAGGAGGAGGCCGGAGGAGGGAAATCGTCGGAGGAGCGTCGCGGAGGAGGAGCGCGCCCAAAATTGTGGGAGAAAAAATTGTGAATGATCGAAAAGGAAACCCTCGCTGGCTATATGAAACGATTAGCGACGTCCTTATAGGACGTCGCTAAACGTCGCTGATATATAATAAACGGCGATACAACTTAAAATGCGTCGCTACACGTCGCTATATCAGCGACGGGTACCGACGAACTTGCGACGCACTACCCCATTTACCAAAATGTAGCAGCTAGACGTCGCTATTAGTCGCTGTTGGCGACAAACAGCGACGTCTTTTATTAACGTCGCTAAAACCCCAAAAATTAGCGACGAAATTTCACGGAGTCGCTAAATACGTCGCTGATATGACTTATTTTGGTAGTGGTCGCTAACCTAATTTTTTTTACAGTATTCCATCGCTAGACCTTTACTAGTCTATCGCAGTTTCGTCGCTAAGTTAAACCTCATTTCCAAATTCAAAAATTCCTGCTATGATCATACCTCAAACAATATCCAATTACGTAAGCATATCTAACATACAATAAGTTTAGACACACACATGAGTACAAACACCAATATATACATATCCCTATAATATACAAATACTAAAATGTCGTACAAATACAACAAATACTGCATAAACTCCAACTTAGCAAGATGCTCAAAATATAGAAATACAGATAACATACAAGCCCGTTACTACATACATAATGAGAAAAGAATACAACAAATACAACCCATCCAAAAAATACAAAAAACTATCGACTCGATGGTAGGGGTGGTGGCGGAGGTGGCTGTCGATATGCCGTGTACTGCATCATCACCGTACTGATGATTTTAGCTCCTCAGGAATATATAATACCATCCGGAGCAGAAGAAGTAGTCAATGGAGGAGCTGGAGTAGGAGCAAAATATCATGCCTCGAATCCCCATAACCAATCATCCTCACATGGGCATGATGTCGTGCGAGCCTAAGTTGCGCTTGCACAAGACAAATACCGAAACGGTCATTTGAACAGCTCAATAAAAGAGTGGCACAGAAGTTCCAAGTAGAAAAGTTGAATAACACAATGATATGTATAAAATAGTTCACTTTATTGACATTGAATAGAGGATTACAAGGGCGCAAAGCCATATTACAATCACTCAAGCTCACTCTCCCTCACAATATCTTTCATTAGAATCACTCATGCCCCGAGGCTTACAATTTGAGAACAATTACAACAGGCGATGTCCATACATTATGTCCCGTATAAGCGAATTCTTCAACGCGGCTGCATATCTCAAAATGCTAAGAAAACTCTATGCCCACTACCAGAATAAGTCATTTTAGCGACGCCTAAAGACGTCGCTAAAACGACAAATTACGTCGCTAAAAATATTTATCGACGTAATTACCGACGTTTTGGACTTGTCACGGAAACTTAAGTCGCTGATCTTTAAAACGTCGCTGAACGTCGCAAATACCGACGTTTACCGACGTATATTTACGTCGGTATATCCTGGGATATTACCGACATCTACCGTCGTTTCGTCGGTGGATTAGCGACGTGTTGAAAGTCGCTACACGTCGGTAAAATCCTTGGAACTTATCGACGTTTATCGTCGTTTAAAATGTCACTAAATGTCGGTAATTCCTAGGATTATTACCGACGTTCACCGACTTTTACCGACGGTCTCTGACGTATATGGACGTCGGTAAACGTCGGTACCCTGGAAAATTTTGCAGATTTATCGACGTTTACCGACGCAAACGTACGTCGGTGGACGTTGGTAAACGTCGGTAAAGGTCGCTAAATCTGTAAAAAAATAAAAAAAATATAGAATGTCATTTTCTTCCTGCAGTTTAAAAAGATAACCATAAAGACACAGTATAACAGATATCCTTTTCTCCCTGGGTTCGCCGACTCCTTCGGTGGAACACTCAACACCGGTAAACGTAAACCACAGAAGCACATTAACATCCAATTGAAACAAATACTAACATAAACAACAGTATAACACAATGTAGCAGGCAACAAATAGAATGGGATCCAACAAATAGAATAGGATCCAACAAATAGAATAGGCACAACCAACAAGTATCCAAATAACCAAGTCTACACCAAATAACAAAGTCTACAACCAAATAACCAAAGTCTACACACAACCAACAAATAGAATAGGATCCAACAAATATGATCCAAACATCCAAGTCTACACAACCAATAAATATTCAAGTCACAAACAAAGGATCAAACAAACACAAACAAACAGTCATAACTAGGACTACTAGGGATCTGGTACAGGAGGGGCACCGCCGCGACGAAGGGATAAGAACAACTCATACTCCTCAAGTAAAATCGATACCGATGGAGCAGGCAGTGACGTCGGTGGAGTCGGTGTCGATGAAGAAGGCGATAGAGGCGGCGGAGTCGACGACGATGAAAGCGCACCCGGAGGACCAGCACGCTCCAACGCTGTAAGTCGCTGGTTGTATGAATCTATGGTAGACTATCACTGCTCTGGACCATCGAATCCGTCACCAATCTCAGCCTATCGGTCATGGTCACCAGTGCCATCTGCAGCTCCGTCACCGTGCGCTCTAACCCTCCAACGCTGCGCTCTGTCCTCTCAGTCGTCTCCATGAGCTCTATAATATCGCGGTCGAGCGCATCCAATCGTGCTAGCAGCACAGGATCATCCGTAGGGTGCTGAGACTGCTCCTCGATCCGTCGTAGCAGGTTATCACGGAGAGACTCCATCATCTGGTGGACTCGGGCAGACTTCTGGGACAGCTGTGGACCATGCACACTTACAGGAGATGCCCTAGAGGACTGGGTCGCAACTAGGACGCGATAGGATCCCATACCGTAGTACGTACCCCTATGGAGTCCACCAGCGGCGGTCATCCACAGCTCATCCGTCGATGGAGCTTGAGTAGGCTGCGAGGAAGTATCGGCCTCTCCTGCATTAGGTGCACTAGCAGCCGTCCATTCCCGCAGCCTCTGATACTCGACCTAGAAAGTATGGATAGTACTCTGTAATTTCTAATTTCTAATTAATGTACTTATTATTACTAACTACATGAATATTTATTTGCATCATATTTACTAAGTTATATTAAAATTGACACGAAGTATTAAATTAAGATAACGTATTGTAATACTTACATAGGTCTGCTCGGCCCTCTCGTCAATAAGGCCTTCGCCCGTCAGATGGGTGGCCAGAAAGACGGTCACCATGTCGGCATTATCGACCTTCCTTACCTGTAATTAAATATATTATCTTAGTAATAATTTATCGGTTTTACATTAAAATAATATTTCTAAAAGAGAAAGACATACCAGACGATGAAAATGTTCCGTCATCGGAATCGACCCACCGTACCACTTCGAGGCATGTTGCCTAGCCGCCTTGGCCTTCTCCGACTTCTTCTTGTACCTTGGCTCGTCGAATCGAGCCTTTATCGCATTCTACTGATCAGGGGTGATCCAACCTTGGATCGGCTTTTCGACACGATCACGATCCTTCTGATCATTAATAGCGTCGCGGATCAGCTTGGCAGCGACGGCAGAAAACAATCCCTCGATAAGCTCGGTCCGTCACGGTAGATAGAAAAACATATCCTAGAAGAGCGCAAAACAAATATTTATCAGTTATATATAATATGAATTAATTATATGATTCATATTAAAAGCAAATCTATTTTAACCTTGAAGCGCGTAAACCAGTAGTTCTTCCTTTCGTCTGGAGCATCAGAGTAGTTAATCCAAGGACCACCATAATTATGTCTCAGCAGGTGGCCTAGGCGTCTCTGTACCTCTGGGGGACGATATCTATACAGACATATTATATTCATGAAAAAAGTTAATTTATGATAAAAACAGAAAAAAATTATAAACCAAAATACCTACTTTGTACCGTCGGTCCAGATCTCCGTCGTCCTCTCCTCCGGAGGTGCACACGCATCATCTGCATGAAGTTGGTCGACCGTCGGTGCAGCCGTCTCGGCCGTCGGTGCAGCCTCCGCCATCTGCTCATCCGTCTCCATCGTCGTATCAGCAACATGAATGTTATACGGGCGAGCACTCTCATTAGGCCTGGAACTACTCGTCCCAGGAGATATGCCATGTGACATCATCCCAGCAGGCCCAGCTACTATCCGATATGGAGGAGTAATCGGCGACGAGGATCCAGAGCCGGTACCAGTAGGAGGTACCGAAGGAAAACCCCATCCTCTAGCAGTACCTGTAGGAAGTATCGGAGGATCATGACCTCGTCGTCCCCCTTTTCGGAACGATCTGCGACGACCTGCCATACCTGATAACAGCATATGATAATACAACAAATAATAGAGACTAGAAATATGAAAGTACAATAAATAATAGAGACTAGAAATATGAAAGTACAACAAAGACAAGATAATAACCAAGACAACATATGATGATACATTCTACAATAAATATCTAAGTCCAGATAATATATTCTAGAAGAAACATCTAAGTTCAGATAAGTATATCGCTCTCAATCATCTTCATAATAATCATCTTGTTCGTCTTCCTCGACCTCATCTTCCTCTTCCTCCTCATATTCACTTTCATCTTCGCCTTCGTCGGCTTCGTCTTCCTCTTCGAATAATTCTACATCTTCTACATTATGTGTCATGTAATGCGTAACTTCCGTGGAGTCCACATCGACAATTGGTTACAAGAGGTAGCTCGTCCTCCTGGTAAGCATTTTCGTCAACATCAAAAGTATCTCTAGCTTTAGTCTTGCATACTGCCCACCAGTCAGACTTCGTTGCGCCCCGTCTCGGATAAGCTGTGAAGTACACGAGCTGAGCCTGGGTTGCTAGGACAAACGGTTCGTAGCTTTGATATCTACGCTTGTAGTTTATATCCACAAGACCATGCTTGTCAATTTTCCAACCTTGATTTTCAATCGGATCGAACCATTCACACTTGAACAACACAATCTTTGCAGGTTCTTTGCCATTATTATATGACAACTCCACAATCTCTCGCAAGATGCCAAAGAAATTATTTTCTGGATCGACGTCTTTGTAGTTCGAAGACTTGATACACAAACAATTGTTTTTCGTGGAATCAAGATCCAGGAAGCTGTCTCTGATCGGAGCATTTGTCGACTTGAACCGAAAGCCATTGACACAGTAACTTGGCCATATTTTAACAAAAGTAATTGGTCCCTTGGCAAGAGTTCTAATTAATTCAATCTCGGGTGAAATTAGACGATTGACCTGAATATCAAAGAAGAGATAATAAGTTATTTATTGCGCAGTTGTATTAGAAGAGGCCAGTAATTACCGAGCTACTTACATATTCGATCAACCAAGAAGGAAAATGACGTCTCATTTCTTGTTCTAATGCTTCGTCTGTTAGGTAGGGTCTAACAAGCCTCAACTCATCATTATATGTGCTGGAAAACAACGAAGCAACCACCGATTAGTACAATAATATTAGCTTATAATATTACATTGAGATGACGTAAACTCATCATCCTGAGTTACTTACCCCTCTAGCTTCTCCACTTCATCCTCGTCGCAATTGAGTAATACATATAACTGAGCAGTCCTTAGCTCTTCGTCATTCAAATATCTCTTCTTCATTTTTTTCGAAGGCTTTTCGGACGCATTGAATACTTTCAGTATTCCATCATTAAATTCTTAATATCTGTCGTCATTTTTCGGAGCCCTCGTTCTATTCGTAGCAACATGAGGTTTGAAATAGGAGGAGCAGAAATTTGTAATCTCCTCGAGAATATAGGCTTCACAAATAGAACCCTCGATCCGAGCCTTATTTTTCACCTTTCTTTTTAGGTGATTCAAATATCGCTCGAACGGGTACATCTATCGATATTCGACGGGTCAACCAACACGTGCCTCGTAGGAAAGATGAATCGACAAATGCTCCATAGAGTCGAAGAATCCAGGAGAGAACACCCTCTCTAGCTTGCACAGTGTTACCGCAATATCCTTCTCTTGCTTTTCTAGACGATTAACGAGCAATTTCTTAGAACAAAGGTTCCTGAAGAATATGCTAAGATCCGTCAATGGATCCTAAACTGCCTGCGGTAAGAATTCCCAAAATATAATCGGAATTAACCGCTCCATGAATACGTGACAATCATGGCTCTTCATACCTGTCAGTTTGTTCTCCTTGAGGACGACGCATCTTCTCAAGTTCGAAACAAACCCATCTGGAAATTTTAGACCTTGAATCCACCTACAAAGCCTCACTTTATCCTCCTTCTCTAGTGAGAAAATTGTCTTAGGCTGCTTCAACTTCCCATTCCCGTCCTCTATCAAATGCAATGCAGGACGTCTACATATTTCTTCCAAGTCCAATCTAGCCTTTGGATTGTCTTTCGTCTGTCCATTACAGTATTAATTATGTTGTCAAACACATTCTTATCGATATGCATGACATCAAGGTTATGTCTAATCAGATTGGTGCTCCAATATAGAAGATCCCAGAATATACTCTTCTTCGTCCAGTTATGAGTGCGACCAAATCCGTCATACTTGTTGCCCGTAGCAGGCTGCTCAATAGCTCTTGGTAAATCTTTTACCTCTTTCCATATCGTGTATCCGGGCCACCTTGGCGAGTGATTAGCCTTCTCCACAACGCCAGCACGAAAAACATTCCTGTTCCTCCGGTACGGATGATCCTTCGGCAGGAATTATCGATAACAATCGAAGAAGCACGGTTTGCCTCCGTGTTTCAAACGGAAAGCCTTAGTGCTGTCCATGCAATACGGACATGAAAGACGACCATACGTGCTCCATCCAGATAACATTCCATAGGCCGAAAATTCGTTGATGGTCCACATAAGTGCTGTCCGCATCTGGAAATTTTGTTTTCTAGATACATCGTACGTGTTGGAACCTACTTTCCACAGATGATTCAACTCATCAATCAATGGCTGTAAATACACATCGATGTTCCTTTTCAGATTGTTCGGACCTAGGATAATAACGGTGAGGAACATATACGGAGTCTTCATGCACATCCAAGGCGGTAGATTGTACGGGGTGACGATCACAGGCCAACACGAATACTGGGATCCCGAAAGTCCGAATGAGGTAAAACCGTCGGAGCAGAGACCCAATCTGACATTAAGCGGATCAGAAGCAAAATTTGGATACTCTCGATCAAAGTGCTTCCATTCTTCTCCATCAGATGGATGATCCAACACTCCTTCGGTATGTTCCCGCTTATGCCAACTCATATTTTCTGCAGTTTCTTTCACCATAAACAACTGCTGCAACCGCGGCGTCAACGGCAAGTAGTGCATCGAAGAGTTAGGCTTCCTGGCACCGACAGACTTTTCTCTACCACATGCCTTGTAGCGATCGACACCACAAAATCTGTAGGTGTCTTCATCCTTGTCGTCTTTCTAGTACAACATGCACCCGTTGCGACAGGCATCGATTTTTTCGTATCCCATCCAGAGCGATCTAACCATCCTCTTAGACCGGTAGAAGTCTTTAGGCAACTTCACACCCTCAGGCAATATTTCTATAAGCAACTCCATAAGACGGTTGTAGCAATCTTGCGACATGTTAAAATCGGACTTGATGCTCAACAATCTTGCGACCACCTCCAATGGTGAATGATCCTCACAACCAGGATATAATGGAGTCCTTGCATTCTCCAGCAACTCCATGAACTGTACAGCATCGGGGTTCGGTGCCTCCTCAGGTGCATCATGATCATCCGGATCGAAACTAGGCTCGGCCGCGTCAAAAACCATGTTCACCAACCCATCGTCGTAAGGAGCGTTGTTGTGGACATCCACATAAGGCTCGTACTCCGATGCTAAAGACACAAGTTCTCCGTGCTCGCTCCACTGATAGTAATTCGGCGTAAAACCCTTCGAGTATAAATGATACGTGACATCCACTTCTGGATGATATTTCAAGTTGCGATATCTCACACACGGACACTTAATTTTGGTACCGTCCATGTACTGAGGGAACGCCTTGAAAAACTGCAGGAACTGGTGTACACCCTCTATGAATTCATCCCGCACACCACACATATCATCAGGATAACGATTGTACATCTACGAACGATTCCGCAGATAGTAATTCAGCTCCATATCCATTTGAGGATAATTTTGTAAGATAGATACATGCACATTACAGTCAGTGATTGAATGTTAAGGCAGTTTAGGTATGGGTGCACAATTTAGATAGAGGTCAGTAGAGAGTGACAGTTTAGAGAAAACTGAGATTATTGGTGAGGTATAATTGTACTTGTAGGAGTACATGACACCAATTGTCCAATATCGACCCTTTGGGTCTACAAGAGTTACTTCACTCAGTTTGTCAAGACAAGTAAAACTTTTTAAATTAATACCCAATATCGACCCATTGGCCTGTGCTTGAGCAGTATCCTAACTCAAACTATCTATCCTAACTAATAAATTAATATCCTACTTTAACATCTACTAACTCTCATATTCCTTCTAACATAAACTAATATCCTAATCTTAACTAACCCTTTAACTGAAACTAATATCTAAACAATGCTAATCATGAACTAACACCCTAACCTGGAAGTCCACACTGCTCAAGCACGGGCCATAGGCCAAGTTATAAGGCAAAATACAGGCAACTGCCTGTAGCTACAAGGCAAAACCAAATGTTGACGGTATATATACCGTCAACATTTAAAAAGTTTACTTGTCTTGATAAACTAAGTGAAGTAACTCTTATAGGCCCAAAGGGTACTCTATACACTCTTACTTATGCAAGCCTTTTAAGACAATCAGCGTTAGGCTAGATTTCCAAAAAAATCTATAACTCTGATAGGCCCAAAAGGCATGGCATAAGTAAATTTAATTTCTAGAGAATGGTTCAAAATACTGTACCAATCATACCTATATTTCTAAGATACTCTATACACTCTAGGTACTAGGACTGAACTAACTCTCTAACACTCTAATGACACTCACTCACATATACCCACTCTTACTTAGGAATACTAAGATCTGACACATACTAAGATCTGACACATACAGAAAAGAGAATAGCAGGGAGTTTTTCTCCTCTAGACCTCAATTTATAGGTACAGGCTAGAGCACTGTCAGCCATAGATGATGCTCTGATTTTCAAAAAATCATGCGTCGATGATACTTCAATTGAAAGCGATGAATCATATACCTTGATTCATGTGACATGCGACTGTTAAATACAAAATAGATGCCTCAATTTTTGCGTTAATGCGCCAACATCGCTCAAACTTTCAAAAAGATTGTTTGTTCATGATCACATTAGTTTACCCTTTTTTTTGGTACTTCAACAACCTCATTTTTTGCTTAAAATTTTATACTGTATATATGAGGATGGAAAGGGAAGAGGGAGAGTAGGCCCCTTATAGAGAGCTTAGTCATGTTTTAAGGGGGTGGCTTATCGCACAAGTGTCCATGACATAAAGGTGCATGGGTGCTCACGCGGGTAAATGTGTTTGTTCTCGCCTGCAGTAATAGAACAAGCACGCACGTGCGAGCAGTTATAGATCTGGTGCACCCCTAGTGGTTGTGTTTCTCAAGAACATAAACGCGTATACGGGTGGGTTTAGTACGGGTGTGCCACTAGCGGTACATAGGTATATGTGCTCACCCATGACTAAGAACAAGAGCAAACATGTACATGCCCAAACAAAGATAACGTTTATGATCGATCATAAAAATGACCTTGGATGCACTAAAATCAATCGAGAATCGAATTAAAACCGATTTAGATTTTTTTCCTATTGAGTTAAAAACCAGAACTTACAAGTCTTAGTCTTGGGTTCTTAGCGACCATCTTGCTAGAGTTGTTACTTGGTTAAGAGGATGTTATTTTAATTATCTTATTTTTTGATGGGCTCATCTTTGGACTAATAGGTTATGTTCCTAAATGTTGATCCTCAAAATCATGCTAGGTATCGTGAAGTATACCAATTCTTAACGTTGTTGTTATTATTATTATTATTATTATTATTATTTACACACCCACCGACACTCTAAACAGTTACTAACACTCCGACCTAAAAACTACCCTAGTGGTGATTACCAAGTATGTTTTATTTTCTTGTAGTGGGGTGTGTGTGTGTCGTGTGTGTCGCGTCTGTGTGTGTACATGTCGTGTATGTCATATCGTGTCTATGTCAGCATGTCAGGAGGAGGGAGTTAGGGTTATGGTTTACCTGCCTTGGTCGGAGTCGGGTCGGGGTCGTCGGGGCTGGAGCATCGATGGAGACGGGTTGGCGTAGGAGTCGGATCGGCGTCGACGAGGAGAATCAACGGTGGAGGGGGGATGCCGGAGAAACGGGGGTCATCGCAGGTAAGGGGCTCACCGCGGTGAGGGTTTAGCTGGAGGGAGGGGTCGCCGGAGGGAGGGGTCCCCGAAGAGGAGAGAGAAAGGGGGAGAGAAATTTGGGGAGCGGAAGATTGAAAATTTTGGGTGAAAGAAAATAAAAGATCGATCGGGTGGAACCCTATATGAAACATTTTTGCGACGTCCACAACGGACGTCGCTAAACGTCGCTATTCAATAAAAAACTGGCAACGTCCCTAATATGGAGTCGCAAAATGTCGCTGAGTTAAACAAAACAGCGACGTTCTGCGACTAGACCGCGACATCAGCTTTCCAAAGCATAATGTGTGGCACTAACGGTCGCTAAACATCGCTGATAGTGACGTTCAGCGATATTTTTATACAACATCGCTAAATTCACAAATATTACCGACGTATATGACTTGTGCCGCTAAATTCGTCGCCAATATAACTTATTTTGGTAGTGGCCTCGATGCGTCCAAGCGACCTCCTTACTGAATAAGCTAATCATGCATCCTACAAACAAACTGGTGGGGTATTAGTACATAAGAATGTACTGGTGGGGAGGCCTTTCGCCCACCCATAAAAAATGAACACGTTATTTATTTGGAATGAGTACAGTACATTCACAGTATACATATATGGTTCTACTTCACGCCATATTCTAATATAAATATTTTTTCAGATAAACAAAGATATGTATTTTTCTAGAATTTTATATTCCGAGTTTCCCAAAGTTTCAAAATATTATTCTTATTTTTACTAAATTTAGTTCTTAGAAAAAAAATAATGACTTAGATTTTTTTATAAAAAAAATCAAGTTGTTTTGAAGAAATAAAAAGATTTTGTTAAATTACTTGTTATTCTTATTTATAATTATATAAATATGCTTTAAAAATTTATTTTTATAATAACGCATATCATTTAAAAAAAGAGATTTTTAGGAGATTAAATATTATTTTTAATTAAAGGTATTATCATTGAATATATTTGAAATAATTGATTAAGAGTATATCGATTTAGTTTTTAAATTTTATTCGATTAAAGTATTGATTAAGACTAGATTGATTTAAATTTTTTTAATTTGCTTTTAAATGTTGGAAAGATTTTTAAATCAATTTGGATTAATGAAGAAATATATTTTAAATTCTTTTGAGATTATTTTAAATTATTGGTATGAATAGTTAATGTTATTTTAAATTATTAAAGTATTCAAATATTGATTTAGATTTGATTAAATTATTGAAATTCTATTTGATTTGAATCTAGGATTTATCTATTAGGACTCATAATACTAATCTAACTAGGATTTCCTCCATCCTATATATAGGGGAGCTATCTCCATGTTTTCTCCCAAAATACTTCATCTAAATTCTACTATCTACCACCAGCCAAAATTCGACAACCATTATCCAAACCACAACCAAAATATGCATGTGCATCGTGTCCGTGTACATCCCTTCCCTCTTTTATTTTTTTATATTTACATCTAGAAATTTATCGTGTCCGACACACTGCACAAGAGCTGACTCCATCCTTTGGTCACGCAGGATACGAACTCCGACTCAATCTCCTGTGTCGGACAATTCCGAGACAGTCCCCCACAACCTAAGCCCTAACCCTAACAACCTGACCACCGCCTTCCCTAGCCTCGGCCATCCCCGCAGCCTCCTTGTCACCGCCGGTCCACTACCAACAACCAAAACCCTCCACCATCAACGTAATTTCCACCTCCGTCGCGTCCTATTACCGCGGCCACCACCACCCATCGACCACACTCACCTCCTGCCAACCAACAGGCTCCACCATTCTCGTTCGTCGTATCAGAGTGCCCTCGAGTTATCGCATATCGATCTTTAATATGCCTCAATACCATCGATGATATACATAACCAGAAGATCATCATTTTACAATGAGCTATTGATCGTGCAATCAATGCTATCATCTGAACTGAATATATCATCAGCTCCTTCATATTTAATTAAGATCAAATCAGCTATAGCCATCTTCCGAACTAGTTACATGATCAATTCGTCAAAACTCAAAATTCATATTGTTATTGTCTATCTTAGTCCATCGCACAACAAAGTCCTTTAGTCCGTATAAAACTTACTATCTTCTAAGCATCGATACCGCATCCAGTTATCAAATTTAAAGAATGATCAGCTATACTTTAACTCAAATCATCTAGCGATACTATCTCAAATCCTTAGAGTCATTCTCGTATCTTCAAATGCAAACTTCCATGTGTGCGCTATCTTCCAATCATGCTATCCTCCTTTGTTCAAATTCAAAGCTCAATTTCGTTCAATTTTAGGCCAACATATTCGTATATGATCCATATCAACTCCTCGATTCATTATTCATCCCGTTTATAACATAACTTTCCTTCTACTAATCCATTTACACTAACATTCTACAATCCATAACCACCACAAATACAATCCTCTATGTATCGTTTCTTGTTCGTCCAACCCATCTCGCTCGAGACCTAGAAATCTCGACTAACTCTGTTATACTAATTCTAAGGCTTTACATTATCTGTCACTTGCTGATAGACTCATTAATCTCTGAATCCTCAATCGTTCAAACATCCCCAAGGCTATCCTATACATCACTCAAGGATCGAGTCACTCAATAAATCCTCGAAGCCAATTTCAAATCACACTCACTACACTTTAAGTCTTTGGTCGATCCATTCTTAAAAATCCAAGCATGATTCATCTATATTCACATCGACGATATCGTCAATTGATAACACCTCTGTTTCTAGTTATCCCACATCTATGAATCGAGTCCAACTTATCATCTTCCAAAACAATTATGTATTATTCTGGATCCTCCACATGACTTGATAACATCGACACAAATCTAAATATGTATTGCCTATCACAACTTAGCCAACAAGCCTTACGTAAAACTATATTTGTTCAACCAAAATACACGTGTGCGATTTGTAAAATATCTTGACTTTTTGTATGGACATCCCACGGAACATTGAGAGAGAAAGAGAGTCAACAACATCGAGTATAAGAATAATATAAAAGTTTAAAAGAATCCAATCAAAATCTAAGGACAAGCAATTCGCTGAGACCATTATGTCATGTCACAATTTTACAGAATCGATCGTCCTTACATGGGCATGTTGCCGTACAAGCCAAAATTGCGTCCACACAAGGCAAATAAAGAAATAATCTATTGGACAACCTAATAACAAAGTCGCATAGAAATCCTAAGTAGAAAAATTGAAAAACACAATGATAAGTATAAAACAATTTTCTTTATTGATATTGAATCGAGGATTACAATGACGCAAAGCAAAGATTTCAATCACTCAAGCTCACACACTCTCTCAATACAATCACTCATGCCCTTAGCCTTACAACTTGAGAATAATTAAATCAGGCGATGTCCATACATTATATCCCGTATAAGTAAGGTCTTCAATGTAGTTGCATGTCTCGAAATGTCATTAAAACTTTATGCCTAGGCACGTCCAAGCAAGCTCTGCGTGGAACAAGCTAATCCCTGCATCCTGCAAGCAAACTGGTGGGGTATCAATATATAAGAACAAACTGATTGGGAGGTCTCTCGCATATCCATACGAAATCAATATATTATTTCAGTGAGTACACACTATCACGCCCAAATTCTGGAGAATCGAAAGATAGCCACAAGGCGTGATGTCGTACAAGTCTAGGTTACATTTGTACGAGACAAAACCATTATAATTCATAATATTTCTGAAAAAACAATGACATTGTAGCGAAACTAAGTAGATAACTTGAAGTCACAATAAGATATATAGAAATATTTCTCTTTATTAATAATTAAATGAAGTACAAGGCTTACAGCGGAATACAAAGCTTACAAAATAACTCAATTACTCTTGATAGCCAACTGAAACACTTGCTATCTAGCTTTACAACTGAATGTGTCGACTTGGCTTATAATCTCACTTATACAACTGATTTACATTATTCCATACATTATGTCCTGTATAGCAGAAGAAATCATCTTGTTAGAAGAGCTTTTGTATACCTATCCGATTCATCGATCCCACAACACTAATCAAATGATTCATTTATACATGAACAACTATAAAGATGCCCACAAATGTGGGCCAGTATGTTGTCGTATACTTTTGAGCAGTGCTGGCCCAACTCACATAACAAGACAATACTAAGTAATCATGTGATAGGAACATTATTAAAAGTGGTCTTTCTTGTTGCCTTAGGGTCAACAAACATGTCATATCCGATAAGAATATAAAGCATGCATTTCTTATAACCAATAGAATGTAAAGCATATCTGATGTCATCCCTTGTTGAATCTTATCCATGGTCGATTAGGCATCCCTGTATTTGAGTAATTACTTACTCTGCCCGCACAAGACATTATTAGAAAAATAATATCATAATCTTCACCATTTTGGTGATTCTTACCAATAGTCGATATCCTTTCCTATAAATGAGTAATACTTACTCTGCCTGTATAAGACATCATTAGCATACATCTTGTATATATGTAAGTCACCAGCCAAAAGCTGTCTTGACAATAAATGGTACTCAGTATCCTTTATAGCACAGGTAGCTAGCCTCACTGAAAGTCCCGAAACACCGGTGCTACTACTTCAGCACTCTTGTTCCCTAGGTCGAATCGGTTCAGTGGATATGGAGTACCGTTTGAGGAACTATACCTTGTGCAAAAGTTGTCCATGACCATGCAAGTATATGGAACTTAGCTGAAAAATATATAATGCATGATAATGGAAAACTATAGTAATTAAGCCATAGTTCTCATCCATCTTGCCTCATTTCCCTTGAGCTATAGCTCGCAATACCAACTGCCCAATCCAGCGTCTTATCTTGCCCAATCTAGGGACTTATCTTGTCCAATCTTGAGACTTAATTATCCTCTCAACATTTTTGATACCATACATCTTTCTGGTCGTAGCTCATTATACTCACCGCCCAATTCTTGGGACTTAGCATCTGGGTCACAACACATTCTTTGAGCCATGGCTCGTATACTCTCTGCCCAAGTATTTGGGACTTAGCTTCACCTATCCGACATTTATTGCAACATCACAGTTCATCATTTGAATAACAACAGTTTACGGGTCTTGTCATTATTTATCTTTCACTAACTTTCTGGGTTCCATACAAGATATCATTTAGCGACTGAACAAGTAATCATAGCATACAAATCCTTTTTGTAAGTGTGAATCTAAAGGATCTTCGAAGGACTCACACTACTCACATTATCAAGATGGTTCCATCCACAATCACATGGCCTTCAGAGCGATCCGTATACATATCCCCAAGTTAAATAACACTTCATCGAACCAACTAGCCATCATAATGCACCGTATGGAATGGGTATTATAAAATATACCATTCAGAAAAAGTTTCATCCTCCAGACTTAAACTAAACTCATCCTAATTGTTCAATTGAATTTATACGACTTATCATAATAAGACTTGCACTATTTAACATCTCTCCGCAATATCTCGACTGATACAAATGATGTACCATCTCTCTTATTTTATCCAAAATTCCTATATTTTCTTTAGCACATGATAATCCTCCCTATAGCTTTGTTTAAATTTAGCATACCAATTAGTTGGATCATACACATATTTTAGGTATCCCAGAAATATACATATTTTAGTCAAGCCATGTGATTAGAGAAATCAAACAAGCTATAAGTGCCGCTTCATTCCCGAATACTAGCCATACATCATTTATTCGATCTCATCAATATCCCTTATGTCCAGCACACACACAAACACACACACATACACATAATTTTTTTGGGCAGCTAGGGCTTGGCTCCTCTTGTGATTGGGTCACCCGGGGTCTCCTCTGCAAGGCATCGGCCGATTGCGGCCATGCCTCCGCCTACTTTTCCTTCTCCTCTCCCAACTTCCCCACCCTCCTCCTCTCAATTGATTACTCTCTTTTCAAACCCCTTGGTTACGACATCAACCACGCATCCTATTGCTCCCTTCTCCTCTGCTGCGATGACCCACCCCCATCCCCACCAACTGCCCTTCCTCCTCCTGCTCATCTTCCACCTTTAGTCAATCCTCTACCACCTCCACCTTTTTAATCCACACAACCTCTTATATCCTTCGCCGACTTCATCTCCTCCCCATTTCTTTTCTTGCCACCCATTTAGTGCCCCTATTCGACTCCTCTCAACGACGCCGCTCGAGAGCACCCCCTCCGTTTTCGATGGTGTGCTAACGGTTTCTTTCTCATGGGGAGAGATCTCAGTACTGCTTCTTCCTTTTAGATTTGCTTTGATTGGGAAATTTTCTCACTCTTGGCCTTCCATTGATGCTGTGAGGTAGGCATTTGCGAAGATGAATTTTGTTGGCCCGATTTTGGTCGGGTCATCGACGGAAAACACCTTCTTCTTCACCCATGTTTAGAGATAGATTTCTTGCGCATCCGATCGAGAGACATTTGGTATGTTGGCAACGCACCATTGTATATCTTTTGATGGGCCTCAGATTTCCATATTACTCGTGAGTCCCCGATTGCTTTGGTGTGGATTTCCCTCCCTGGTTCGCCACAACACTTGTTTGACAAAAAATAGTTTTTTTCCTGGCCAGGTGCTTGGGAACCCCATTGAAGATCGACCAAGCTACTGCTCTCCACTCCCGTCCCAGCCAGGCTCGGGTTCTCATCGAGCTCGACTATAGCAAGCCTCTTCCCCTAAAATTGAGAATTATCCTGCCACACGGTAACAACGCCTGGCAGAAAATTGCATATGAGCGGTCTCTAGAGTACTGCCATCACCGTTATCACCAAGGCCATTCTGTTGGTAGTTGCAAACGAAAACATAGGAGAGAAGAAAAAACTCCTACAGTTGCAGAGAAAGATTATGCTATGGCAGAGCAAGCATATAGTAGAGTCATGAGAACCAGATCGAGAAATCGTAAAAGAAAGAAGCAAGCGACCGACACTAATGAAGTCCGTAAAGAGATTCTCCCTCTTATGATCCCAGTTCCCTCCTCAATCTCGCTTAATAGAGATCCTGTCCCCTTCCAACACATTCATATAATCGACCCTCTTCGTATTGCCACCTGCTTCCATGCTACTGAGAAGAGGATGGTTCTTTACCACCCGAGTCGCCCCATTATAGCATAAGAAAGTGACAATTCTAGCCAGAGCGCCACTGGAGACTTGGGCCAGATTGCCTTCATCATCCCAGAGCAACTCCTATCTGACCTTGACGGATCCTCCATATCAAATTGTTGGTCCACCCTCGTAGATCTCTCCGACTTCGAAGACCCGTCCCCCCTGATCATTCATTCAGATCCAGGTTATGCCACAGATGGCACTCCAAAGCAGATACTCTCCCGAGCCTCCCATAAATCCCCATCGACTCTGATGATCCTTCGATCGGCCTCAAGAATGGGCCAACCTAACAAGAAGTTATGTTAAGAGTCATGAGCTGGAACGTGCGGGGCGTTGCTAATCATCATACTCTTAACCGTCTCAAAACTCTCAAGAAGCTCCATAAATTCTCCATCTTTGCTCTGATAGAGACCACGATCTCGGCGTCCAAGTTTACGTAATATCGTCTCAAGCTTGGCATTACTGATCGCTTTGCCAATAATAAAGATATTTGGATTTTTTGGTCCAAAGAAATCCTAGCGACTATCGTGGACATCCAAACCCAATCCCTCTCCATCGAATTCTAATATCACCTTCTGGAAAAGAAAAGTCTCCACTCGATCGCACATGGCAGCTGCACCAAGAGACTGCTTCGCTTGGGAGGACATTCTCAGCCTCCAGGACCAATTTCCACATCATCTATGGATCTGCGATGGTGACTTCAATGCCATCTCTTCCACAGTGGAGAAGACAGGCGGACTCCCAGCGGCCGCGGGCTTCATGTTCAAATTTAATCAATTTGCCTTTGACGCTCAGCTTACACCCATACCTTTCTTCAGGAATTAATTCACCTAGACCAACTCTCAGGAAGGCGACAATAAACAACAATCCTGCTTAGACCGCATTTTCACCAATCGACATTTGCGTGACATCGTCCACAGATCTTCGGTTCATCATTTAAACCGGTTAGAGTTTGATCATTATCCTCTCCTCCTTAACATCTTCTCCTCCAAACCAAGGTGTGCTAGCATCTTCAAGTACCAAGATTTCTGGAGCGACCACAACAAGCACAACGGTATGGTTGCTGCTGCCTAGACCTAGGTGCACTACGACACCCCCTGGTCCGTATTGCCCTTCGGTTGAAGGCTATGTCTAAAGCTCTCGCATCCTAGAGTCGGGAGACATTCGACGACCTGTTCCTGGCTCTCTAGACCGCGGAGAGTGAGGTGGCTCAGGCCGAGATCATATTCGACATGAATAACTCCTCTGACAACAAATCAACCCTCAAAGCCGCTCGTGCTCATCTGAAACAATGTACTTCTATTAAGAATCAATTTTGGCGGCATAAGGACAAAATCAAGTGGGACCTAAAGGGCGGCTCCAACTCTAAGTTCTTTCACGCGTGCATGCGGCAGCATAGAAACCTACTCTCCATCCACCAGATTAGCGATGAGGAGGGGAACATTGTGCGTGGCCAAGGCAATATTTCTATTGCCGCAAAATCCTTTTTTTGAAGCATTTCTTGAAAGATATGATCATTGTCAATGAAGCTTACCTCGACGCGATCCCTACTCTGATCAACAAAGATGACAACCTCGTCTTCTCCCATCCTGCTTCTAGCGAGAAGGGGAAGAGTGCGATCGCATCCTTGAGCAGTATTGGGTTTGTAGCCTTTTGTTTTGGTTTTTAGTCCCACATCGGCTAGAAAGGAATATGTATCTCCACATATATGAGTCTTTTCTCTTTACGGAGATGCACATGTAGTGCACATGGGTGTGTGCCATGTGGGATTAATTATTAATGGTATAAAGGCTTAATCAACAATTAAGAAGCTGTAAGCTTTTTGCTCTTGGAAATTTATTTCCATGGAGCTAAGCTCCGACTCGGACTCGGACTCGGACTCGGGCTCGGACTCGGACTCGGGCTCGGGCTCATGAGGCGTAATGTGGCATTTTGTTGGCACACTACGGCAGCGTAAGGCAGCGTATGGTAGCATATGGCAGCGTACGCAGTGAACCCGCGAACCCGCGTGTCCGCGTATATGCGTATGGCTGGCTGCATATTAGAGCGGAAATGGTTGCAGCAGTTGCTGCACGTTCAGGAGTGGTTCTGCCACTACCCTAAAGTTCAGGCAACTGCTTGGCAACCGCCCCGTGGGCTATATATGCAGGTTCTCTCCTCTCTCTGAGGGTAGTAGTAATGAGAATTCCAAGAAAAAAAATCCTAAGTGTTCTTTAACACAACAGAGTAGTGAGCGTATTCTTTAAGACAAACACTAGTACTTTTTAGTACGCGTGGGTTCTGTTACTTCAAACAGAGAGAGAAGAGTAGAGCCATTGCCAGAGGAGTTCGCCGTCTTCCGAGGAGTCAGAAGAGCAAGAGTGTTCCAAGGTTTTCCGTCAACCTTGCTGGTTCCTGGAAGCTGTTCGCAGAGGACGAATAAAGCTTTGAGCAACGGTGATAATTCATCCCAGCATTTTCATCTCTCGCCTGTCATCCTTCTGTTGTCTTTAGCAGTTCTGTCAGTATCTTTTTTTTAGAAGGCACTACTGCCAGTTTGCTACGATCACGAAAATCTCTTTAGATTATTCGTGTATTACGATATCTTTTTAGATCTCGTAATTTACAGAATCCTTCTGGATCTCTGTTGCAAAACCTTCTTTAAGGAATTGCAGTTGAAACGTTGTCTTTACAACTATTTCAGTTTCTATATTTTCCATCGAATAGCGTGCCCCGGCATTCCCGGCAATAACAATCTCAAAGCTTTATTGCTACGATGGAAAACATTAATGCTTCACTCCTAAACACTGACTTCTTAAGTTAGAAAAGTTTGATGGAGAGCATTATCAAGTCTGGAAGGGAAAGGTTTATCTCACTCTTCAACTCAGAGACGTGGATCACGTGCTTCTTGAAGAGGAACCTACCGTTCCAGATACTGGGTCTGCTGCCGCAATCTCTGCGGCTACTAAACTTCAGGCCAAGTGGAGAAGGAAGAATAGCATTTGCAGGTTGCTTATCCTGAATGCTATGGAGGATTCCCTAGCAGAATCCTATTCTAAGAAGAATATCGCTAGAGACATATGGGAGTCTCTAGAAAAACTCTACGAAGAAGACAAGAATCGCAGTAAAATATTTGTGGTTGAAAAATATCACAAGTGGTTCTTTGAGGACGAAAAGTCTATGTTGTCGCAGGTAAAGGAGTTCCTGAAACTGCGACAGAAGCTGGAAGACGAGGCGATGCCCCTCCCCGATAAGTTTGTTGTTGGAGGGATTGTCTCAAAGCTCCCCGCTGGGTGCAGCAAGTTCTATGCAAATATGCATAGGAAGAAGTTGGAGATCACCCTTGAAGATCTCCTACAGGAAATCTATGTTGAAGACCAGATGCGGGCTCAACTGAAGGTGGACACACTGTCCAAGCAATTGGCTAACGCCAATCTGGTTCAGACCAAGGAACCAAAGGGAAAGCAGGCAGCTTTCCACAGCAAGAAGAAGAAACCTGACAATCTAAAAGTCAAGGGAACTTCTATCAAGAAAAAGAAGCCAAAGTCAGAAATGCCTTGCTTCAAGTGTGGCAAGAAGGGCCACTTTAAGAATGAGTGTAATACAAAGACCAAGCAATCAGAGCAATGAGAGCTTAGTAAGGTATCTATGATCACTGACGTAATTACTATGATTGCACAGGTTGATGCAGTAAGGACTGACTCTGACTGGTGGGTCGACACTGGAGCCTCCTGCCATGTCTGCTCCAGTAAGGAGTGGTTCACCACCTATACACCTACTTCTGAAGTGGTTATCATGGCGAACCAAGCACAAGCTGAAGTGCTCGGGATCGGGACGGTGGTGTTGAAGCTGACTTCGGAGAAGTCTCTGACGCTTCAAGGTATAAAACATGCACCTGCTATCGCCAAGAACCTGGTCTCGGGAGGCCTACTCTGCAAATGCAGGCCTCAGGATGGACATCAATGCTGGCCAGATGGTGATGTCTACCAAGGGAACATATTTCGGGAAAGCTTTTTATACCGAAGGAATGTTCAAGATTCAGCTTATAAATCAGTCCAATGTAATTAATGTAATTAATAAAGTCACTCATTCTGCTTATACTCTTGAGTTTTGGCATAATAGGCTAGGACATGTTCATTGTAAACGAATAAACAGAATGTCTAGTCTAGGACTTATCTCCAAATGTGGGGGTAAGGTAGAAAAATGTGAAGTTTGTGCTCAAACGAAGATCACAAGGAAACCCTTTTCTCGGGTTAATCAAAGTACAGATCTTCTGGAGTTGGTTCACTCCGATATCTGTGACTTCAAACAGTTCTCTATAAAGGCCGGGATGAAGTATTTCATAACCTTCATCGATGACTTCTCAAAGTATGCGTTCGTCTACTTGCTGAAGGCTAAAGACGAAGCATTCGAGAAGTTCAAAGAGGTCAGAGCCGAAGCTGAGCGGTAGACTGGACAACAACTCAAAAGGATAAGAAGTGATCGAGGTAGGGAGTACAGGTCTCATGAATTCGCATCGTTCTGTAAGGAACATGGAATTGTCAATGAGACTACGACTCCGTACTCTCCTCAATCAAACGGAGTAGCTGAGAGGAAGAACAGGACGTTGACAAAAATGATAAATTCAATATTGTTGACTACTGGCCTTCCTAAGTGCTACTGGAGAGAAGCTGTATTGATGGCCACTTTTATTCTAAATAGAGTGCCTCATGCAACTTCAGACGTTACTCCTCATGAACTCTGGTTCAAGGTCAGAACTAACTTGAATGTCATTCGAGTGTGGGGGTGTCTGGCGTATGTCAAGCCTCCAGATCTAAAGATTCAGAAGCTTGGGACGAGGACTACAAAGACGATCTTCTTGGGGTATGCCGAGAAGAGTGATGTTCGGAGATTTCTTGATATTGATTCAAATCATATCATTGAATCTCGCGATGCAGAATATTTTGAAGACAAGTTTGCAAGGCACAAGAATATTGTTCTTCCGGATGTTCCAGAGAATAATGAGGGTGCACAAGAGACTGAAGTCTTCAATGAAGATGTGGTCCAAGAAGATGTTGTTGTTGATACAACGGTTGAACCAGAACAAGCTGAGCCGTCAGCTAAGCGTGTGAGGAGGCTGAAGGACTTCGGAAGTGACTTTATCACCTATCATGTGGAAGCAGATCCGCTTACCTATGATGAGGCGATGAAGACCAGAGACGCAGTTTTCTGGAAGGAGGCGATTGACAATGAGATTGATTCCATCACCTCAAATAACACTTGGGTGTTGGTTGATCTTCCTGAAGGAGCGAAATCCATCAGATGCAAATGGATCTTCAAGAAGAAGATGAAAGCAGACGGAACTATTGACAAGTTCAAGGCTAGGTTGGTAGCCAAGGGGTTTTCTCAGAAGTAGGGGATTGACTATTTTGACACGTATGCTCCAGTAGCCCGGATGACCACCATCAGAATGTTGATTGCTCTCGCAGCAATACATAAAATGGTGATACATCAGATGGATGTGAATACGGCTTTCCAAAATGACAAGCTGACCGAAGAGATTTACATACAATAGCCAGAGGGATTTGTCATCAGGGGTCTTGAAGACAAAGTCTGCAAGTTGGTAAAAATCTTTGTACGGTCTTAAACAGGCTCCCAAGATGTGGCATGAGAAATTTGACAAAGTTATAAGGTCAAATGGCTACATGGTCAGCGATACGGACAAGTGTGTTTACACGAAGTTCGCTGATGGAAGAGGTGTGATCGTTTGTCTGTACGTGGACGACATGCTTATCCTAGGTACGGATATTAGCTGTGTCACGGAGACAAAAAAATTCATCTCAAGCAAGTTCAGTATGAAGGACTTGGGGGAAGCTGATGTGATCTTAGGGATCAAGATCATCCGGACAAACACTGGACTAGCGCTGTCACAGTCTCATTATATTGAGAAAATGATCACTCGTTATGGGTATCGGGATCTTCCAGGGATCGATACGCCGTACAGGTGTGATCTGAAGCTGAAGCCTAATTCAGGAGAAAGCATCAGGCAGCTGGAGTATGCAAGCGTAATGGAAAGTTTGATGTATACTACTACTGCCACAAGGCCTGACATAGCTTTCGCCGTGGGAATGCTGAGTCGTTTCACGAGCAACCCAGGTGCTGAACACTGGAAAGCTGTGAAACGGGTTATGAGATATCTCAAGAAGACTCAGACATATGTACTGTACTACAGCGGAGATCCGTCGGTAGTGGAAGGCTTCAGTGATGCCAGTTGGTGCTCAGAGGTGGAGAGCGAGAGGTCCACAGGTGGATACATTTTCACAATGGGTGGAGCTGCTATATCGTGGAAGTCGAAGAAGCAGACTATGCTCTCGCGGTCATCCATGGAATCTGAGTTCTTTGCACTAGATACCGCAGCCGAGGAAGCAGAATGGCTTCGGGAGCTCATATATGATCCTCCATTGGTTGGAGCACAAATACCGGCGATACCGATATACTGCGACAACCAGGCGACTGTGGCGGTGGCATCAAATGACCTCTTCAACGGAAAAAAGAGAACTGTGCGGTTGAAGCACAGGACAGTACACGATCTTATCAAGAGAGGTGTTATTGCAGTGATTGATGTTCGGAGTCAGGAGAACCTGGCGGATCCGTTCACCAAGGGCCTCAAGCGCCAGTGGTCAATGACACAGCTTGTAAAATAGGCTTGAAGGCATTCTGATATTGGATTTTTGTATTCCTACCATAAAGTTTTATGCTAATAGTTCAAAGATTTATCTACTAGGCATCTAGCTTTTGGTTCAAGGGAGGACCACTAATCGAAAGAATATCAGGAACGGTGGGTACATGTTCTATTGGGCATGGAGAGGTTACGGACCTATAACCACTGTTGTCTACTATTATTTTTTGCGGAAAACGGTTCCTGTGGGAAGGTTGGCTTAATTGCCTTAATGAGTTCTCAGGCAGAGTGAATGCCTGGAGTGCTTTACAGGAAGCACGGTAGAGCAGCACTACAAGGAGTGAAACTCCATGCTACAGTGGGGTGACTCCACAATGAGGTTCCTATATGTGGGGTGCTATCCAGGAATAGGATAAAGCCTCGGCTTTGCAGGCCAAGTCACAGCGGCGTAGCACCGCAAATAGGCAGTTAGCCTAATGCTGTATATTAAATATAAAAAGGGGTGTAGTCAGCACTACAAAGAGGAGGAGTTCCTCATGTTACAGTGGCACGACACCACCCTGAGGTACCCGGTTAGGGATAAAGCCTCGGCCTTGTAAGCCATGTCGTTGCGGCGTAACACCGCAAAGGAGCCTAAGGCTTCATGCTGGGTAGTCTGGCACTACAAAGAGGCAGTTGCCTCATGCTACTGTAGTATGACACTACGATGAGGTTTCCGGTACGGGGTAAGGCCTCGACTTTAAGCCATGTCATAGCGGCGTAGCACCGCAAGGGAAGCGCAAAGCGCTTCATGCCATGTCTCTTTATAATGAACTCACCTATAGTGTATGACAGAGATATCATGCCGTCTCTTGAGGGTAAACTTGTAGACACCCAAAATTATACACTGAAACCAGGCTGGCACAGGGCCTTTAATGTGTAGCCAGAGGCACATATAACTACATTATGTAAGTGGGAAGAATTTCAGCTATGATGTAGAATTCAAGGTTTAGTCCATTCTTGTATTTGTAGTCTGTTGTTTGACTCACGTGGGAAGATTCAAGTCTTAAGTGGCATCTATCCTAAAAGCATAATGGACAGTTACTGTGGGGAACACTCGTAGTCATATATATAGAGATATGTGGGGGATTATTGGGTTTGTAGCCTTTTGTTTTGGTTTTTAGTCCCACATCGGCTAGAAAGGAATGTGTATCTCCACATATATGAGTCTTTTCTCTTTATGGAGATGCACATGTAGTCCACATGGGTGTGTGCCATGTGGGATTAATTATTAATGATATAAAGGCTTAATCAACAATTAAGAAGCTGTAAGCTTTTTGCTCTTGGAAATTTATTTCCATGGAGCTAAGCTCCGTAGGAGCTTAGCGACTCGGACTCGGACTCGGACTCGGGCTCGGGCTCATGAGGCGTAATGTGGCATTTTGTTGGCGCACTTTGCACTTAGCATGTCAGCTTCGTCGCAAAGTACGCATAAGTAATGCTAATACGCGTATACGCAGCATACGGTTGCATATGGCAGCGTAAGGCAGCATAAGGCAGCGTATGGTAGCATATGGCAGCGAACCCGCGAACCCGCGTGTTCGCGTATGTGCGTATGGCTGGCTGCATATTAGAGCGGGAACGGTTGCAGCAGTTGCTGCACGTTCAGGAGTGGTTCTGCCACTATCCTGAAGTTCAGGCAACTGCTTGGCAACCGCCCCGTGGGCTATATATGCAGGTTCTCTCCTCTCTCTGAGGGTAGTAGTAATCAGAATTCCAGGGAGAAAAATTCTAAGTGTTCTTTAACACAACAGAGTAGTGAGCGTGTTCTTTAACACAAACACTAGTACTTTTTAGTACGCGTGGGTTCTGTTACTTCAAACAGAGAGAGAAGAGTACAGCCATTGCCAGAGGAGTTCGCCTTCTTCCGAGGAGTCAGAAGAACAGGAGTGTTCCAAGGTTTTCCGTCAACCTTGCTGGTTCCTGGAAGCTGTTCGCAGAGGACGAATAAAGCTTTGAGCAACGGTGATAATTCACCCCAGCATTTCCATCTCTCGCCTGTCATCCTTCTGTTGCCTTTAGCAGTTCTGTCAGTATCTTCTTTTTAGAAGGCACTACTGCCAGTTTGCTACGATCACGAAAATCTCTTTAGATTATTCGTGTATTACGATATCTTTTTAGATCTCGTAATTTGCAGAATCCTTCTGGATCTCTGTTGCAAAACCTTCTTTAAGGAATTGCATTTGAAACGTTGTCTTTACAACTGTTTCAGTTTCTGTATTTTCCATCGAATAGCGTGCCCCGGCGTTCCCGGCAATAACAAGCAGCAATATCGCTCCTGGCCTTGATGGCTTCTCCGGTAAATTCTTTGACGCGTGCTGGGACATCGTAAGTGGTAACGTTGAAAGCACGGTGTCCACTTTTATCGATGGGATGGAATATCCCAAGGCAATTTCTATCTCCTTTTGTCGTTCATTCCGAAGTCTGCCAACCCAACTACCTTTACGAAATTTTAGCCTATCAGTGTTTGTATCTTTATCAATAAGGTGAACGCCAAGGTACTGGCTAACTCTGCTCCTACCCAAGATCATCTTCAGAGAGCAGAGTGGCTTAAGGAAGAGCGATGACGCCGACCTTCTTGGAGAAAACTGGACTGGTCGAGGTAAAATTTCCTTCCTTAACCATCTTAATTCGGTATCGTAGATAAACTTGCTTGCGTGGGACGAGAGGTGGGACTTCCAACTTATCACGCAACACTTCGGCCAAGGGGTGGCAGATGGGATTTTGAAGGATAATCTCTGTTTAGCTGAGCAGAGACGACTCTTTCAGGTGGACCCCATCGCATGAGGGGTCTTCTCTACCCTCTCCGCGTGGAAGAGTGGTGCGGCTCAAGACCCTTTGATGACATACTACGTCAATCGAGGGTTGCCATCACTTCCAAATTTCATTGCCGCGACTACCCAGAGGTCGAGAGCATCGCCCATATTTTCTCTTCCGGTCCTACTGCTAATTCTATCTGGGCTCGATTTGAATCCTCCTGTCAGATTCATCGACAAAGGTCCTCTTCAATCCCGCCTGTTTGCTTGGGGTGGGCATTATCGTAAGCCAGAACATGACTCAATCGCATCGACGATCATTGGGTTCTGTGGAAGAATAGAAATAAGCATCGTTACATGGGTTCCCCTTTCCTTCATAATCAGCTGGCCATTGAAGTTGTGAGGCAATGCTGAAGAGCTTGGAAGGGTCAGATATGTCTCTCGAATTGCTTGGGCGATTTGGACGGAGCTGAAGTGGTTATTTAATTTTTGGGTTCTTTTTTGTTTGTGGTTCGTCGCTCTCTAACGGATTGGCCATGGTCTTATATATATATATATATATATATATATATATATATATATATATATATTTTATATATATATATATATATATATATATATATATATATATATATATAAATTAATTATATATATATATATATATATATATATATATATATATATATATATATATATATATATATATTTTTTTTTTTTTTTGAAGTAATGGGTACTTGTGGCGAACTCGCCTCCACTGAGGCTCGAACTCCCGACCACTTGGGCCGCATGCATCTCTCTTAACCACTAGGCTAGAGGTCATTTGCATATATATATATATATATAAATATATATATATATATATATATATATATATATATATATATATATATATATACCAAAGCCCGTGGACTAAAGCCACCCAACCTGCTTTGAAAAAGTTCTCTAGAACCAACCGGCTGGTTTTGAATTATGGAACCAACCTATATTATACACATTGGATTAAAATTGCATGGTTGAGATTAAATAACTTAAAAAGGCGGTGGGGTCTACATCTTTTAACCTCAACCACTAAATTATATTTCAATCCATAAAACATAGGGTGCTTTTATAATTCAAAACCAACCGACTAGTTTTGGAGCATTTTTGTGTATATATATATATATATATATATATATATATATATATATATATATATATTTATATATATATATATATATATATATAAAAAAAAAATAAATATATATATATATATATATATATATATATATATATATATATATATATATATATATATATATCATGATCCGTCTTCCAACTCGTACCATCATCCGACACTAGCAAAATTCTTATGCACTCAAAACTTTCTTCATTAATTAAGCCAACATGTTATCATCTCGCATTCTTTTCTCTAGCAATATTTCAATCCGAAGGTCGTTCCAAGGCAACATAATCAATTTTTTCTTGAACAATGCAATCTGTCATTCGAACCTCATTATACCATCGAATTTTATAATCTCTATTCCATTCAGAAGTCTACTCCATGACATATACAATTAGATGTCACTCATTTCTACTATACCCATGCAACATCAATAGGGATATCCTAAGGTTTCCAACAATCAAATTATCTCTTCGGTCCGTTCAAGTCTGTAAGGTCAGCTATTCTAAGCTAAACCAAATCATCTAGGTAAGATGGCTACCAGGGATGTACTTATCTCTCAGCTTAGGGGCAATCTATTTCTTAATTCGACCAGTCTATAAGACAAGGGATGCTACCCAATCTTATGAATTAAATCCCAATCCGAACAATTGAAGCATCAATACCGACCAACGCGACACTAGGTCACCAACTGACACTCTACTGTCTAATCTATCTACCCATAATCATCCTTGGGACTTATATCCAACGAAATCTCATTATAGACTTAACCCACGATCGATAAGGTTAATCCAATAATTTTCATTGAGTAATCTCGTAGCCATCATGTGAATTTATCCATCCAACTTCAAATTCTAAATTTCACTTGCATAATCATGCCATCTCGTGCTTGATCCAACTTATATTCCTATATCCTACTCAAGTTGTTTTCATCCAATTGAGCCAACCATTCAATTTCTAAATCCATCATTGCTACCTCAATAGTCCATCATTTATTATCTTTGCTTTCTGTCTCTTTGTAATTTATACTCAATTTCCACATAACAAATAATTTGCACGATCTATATTTGTTAACCAATCGATAAGGTAAATATATATTCAAAATTTTCTTCGATAGCATTCTCTATACAATTCCATCAATACTCACAATGTCAGCTCTCACACTTCATATTAACCGTCAATGTCTATTTCACAATTCCTCATCAAATTCATATAAAAGAATTTCTCATTCGGACACCAAATCAAATGCATAGACACAACATCAATATATACTAACCATAAAGCCCATAAATCATCACGCATCGAAATTCATACTAACTTAGTCAATATTATAAGAATCATACAACTAAGTCATAATCCAACAATCTTACATCCCAGCCAACTCATTACTTATGCGACCATATTGTCCATCGACAGGGTCTATTACTTCTTATTACAACTCAATCATTATTTGTGTCTCAACTATCCGAGTCTCATAAAGGACATTCAAAATTTCTATAAAACAATGGACAAGCAATCCATTTTGATCTAACGAATTCGTATGTTTATTAATCATTTCCATACTCCAAAATATCCCAAGGTCAATTCCTGCCACCCTGTGACACATCTCAATCCCCTAAGCATACATACACATGCTATTATTATATATTCCTTCGAGTATCATTTATACGGTTTGGGTTCCTGATGCAATATTTTGCATCCTTCGAATTATTCGCAACATCCCTATTAACTTCCAATATTACCATTATTTCATCTATGTTTCGACATGCAATTTCTATCTGATATTTGGTTCACAATTATTATTCAATATTTGGTTCACAATTTTTCTCCCAACAAATTCTCAATATCAATATCCCACCATCGATACCTGATCTATAATCTCTTACCCAACTGATTTAGGTCATTGTCTGAATCTATAATTATTCATATCATTCCCAACCAAGGCATCCATTTCATACTTCTCAATTTCTCGTTTCACTTTACCAACCATAACGCTAACCATCAGAGTCTCACAACGGATCATCAGAACTAAATTATCAAGGGACATACATAGCCATCATGTATCAAATCATAATCCCAGCTATGACTCGATACTACCATATACTTTACAGGTAATACATTACTATTACTAAGAACAGGGTCATGGGACATCTTATCACTATGAGGGCTGAGGCATATACAACTAAGAACTCAAGACATTCCCGACACAATAATGTCCATTCTGAACTATCCATCCCATGGTGGCTATACCTACTATAAACACCAAATCAATTTATTTAAGTCTGAAACATAACCAAGCCAAAACATATAGGTCAACTCAAAATTTTTGTTGATCCCGAATCACTGAAGTTTATACCCATTTCCTTGCCGACATACCATAACAATACCCATTGCCGATTGCCACACAATGAAGGCCTAGATCTTGTATCGTATTTCTCATATGAGTCAGTCCAGTCAGAAAGGGGAGGCAATCTAGACTGCATCTCGGGAGTTTGAAGACCATCCAATTTCAACAAAAAATAACAGGTCCTGTTTTGTCTTTTTTGTAGTTTCCTTATGTAGCCACCGACTCACAGTTATCCTTAAACTTTCATGCTTGGTGGAGAAGAAGTGAACAAGGGTACTCTCGCTTGCTGTCTTATCCTCTGTCGTGCGTCTATTAAACCTACATCCAAGGCACCAATCAAATATTACCAACTTATTTTTGCATCATACCATTGTTGTTTGTTTTGGTATCATCAATAATTCAACAAATCACACACATAGCAGCCAACATATTTAGACTTATTCTATAGAACACCAGTGAGCAGCCAGAAGGGTCAAAGAACTTTCGAACATGAAAACAACTTGGAATGATCGTAGAAGAAACTTTGAATGATTTGGAAGCAACACTGAATATTCAGCGAAGCAACTTTTAATTATCGTTAAAGCAACTTTGAATACTCGTGAAAGCAACTTTGAATACTGGCAGAAGCAGTTTTGAATACTCACAGAAACAACTTTGAATACTCGCGGAAACTACTTTTGATTATTCACTGAAGTGACTTTGAATCATCATAGGAGCAACATTTGATTTGAAATAAATCGAGTAAGAACCCAATGATGTAAAGCGGTGCTCTGATACCATTATATCATGCCCCGATTTCCAATAATCGAAAGATAGCCACTGAGCGTGATGCCGTACAAGTCTAGGTTGCACTTGTATAATGTAACACCATTATAGTTCATAATATTTCTTAAAAAATAATAACATTGCAGGAAAACTAAGCAGATAACTTAAAGTCACAAAAAGATATATGAAATTATGTTCTCTTTATTATTGATTCAAATGAAGTATAAGGCTTGCAACATAATACAAAGCTTTCAACACAACTCAAATACCCTTGATAGCCAACTGAAACACTTACCATGTAGGCTTACAGCTAAATGTGCTGACTTGTCTTACAATATCGCTGGTACAACTTATTTACACTATTCTATACATTTTGTCCTATACAGCGGAAGACATCATCTTGTTAGAAGAGTTTTTGCATACTCGTCCGATTCATCGATGCTACAATATTGATCAAATGATTCCCTCATACACGAATACCTTTAAAGATGCCCATAAATGTGGATTAGTATAATGCTGTGTACTGGTAAGCGATGTTGGTCCAACTCACCTAAGAAGACAATACTTAGTAATTATGTGATAGGAATATTATTAAATGTGGTCTTTCTTATTGCCTTAGGGTCAACTAACAATTTACATCATATAAGAATGTATAACATGCATTTCTTTTAACCAGCAGAATGTAAAACATATGTAATATCACCCCTTAGTGAATCTTACCCGAGGTCGATTATCCATCCATGTATTTGAGTAATTACTTACTCTGCCTGCACAAGACATTGTTAGAAAAATAATATCATAATCTTCACCATTTTGGTGATTCTTACCAACAGCTGATATCCTTCCCTATAAATGAGTAATACTTGCTCTGCCTGTATAAGACATCATTAGCATGCATCCTGTCTATATAAAAGTTACCATCCATGAGCTGTCTTGACAATAAATGGTACTCGGTATCCTTTACAGCACAGGTAGCTAGCCTTACTAAAAGTCCCGAGAGACTGGTGCTAGTACTTCAAAACTGTGCTACTAGTTTAGCACTCTTGTTCTCCTAGGTCGAATTGGTTCCGTGGCCCCAGAGTAACATTCGAAGAACTATACCTTGTGCATAAATTGTCTATATCCAAGCAATATATGCAACTTAGCTATAAGTAAAACATATAATAAATAATAGAAAACTACAGTAATTATTCTACAGTTCTTATTTGTCTTGCCTTATTTTCCTTGAGCTATAGCTCACAATATAAACTACCCAATTCGGGATCTTATCCTGCCCAATCCAGGGACTTATCTTGTCCAATATAGGGACTTAAACATCCTTCTCACATCTTTGATACCATACATCTTTCTGGCTGTAGCTTAATATACTCACTGTCCAATTTTTGGGACTTAGCATCCGTGTCACCATACATTGTTCGAGCTGTAGCTCGATATACTCATTGTTGAAGTATTTGAGACTTTGTTTCACCTGTTCAACATTTATTGCAACAACACACAGTTCATCATTTGAATAACAACAGTTTACGTGTCATGTAATTATTTATCTTTCATTATCTTTTTGGGTTCTATGTATGATATCTTTTAGCGACACAACAAGTAATCATAGCATAGAAATTCTTTTCATTAAGCATGGAGATAAAGGATCTTCGAAGGACTCACATTATCAAGATGGTTCCGGCCACGAGTGCATAGCCTTCATAGAGATCCTTTCACATATCCTTAAGTCAAACAATGCTTCATCGAACCAACTAGCCATCAAAATGCATCGTACTGAGCGGAGCATCATATGCACAATATTATGTGGTCTCTCTAATCTTAGGATCAGTTTCATGGCATATACCCATGCAGCCTACTTATGGCTCAAGATCATAATCCTGCCACGCAACAGAATAAACTTACCCATACTTACTTTCTAGCCATCCCTGTTCATCGCAACAATACAGTTTATAATATAGGAACTGTGTGTCACGCTACTAAACAATAATGCCATATATTGTGTCGCAACACGTATCTATACTGAAGCCAAATCATAGGCTTGACAGTTGCACAGCGTGTCATGCATCCACTTTCTGACTCAATCTATAGCATGCCTATGGATTATCGTTAATACGCCGACTCAATCTGTATGAAGGTCACTAGCAAGTTTTGCTATAGCTAGACTATAGGGCGAGACTGTGACGCTATGCGTACGAGGCATGTTCTGTACCAAAATAATCTCGAATACCCATCTTACGAGTCGCTCAACTCAGGTTAGGTCGCACACCATCTGAAAGTCTCGTAATACCTAGTTCTTTCTATGCCGACATGATCCCGGTTCTCCAACGATTCATTCGAGAAACTCAAATCTTATGCACAAGTTGTCCAATGACTATGAAAGACTCTACTTAACTGACCATACTTCTAAAATAATTTTCTCATATCAACTTCCCATACGCTATGTAGCTCCCAAACTAGGGATTGCCTCGATGACTAACGGTCCCGAGAACTTTCTATGTTTCCATACTTTCCATCTTTAAATCAGGAATGAATATTTGATAGCCCTCCCACTTAACTTTGAACAAAACTGTTTTCCATGAAGTACCCCAATTCTTGTCGTAATCTATATAAACCATAGGAACCTGTTCACTATGACAAACAAGAAAGTCGTAGGAACGTGTATGATATGACACGCATTGAAAACTTCTACTTTACCTACATCATGGAATCAAAGACCGAATGACAATTTAAAGAAATATCATGAAGCACTATCTAGGCAACAATTTTAACATTTTCATGTTCTACACAAATCTCATAGAGAATATGATTACTCCCTTAGCTCTGTGGGTTCGTCTTTTTTATTAGCATGCATCAAGCCTATTAACTAGAGCAACACACAACATCCATTTTATTAGGTATAAAGGCAAGATGGAGATAAGTTCATCGAAGCCACCCACCTAAACGAGGACTTGTCTCGACGGAATGAGATATTGAGCAAATCGCTGCATAGCCAAGCCTGAAAGTCGTTGCATCGACCATTGCTTTATCCTATTGAACTGAACGGGGTGGGGCATTATACAGAAGCCTGATCATGAGACTCTAATATCTATGTTATATGACTCTATAGGTTGTACAGAATCTGCATAACCTGCTCCATAGAGAGAACGCCAGAAGGAACGTCGGGGTATGTTGATGTAGGTAGAGCTGAGGAGGAGCTATGGAATAAACAGATTGCTAGGACGCCAATGATCCGGTACTGTACATGTTGTCGCCTTTCCCTCTCTCGACAACTTGTATCCACAAGTCATTCCTTCCAACCGGTGAATGTGGATGACTAGTCTCAGCCTCCCTTAGTACCTCCTTCCTTACCGACATGACTTTCTATTGTCTCATATGTCTCCTATAAAGTAAATATGTTTAGTGTTAATATTCAGATCATACTTGTTTTAGATATCGTAGGATAGGTTTAAGGATATTTATTGTTAATTAGGGTTATGGTTAGGATATTTAGAGTTAGGGTTAGCTATTTAGGTTAAATAAATATAATTAAATGATAAAAAGAATATAATTAGATACCCTTAACAAATCTTACATAGATGCCTTGGTTGCCTGGTCATCTACAAGCTTCCCATCCTTCTTTTATTTGTGGGTACGCTCGAAGACTTTAGGAAAGTCGATGTTGTTCGGGTCTTCGCTCTCCTGATGGCCTGCTTGCAGTGTAATAATTATGTAAGTAATAAGTAAAAACTAAAATTAAAAAATTACACATATAACAAATAATAATACTCACTATCCGCCGACAATGTTCGAAAATTGGGATGGATCCACCTGTATACTGAGAACCTTAGCACGGTCCTCCCTCGCCTTCTCACACTTGGCCTTATAGGTCAGAGTGCCCATCTTCTTCTTTATTGCCTCCCAAAACTCCTTTTTCAGCCACTCCTTGCGATGATCTTCTAGGAGTAACTAGCGCCTTCTGATCATTGACCATATCCCTGATCCAATTGCTGGTGAAGGTATTGTAGCACTTTTGGATTGCAACATCTCTATGATCTGGCCACCAGTATATTTTTTGCAAATCAAAATAGAAAATACAAAATAAGAAAATATTTAGGCAATGTAATAAAATAAATTATTATTCTAAACAAATATATTATACCCCTAACATCTCAAACCAAATGAATCGTTTATCTGGTGGGATATTGCTGAAGTTGAGATAAGGACCATGAAATTGACGTTGTATGATATCCCCAGAATTCTTTTTATAATTAGCCTCCTCATCGACAAATGAGTGATTAATAGGCTTATAAGTGCACTACAATAAATAGGGCCTACAATAGCAATTTTTCTATAGCGTTCAAGTGACCCCGCTATAGAATGTTATCAACAACAGCATTTTTTATGCAGTGCTATAAAAAATATCTATCTATAACATTTCCTGAATGTCGTAGAATGTATAACATTCATCTTTACAGTCACTACAAAAAATGTACTATAAGGTAACGATATTTTTAGCAACGCGACATATTTTGTTACTAATAAACCGTTTCTACAACGTATATTAGTGTCGTTGCTAAACATTAATTTTGGCAACGAAAAATTTAGTCATTGTTAATTTTTGTTGTCAAAGACTAGAAAGTAAATAGGCAACGTCAACGTCGTTGCTAAATTATCTATATTTTTTGCATAGTAAAATTAGCAATGAATTAATTGTTGCTAAAAAATTTCTATCTTACAGTTTTGTTGAGGTTTTGGTTAGGAGGCAAACAAAATATCCCTCTTAACAAAATTTTCCTATAGATAACCTTTAATAAAAAATTTCCTAAAAAATTTCCTTAAAATTTCCCTACAACACACTAGGAACCTTTTACGAAAATTTCCCTCATAGCCAAAAATTCCCTCCAAACGAAATTTCAATGAAATTTTTTCCCTCTCAGAACAAAATTTCCCCCTCCGTTCCTAAAAAAAAGTAACGCTCTGTAGAAAACCCCATCATCAGTCCAGTTCATCTTCAACCGGGAACATGTCGATCTCAAAATTAAGGTTTTGTACTCCAAACCCTAACTTCTTCTTCACCAATTCTTCACCAAATAGGAAAAATGTTGGGAATCGTGAGGAGGAGGATCGGATGCGGTTCCCTCTTCTCATCGGTGAGAATGACGAACATATTCAGTATTTCTTTTGATATTTTTTTGTAGTAATCTATCAAACTATTTTGTTTTTTGATATTCCTTATCTCGATTTTGGTTTCGAGGTCGAGCGCGTCGATTTGGCCTAAGAAATACTGTTCGTCTTAAAAGTGGTATTGGTCGATCTTTTTTTTTTTAATACTGTATTTGATCATGCTATTGTAGTGATTTTTATTCTGATTCAATATTGGGAATTAGAGGTCTTTGATGATTTATTGTTTAAGTTACGAATATTTTGCACAATAAGTTGTATATACGAATATGACGCGAAACAACAAAGACATGGAGAGGCGAATGCTGAATGTGTTATTGTGTTCTAGTGTATTTTGGAGTGTCCTCATCGTGTCCAATATGTGTCTGACAAGATGCAACATGGACACTAGCTCCAATTTTCAGTGTGTTAGGAGAATAATGGACCTCTTTAGATCTGGTTGTGTTGTTGTAATCATTTTTTTGGGTCTAATTCATTCTTTGAATATTTCATAAATTACTGTTGTCAATTAGGAAATTTTTTCACGAAGAACAATGAAAAACGGATGAGAATATGACGCTGTTATTATACAAACATGGCAGATAGGACACTGTTATTATGCAAGCTATTTCAGTAGCACTAGTTTTGTCATAATAGAAAGGAGTATGAGCAGATACAGTAAGAACAATGTCAGCAACAAGCCAACAGAGCTAGGTGCTCTCAGCAGAAGTAGTAGGCTAGGTGATACTCAGCCTTGGCACTAGATTGGAAACAAGAGTTTGGCCAGAAGAGAAAAACAATCAACAAATAACCAAGCAACAATTCCGCATATTATCCCAGAGGTATCTTGATTCACGAAAGAAAATTGTACAATCTTCGTTATTCATATATTTTCTAGAGGCTTTTTGCTTCCATTATGATGCATGCCGACAGATCGATGCAGTCAATTATTATATCAGCAACTACAGATTCAAAAGGTCCATTGACTATGGAATCCACATGTAGCATTTAAATGGAAATCCTAGTACCCTGACATCTTGTTTGATTATAGAAGTTTTTGTGTATCATTTGTTTCTTATTCATCTATCATTTCTAATTACAGTTTCTGGATTATTTTTTCTGAAAATTGAAGTGGATAATGGTTTTTCAAAAAAGTAAAGGAAGTTGGAAATATCATGAAATATGTGTCTTGCTTCTTATGTTACGATAGCATGTTGGAAGAAATATGAATTTGATTCACCTGAAACATGAACCCAGACCCATGACTTATATTACACATGGCTCTTAGTTTAGTGTCTTATTGAACCAGATCCTTGCTTCTATCCATATAAGGAATGTGGGATCTGTATTTGGTTCCTATAAACTGACACACTGGTGTTTCCCATGCCTCATCTCCTATCGTATTGATAAGCTAGCTAAATGATTGTTGTAGCATTACTTGTAGGATATGACGATGGATGTTTATCTCAATGACCTAAAACCCACATATTCTAGTTCAGCAGCTTTATATGCTTACAGTCCATAAATTTGACAAACAGTAATCTTGTACTTCAGAGCCCATTAATAGCTAAATTTTTTCCTATATATCTGCTGTTGTAAACCGATATTGAATTCGTATATCGATTTACAATTAAATAGTCTGTCTTGATTTTCGCAATGAGAAAGTTCCTACCAAAATTTGTTTCGTGTAATTTTTTTGATTCATAATTATAACTCGATTTTGTCTTTTGATGTAGTTTAGGCTAGCTGTGAACATCCCCTTGTAAGAGAAATTGTAGATTATGCCTACCATTACAATTTCTTTGGAAAATTTGGAGATTCAGAGAAGCAGAAAAAAGAGGATATATTGTCTAAATTGCATGTTGAAGCATCAGATTTTAGTGCCTTGCCTGGAGAGGTGTGCAGTGCTTCATCAAAGGAAGAAGTATTCTGGTGAGTTCAGGATCTTCTTAGTCCTTTGAACTTTGTGGACGACCATTTACATATGCATTGAACTGATGCCTACCTGATATGATTTGATTCATATGGGTCCAAAACTGATTCAAATGTTCACATGTTCCAACTGTTCTTTGTAAATATTTGGTAGACCTGTACTGGGTATCAAACCTAATGACATGCCTTGATATGTGACTCAAGTGACACCTTACTCAATTGAGATAAGAATTTGAAAGGACTTAGCCTACAACTTGACCCATTTGACCCACTCCTGACTCATTGTGGGCTGTTTTTCATGTCTCAGCCTCCATTGATGTAAATAATCTAACTTACCTCCATTTTAGGTGGTAAACCGGAGCCTATTGACAGAAAAAGGTATTACAATTCCTTATGAACCTGAGAATTTTCTTGTGGAGTTGGAAAGTAATGCTAAGACATGGATACTTGTGTCGTATGATGGGCAATTTATTGGAGTCTTGGGGGTTTAGCGGACCCATTGAAGAGAGAGGCAACCATACTAGTTGAAGGGTTGAAGAAGATGGGTGTGAAACCCGTTATGGTAACAGACGATAATTGGAGGCCAGCACAAGCTGTTGTAAAGGAGGTATGTATATTCTTCTCTAATTCGTTCTTACTTTGGGACCATGAAATAGTTTTCTTTTAAGGAATACTAGGTTTTCGTTCCAGTTTGTATGTCCTATATTTATCTGAAGTACAATCTGGTTGTACATTATGCCCTAAAAGCTTTCCAACTTGATTTGGAGCATATATAGTTTTTGTGCAGAATGCCAGGTCCAACATTTAGATATAACTTCAAATGGTTCAGGTGTGGGTATATTCTGAACCCAGATAAAACCTAAATGCACCTTAGTTCACTACTATAATAATTTATTCAAAGGGTTGGTTTTGACTTATTAGATCAGATCCATATCAAGTGGACAAGTTGCCAAAGATTTTATGTATCCTTGCCGAGCCATTTTATCTGATTCTTTATGAAATTCACTCACATCCCAGACGGCAGCCTGTCATCCCTATAATGCTTCATTGACAATAATCTTATCTTCTCCCATCTTGATATCATACACTCAGTCTCGTTTGCTACTTTAATCATGCTTTACATGAGTCACCTTCTGGTAGTCCAAGTAGAGCTCAACTGTCGACTTATTTCTTGTTCTTCTTGATATAGATTTTGTTATTAATTTGCTGCTTCTAAGATGATGTCTGTAGTGTCATGATTGCTTCTAGGATGATGTCTGCTTCTAGGAGTCTGTTGCTAGTTGTATATACTCCTGATCATCTACAGGGGTGTATTTTTTTAGTCTAGAGCAGAGCTACATGGTGAACATTGTGATCACTTGTCCCTATGCATTTCATAGAGTTGAAGCAACAGAGCTTCTGTTGTATCATAGTTTTTGTGCCAGAAATCTAACAAAAAGGATCCTTAAGAGAGAGCCTACTTGAATAGTCCTGCGACAACAAACGATAATCTCACTGAAAAAGATCCTTAGGATACTTGAAGTATGAAATCTAAGTACTCTATTATAAAAACTGCTAGGTATCTGCTAGATATCTCTTAGTTCATTTCATGGTGTCAAATATTTCTATCTTATTTTTTATATCATAATGTGTTTTCTTCTAAATTTTGTGTAGGTTGGCGTACATGTTTTTGATGGTTGTGGATAGCTGCTAGAAGGAAAGAGGCGATCGAGCTATTTTTTGGCCTACAGATATTTGTAAATGGAATGGTTTATTTTGGATTACAGATAATTTATAAATGGAATGATTTATTTTGGCGTATAACTACTTTTTCTACATCTTGAATGTTTTAATGACAACTACTTTTTGTACATCTTGAATGTTCTAATGAAACATTTCATATTTTGGCAAATATTTCCTATATCTTGATTGATCGAAATGCAAGTTACGATTTAAATTGTTTGCGATTATGGTTATTTATATGTGATACAAAACATGTTATGAAATATGAAATTCTATAGCAGGTTTATAGCACTCAAAACGTCTAAATTGCTGCTACCACGATAGCATATGATGAATGCTATAATAAATCAAACCATCTATAGCGTTCATGACAATCAATTCATCAAACGCTATAAATCATCCACAGCATTCACAAACGCTATAAATAATCCACAGCATTCATAAATGCTATAAGTAATCCACAGCACTCACGAACGCTATAAACCATCTACAGCGTTCTAGAATGCTATAAAGTATTTACAGCATTCATAAACGCTATAAACCATCAACAGCATACACGAACGCTATAAAACTTCTACAGCATTCATGAACGCTATAATGCTATAGCGTTCACATGTCTGGACATACTATGGCGTGGGCAATTATAGCAGACATAATATGCTATAGAAGGCTTTCTATAGCGTTCTGCACATGCTATTGTAGGCCATATTTGTTGTAGTGGTGGTTCTAAATTTGAACCCATTTATTATATATCTCCAACACTTTTCCCTCTTGCTTGCTCCGATAGCTTGTGCTCGAAGTCCTTCGATCTGTAACTTTGTTCCTGGATAAAAAATGAAAGATCACGTATCATATAGACATTAGACAAAGCTTGGTCCAATTATTGAATTTAGAATGCTTAATGTTTAGAATTTTTACAAAATTATGGAACCATGAATTTTTTTCTATCAACCTCTTTAGCAAGATCATCATCAACAATAATAGGTCTATCCATTTTATCTTAGCTCTAACAATACTGTGATAATAATGAAAAATATTAGAGTACTTCTTTTCCAAGTATAAATAAAATTGAAATATCTAGCAAAATTGTGTCGCTTACTTCTCAATATCTTGCATCTTCTTTATACCAATATTTAAGCATATATACTGATGAACGACTTCAAACTCATCGTCTTCCAACCATCAAAATTTAGTAACACTTGTAGGCTTCTCCCATATTAAAGATAGTGCATATTCCACTATTAAGTGCATCGATCACACTTTCATCATTCCTTGGGCCTCAAGTCCAATTTGTTCTGACATGAGTATCAAAGTAGAATGAGCAGAAGTATGGAACCTCCTTAATAATATATGCTTCACATATCAAAGCTTCTACATGAACCTTATTGCCAACCTTCTTTTTAGGTAATGTAAAATACCTATAAATAATATATTGAATGATATAATTTTTTAAAAAGAAATTACTAGTACAAGCTGATCAATCTATACTTTTCAAATGGATACATTCATAATTTATAGACGGGATAAGACGAGTCAGTAAATTACTATCAAAAAAGCCGGGCGAAAACACACTTTCTAACTTATAGAATGTCAATACATTTTTCTCCTCAAGTTCCTGTCACGCCCTTGTTCCAAAATGCATAAGAACTTAGGACATAAGCATGCCAGTTGTACGAACTAAAATAGTATTCAAATTTACTAAACTTACTCCTGCCGTATTACCTTGTACCTAAACTACATAGTCACAAGAAATCTATAATCTCTATAATCTCATCTATAGAACAATACCAACACCACAGACAAAAATATAACAAATGAACTAAACTGATATATAACAAAGAACTGAATATCCAATACAAAAGATTTGTCTATAAAATATAGTTTGATGGAAATATCCGTGGAAAAGAAATACAATGCTGAAATAAAGAAATACTGAAATAAAAGATAACCAGCCATTAGATAACTAGATAATGATGCTCATGGCTCTAACTGTAGCATCCTCCAAGCTCAGGGAAACTCCTCGATCAACACCCCTAACTCCTCAGCAACATAACCTGTCTCAATCCCCGGTACGTAGACAGTAGGATACAAAAACTCATCCGGATATGTAAAAGAACTAGGTCCTCAAATGGATTCCTAAATCACAATAAGGTCCAGTAGCCCTTCATCAAAACAGTGAACCACACCTACAACCAGACAAGGACAAGGGTGGCATACTATTCTATGATAAGACAATATCCCATAGCAATGTGAATGCATGTTAAAGAGGAGTTTGGATATATGGGTGGTTTATAAGGATATATCACTGGATCACAGGCTGACGTCGATCATGAGCCGACATCTATTAACTAAAAACCACACAGGTAGCTATGAACCAATCTATGAGGCTATTGACCCCGCAATCTTCGTTGAAGATTACATAATATGATAACCCATATATTTTCTGGTAGTCTTCTCTGTCCATGGACTTGCACAAGTCATATCCATAACTCAGACAAATCATATCTCAATGCAAGTCATCCTACCTAGACCTATCTAACTATCCAATGAGTCAATGCACCAATGGCCAGTCAGTATGCTAAGTCATGCATATGAAATCTCACTCAAGATGTCGTGTAGTAATACGTGTCAAGGCCATAGAAGTTACATCAATAACTTCTTAATAAGGTACGTCTACTAACTCTAAGTCAACACACACACAACAGAAACATAAAATATAATTTAAACAGTAAAACAAAGGTAAGGTATCTTGTCTGGAATATCGAAAATATAGTAACTCAATGGTCCAGTTCCAACTATAGTCGAACAATCATGAACCCTAAAATACATACTATTTATAGACTCTATTACATACTATCTAACTAGTTTACAACTACATATAATATACCCTCTATATTTTTTTTTGTTTTTTTTTTTACGTATCATGACAACATAAAAATAATATACCCTCTATATGTATCATGACAATATAAAAATAATATATAATTTAAAGATAATTGATTTAAATTTTGAAATAAATATATATTCTAGAAATTATTTACGTATATGTATACACACACACACACACCACACACAACACACACACATATATATATATATATTCAATTATGAACCCCTAAAAATACATACTATTTATAGACTCTACTACATATACTATCTAACTAGTTTACAACTACTATAATACACCTCTACATGTAGTATCATGACAACATAAAAATAATATTTATAATTTGAAAATAATTGATTTAAATTCTGAAATAAATATATTTCTAGAAATATATATATATATATATATATATATATATATATTTCTAGAATTTAAAGATAATTGATTTAAATTTTGATTTAAATTTTGATTTAATGACAATATAAAAATAATTTATAATTTAAAGATAATTGATTTAAATTTTGAAATAATATATATTTCTAGAAATTATTTACGTATATGACACACACCACACACACACACACACACACACACACACACACACACACACACACACACACACACATAATAAATATATATATATAATATTCAATCATGAACCCCTAAAATACATTATTTATAGACTCTACTACATATACTATCTAACTAGTTTAACTACATATAATACACCCTCTACATGTATATATATATATATATATATATATATATATATATATTATAATATATATATATATATATATATATAAAGTAAATATATGCATATTCTAGCTTCCTATCCAATCATGTTTACAAACATCATCATGCTGCTAGAAAAAATAATATTATAAAACTATGAATATTACTTATTAATTTCTTGAATAATTTACCAAAATATTTATTAACGTTATTAATCATAATATTTATAAGGAAAATAGCATCTAACGAATATATCAATCTAGTATGTTAAAAGCCAACTTACCATTTAAATTGAAACCAAAAGTAAATATAAACTTAATGATAAATATTGGAAATACAATTTATTGGGACGTAGAGGGATGAGTTAGGATCGTTACCAAGTATTTTTTTGGTGTCGGAAGACGTCCCAAAGAGATGAAAACCACCACACAAGAAATTGGGTTCAGCCTAGACGTCTTCATAGAATGCGTGCCCCAACCAAACGAAGACAACCGTGTCCTGAAATTTATGAAAGAGTAGAGGACACGTAAGGAACATATTATAATTGTTTTACAAATTTGGATCAATTAAAGTCATGAAATCACATCTCCAAAAGTGGACCTACTTGTTGTGTTTTCCTGTGTTGGTCGGCAGAACTAGGGTTCAGATGTGGGGCTGTGCCGACCACAAAAGAACCTAGGGTTGCTTAAGAGGAGGCTGCTGGAGTTGAAAGGGGGTCTTGGTCCTAAGATCGTGGTGGTGGTGGTGGTGGTGAAAGATGTCGGCTAGAGGAGTTTGGTGTTTGGTTTCCACAAGGCATGCGCGGCCAGAATATGGGGGTACGCACGGGTTTATTGAGAAAGAAAGAAGTGGACGACAGGTTTCTGAAGTTTTAAATATATAGATTTAAGATTTTAATGGTTGCAATTTGATAGGAATTGGTTTGGTTGGATTTGGTTAGGATTTGATAGTTCAATCAAAAGATACACCAAGATATGTTCAATAGATTTAAATTAGAATTCAATTAGGAAAGTTGATTTTGGTTTGTTTAAAAATAGATTAGAATTAATTGATTGCATATTAATCCAGATAAATTAATCAAAAATATGTCTAATAGGTTAGGGTATCCTAGAATAGCTCTACAAACTCTAGTTGGACTAGTTTGGGTCGATAAATTAATCGGATCGAATTAAGTTCAAAAAGTCTAAATTTGGATCATATATGCCATTTGAAAATAAAAAGCACATGAGAACTCAGTGGGACTCATTGACATGTGTGTAGTATGCTGAAAATAGTTCAGTATCACATATTGGGTTCAATGAGTTGGATCAAAGTTGAGTCCCAAAATCAAATTGAAAAATACAACAAGATTACGGTACATGTAAAATTGGCCTAAATTGACCAAAAGGGTACAATAAAAATGGAGCACAAGTGAACATGTTTAAGTGGAACATGATATATCAAAATAAAGAGAAACTTATCTAGATCAAAACATATGAAGGACGTTTTAAGAAATTGGTATTCTTGTGCTCCTAAAATCAAAGTTGCGAAAAAGAGTATTTAATGATAAAAATAATAGTGGAAAAAATATCAATTATTAAATAAAATAATAAAATAACATTAAAATATAAGGGGCTTATAGTTCTATCATATGTTGCACATCAACTTGCTTGAACACAAATCTTTAAATAATATAGATAACTCGCCAACAGAGTCCATACTATAAGAGGAGGCATCTCTCTAAGAGTAATGGATAGTAATCTCTCCATGAACATGTGAAAATCATGACTCTTATCCCTATCAACTTGCCTTCGTTGGGATCGACACATCTAGCTATATTCGACACGTAGCCATCAGGAAATCTCAAATTTAAAATCTAGTTGCATATTATCAATTTATCCCTATTCAATAAATAGCGCTGAAGGCTTGACCCAATTACCATTGTACTTTATGTTCGGTGCAACTCTTGCACCTAAAAAATAATTCCAAGTTCTTTCTTGCTTTGAAATTGTCTTTCGTTTTTATCTTTATATCCGTCACCGTATTGAAGATGTTGTCGAATACGTTCTTTTCGATATGCATGACATCAAAATTATGTCATATGAGATTGTCCTTCCAATAAGGTAAGAACCAAAAGATACTCCATTTTCTAATTATAGCTATTTCCTAATCCTTTAAAGTGAAGTCCCGATCTCAGATCTTCCACCATAGTCGGCAAATCCTCTCCATTCTCCATGAATGCATCGTAGGAAGGAACTGATGGTGACAATAGAAAAGCATGACTTCTTTCCATTCTGAAGACAAAATGCATTGTTCTTTTCCACACATAATAGACAAGACATAGTACCTAAGTACTCCACCCTAATAATATCCCATATGCTAGAAAATGTTGATGGTCCATATAAGTGACGCTCTCGTTTGAAAGTTCGACTACATCAAAATACCCTATGTTTGATCCCGAACTGCCACAATTGTTCAACTCATCTACTAATGGTTGCAAGTAGATATCAATATTTTTCTTCGAATTTTTGGCTGTATATATAAATGTCAATAACATGTAAGAAGTCTTCATGCACATCCACGGTAGTAGATTATAAGGGGTCAAAAGTACTATACAACAAGAGTATTGAGGTCCAGACTGTCCGAAAAGAGTAAATCCATTAGAACATAAAGCTAACCGAATATTCCTGTGCTCTGCAGTAAATTGAGGAAAATGCTGATCAAAATGCTTCCATGTTTCTCTATCAGAAGGATGAGATAATTCTTTATCGTCCATCTTTCATTACTTGCTATGCATATCATGTGTTGTGCTGTATTTATGGATACATATATCCTCCGCAGCCATTTCTGAATGAAAAAATTGCATGTATTTGTAGGACACACCTTACTCGTGATTGTTGATTTTCCTTTGCCCTGAATTGACTTGTACAAATTTTTGTGACCAGAAAATACATATATCTTTATATTGTTCTCCTTGTAGTCAATATGTAACCATTTTGACAATAATATATCTTTTCATAGCCTAATCTGAGTTTTTGTATCATCATCTCGAATTGTAGAAGTTTTTAGGCAGGTCATTCTTTTGGCAATAATTCTCTAAAAAACTAAATTATTTAGTCATAACATTCGTATCGCAAGTTAAAATCAGACTTGCGCTTCAATAGCTGCATCACCACTAACATAATAGAATAAGAATTACAACCCGGGTATAACGGAGTATCGACGCATGCTTGAAGATATCATAGAACTCCTTTGTATAAGGATTCAGATCCTTCAGATCAAACTTGGCCAAGCGCATTAAATGCCATCTCACATGCCAGATTTTGTTGTTGATATTTGAAGTGATCTCCGAGAGTGGACTCTCCCACCTCTATATTAAAGAAGGACTAATATTACAAAAACAAAGGTTCTCTTTGAGCCGTCCACTTCTTGTAGTTCGGTACGAAATCCTTCTTATAAAGCTCCCTCGCAATATCCATCTCTTTAAAAGATATATTATTATATTTGACACAAGGCACTTTTATGAGCCTTACATCCATGAAATAAGGTTGGCTAGTAGAGTACTTAAGAAATTCCTCAACTCCGGCCTTGAAATAATTCGTCAAACTAATCCATCTCTCATGATGCCGAGTGTACATCCACAAATCGTCAATTAATTATTGAATCATTGCTTCTTTACGTGAATGATGATTCTGTAGCATATATAAAGTACTAGTTAACTACTACACATGGATAATTGCAAGTTCAATATAATTTTTAAATGGTTGCTAGTAAGACTGGACTAACGTATGCTAGATACATGGTTAGTCCTGCTAATATCACATAGTACTATTTATAAGTCATGCGCTTTAGTCTTCATTTGCCAAGTTCAAGTCCAAAAGAGATTGTTCATAAACTAGGTTCTAACACTTAGTTTCGGTCGCAGCTAACAAGTTATACAATGGGTATGGAAATTCTTTACTAGCAATCACCTAATGAATAGCCAATTCTATTAGCAAACTGATAGTGAGTGCTTGCTAAGTTTGCTAACACTACCATGTACATTTGTCACATTCTTTATGAAATGCTAGATTTAGCAACTTGTCGGTTTCTACCTACACTTATAAAAACCAAACCACATAGTACTAATATTCTCTACAAACTTATTACTATTTTTGCATGCTTCTTCTTATAAACTAATTCTTAGCATAGCCCACATGGAAGTGAGTTACTCTTAGTTGACATTTTTCCATGGAACAGTTAGCCGCAGACTCGAAGATTACTATGTTAAAAGCACTTCTTTCTTTGATCCTGGGTCTGCTTTTACTCTCCTCATCCCTTCATCTCATCCAATGGACAACCTACTAGCTATTGGTTCAATCAATATAATTTTACAACCGTAATTCTAGATATTTCTTTCTCTCTCATAAAAACCCTATCACCAACTTTCTTTCATAAATAGACAGACATATACATTTGAAACTTTCTTTATTTGCAATCAAATCTACATTCAACATTAATTATGATAAAACAAAATTAGAATTTAAAAAATTAATATCAAGGTTCCAAGAATCGAACCTGATCTGAAGAGAGGGTTCGAGAGGACGTGGAGGCTGCAAGGGATCGAATGCTGAGGGCGCTCGAAAGAGGGGGTCTGCGACAGTCAGGGGCGTGGATCCCATCAGAGGAAAAGGAGGACGGAGGGGGGGGGCTCAGAGGAGGAGGAGGGGTCTGTAGGAGGTCGGGAGGAGGAAGGGGCTCAGAGGAGGGATCAGCGGGTGTTAGAGGAGGGCGTGGATCCCATCGGAGGAAGATGTAGAGAGAGTTGGGGGATCCAAATTGAGGACAGAGAGGGTGTTCGAGGAGGGAATTTTTTTGGGTTTCGTTTGGAATGAAGAAGTCATGGTTAGTCTTGGCAATTTTATGATTCGTAGCGACGGAAGACGTTCGTCGCTACATTTTTCTGACGTTTTAGCGACGAGATAGTGACGACTATTTTTGTTTGATTTATAATAAATTACTCGCTAGTCAGTCGCAAGTCCATCGCTGACTAATGACTAACTACTTCCATAACTATGATCGGTCGCTAATTTGTAGTATTTTTGTAGATAAGTCAATTTACCTAGTTATGTCAAATTTGTTCATGATATTTTGGTCAAGAATTTGGGATCTACTTGTTAGAAATGAATCTTTCTTTCAATTCATTTGAAAGTTGTCGGTAGATTTCGATTAAGAGCTTCCATATATAAGATAATGTGCTTATCTTTTATTGTTTATTTTCTTTATCTTACTATTAGTTTGGGTAAGAAACTTATCTTTTAAGGTGATTTTTTTTATAATTTTTTTAGATTAGCTTGTGTTATCTTATTTTTGAGATGTATGACTATTCTAGATATTTAGAACTATGAAAAAAAATCTAATTGACTATTGTATTTTTACAAAAGAGGCATCAAGTTTTATTCATAAGATTACTTATGAAATCATAATAACATTTATCAATGTAATTAAGGAACTAAACACTACAAAAATACTGCAAAATAGTGATTGATGCTAACGAAGAAATATGAACCGTCGTCGACTAGCGATGAACTAGCGACTGATTGGTGACAAAAATGTGTATATGAATCACAGGTCCACATTTTTGTCGCTAGTCTGTCACCAAAAAATCATAATATAACTAGCGAATCCTTAACAATGGACCATCTTCCATCGTTATAAAATTAAAAATGCACGGACTGAGAGTTCTTTCCTAATTTCTAAACGAAACCAAAAAAAATCCCCCAATCTCCCTAACCCACTTCTCCCCGTGGAGATCTCGACCCCTCTCATTTTTCTTTCTCTACCCCGATACCTTTCATTTCCAGTGCTCGCCAACCCCTTACCCCGTCATCCTCTCCGGTGCTTGTTGGACCCCCAACCCCTCTTATCCTCTCTAACCCTATCCTCCGCTCCTACCCTCTCCTTCTCTCTAGTGATCACAAACCCTTACTTCTTTTCTCCTCTGACCCGTTTCTCCGTCGGACCCCTTCCTCTTATCCTGTGTCCCTAGACCCCGATCCCTTCCTCCCTACTGTCGGTCGGCCCACCTACTGCCCTCATCCTCTCGATTTAGGCGTCTAGGCGGAGCTCCCCTCCCCCTTTCAATTTAGAATCTATGGTAGAGACACTACATGTGCCTCCTCCCAATTGCAGTTAATAGCTTTGCTAGGATATACTTTTGATTGTAGTTTGTTTGGGCTCTAGTATTAAAAGCTGGAAACAAAAAAATGTATACACCACGGACACATACACATTGACATTGGTAGAAATATATATTGAAAATCATTTCCAGAGAGAATAGGAAAAAAAGAAAAAAATTGGATACGATATAGACATATACACACAAAACTGGATACAACATAGACACATACACACTAACCATGTTTATATTGTTTCTCGATTAAGCAGTGCAATTAGTACATTTGAATTGAACTCCGCATACCCATTTTCTTTTTAATTACATAAAGTTTGCAGACAAATTATAAATGTTGACAGAACTTGTCTTCCCAAAACTGAAAAAGGATAATAACCCTATCTCACAATTATTATAAGATTGGGTTTCTAGTTTTGGTGTCTAGAATGCCCCGTGATGGCTTAAAGAAGCAGGATAGCAAATAGTAGGGCGGGCCTATTATTCATCACAAGTTTGTTGTTATTTTAATGAGCAATGTGAGTGTAATCAATTCTGATAACTTGGTAAATTTCCACTCTCTATACTACTTCATTTCGAGCATGGTGGAGGCATAAGAAGTTGAGTAGGTCTTCTCTAGTAGATATTTCTTAGTCAAGACCTTCATCTAGAATTTAATGAGGGATCATATGCGATAGAATTCTGAATTGTACTCATTCATGGATTTGAAATCTTGGAAGCGGATATTTTGGTAATCATGCCTACCATGGTTTGGCTTACATCTTATACACTTTATTCAGAGGCTAAATAGTTGTTCTTAGCTTTTATACAGTAAGGTGGAGTTTGATACCTTGGACCTGATGGAGCATGGGATCCCTAGGACCGCAGATTGGCGTGCATATCGATTATAAATATTGACATGTTTAAGATGTGATCTAACCCTTAAATGGTGGAAACTAAAATTCACAAATTATGCCTGAAGTGATGAGAAGTAGATGACAATTTTCGGCAACCTCGATCAGTTAGCGACCTTTAGATCTTCTGTCCTATTCCTTTCTCAGGTTGGACGTTATGTGGGTTTCGATCTCCCAACCTTCTCTCCTTCTTGGCTGGCCTCTCTTTCTCTCCTGACATAAAAATAAATTTAAAGAAAGCCGCTCTTTTCTGATACTTTTTGACGGCCAAAGAATAAAGGATATATATAGGCTACGATAGAAACCATGAAAAAAAATAGGTTTAGGTCACCTAAGGATCTGTGTATCCCATGTTCAGCCCAAACACATAACGCAGGCCATTAACAATAGCTCGGTTCACTAAAGAACTGTTGCACTATCTATCTAATCCTAAATTACGTTTATGGGCTCCTTCTTATTATATGAATGCTCCTCATGTTAAGATATCGATTGTCCGTCAATCAAAATAAGTCAATGACAACTATATTGATCAACACCTTTTATCTTTAAATAGTATCACTCAATTTTATTTGTCATGTCGGATATAATCCACCAGTAGGGTTTACATGATAATCCTTATGAGCTCCTTAAAGGGACATTATCAACCCGATGTATTGGGATATGGGTACTTTTTATAAACAACCTATCATACAAACAATGCCATTACCCAATTCATAGAGGTTGTTGACCCATAATGAATCTCACTCTTTTATGAGTAAATAGTACACACTGCATATACATGTATGTTATTATATTCGAATAAGAGCATAAGCATGCATAATAACTAAGGACTTTGTTCTCTTATGTAGATAGTACAAAGAAAACAACCTCAAGTGGTCCTATACAATACACACAAAGTGCCCTAGTGTAAACCTATAGTCAAGATTGACTAATGCCAAATTACACTACAACCTTGTTAATGGTTTGTCCAAATCCATCAAAGTTATGAACCATTTATATATTCTACAGGGAACTGATAATATGATCTTCGATGTGACACATGTGGTGGCTCATACAGGTCAGCATATCGTCTCAATTATGTTACTGTACCGAGCGAGCCTGCACTAGGATAAAACCTGATAGGATTATTAATCCATAACCGCCTTGACACTTCTTTTGGAATTTCTATATCGTTCTTGAACTTTGTATTTTGTACTCAACTATTTTTTTTTTACTTTCTCATGTCATTGCTTCTCGTCCCTTCCTATTTTAGAGTGAGCAATGCTTGTGCTTTATGGAATTTATCAGCGTCCCTTAGGTAAATTGTGTAAATTAGTTTGCTTATTAAATATTTGATTCCTGATATATATGAGGGATATTATGGATGCCATAAGCCATACGTATGTATTGGTATCCAAATATAGGAAGAACAACAACTAGTAGGAAAATAATTTGAATTTTCATCTTCGGAAGTATAAAATCTTATAGTAGATGGAATAGTGTAATCGAAGGTGGGTAGATGTCCTTATAGGTAGTTTAATTTTGGTGGTTAATTGATTATTAGGAGTATTGGTGAACTTTACGAGATTTGGTTGATTAGTGACAAAAATTGAGTACGGGTGTTACCACACAGAAAGGAAGCAGGTAATAGTTTTATGGATAGTAGCAATATGGGTTGGCAGAATAATATTAGTTTACTAACTGAAGTTGCTAGTCATAGAATAGAGTAGTATATTACATGAGTCATGTTGATTGCTAGAATTACTGGTTAGCTTGGAGCACCACCTTTTATTATTTACTATTTTCTTAAATTTTGAGGACGTAAGGTGGGTAGAATATAAACCTACAATTTTTCTAAATTAATATTTTGTTTGAATTAATATGTTTTGTGAATTATCTATTAATTTTTAAATCATATTTGAATATATATGATTAGCCTTATTCATGATTAAAATTGAGTATGCATATTGACTAGGAAGCATGGCATGACTAGTATAGTTGTATACCATGATTAGTGTATTAATCATGGAATGGATGTCATTGCCACATCCATGTCACATATATGGAAACAAGTTAAGTTGTGGCGTATTTCATAAATATGGTTAAATAAATATTTTTATATGTTCAAAAGATATCTACACATAAACTATTGCATAAAAGTATGTCTAGCAAACCCCAAACATTATCTACCCAAATACGCCATGAGTTATATATATATATATATATATATATATATATATATATATATATATATATATAAATATATATATATATTATATATATATATAATATATATATATATATATATTAAAAATATATAAAATATATTTATAGTCTTGGAGCTCCCGTGGCCTAAGCCACCCAGCCAGAGCCCAGGGGGGCTCGAACCCGCGTCCACTACATGGAGAGCCCCTGGTACTCCCAAAGGGCGATTTTATATATATTACATAATCATTTTTAAAGAAGATTTTATATTTAAAGGCTTGTATATATAT